>JARWLC010000013.1:134175318-134775318 GCA_033318265.1 Phyllotis vaccarum | reverse complement strand
AACTGCCTTCTCTCTGATCCTCTCTAGAAGTCATCTGGGAGGGACTTAATGCTGGGTTTCTATTCCTATGACTTTCAAAGTGGCTGAAAATAGATTGTGGGTTCATCACTATTCAGTCTAGGCTTGGAAGTCAAAGGAAAAAACAAGGAGAAGCCTAGTGGAAGGATGCTATTTGTGAGCCCAAGAGATTCTAGTGGAATTTGACTTGGACATATACCCTGTCCTGACCTTTTCTGATTCACTGAATATGCCAATAACTCATGGCTTTAGTTCACCCTCACACCTTTCCAGCCATCACTCAAGGACTCATCCTTACATCTGGTAGAGCATTTTAGATAGGCCATCTGTTGGTATACCCCCAAACTTCTACAGCCAATAGTCCACTCTCAGTTTCAAGAAGCCAAGTCAGTTGTCACTCCAATCCCATAATCATAGTTAGTGTTACCTCAGATGGAGAGAGATGTTAAGAAAAGGAGTTAGAAAATAGCTAGGGCAAAAAGCAACCAAGGAAATGGAATCAACTTTCTTTCTTTGCAAAAATCCAGAAATGTCATTGGGTTTCTTGGAAGCCTCCTCTTTGCCACAAATCAGATATGCTAAAAGTGTTTGGGGCATCCTAATCTCTAATCTGGCTCCTCAGTATTGTAAAGTTATCCTTTCAGAGGAGAGAATAGTAAAATAGCAGTGAAGGCCTGTTTTCACAAGATACCTTTTAGTCAAGAGAATAGAATGTCTGGCCAGCATGAAAACCTCTCATTCCAGTTGGATCATGTCAAGCAGTCAATACAAGAACAAGTTCTTGTCCAATGGCTAACTATTGCAAAAGAAAGTAGACTCCATATGGAGTTTATTCGATGCCCATTTTTCTCTTGAAGTAGATTGGGGCTGCCATGAGCAGACAGATCTGTCTCACTGTCCAGAAAAGTCTTAAGTTCTAAAAATATTTTAAAAGCCATATTCTATGCATCTCTGAAGTGTCTGAAGAAGACCCATTCATCTAAAACATATTTGTTTGATCTTGAAAACATATGTAATGTCTAACTACTGACTTGCATTACTTTATATTCTAATTAATTGGAAATAAAAACTTTCATGGACTAGCAACTTGTATTACATTGTTAGATGAACTGAATAAGTATACCTTGAAAAAGCATAGAGGTATTTGTACACAGTAACACAATTAATCTCAGTATATACAATTTGTATACAATATGCAAAATCCAATCCAATGTAAAATATTTAAAGCTAGCAAATCCCTTTAAAAGATTATTCAATAATCTATCTTTATATCCTATACATCTGTATCCCCCTTTTTTCTATTTTTTAACACAAATCTTGAATCTAATCATTCTTGTTTAAGTTTTTTTTTTAAACATAATCATTAACAATTTTTAAGCAATTAACCTAAACAATGACAGTCATCCATAACCCATTGAACAACCAAAAACAACCCACCCCACCACTTGGGAATGTGGGTGCCATGTTCTTAAATTTACTTCCTGCTGTCTGGAGGCGACGGCATCTTTTGGGGACCCTGAAAAGAAAAGTTTTGTTAAATGTCAAGTCCTGAAATAAGTAGCTGTGTCATTTGTTGTCCAGTCTCTGCATAACAGGAAAGCACACGGCTTGTCCCATGTCCTGACTATAGTAGTCTGTGAAAGCTGGTTCATCTCAGTGAGCCACCACAAAATTGTCCTGAGCAGTTTGTAGTCCAAATATGATCTTTGGTTGGTGTTTGTCAGCCTAGTGACTTTGTTAGAGTTTATGTGAAATCATCATTGTGGGGCCCCATCTTCCTTTTGAATACTTCAAGTTCGTAATTAGGCATTGTCCTAGATCACTACAGAAAACTGATAAGAGACTAAAAACCAACAAAATGTACAGGAAACTAAATATAAATATTTATTGAGAATAGGATTAGTAACAATAGAATAGTCCCTTATTTTTTGTTATTCTTCTGTCCCATATCAGGTGGCTCTTCTGATATGATAAAGAGATTTTGTATTTTCCTTTAACAAGTATGCTTGAATTTAGAGAAGGAGAGAGCCACACTCCAACTCTAAAGCCAGCTTTAAATTATAATTAAACTGGGACTTCAACTTAGAAAAAAAAATTGTAGAGGTTAAGCAATGAGATTTTACCCTATGAAGTATACTGGTACCAATAGTTACGATATTCTTTTGCTTGTAAATTTTTCTGGATGGCCTCCCTTTTGCTTTAGAAGTCTAGTCCAAGGTCTTTTAACTTCTTGAAGATGGGTGTTTCCAGTTTTCTGTAAAGACAAAAACAGAAACCTGCCCCTACCCTTTGTTTTTCCTTAGAACTTAAAGAATTGTAATATGGGTGGATGAGCTATCAATTCTTATTTTCATGAAGTTTCTCTGGTTCAAATCAAGTCTTTATTAATTTTGATGGTATCCATAACTTTTCTTCATCTGTGGAAACAAAAGCAAAACCCCTTCTCTAACGTAGCACATACCCTGGCTTCCATTCAGAGGTTAGTACATCTTTGAAGTGAAAAGGCTGATTTAATTCATCTGTTTTTTTCCTATGGTCCAGTGCCTTTCAGCAGCTGTTGTTCCTTTCTCATTAGCATTGAGAAAATTCAAAGTTAATAAAGAATTATGCAGTCTGTCTCTGGGGGTCTTTGTTATTCCTTTCTGTTTATTTAACATATCCTTTAGAGTTTGATTTGATCTCTCTATGACTACCTTACCCTGTAGGATTGTGTGGTATTTTACTGTAATATGCTTTATATTATAATAAGCAAAATATTGCTTCATTTTTCTAGAGACCTACATTGGAACATTGTCAGACTTAATTTGTATAGGTATTCCCACCTCTTGGAGTTGGTTCTCTCTTTTTAATCATATAGGTCCTAAGGATCAGATTCAGGTCATCAGGCTTGGTGGCAGTTACCTTTATCAACTGAGCCATCTCAATAGCTAGGAACTACCATTTTCTAGGTAGGACCTAGTTTGTTCCCACCACACACCCACACACAAGTATTCAGGCTTCTTCAGATAGGATTTAAAATAGCCACATTCATACCATCTGTTTTCAGCATCCCCAATAGCTTTCTTTCAGCAGTTCTCAAACTCCATTATGAATAAGAATTATCCAAGGAATATGTTCAGATGTTGTCTGTTCATCCTTAACCCAGAGATTCAAAATTCAATAGGTTTTCAGGGGCCCCCAGGAATTTTCATTCTCAAAGTTGCTTGAGGTGGGTCTCATGAAGGCATATATGTATGTATGGAATAAAACTTGAGAAAAACTAAAGTTAATGGTGTGAATCTACAAGATGTGAATTTTATAAAATCCAAAGCTTAAAAATTTGCCTGAATGCCAAGTTATCCCATTTTATATGTCAATGAATTTTATATCTTATTGTGAGTGACTGTACAGCCAATGTCAAAAATCCTGATTACAAGACTTCAGAAAAGAGTACCTTGTCAAGATTCCTCCTGTTTTTTTTAGCTTACTAAATTTTTTTTAAAAAAATAATTTTCTTCTATTTACACTTTCCTATGTTTCTATGTTCTCCAAACTTTCCAACATTAAACTTGTATGACTTTTATAACTAGAAAAAGGATTTTCAAACTAAATAAAATCCCTTTAAAGACTCACATACTTCCTGTGTGATATCTTTTTGGTTTTTAATTCACTTTCCAGAAGGCATGGTAATCACTCTGTGGTCCACCTTTCTTGGAATTTCATTTGAACTCCAGTAAAGCACATTTTTTTTTTCATAAAATGACAGTTGGCCACATTTTCTAGAATCTTCAGAAAGGTAGGCCAGCAGATTTTTCCAGTGGAACCTCACAGGCAATAGGATTTGTTTCAAAGAATTTAGGAGCAGAAATTTATTTAGGTAGTGTTGGATGAGATTCAGGGACTACAGAATCACTAAAGATCAGACATTTATTTATTAAATTATGGCAAAAATGGAACAGCAGACTGGAGATATAGCTCATAGGTAGAGTGCTGAGTTAGAACATGAATTGAACAATACTACTTTTCCTTGGAAAAAGATTAACCTTAGAGGCTAAGTGTCTACAACGGAATAATTGCTTGGTGAGCACAAGAATCAGACCACGAAGATCAGATGGTTAGAATAGCTAGTGTTGCCGGACAAGACCATTCCCACATTTGCCCAAATTTCCAAGGCACATGGGCCAGAGGTCAAACTAGTACCACTCTGGCCCTGCCTGTGGAAGCTGCAGTGGTGGTTATTTCCATGTAGACTATCTTGCTGTACAGATATCATTAGTTTTATATCAACTAACTGGGCAGATGACTTTTGTTTCAGGACTACTTCCTTGAGCAGGCTTCCTCATTGTGCCACATGAACTAGTGGACAGAGAAAGACCTGAAAAGGCTGCGAGTGGCAGATACAAGTTTACTTAGGAAGTAGGAGGCTGCAAAATATATGTAAGATGGTAAAGCCCACTTCCAGAAGCCAAAGAGTTGCTGGTAATGTGACCAAAGTCAGATAGCAAAGCCAAAAGATAGTACATGTAAGTCAGGAGACCAAAAGTCCCTGGTAGACCAGAAGCCAAAGACAGAGTTGTAGAAAGCCCATTCAGACTAATTATCATGGAAAAGTTCTCCTGATGATGTTAACCATTTGCAGAGAACAAAGCCTGCTTCAGGAACACAGCCTCTCATCCTGTAGGCTGGCCATTGTCTCATGGGTCTCTAATGGCTTCTAAGTATCTCAATGTACAGCATGGCAAGAAACCACTAAATGTGTTATATGTCTTCTCCACAAGGCTAAGTTCATCTATTGTATGTTGATTTTTTTTCAGAGGGTGACTTTCATCTAACATTATAAAATCTGAGATCTAGTTCTTGGCTCTTATGAAAGTTATTTATGTTCCCATCTGCCTGACACAGGGAGTTTCCAGAGCCCCATTTGCACATGCATTACTACTACCTCAAATAAAGCATTGTGTAGAAAACTATTGAAACTTTAGAAATTCTACAAGTTTGGTGAGTTTGGTGAAGTTACATAGGAAGATGGTAAAAGTATTCTGTCTTAACCCAGTTTCCGAGCACCTTCAAATTCATGGCTTCCTAGTTTATGTGCTATGGCTCCCCAGGAGGAAAAAATTTACACCAGTTTCAGATTTTTAATTGCTGATCCCAGCTGTGACATGAAGGCCAATATATAGTGATTTTCTTTCTCTTTTTAAAAAGTATGTTCTCTAATAAACTAATAGTCAAATTTACCCCAAAAGAACTTTGGGCATGGTGGTGCATGCTTTTCAATACTAAAGAGCTAGAGAATGAAGTCAGTCTTTTTATAAGACATTTGAGAGGATGAGAAGGGAAGGAAAAAGAAAGGGAGATGGAGAAAAACAAATTTTATACCCTTTATTTGGTGCTTGCCTCTTTAACTCCTACTTTAAGAGTCATTATTGCTGGGAGTGGTGGCCTACCCGTTTTTAATCTGAGTGTTGAGGAGGCAGAGGCAAGTGGATCCCTGTGAGTTTGATGCCAGTCTGCTCTACAGAATGAGTTGCAGGATATCTGGGTCTATCTACAGAGACTGCATCTCACATTGCATCCTCCTCAAAAGAAACAGTTACTTTGCTCATCCTCCAAATATATCATATCTACCCTGGGAAGATCCAGGAAACTCCCACTACTCACAGAGAAGGAGTGAGATGGGCAGGTTTTGGAGACTGAGAAAGATTTGCAGGTCCTCAGATTTCTTAATAACCCCTTTTTAACAAGGGACAGTTCCTTCTACTTTTCCTCTTACACATTCACTTTAAAAGGAAAACTGATGTGGGAATGTCTTTCTTTATGCTGTGAATATCAATCTTTAAATAAAGGAGCTGTTTTGGCCCATGAGAGGCACCATGGAAAAAGTAGGTGGAGAAATCAGAGCAGAGGTACAAGAGGGGCAGAGTCAGACAGACCAAGCCCAAAGCCCAAAGGAGCAACATGTAAGGAACACAGGTGAGCCACTGGCCACATGGCAGACAGATTAATGGAAATGGGTTGAGTTAAGATGTAAGAGCTAGCTAGCAATGTTCCTAAGCCATAGGCCAAACAGCATGAAGTTAGTATAAGCATCTGAGTCATTTCTGGGGGCCTGAGCAGCAGTGGTGGGCAGCTAAGGGGTCTGTGGGTCTGGACCTCTGGGCGCCTGGGACCAAGAAACCTTATTACAACAGAAAATAAGGTATCCTGAGTAAGAAAACACACCTAGAGTATTGGGCAGAGATGTCTGTAGCTAGTTCACAAAGTTATGATTCGCCAGTGGGAAGGGGAGGCACCACTATCTGTCCTGCCAGGCTTCCCTTTTTGCTTGTTGGATTCTGTAATAATCGTGTGTCCACCTTGTCTATTGGCCTCTTCAGGGAGCAGAACTCTGAGCCCAGGATGAAACAGCTCTTCACTGATAACATGTGACAATATTTCTCAGGGTCAATGACACTGATGTCAATTAGTTTGATATTGAGGTACTTATGCGTAAAGTGGAGGATTTCACAGATGGTAAGGTTATTGTTGAGTTCCAGGACTCTAACTTAGTCCACAATGGACTTGAAAAAGGAGCAGAAAAGCATAACATTGCAGTCTATACTGGTAAGGAAAGGGATGAGTGCTGTTGACCAGAGGCCTGTGCATGAGTCAGAAAACAAGCTCAAGCATGAGGGTCATACAGGGTCATGAGGGCAAGTGGTGAGGGCTAGGAAAATCCACCTTTCTGTGAGCGTGGTACAAGAGAGGACCTCCAAACCCATAATCTGTTATCTGTTACAGCTGCCACCTTTGCCTTACCATAATCTTTTCAAGTAGATTCATGTTGTTTCATATATAAGGACCCCATTCCTTTTCATGATGTAATAATATCCCACTCTATGGATGTCTTAGTTAGGGTTTCTGTTGCTGTGAAGAGACACCATGACTACAGCAACTCTTACAAAGTAAAACGTTTAATTGGGTGGCTTACATTTTCAGAGATTTAGTCCATTATCATCATATTAGGATATGACAGTGTGTAGGCAGACATGGTGTTGAATAGGTAGCTGAGAGTCCTTCATCTTGCAGGCAACCAAAAGTGGTCTTGTAACACTGGGAGTAGCTTGAGCATAGGGGACCTCAAAGCCCACCCCTCACAGTAACACACTTCTTCCACCAAGGCCACACCTACTCCAACAATGACATACTTCCTAATAGTACTACTCCCCATCAGCCAAGCCTTCAAATATATGATCCTATTGAGAATGGAAGCATACCTATTCAAACCAACACATTCTATTCCTTGTTCCCCATTGGATTGTAGCCATAATATAATGTAAAATACATTTAGTCCAACTTCAAAAGTCCTCATAATCTATATTAGTCTCAACAATGCTTAAAATTCAAAAGTTCAAAGTCTCTTCTGAGATTCATGCAATCTGTTAACTGTAATCCCCTATAAAATCAAAATAAAAAAAGGAAATAACACTTTCAACATATTGCCTGGGCATACATTACCATTCCAAAATGGAGGGAAAATAGGATAGTGAGGAAATACTGTACCAAAGCAAGACCAAAAAACAGTTGCATAAACTCCAAACTACATTTTCTTGTCTGATTTCAAAGTGCTCCAAATATTCAACTCCTTTTAACCTTGTTGACAGTAACATACCTCTTTTTCTTGGTGTTGTTCCACTCCTTGTATAGCAGCTCTCCTCAGAACGTATCCCAATATTTTGGAGTCTCCAAAAAAAAATCTAGGTTTGCCTTCATGATTTTATGCAATAGCTTCTCTAGGCCTCCATTCAGGGACATCCCTGACATGTCTGGCCTCAGAAGCTTTCTTTAGCAGCAGAGGAAGATTCCATAAGCCCTTTCTCCTATCCTTGACTCTAAAGCCAGAATCATGTGGCAGAAACTGCCAAGTTCTGCTGCTTGCTTGGGGCTGGAACATGGCCTCCTCGTTCAATAACATTTTCACTATCAGATTTTGATGGTTATCATCACTAATCTTGGCTGTCCTAAAATTTGCCCTGTAGATCAAGGTGGTCTCAAAATTAGAGATCCACTTGTATCTGCCTTGGAGTGCTAAGATTAAAGGCATGTACCACCACACATGGCTCTGAGCTTTTCTTTAATTCTTTTTCACAAGTTGGAAGCTTATCTGGGTGGGACCTTGCCATAAGGTCACAACTCCTTTTATTCCATTTCCTTGAACATAGGATTTAGCTCCATTCTACTTCCTGGTGTTCCTTTTCTCCTCAAATTGTACATTTTGCTTGTTTCCTTTCTCACCTTGCTCCCTTTCATTATAAATATTCATTAGAGTTACCACTAATAACCATAAAACAGAGTCAGTAATTGTTGTTCTGAGATCTCCTCTACCAGCGGAATTAATCCAAAACTCTTCACTTGAACCTCAGGCAAACTTTTTGGAAAAGAGCAAAAATTAGCCATATTATTTGCCAAAATATCACAAGAGCAGTTTCTAGGCCACATATAAACATTCATCTCCTCTGATACTTCCTGAGGCATGTTTCCACTGTTCGAATTATCCTTAGCACCACTGTCTTTCATGTTCTTACTAGGATGGTCCATTAAGCTCCATTTAAAGTTCAATTGCTTTTTAATTTGTATTTCCAAGCCCATATTCCTCCAAACAAAAACATGGTCAGGCCCATCACAGCAATACCCCCGTCCCTGGTACCAACTTCTGTTTTAGTTAGGGTTTCTATTGTAGTAAAGAGACACCATGACCATGGTAACCCTTCTAGAAGAAAGCATTTAATTGAGGTGACTTGATTATAGTTTCAAAGGTTTAGTCTGTTATCACCATGGCAGCACATAGTGGCATGCAGGAGAAGGAGCTGAGAGTTCTACATCTTGATTCACAGCTAGCCACAGGAGTCTCTTGTGTTATACACTGAGCATAGTTTGAGCATAGGAGACCTCAAAGCTCACCCACACAGTGACATACTTCTTCCAACAGGGCCACACCTTCTCCAACGAAGCCACACCTCCTAATAGTGCCACTACCTATGAGGACCATTTTTTTCAAACATTCACAATGACTATATTAAATTTGATTTATTCACTTATCAGTTGATAGATATCAGAATTGCTTTCACCTTCACACTATTTTGAACAAACATACTATAGATATGCATGTATGGGTTTTCTTGTAGGTGTGTGCATTCATTTCAACTTGGTATATAACTAGTCATGAAATTTCTGAGCTCTTCTGTATTTGATGTTTTGAAATTGCCAAATTATTATGGGATTATGATTTGGTACACTGTAAATATTTGTTTACTAAAACACTGAATGGCCAGAAGGCAGGTAGGAAGCAGAGGCAGGGCAACCAGATTAGGAGAATTCTGGGAGAGGAAAGGCAGAGAAGAGATACCTGGCAGACACAGAGGAAGGAAGATGAGAATGTTACTCTGAGAAAAGGTATCAAGCCACATAGCTAAATATGGGTAAGAATCATGGGTTAGTTTAAGAGTAAGAGTTAGCAAGTAATAAGCCTGAGCTATAGGACAGTTTATAATTAATAAGCATTTGCTTGACTATTTGGGGCTAAATTGCTTTGGGACCAGCCAGACAGGATAGAGAAACTTCTGACTGCACCAAATTGTTCAGGAAGGCAATAGAAGCACTATCGGCAAAGTATGAAGGCTCCAATTTTCTTAAAGTCTTTGGCAATATTGGTTATTAACAGTTTTTCTTTCATCATAGACTTCTGGCTGAGTGTGAAGTACTGTTTTAGATTGGTTTTGACTTGAACTTACATGATGAAAGATCAAATTGTCTTGTGTTTTTATTATTATGAATTCTGTATATATTGTAGAAAAACTCTACATCAGATATGTAATTTGAAAAAATTCTCCTATTTTCTATGTTGTTGCATCATTTTGAACAATATCCTGTATAATCACAAACACACTGAATTTTTAACTAAGAATTCATTGCCAATTAGGATGCCATGAAGATTTTTACCTTATATTTTATAATTTTTGAGGGAGTCAATATATTGACTGGCCTAGAATTCACTATGTAGACCAGTTTGGCTTTGTAGTTACAGTTTTCCTCCTGCCTCTATTTCCAGAGTACTAGAATTATAGGTACATACTTCACAGGGCTACTTCCAATAGTCTATAGTTTTAACTTTCACTGTTTTGATCTTTGGTTCATTTTATGTTAGAAGGTGTGAACTAAGTACCCATCTTTAATTTTTGTTATGTTGATATACAGTGTCCTAGCACAATTCTTTGAAAAGACTATTCTCTCCTAGCTAAATGACCTTGGAACTTCCTATCAAAAAGCAGTTTGCCATAGACACTGCATAGGCTTATTTCTGAAACTTAAACAATTCCATTGACCTATATATCTATTTTAATAGCAGCACTATACCTTTTAAAATGTTATTTTTGCTATATAATAAATTTTGAAGTATAAAAATGTGAGTTCTACAAGTTTTTTCTTTTTCAAGATTGTTTCAGCTATTCTGACTCTATTGCAATACAACACAAATTTTAGAATTAGTTTGTCAATTTCTTAAAAAAAAAATAACTAGAAGCACCAGTTTGAACTCCCAGTCCAACTGGAGAGAGGGGAGAAAATATATGAGCAAAGGGATCGGGATCATGAGGAAACCCACAGAGACAGCTGACCAGAGCTATTGGGAGCTCACTGACTCTGAAATAATCACTGAGGAATCTTCATGGAAAGGAACTAAACCCTCCAAAGTCAGATGACTGCCAAATGGTGTGGGCAGTATGTGGAGCCTCTTGCAGTAGGATCAGACTATGTTCCTGTGCATGAACTGACATCTTGAAGCCCACTCCCTACAGAGGAACACCTAACCCAGCCTAGAGACTGCAGGAGGGGCTTGGTCCTACCTCACCTGAATATGCCAGACTGAACTGATTTACCTTGTCCTCCTTGAAGAAGGGATGAGGGATGGGGTGGGAGGAGGTTGAGAGAGGACTGAGAAGAAGGAAGGGAGTGGGAGTAGTGGTAGATATAAAAAACACTTTAAAAAATATATATCTTCATTACCCCCCCCCATTCCAGCTAGATTCTTATAGAAATTGTGTTAAACATAGAGATCAATTTGCCAACTACACCCACCATAACAGTATTAATTCTACTTATCCATGGCATAAGATAATTTCCCATTTATTTAGATTCTCTTTATTTTTTTTCACAGTATTTTATAAATGTATAATATGAGTTTTACAATTTTTTGTTAAATTTATCCCTAAGCCTTCTTCTTTGTTGGTACTTGGAATGAAATTATTTTTTGATCACATATCCGGCTTTTCACTTCAAGTGTAGAAAAGTGCAATTGATTTTTGTATATTGATTTTGCACTGTACAAGCTGCCTGAACTCATTTATTAGTTATGCAGTTCCTTAGTGAATTCCCTAGGATTTTTGTATCAAAGATATTGTCTGTAAAAAGTGATATTACCGTTTTCTCATTCAAGGTAATGCTATCTTTTTTTGTCTGTCACTAGAATCTTCAGTATAGTCTTGCTTAGAAGTAGGTAGGGAGGGCATTCCCACCTTGTTTCTTATGTTGTCTTTCTTTTCCCCATCAAATAGTATGTTAGCCACAGACACCTTTTATCAGATTGTAGCAGGTCTTCTTGAGTTGGTTGAGTGTTTTGTGTTTATGAAAGGGTGTTGCATTTTTGTCAAATGTTGTTAAAGTGTTTATTGAGATAATCATGCATTTTTGTTACTAACATGACATTTATTATATGAATAGTTTTTATATATCAAATAAACCTAACATTTTGGGGATTACTCCTGTTCAGTTATCGTGGAGAATTCTTTTCATATGCTGTTGGATTGGCTTGCTGATCTTTTGTTGAAATTTTCAGCATTGATGTTCATGTTTGGTCTGCACTATTTTTTTCCATGTAGTGTCTTTTTTTGCTTTGATATTGGGGTAATAAGTTAGGAATTTCTCCCTCATCTTCACTTTGTCAGAAAAGTTTGAGAAATATTAATGCTAATTATTTTTAAAATGAATGATAGAATTCAACAGTGAACCCACCTGGGCTTTTCTTTGTTGAGAGACTTTTTATTAAGATTCAACCTCCTTACTAGGTATGGGTCTGTCCTTGTTATTTTCTGTCACTGTGATAAAACACGGATAAAAAGCAAGTTGAGTTGGGGAGGGGAATATTTCTTTCTCTTACACCAGAGTCTGTCACTGAAGGAAGTCAAAGCAGGAACTCAAGCAAAAGCAGAAACAGAAGCAGGAAGCATGGAGAGATGCTGTTTCCTGGCTTGTTACTCATGGCTTGATCAGCTTGCTTTCTTATACAACCTAAGACCAACTGTCCAGAAGTGATACCACACACAGTAGGCAGGACCCTCCCACATTAATCATTAATCAGAAAAATACCCTACACACTCATTCCTAGCTCAGTGTGGTGGGGGCAATTCCTTAATTGAGGTTCTTTCTAGGTGACTCTAGTTTGTGTAAAGTGGACAAAAATTAACCAACACAGATATTTTATATTATTTTTATTCTCTAAAATTTAATTCATGAGTATAATGTATCTTCATTGTATCTGCCCCTGATTCCCTTTCCACTTCTCGTCAGGACATCCCAATTGCATATCTTTCCTAATAGCATGTCTTTTAAAATTTTTAAACATATTATTTATTGATTCTTTGAAAATATCACAGCATGCACCCCAATCCCACTCACTTCCATGTCTCTCCATATAGAGCCCTTTAAAAAGTCCTTAAAAAAGAAAGTATTTAAAAAAGAAAAGCCACATAAAGATGGAATATACACAAAGAGTTTGAATACTGTCTATAATGATGTCTTTGAATTGTTTGACTTCTGAGGAAGGAGAAAGAGCTGCTATGAGACTTTTGATTATAAATGCTGCTGGATTAATCCAATATATAAATATATATAAATGCCTTGACTTCAAAATTGAAGTAAAAAGATATGTTACTTTGGAGAAGAGTTTTTATTTTTACTTTCACAGAAAATGAGAGGCTGTGGATTCATTCTGGGTTAAGAAAAACCAGGAAAAACTCATGAAAAACCTCAGATGGGAAAAGATAGCCCAGGTGATCCAATGTTTCAGAGCATCTCTGGTGCAGTTTCCTCTGAGCTCTGCATCCAGAACAGCTTCAAGGAGACTGGCTGAGATGACCCAGATTCACAAAATAAACCAGTCAGACCTTGACCAGAATCCTGAATTTTCTCAGGATTCGCATAAGATTACCACTGCCTCCAACCAGCAGGAAATAGTTTAGAGAACTATGCCCACATTCCCCCAAAATGGATTATGGAGGTTTGTCTTTGTTTACAATATTGGTTACAAGTTGTTATAGATAATGGTGAGGAAAAAAGCTACACAATAGAGATTAGACTTGGAATTCTTGTTTTACAACAGAAAAAAAAGAATTATGCTTCTGTATACTGCAAATATTTACCATTGTAAATATTGATTTAATAAAATGCTGATGGGTCAAGTAACTAGGCAGAAAGTAGAGGCAGGGAAACCAGATTAGGAGAATTCTGGGTAGTGGAAGAACAGAGAAACAGATGACAGCAAGATGCAGAGGTAGCAGGATGAGAATACTGTTCTGAGTAGAAAGGTACCAAGCCTTGTGGTTAAACATAAATAAGAAATATGGCTTAATTTAAAGTGTAAAAGTTAGGAAGTAAGAAGCCTTAGCCATAGACCAAACAGCTTGTAATTAATATTAGCTTCTGTGTGTTTCTTTGGAACTAAGCAGCTGTGGGTCTATAGGTCTGGACCTCAGGGCTAGGCCAAGCCAGAAACTTTACTATACCCACTCCTACAGTATGCCCCCAAATTAATTAAAAACAAGACAAAGAAACAAAAAAATACACCTCACTCCTCCATCTTTCCAATATCTGTTCATTCATCCTAGTGGCATTGGGAGCTGTGGTGTTGCATGCAATATACCTCTTTTATCTAACCAGCCCTACCCACAAAATGTTTGTTGCAATGAGTCATTGGTCTGGTTCAAGGCTTTTGGTTTCTAGTATACCATCATCACTGTGCCATCACTGAAACTTCTCTCAAATATCCTGTTATTGCCCTGAGTCATAAAGAACCTATAGTTATAGTTCTACAAGACCAGTCCCTTCTTATAGATGGGGCAGCTGTTAGGGTGGGTCAATTCAAGGTCTGGGTGATAGAAGAGCTGCCCCAGCCTCAGCCATTAGTACCAGGCCTTCAGGTGAGGGATAGAAGCAGCTCTCCTAGGGCCATGCCATTGGGGCCAGCTCTCTCATACCTATGATAAGGGTGGTGATATCTCTAGTTCTGGAGTCAGCTTTCCCATGGAGAATGGTGCCAGATCTCCTGTTGCAGTCTTCAGTGAGAGGCAGAGACAGCTATCCTGAGGTCAATAAGGGACAGAGCTGGTCTAGCACAGCCCTCCGATTTCATGGTTCCTATGACCGACCCCCTCCTGTGGTAACTTGAGTTATGGACATCAGCTCAGACCCTGACTACGGACCCAAACATGGTCCTTGGCAGAATCCCAGGTTCAGATGTCATGATGGCCCTAGATGGCAGTGCTAGCCACTCAGATTAGCATGGCCCCTGAGGCAGCATGGCCCATGATCACTAAAATGGCCCCAAGTAGCACCCTAGACCCTTGGCATTGGCATTACCTTAGATGGTATCAAGAGTCATGGGCATCAACATAGAGCCCGGCTGTGGAAGGGCCAATGACCCAGACATGGCCAGCAACAGCAGCCCTGTCCCAGATGACACCATAGCCCAGTGGTAGCATGGCTCCTGGACACCAACATGGCCACAGGATATAGCCTAGACCCTAGGCATCTATGTGGCCTTTGTTTGCACCACAGGCCACAAACATGACAGACCACTTCATGTCATCTTTTTAATAATTGCTTATTTACTTAATTTTTTTGACACATTGAGCCCAGTTAGTTGACTATATATACACATGAGTATGGGGTCATACATTCAGGCATGAGCAACCTTCCAGTGGCCATACTCCTAAGGAAAGGTAACTCCCCTTCCCTCTTAAAATTAACTGCTAATAGCACTTCAGCTGGGGTGGGGTCTTGAGAGGTCTTCATGCCTCTAAGCTAGAATTTTTAACTCATTTGATCTTGTGTAGGTCTTGTAGAAGTAACACCATGTGGGCTGTGACTTTTTGTATTCAACAACTGTGTCATGTCCCAAAGATAGCATTTCACAGCATACTTCTCCATTCTCTAGCTTCCTTTGTCTCTTTTGTGATTTTTCTGAGCCTTTTCAGGAGGGGGATTGATACAGATATCCCATCTGCACCTAAATATTCCTTTTCACTTATTCTCAGCACTTTAAATGGTAATGTGTCTCTTTATTATATAGTACCATAGCAATAAAAGGATTCTCTGACCAAGGTTAGGAGCCGTACAAATCTATGGACATAAATGAAAACATTTAGAAGTCAGTTTGATAACATGGCTTTTTAGAAAAACAACATCAATAGAGTCTCCCTTAGGTCTTATAATTTCCCTGGCTATGGATTTTGACCACATTTATTTGATTCCAGTTATAAAATTCCTTTTGTGAAGTAGGACTCCATTCCAATCAAGAGAACAGTTGGTTATTCTCATAAACAGTTTTACCATTATTATACTAGTGGTCACATCTTTCCTGGTAGATAGTATTGCAGTATTAAGGATTCAGTCCTGGCTAATATCACTGATTATTTTTTTTTCTCCCCAAAAACATTCACAGTACTTTCCAGAATTATGGAAGGAGAGAGACTTTCCTGGTCAGCCCAAGATGTCAGCCCAAGATTTAATTCTTTGTGTACCATAACCTAAATATGTGGTTAGTTCCCATGAACAACCAATACCAACAGGAATAAACTGTGTTGTCTTGGGAGCCTTTGAATCTTCTCTAAACAACATCTTATAAGGAAGCAACCTGTGTCTGGTACTGAGAATTTTATTAATAACACATGTCATCTAGGAGCAGCTGTGTTCGCTAATGTGGAGCACTTCAATTAAAATACTTTAAAATACTATTTTTAGTTAAGTTACAAACTAGTGGGATTTCATAAGGCATCTTCATATTTAAGTCTACTTTGGCAGTTTGTATCTATTTTTTTCCAATTTTATCCAAGTTATCTAACTTATTAGCATACAGTATCTTAGTTACTATTCCATTGCTGTGAAGAGACACCATGACTAAGGCAGCTTACTTCCAGTTTCAGAGGGTTAGTTCATGGGCACCATGGTAAGAAGCTTAGCAATGGGCAGGCAAGCATGGCTCTGGAGCAATAGCTGAGAGCTCACATCTTATCCAAAAGTTTCAGGCAGAGAGAGAAAAAGAGAGGGCATTGTACTGACTGCTTTTGTTTATCAACATGACACAAGCTAAAGTCATCAGAGAGGAAGGAGCCTCCACTTGAGGAAATGCCTCCATGAAATCTAGCTAAAAGGCATTTTCTCAATTAGTGATCAATGGGGAGGGACAAGCCCATGGTAGGTGGTGCCATCTCTGGGCTGCTGGTCCTGGGTTCTATAATAAAGCAAGTTAATTTCTCCTGTAACCAGATGGGCGAATACCCTGTCATCATAGAGCCTTCATCCAATAACTGATGGAAGCAGATGCAGCAATCCACAGCCAAGCACCAGGTCAAGCTCTGGGAATCTAGTCAAAGAGAGGAAGGAGGAATTATATAAGCAAGATAGATCAAGATCATCATGGTGAAATCTACAGAGACAACTGAACCAAGCTAGTGGGAACTCACAAACTTTAAACTAACAGCTGTGGAGCCTGCGTGGGACTGAACCAAACTCTGCATATGGAAGACCAGAAGATGGTTGTGTTGTGTGGTCTTTTTAAGGGGCCCCTGGCAGTGGGATCAGGATTTATCCCTGGTACATGAGTTGGCTTTTTGGAGCCCATCATCCATGGTAGGACACTTCATTCAGCCTTGATGCAGTGGGGGAGGGGCTTGGTCCTGCTTTAACTGAGTTTATCAGGCTTTGCTGACTCCTCATGGGTGTCATGCCTTACCATTTTGGAGATGGTATTGGAGACACAAGCAGGGGTGAGGAGGCTGAGGGGAGGTAATGGGAGACGGTATTGGAGGGGGAACTGTAGTTGGTATGTAAAATAAATGGAAAAATTTCTTAAATAAACAAAGTAGGCTGAGCAAGCCATGGGGAGCAAGCCAGTAAGCAGCACTCCTCCATGGCTTCTGCATCAGCTCCTGCCTCTAGGATCCTGCCTTATTTGAGTTTCTATACTGATTGCCTTCAATAGTGGATATGGAACTGTAAACTGAAAAAAGCCTTTTCCTCAACAATACGATTTTTGTTTCTGGTATTTTATCACAGCAATAGAAACCCTGACTAAGACACTGAGCCTAGAAGTTGGCTATTAAACCTCAAATCCAACCCCAGTGACATACCTCCTCCAGCAAGGCCATACCTCTTAATACTTCCTAAGCAATCCACTAATTGGGAACTGAATTTATATGAGCCTATGCAGGACATTTTATTCAAACAATCACAGTCCACTCTCTGCCTCCATAGACTTTTAGCTATATCAAATATAAAATGCATTTAGTCCGACTTCAAAGGTCTTTATAATCTTTTATAGTCTCAACACTTCTTAGATGTTCAAAATCTGTTCCGGGACTCAAGGCAATCTCTTAATTTTAATTCCTTGTAAAAACAAGCAAGCAATCAAGGAAACAAATTACCAAATCGTATGTTCCCAACATACAATGGCATAGAATAAACATTACCATTCTAAAAGAAGGAGACACTGTATGGAAGTACTGGACCAAAGTGAGACCAAAACCAAGTGGGCAGACTCCAAGTCATTTTACTCCATATCTGGTGTCAAAAGCTTCCAGATCTCCTACTCCTTCCATCTCTGTTGATGACTACTACAAACTTCTCACTCTTGAGCTGGTTTCATATCCCATTTTCAGCTCTCCTTGGCAGGCATCTAAACAGCTCTGGTATGTCCAACATCTTGGGGTCTCCAATGAAATCCAAGCTTCCCCTTCACAGATTCACACAATAGCCTCTCTAGGCCTCCATGCAGAGACATCCCCGACACAGGCCTTGCCTCAGTGGCTTTCCTTAGTCTCTGAGGCAGATTCCACAATTCCTTTCTTGATTTTTGATTCTAAAACCAGAATGTACCAAGTTTGGAAGCGTGCTGTGGCTGGAAGAGCACACGGACACCTCCTTGAATTACATTTGCACAAGTTTTGACTTGTTGACTTAGGCAGAGGGAATAAGTCAAGCCTTTTCCTTTTACAGGTTGCTGGATTAGCTGGATGGGGTCTCACACTAGGGTACCACTATCTTTATTCCATTTAGTATAAGAACTCTAAAAATTTTTCTATTTTCTTGAGCACAGTACTTGGCTCCAGCATTAAACTTCTTCGTGTTCTTTTTCTCCTCAAACTGTATATTTTGTATTCTTTTTTGCCTTGCTTGTTCCTTTTTTTATTATAGATCAGCATAAGAGTGATCACTGGTAATTACACGGCATACTTTGAAATATCATCCCCTGCCAACAGCTTGAGCTTAAACTCCTCAATTAAACCCTCACCAGATATTTTTTGAAGGACAGAAAGCTGTTGTGGAGTATTACTTTAACTATGTAAAGGTGTGTTACATTTGTTTAATTATGTAAGGATGTGTTGCCGTTTAACTTTTTGTGCTAAATGCACCTAATTGGTCTAATAAAAAGCTGAACAGCCAATAGCTAGGAAGTAGAGGGATAGACAGGGATGGCAGGCATGGAAAATAAATAATAGTAGGAATCTAGACTCAAAAGAGAAGGAGGGAGAAAGAGGGCAAGATGCTAGTGGCTAGCCAGGCAGGCAGCTGCCAGGCTCCCGGGAAGCAGGAAATGTAGCACATACAGAATGAAAGAAAGGTAAAAAGCCCCAAGGTAAAACATAGATGAAGAGAAACAGATTAACTTAAGTTATAAGAGCTAGTGAGATAAGCATAAGATAGGGCTAACCATTCATAACTAATAAGTCCCCGTGTCATGATCTGGAGGCTAGTGGTCCAGGAAAGACTGCCACATTCTTTGCTAAACTATCACAAAAACTATCTCTTGAAGGTGTGTCTCAATAGTTCACATTGTTCTCCATAGTATACTGCCTTCCAAGGTCCTACTAGGATGACCCATTAAGCCCTGTTTACAGCATTCAACCTTTTTCCTAATGCAAAGTAAAAGAGAATAGTTTGGGCCTATCCCAGCAATTCCCCATGTTCTGTTATCAACTTAGTTACCGTACTACTGCTGTGAAAACACATCATAACCAAGACAGCTTATAAAACAAAGCATTTAACTGCGGACTTGCTTACAGTTTGAAAGGGTTAGTTCATGATCATCACAGCAGGAAGCATGGCAATGAGGAGGAAAGCATGGCACTGGAGCAGTATCTGACAACTCACATCTGATCAGAAAGTTGCAAGCAGGAAGAGAGGGAGACTGAGCATAGCTTTTGAGTTTTTAAACGTCAAAGCCTCCCCCCACATAACATACTTCCTCCATTATTCAGCCATAGAGGGAGGGAGGGTAGAAAGAAAGAAATGATTGGTCGGACCTTAGACAGGACCATGTTTATTCATGTGTGCAGATGGCCAAAATGCCTACAGGGAAGATGGGATGTGTCCCCTTATAAGGATGGAACGGGCTTCTGAAGATTGCTAGGAAAGTTGGGAAGTGTAGTCCTTCAGCAGAAAACTATTATCGTGAACTTGTAGAGGATATAAAAAATGCAGGGCAGGGGTGTTATAACTATTTTCTGCTGAGGAGGGAGGGTCTTTGTTTAAGGGGACGGTTCTGGGTCCATTGGAAAGGGAGCACTGTCATGTAGCTGTGTTAGAGGTTTAACTTGATTAGCTGTGATGGATCAGGTAATGACTCTCTTGTATTCCTGAAGAGACTTGGGAAATAACTATTAGTAGCTTGTGAGTAGATGCTTTGGTTACAGAGTAAAATTGAGATTTCCTGGAAGGGTTGAGGGGTAGAGAGGAACAGAGGTGGGAGAGAAGGAGTGAGTTGGTGAGAGAAAGCATAGAACTGATTCAGAGTGGCAGTGACTGATCCCATTGCTAGGACTGTTGAATCTAAATGAAGCAGAAGTAGTATCAGGGACCTACAGAGCATCAAAGGAAAGGAACAGACGAAACTAGAGAACTACTATAAGAATTGTATCTGGTCTTAGGTGAAAGGGATGAAGGTCGATTTTAGCCAGAGTTTCTTAATAGGATCTAAATGGTCTTTTCTTTTTCAGACATATAAAGAACAAATGGAGATATTGTAAAGTGAGAGGTATTGGGAGAGCTTAAGGGGAACATTTTGTTTAGGTTTAGGGTGAAGTTCAGTAAGTAAAACATTTAAAGGCAAGGAATCAACACAGAATAGTAAAGAGGAAAGTAGGAAGGAAATAGAAAGATTTTTTTAAATCTGGTCCCTGTCTCTAGGCTCCATCTCAAACCAGTTAGGATTTGTTGGCATGGAAGTATCACTGTTTGAGAGGGGCACAGATCCCATCCTTTTTTATCTTGGAGTACTGCAGCAGTCAAGAAGTTGATCTGGTACCTGGAGGATGTTAAGCTGAGTTGATGAGACACAGAGATTAACTTATGCAAGAAAGTTTCAGTTCTGAGTCCAAAATTATGTCCAGAGTGGCAAAAAAGGGGTGAGTTAGACGGCTCATGCCCCCCCCCTCCACGTACCTTAGAGGTAACCTGAACTGATTTTAGGGGTTTAGTGGCATCAGTCTCTCACTAACTGCTTCAAGGCTGACAGAGGGTGATGAGGGGCACAGAACCCAAGTCAGGAGATAATAACTGTACAACTTTGTGGGGACATTACATGAGAAAAACTCTTAGATCAAGATTAACATGAATTAAATGCAGTTGTACAACTGGCTGGACCATGTACCAGAGCTCTATAGATGGAGAAGATGACTGTAATTAGCTGTTTACATCAGACTCCTGCATAAGGGACAATCACGTGAAAACTTTGAGAAAGAAATAATATAAAGTCAGCATCCAAGGAATGAATCTAAGCAAAAAACGTTGAAGTGGTATTCCTTGCTTTCACATATGATAAACTTTGTATATTTGACTCAAATAATATCAGCTGTTATTTAATGAATAAAACCAGAATATTTAAAGGCAAAGTTTGGTTAGAAAAAAATTTGATAAGGTGAAATTTTAAAAATTGGACTCATTATCTTAAATGATCATATTGAGAATTTGAATACATAACTTGATAAATGTTTTTGTTAACATTAAATTGTTGTACCTATAGTCCAAGATAATATATTAAATATATTTTGTATTGTCAGGCTATGTAAAAAGACAATTTAATTCTAAGTTTTATTTCATCAAAAGAAATAATTCCCATTTGAAAAAGTATCATCCCAGAGACAGTGATGGCCTTGTCTAGTGTAAATGATTCTAAAATTAACCCTATTAACAGAACCTTTTAAAAAAATTCTCTAAAACATTTTCATTCCATACACTTAACCAACAGATGAAAGAAGAAATCAGTCATGTCAAATCTGTAATAAATAATATAAGATGGTCTGAACTGACAAAGAAGGCTAAAGTCAACTCGATACCTTCTGCTGATGGACAAATCTCTAGGTCACCACATTCTGACAGCAGTAAGCATCTTTCTGAACATCATTTTATCTAAAAATAGATTGGTTGCTTATAGGCATAATTTGTGAAACACGATAGACAAATTAAATGAACTTTTTGCTTTTGGGATTTTTAAGGAAACACCCAAAAGCACCACTACCAAAGTCCTTACACTCCCTTGTAGGCTTCAAGGTGAGAGCATACACATCAGCTGTGGAGCTCTCTGTCTGGGTAGAAACTAGACTATATTCCCGAAGCACCACAGCTGAGTCGAGGTTGGAGAGAACCTCCTTCATTTAAACCACTTCTTCCTGAAGAATCTGAAGGATTGGTATTTCATTTAGTAGAATCATTTGTTTACTCCAAAGATATAAAACCAGCTATCAGTGGTACCTCTTGGGTATTCTAGATAACTTTCCAAAGCTGTGAGTTTGATGACTGACTGGTTCCTCCTATAATGAGGAAACATGGGTAGTTAGAGTAATTAGCTTTTACCTGTAATTAGTTTTTACTAAGAGAAAGAGTGAAATGCCAGGGTAAAGGTCATGGCCAACTGAACTTGCATGCAGGCTCTATACCACTTAGGTGGCAAGCTTAGGTACAAGGTTGCCCTGTTCACAGTGTGCTCTTATGTTGCTACAGCAGACATTGAGGGTGGAGTAATTGCTATTTGCCTCTCTGTTGTTTGAGACTTTTAGGATGTGGGCATAGACTCTGAGACCCTTTACTGGGTAAGAGAATCTATCCCCCTTTTGTGTGAGACGTGAGGAGTAATTTACCTTTAAGACTAAGAGGAATTATTTTTTTCTTGTTTAGCTTACATATCTGGAGCTGATCAGGCCTACACAGCCAGAGGCAGAAGCAGTAGGCTTCTGGCAGGTCTTATTTCCCATGCATCCTTGTCATGAAATGAAGATTCAGCTTACTACAGTGGGAAGCTTATCCAAAGGAATTTGTGCTCCATCCAAGGAAACTACTTGAGCCTGGGGGGTTTCGTGTATTGCAAATGCGTTGAAATTTAACCCATTTTATCCAAGTATTCAGCCTTTTATAACCAATTTATATACAGGATTTTGAATATTATTTTACATTAAAGTTTACTTTAAATTTATTTTGTTTTACTTAATTTGGTCTTAATATTGAATACATATACAGAATAAAGTGTGATGGGATATAAAAATTGGTCTCTCCCTCCAAGCTTGTCCCTTTAAATTAATTATATTTGTACTGAGCATGAATGACCAATAATGTGTGTATCTTAATTATCTTTACCAGTTTATAATAAATTAGTAACTATATCATAATATTGGGATTTTATATTTTTTCCATATTAAGTTTGAGCCTAAAAATATAATTCTTGAATTAAGGTATTTTAGTACCAAAAGAAACTTAAACCATAAATATAGTTCAGAGAGAGACTGGGGACCTCATTTTTCTGATTCCTTTGTAATGTACTTTTACAAAGTGCCAGTTTTTTATATGACTTACTTTTAAAACAAATCATTATAGAAGTCTGACATTGCCTCTTTAGTCTAGTAAAACAGAGATAGAATGATAAGCAAAGGACTCAGTAGGTACTGACTAAGTTGATTTATATTATGTGGTCACTTTAACCATAATGGTGGTGAAGTCACATGGCATGTTCTTTCTTTTCTTTAAAATTAGTATATATCACCTTTATTATATTTAGGTATGTTCCCTGTATACCTGATCTCTCCAAGACTTTTATAATGAAGGAGTGTTGGATCTTGTCAAAGGCTTTTTTGGCACCTAAGGAGATAATCATGTGATTTTTTTTCTCTTAGTTTCAGGTTTTTTTTGCATGTTGAACCATCCCTGAATCTCTGGATGAAGCCTATATGATCGTGGTGGATGATTTTTTTTTTATATGTTGTTGGATTCTGTTTGTCAGAATTTTATTGAGTATTTTTGAATCAATGCTTATGAGGGATATTGGTCTGTAATTCTCTTTTGTTGTTGCATCTTTGAGTAGCTTGGGTATCAAGGTGATTGTGGCCTAATAAAAAGATTTCAGCAATGTTCCTTGAGTTTCTACTGTATGGAACAGTTTGAGGAGTATTGGTATTAGTTCTATATCTGGTAGAATTCTGCAGTGAAACAGTCTGTTTCTGAGCTTTATTTACTTGGGAGACTTAATAACAGTCTCAATTTCCATTGGGGCTATAGGTCTGTTTAGATCTTTTATCTACTCTTGATTTAATACAACAAGCCAATAGCCAACATCAAAATAATTGGAGAAAAACCCAAATCAATCCCACTAAAATCAGAAACAAGACAAGACTGTCCTCTCTCCCTTTATCTATTCAATATAGTTCTCCAAGTGTTAGCTAAAACAATAAGAGAATAAAAGAAGATTAATGGGATACAAATTTGAAAGGAAGAAATCAAGCTATATTTGCAAATGATATGACTATATACATAAGGGACCCCCAAAATTCTACCAAGAAACTCATACAGCTGATAAACACCTTCAGCAAGGTAGCAGGGTACAAGATTAACTCAAAAAAAAAAATATATCTCCTATATACTAAGGATAAAAGGGCTGAAAAAGAAATCAGGTAAACATTCCCCTTTATAATAGCTGCAAATAGCATTAAATATCTTGATGTAACTCCAACCAAAGACGTAGCAGACCTGTTTAACAAAAACTTTAAATCACTGAAGAAAGAAATTGAAGAGGATGTTAGAAAATGCAAAGATTTCCCATGCTCCTGGATAGGAAGGATCAACATAGTAAAAATGGCAAATTTACCAAAAGCAATCTAAAGAATCAATGCCATCCCCATTAAATTCCCTACACAAGTTTTATAGACCTTGGAAGAACAATACTCAACTTCATATTGAATAAAAGGAAACCCAGGATTGCCAAAATAATCCTGCTCAATAAAAGAACTTTGGGAGGAATCACCATCCCTGACTTCAATTTATATTATAGAGCTACAGTAATAAGAACAGCCTGGTACTGGCATAAAAACAGATTTGTGGATGGATCAATGGAATGGAACAGAAGACCCTGACATTAACCCACACACCTATGAACACCTGGTTCTCAACAAAGCAGCCAAAAATATTCAATGAAAAAAAGATATGGATCAATGGAATTGAATCAAAGACCCTGACCATAACCCACACACCTATGAACACCTGATTTTTGACAAAGAGGCCAAACTATTCAATGGAAAAAGATAGTGTCTTAACAAATGGTGTTGGAATAACTGGATGGTAGTATGTAGAAGAATGCAAACAGATCCATACCTATCAGCCTGCACAAAACTCAAATCCAAGTGGATCAAAGACCTCAACATAAACCCACCTACACTGAACTTGATAGAAAAGAAAGTGGGAAATATCTTCAACATATCGGCATAGGTGACCACTTCCTAAACATAAGACTAGTAGCACAGGCATTAAGAACAACAATTAATAAATTGAATCTCCTGCAACTGAGAAGCTTCTGTAAGGCACAGGATACAGTCAATAAGACAAAATGACAGCCTACAGAATGGGAAAAGACTTTCACCATCCCTACATCTAACAGATAACTGACCTCTAAAACATATAGAGAACTCAAGAAACTAGAGCCCCCCCAAACCTAAATAACCCAATTTAAAAGGGGACTTCAGAGCTTTTTTTTTTTTTTAAAAAAAAAAAATGGAATTCTCAATGGAAGAATTACAAATGGCTGAAAGGCACTTAAAAATTGCTCATCATCTTTAACCATCAGAGAAATGCAAATCAAAAATATCTTTGAGATATCATCTTACACCTGTCAGAATGGCTAAGATCAAAAACACAGATGACAACCTATGCTGGAGAGGATGCAGAGCAAGGGGAACACTCTTCCATTGTTGGTGGGAGTGTAAACTTGTACAGCCACTCTGGAATACAGTATGGTGATTCCTCAGAAAACTGGGACTCAATCTACCTAATGATCCAGCAATAACACTATTGGGCATACAGCCAAAGGATGCATATTTGAACCACAAAGGCATTAGCTCAACTATGTTCATAGCAGCATTATTTGAAATAGCAAGAACCTGGAAACAACCCAGATGCCCCTCAAGTGAGAAATGGATTAATAAACTGTGGTACATCTATACAATGGAATACTACTCAGCAGGAAAAAATAATGACATCCTAAAATTTGCAGGCAAATGGATGGATTTAGAGAATTTCCTCCTGGGAGAGGTATCACAAGCCCAGAAAGATAGTAATGGGATGTGCCCACTCATAAGTGGATTTTAGATAAAAAGCAAAGAATACCCAAGCTGCAAACCACAATCCCTGAACTGTTTTGGATCAGAAAGAACTTAAGAGAGACATGCAGATATTTCCTAAGAAGAGAAAATAGAGAAGATCACCTTAGTAAATTGGAATCATAACGGGCTGCAACCCAGAAGAATTGGGAACAAATCATGAAAAGAGATGGTTGAGTGAGAGGAGCAACAAAAAGAGAGAGTAAAAAAGATGAATATCTTGATAGAGGAAGCCAATGTGGGGTTGGAAAGATGCCGGGTCCTTGGGAAACCTCCAAGAACTTCAGAGGATGTCCCTGGCTAGGTCTCCAACCAATAGTGGAGGGGATACCTAAACAGGACTCTTCTTATAATCAAATGAATAACCACCCTAACTGTCATCACAGAACCTACATCCAACAATGAATAGGTGGAGGCAGAGATTCATGGCTGAGCACTGGGCCAACGTCCAGGTCCATTTGGAGAATCTGTAGAAGCAAGGGCATAGGGATTATGAGGACAAGTCCCACAGAGATGGCTGGATGGAGCTCTGGGGAGCTCACTGAATCAAGAACAGCCACTGGGGAACCATTGGGAAAAGGATCTAGGCCCTCCAAAGGTAGGCAACTGTTAATTGGCATGGGCAGCATGTGGAGCCTCAAGGGGTGGGATCAGACTGTGTTCCTGTGCATGGGCTGGCACCTTGGAGCCCATTCCCTGCAGAGGATCACCTAACCCAGTCTTGATATTGGGATGAGGACATTGGACTTGCCTGGAGTAGATGTAGCACACTGAGCTGATCCACCTTGGGACTTCTTGCCCTTTTGTGGGAGGGGATTGGGGCATGGGGTGGGAGTGGTGCTGAGGGAAGACTGGGAGGGATTGGGAAGAGTGAAGAGAGGGCAAGCATGGGAATACATGGGAAATTGACCCTTTAAAAATAAATAATATAAAAAAATTATTTAACTCTATTTTATGTGCATTGCTGTGAAAGTGTCAGATCCCCCAGAACTGGAGTTACAGACAGTTGTGAGCTGCCATGTGGATGCTGGGAATTGAATTTGGGTCCTCTGGAAGAGCATCCAGTGTTGTTAACTGCTGAGCTAACCTTTTCTTTCACCTTAATAAAGATGTTTTCTGAATCACCATGGCTGCTAAGATAGTGTCAAGTCACATGGTGGTTATATGATCCAAGTTGAGCACAGGTCATCAGCCAAAATGGCAGCAAGATTTATGGTACTCCAAAGTAGGCCCATCAAGCACTCACTCTTTTCCTAAACAGTAGTTGAATTCAAGTTACACACAAGGTATATTGTTATAGCAAATTAAAATTAGTTATACATAAATTTTAAAAATCATACTCAATGAATTTATCAGTCCTAAAATACAGAAAGTTAAAGATTCAACAAAAAGCTTTAAAGATGGTAAACAAAATCAAGAAAAGAGAGGGGAGATATTTGAAGTTAGACAAACTGAAAAAGTAGAGTATGAGATAAGCAACATTGATCCCTACTGTGAATAGTTTACTTTTTAGCTGTTTTTAAGCATATAGTGTCTTTACCTGTGTTGTTTTATTTTGCTCTCTTCATCATGGAGTCAGGTGGTACACCAAGACCCAGGACAGAGTCTTCAGAGGAAACTTTGAAACAAAACAAATATGACTACAATTCTGAGGGATCTGACATTTTCACAACAATGCACATAAAATAAGGTTTTTTTTTTTTTCTTTTCTTTCTTTCTTTTTTTTTTTTTTTTTTTTTTTTTAAAAAAAAAAGAAAGTACATGCCATGTGACTGGAGCAGATGGGCCCAAATTCAACTATAGAGCTGCCTTCTCAGTAGAGTAGAACAGCATGAAACAATCTGTTCAGTATTATCCACACTCAAAAGTTACTTCTGTAAGACTGAACCCAATAATCCATTTATTTGTGTGTGTCTGCATATGCGAGCTGACAACCTGAAATGCTTTTACCTCTTAGATATAAAAATTACAGGCAGGATTTTCCAGGTTTGGAGAGAGCCAAAAGCATAAGGCAAAGAGGCATAAGGCCAAACAGTTCTATAAAGATTCATGTTCAGAGGCCCAGCATAAAAGGTAGACATTGCCGTTCTAAATGTGGTGGTAATCAGACTTGAAAAAGATTTAAAGAAGCCAGGAGTTTTATACGGGATAGGGCTCTAGACCATGCTGCCATTCAATTTTATGGATTATTTCTAATTCTGGTAACTGGAATGTTCTCTACTTTGCTCAGTAAATTTTCTTGCTTAATCTAACAAAAAGCTTATTGTGGTGATTTGAATGAGAATACTTCCTATAGGTTCATCTGTTTGAATGCTTAGTACCTAGTTAGTGGAGCAATCTGAGAAGGATTAGAAGGCTGTGGTCTTGTTCAAAAGCCAGTACAAGGCCAAATGGATCACAACGTAAACTCTCAGGCCCATGCCTGCCTACCTAGTGCCATGTTTCCCATCATTATGGAAATGAGATTATCAATTTCATGTCCTATTTTTCCCATTATGTATGTTCTTAATATCCACTCAAATATCCATCATTTTATACTTTTTATTTGTTTTAGGTGTACTTATTCTTTTTTTCTATTGTCTTGAAACAAAGGTCAGGTTATTGAGCTGATACCTTAAAAAAAGATTTTAACCCCCTCCATTGTGTGTGTCTGTATGTGTCTCCATGTGTCTGTGTATATCTTTGTATGTATGAGTATGTATATATGGGGGATTAAAGAGCCAAGAAGGCATCATATCCCTTGAAACTAGAGTTGCAGATGGTTGTAACTACTGGATGTGGCGCATGGGAATCAAACTAAGGGTTCTTTGTAAGAATAGCAAGGGCTTGCTTATAATTGCTGTGCCATCTCTCCAGCCCCCTTTTCTTCTTTTTTTGAAACAGGAACTCATAGTTTAAATTTTTTCCTAATCACTAATTTCGTAATATTTTATAGATAATCATATGTGTCTTCATTTGCATTTTTTAGTTTCCAATGTATTTTCACTGAAGTTGAACTTTCAGATTTCCTGCTTCAGCTGTCCAAGTGGGTGAGATTGTAGGCCACTCTCTATCAGTTGTGCTATTTTCCATGTACTTTCTAATTTCTTCTTTTCCATTTCATCTTTTACACATTGTTATATACTGTTTAATTTTCAGTTTTTTATTTTCATAAATTTCTTTGTTATTGATTTCTAACTTCATTCCATCCATTGTGGTTAAAGAACATACTTAATTCTACACTTTTATTTTCTTTGTGCTCTTGCCATGATATAACATGGAGACTGTTCTACATGCATTTGAGAAGAATGTCTATTCTGCTACTCTTGGGTGGATTGTTGTGTAGATCTATTTCTAGGACTATTTAGTTTTAGTGTTGTTTAAGTCTTTTATTTCATTGTTAACTTCTCCTTAGTGTTCTGTTACTGAAAGTAGTTATTGAAATCTCCAATTAGCATTTTTGAACTGCCTATTGTATTTCTGTGAATTTTTGTTTCATGTATTTTGCTCTGTTCTTAGATGATTACATGTTTCTAATTGTGGTAGCTTCCTGATGATTCAACCTTTTCATCAGAAAACATTCTTTATCCTGTAACATTTTTGTTTTAAAGTTTTGTCAGATACTTATACTGACACTTTAGCCTTCTTAGGGTTGCAAATTATATCTTGTATCTTTTTCCATTTTTAAACTTTCAATGTGCATGTTCTTTTGAGACACACAGTTTAATAGATTAATTTATTATTCTTACATTCTCAGGGTAAATGGAAATGAACTCATTGCCATACTCAGAAGTGGCCCAATCCAGGAAGCAATGGAGAGAGGGAGAAAGAAAAGAGGCCTATTCTTTCTCTTTGGTGAAAGGCTGAAGATTACACTCCTTTCTTTTTCTCCCTCTGGACTGCAGGGACCTAAAACCTAGAGCTCCTCCACATCCTTGCACTCTGTATTAAAGAGTATCAACCAAGTGATTTAGGCAGAGAAAGAGCCAGAGGAAGGAAGTTGCATTAATCAAGAAAGACAAGCAGGACACACATGCCTTTAATGCCAGCACCAGGGAGGCAGAAGCTTGGGGATCTTTGAAAGCTTAAGGAAAACCTGGTCTTTTAAAAGAAAAGGTAAAAAAAAAAAAGAAAGACATCCCCCCCTGTCCTTTTGCCATCACTATGACATCAGAGTAGTGGTCCAATCATTTGGCTATAGAACAATAGTAAATTTACATAAGACTCTTGATTGGCTGAAGAGCATAGGCCCGCCCCCAGGATGACGTTTGTGTACAGATAGTTGCCAGAGAAACCTCAGGTAGTGGTGGCGGTCGGACAAGAAGTGAAGGAGCTCTTCACTGCCGCTCTTCCACCGGCCATAAAAAGAGCTCATTTTACTTAACAATCAGGAGACTTGACCCTGACTGTAGAACTAATTCAGATTATAGACCGCTGGATTGTGTTCCTAGTCTATTTTTCCAGATAATCCCAGAAAATCTGGGAATTCATTAGTTTTTATGAAGCTAAAACAAAAACATTTGATTAAATGAGTTCCAGAAAGGAAGGATCTCATGCTTGTGACCAGTATTTTGATAAAGATGACTTGATGAAGCCAGGGCCAAGCTATAGGCAGGAAGGAAAGGTGAGAAATCGCTCCTTAGGACCGAAGTTAACCGAGGTGCGCAGTCTTCAGCCATCTCTTCCAGGAAGACCACAGGGCTGCCCTGCCTCAAAAAGTCACTCGGTAGAGAGAGGTCAACCTGATGAGACAACCTGTACAGCAGAGAACAATCTCTTCACTGAGAAGTATCACATTGTAGAAAAAAGTCCCATTGCTAAGAAGCACTGCATTACAGTTAAGAGCCCCTTGGCTCAGAAGCTTCTTTCACCTGAAAAACATCACAGTTTTGGAAAACGTCGTGCTACAGAGAAGAATTCCTTCTCCAAGAAGCACCCTTCTGATGTAAAAGGTCTTACTGGAGGGAAAAGTTCCTCTGCCGGAAAGCAAAACTTCGACAGACACCTCTCTGGAAAGAGGCATCACTTTTCTGAGAAAAGTCGCTCATTTGAGAATCTTCTCTCTACTAAGAAATATCTTCCTGTAGAGAAAAGTTGTCCTACAGAAAGAGGCCACTCTACAGAGGAAAGTGGTTTGGCTGAGAGAAGTCCCTACGAGAAGAGAGGCCGCCCTTTAAAGAGAAGTCAATCAGCAAAGAAAGTTCTTTCTAATAAGAAGAGTCTATCTACTGAGAAGAGTTATTTGGACAGAAGCCATCCCTCTACTGAGAAATATCACCCTGAAGAGAAAGACCCCTCGGCACAGAAACTTAGCTCTGTAGAGAGAGATCTCGGGGTAGAGAGAGGTCTTTTTGTGAAGAGAGGACTCTCTAAAGAGAAAGTTCGCTCTGTAAGGAGAAGTCGGCCTGCCCAGAAAAGTCACCTGGCAGAGAAGAGTCGCTCAGCAGAGAAGAGTAGCCCTGCAGGGAGAGGTCGTTCTAATAAAAACCGCCCTACAGAGGAGGGTCGTTCAGTCGAAAGGAGTAACTCGGTTGAGAGAAGACCTTCTGTAAAGAAAGATCACCTTACAGGGAGAGGTCGGCCTCTGAAGAAAACCCAGCCTGCAGAGGACCGCTACTCATTAAAGATGGATAACTCAGCAGGGAAAAGACCTTCTGCAGGTGAACATCGCCCTGCAGGGAGACGCCGCCCCATCCAAAGGCCTTCCGAGGACCGTTATTCATTTGATCTGGATGACTCTGTACAGAGAGGATTTTCTGTTTGGGAAGATCTCCCTGCAGAAAGAGGCCGACCTTCAAAGAAAAGCCTCCCTGTGGAGAATGGTCGCTCAGTAGAAAGGGGTAACTATGAAGAGAGGGGACTCTCTACAGAGAAAGATCGCCCGGCAGGGAGAAGTCGACCTCTGAAGAAAATCCGGCCTGCAGCAGACTGGCACTCATGTGAGAGGGTTACCTTGGCAGGTGAACATCGCCCTGCAAGGAGACATCGGCCTATCAAAAGGCACCCTGAGGAGGGTTGTTCGCTTGATCAGAGTGACTTGGCACAGAAAGGACCTCCTGTTGGGAAAGATCACCACACAGGGAGAGTTTGGCCTCTGAAGAAAATTTGCTCCACAGAGGAGGGCTACTCAGTCAAAAAGGGTAACTTGGTGGGGAAAGGATCCTATATAGGTGAAGGTCACCTTGCAGAGAGAGGTCATCCCATCAAAAGTCGTCCTGCAGAGGAGGGCTATTCATCTGAAGATAATTTTACGAGAAGACCCTCTACTGAAAAAGATCACCTCACAGGAAGAGGTCGGACTCTGAAGAAAATTCAGCGGCCTGCAGAGGACCGTCACTCATTTGAGAGGGGTACCTTGGTAGGGAGAGGATTCTCTGCAGGTGAACATCGCCCTGAAGGGAGACACCGCCCCATCCAAAGGCCTCCCGAGGACCGTTATTCATTTGATCTAGATGACTCTGTACAGAGAGGATTTTCTGTTTGGGAAGATCTCCCTGCAGAAAGAGGCCGGCCTTCAAAGAAAGGCCTCCCTGTGGAGAATGGTCGCTCAGTAGAAAGGGGTAACTATGCAGAGAGGGGACTCTCTACAGAGAAAGATCACCCTGCAGAGAGAAGTCTACCTCTGAAGAAAATCTGGCCTGCAGAGTACCATCGCTCACACAAAAGGGGTAACACCGCAGGGAGAGGATTCTCTGCAGGTGATCATCGCCCTGCAAGGAGATGTCATTCCATCCGAAGGCCCCCTGAAGAGGGTTATTCATTAGATGAGGTTGACTCAGCAAATAGAGGACCTCCTGCTGGAAAAGATCACCACACAGGGAGAGGGTGGTCAATCAAAAGCCGCTCTGCAGAACGCGGTCCCACAGTAGTGAGTGGTAACTGTGTAGGGAGAGGACCCTTTGCTGGGGAAGATCACCCTGCAAGAAGAGGTAGGCCTTTGAAGAAAAACCTTTCTACAGAGAACAGTTGCTCAGCAGAGAGGGGCCACCATGCAGAGAGGCGACTCTCTGTGGCGAAACATCACTCTATAGGGAGAGGTCGGCCTGTAAAGAAAAGCCACCCTACAGACAAACATCTATCTTCTGAGAGAGGTTGCCCTCCTAAAAAAAGTTGTCCCGAGGAAAAGGATGTATCCGCCAAGAGAGTTAGCTCTCCAGAGAAAGTTTATTCTGGGAAGGTAGCTGACCTTATTAAGCTATGTCGTCCATTTGAAATAAAGCTCTTTGTTATGAAAGAGTTCATGGGAGAAAAGGGTTGCTCTTCTAAAATTGTTCATTCTGAGGATAGAGGCCATTCCTCCCAAAGCAGCTACTCTATTGAGAAAGGCACTACAATAGAGAATAGATGCTCTGTGGAGAAAGGTCACCACTCCACAGAGAAGGATCACCACACTACAGAGAAAGATCATCACTCCATGGAGAAAGGCCATCACTCCACGGAGAAAGATCATCAATCCACGGAGAAAGATCATCAATCCACGGAGAAAGATCATCAATCCACGGAGAAAGATCATCAATCCACGGAGAAAGATCATCAAACCACGGAGAAAGATCATCAATCCACGGAGAAAGATCATCAAACCACGGAGAAAGATCATCAATCCACGGAGAAAGATCATCAAACCACGGAGAAAGATCATCACTCCATGGAGAAAGGTCATCATCATTCCATGGATAAAGGTCATCACTCTGTGGAGAAAATTCATCACTCCATGGAGAAAGGCCATCACTCCATGGAGAAAGGTCATCATTCCATGGAGAAAATTCATCACTCCATGGAGAAAGGTCATCATTCCATGGAGAAAGGTCATCACTCCATGGAGAAAGGCTTTCCTGTAAAGAAACCTTGTTCAGGATCCATGCCTAAGATTCCAGTGGCCAAGAGCAGTATTCCAAAAAACAAAATTGGCAGTGATATCAACAAAGTACTCCAGACCCCTCACCAGACTGGGGCTGGGGCTGTCGACACCACTCAACCTGAGCAGGCAGTGAAGATGAGAACGGGAGTTGAAGTGAAGGTGCCTGAGAAACTAAAGCCGTATCTTGTAGAGGATTGGGACTTAGTAAACAAACAGAAGCGGTTATTCCAACTTCCTGCTAAAAAGAATGTAGACTCAATACTCGCAGATTATGTTACTTTTGTGAAATCACAAGGAAAGGCTGATAATAGAGAGTATTCTGTTGATGAAATTGCAGTTGGAGTAAGAGAGTATTTCAACTTAATGCTGGGCAACCAATTGCTCTGCCAGTCTGAAAAACGCCAGCATGCCGAAATATGCCGCACTTATCCTAACATGCCAATGTCTCAAATTTATGGTGCTCCTCATCTTTTGAGGTTATTTGTAAAAATTGAGAGTGCACTGGAACATTCGCCACTTAATAAGCATGGTCTTTTGTTGGTGACTAGGTACCTGCAAGATCTTCTTAAGTACCTAACAAAGATGTCAACATCTCTGTTTAATGCCAGCAACTACGAAGCAGCTTCTGCAGAGTATTGCTACAAAGCCCTGTGAGGGTCTGTTGAACACTCCCTATCATAGCCTAGATCAGTAAACAGTGTTTGCTGTTTTCATTGTGTAATTGGTATTTGTGAAAACTGTCAATGTATAGCAGGGCTTAATATTTCAGTTTGTTTTTGTGAACAGAAATAAAAATATCAAATACTTGTTTACCACCATTTCAACAGTAAATAAATGTTCACTAAAAGAATTTGTGTTGCTTATTTAATTAATTGCACTTTCTATGCCTTTCATATTATGAGTTTCTATTAGGTGTTCATATGTCATTAAATGCACTCATTCCTAGTGCAAAGGTTCAACATAGCGGTTATACCTCAAACACATGCATACACATAATTAAAAATATAAAATGTTTTAGAAATGTAAAAGAATGGAGATATAGCTAAGGATTCCCCAGGTTCACTCTGTGGTTTCAAAAGTGAAAGGAGAAGAGAGGAGGGATTGAAGAGGAGGAAAAGGAAAGTAGGTATAAAGAGAAAGGGAGGAGGGGGAGATGAAGTAGGAGGAGAGAGAGAGGTAGAGAGATAGGAAAAGAATAGAGTAGAGAAGAAGAAAGAGAGGAAGAAATGGAAGAGGAGATGGATGAGAAAGAAGGGGGAGGTGAAGGAAAAGTAGAGGGGAGAGAAGAAAAGGGGGAGAAGGAAGAGAGGGAGGGGAATGAGAAAGGAAGAGAAGAGGGGAGATGGGGAGGGGCAGAAGGAGTTGAAGAATAAGGAGAGGGAGGAGGAGAGGAAGAAGAGGTAAGGGAAGAAAAGGATGAAGGAAAACGAGGGAGGAGGAGAGAGGAAGATGAAAAGGTGGGGGAGAAGGAGGAGAAAAGGAAGAGGGAAGAAAATATGGGATGAAGGGAGAAGTTAGAGAAGGAGGGGAATGCGGGAAAAGACAGGGAAAGGAAGGGGTGGAGGAAGGGAGGAGGAAGAAAAGGGGAAGAAAGATAAAGGAGAGAGGAAGGAGTGGGGGGAGGGATAGGACAGAAAGTGGAAGACAAGAAGAGTTAGAGAGGAGAAGGGATGAAGGAAGACGAGGAGCAGAAATATTGGAAGAAGGAGAAGGGGGAAGGAGAAAGGAGCATGAGGAAGATAGCATGAGGGTGAAGAAAAGAAGGAAGGAGAGGAGAAGGGGGATGAAGAGAAGGAGGAACAGAGGGGAGAAGGAGGATGGGGAAGGAGGAGAACAAAGTGAAGAATAGAGAAGGAAAGGGGGACGTAAAAAAAAAAAGCCAAGAATGGCTTCTTGGGGCCACGTGTTGGTACCTAGTTGGTTGGGGCAAGAACATCAGGGGTGTTTCATTTGCATACTTAAGGGCAACAGGGGCCAGAGGAAGAAACCTTATAATGAGGCCATAGGAGGTCCATCTCAGCTGTTTCAGTGGTATGATAAACAGCATCCAGTCCCCGTAGCCTTGGGGCCCCTAGAGCTTATCACTTGCTCCATGGTGGATTAGGGAACTTCCACAGGCAACCTAACTGCTTGGGCTCTGCTGGCACCTGGGTAAGAGGAGCACAAACAAACTCCCGCTACTCTCAGGATGAAAAGATTGGGCTTTTATGCATGTTACAATCCCTTAGCTTAAGGCTAGCCCAGCAGGACAGGGTGAGAGAAAGAGAAGATGAAAGAAAGCAATAAGGAGGGAGGGTGAGGAGGAAGAGAGGTCAAGAAGGCAAGGCAGAAGGAAAGAGAAGGGAAAGTAGAGAGGGAAAGGAGAGGAGGAAGAAACAGAATGAAGGAGTAAAAAGGAACTGAGTAGGGAAAGAAGGAAGAGGGGAGGAGGAGAAGGGGAGGGAAAGGAAGGAAGAGGGGAGAAGAAAGTATAGCCAGGCTGAGGCAAATATAGTTTCATTATGCCAATTTTAATGACTAACATGAACACTTACATCACATAGAACACTAAATATGTCTATATGCATGCATACAAGTACAGAATAGATATTGTAATAGGCGGGCGCCCTTAGGGCACCCCAAGACACCCAAGACACCCCAAGACCACGGCTAATGACCACTGTTAACATTAAAGAAAAAGAGAGTTTAATGAATATGAATATGAATACCGGTACACACATGTGTGGGCTCCAGGCACTGCAGAAAAGCCTGGAGCCCCGAATATTTTCGGAGCAGAATTCTTATACTCTACTCTGGGTAGGGGAGGGGGTATGGGTAGGCTCAGCACACTAACAGGGCGGGGCCAAAGATCGGTTTAGGACAGAGTTTAGGAATGCAGGCAGGCAAGCTATTTCCTGTGAAACAATAAGGACCACCTGAAGACATTCATTTCCTGGAGCAGGACACATTGTGCAAGCTTCAAAAAGTTAACAGTTAACAATTCTCATGGTGGGACTTTCCTGGGTGACCCCACCTAGGTTGCTAGATCAGGAATGTGGTCTCAGAGCCTTAACTTGGAAAGTCAAGCTGCTCACCAGGTGGGTCTCAGGAATTCAGGAAGTATCAGGCTCAGGCTGCAGGGTGTGTCCCAAGTAGCCATCTCAACCTTGGCTAGTTTCAGGGACCTCAGGAAGGGGTCGAGGGGGAGAGAGTTACAGGATTTTTCTTTTTTCACAATATGAGTTAAAGAGGCTGAAGCGAAGTTGAAGAGATTCTAGAAGTAGGCTGAAAAGGAGTCTGTAGGGACCACATGGTGCCTGAAGGGAGCTGCTGTTGGAGGCAGGGGTTGAGAGTAAAGCTGTTCTAGCTGTGAGGTAAAAGGCTAAACAGAGGTCCTAGAGCAGGAAACTGTGGATTCAGGTCTAGTTCCATACAAGAGAGCAGGTTGATGGAAAAGTAGTTGAGTAGTTCAGTCAGGGAGTCTTTGGTCCTTCATGCATATGCCAAGTATGAAATGATAGGTTGGCGTGGAAGCCATGCCAACACAGTCTTAGGTATCCATGACTTTATGGGATCCAAGTAAAGGAGTTCTACCCTTTCCTTGGTTTGATGTATCTGGTAAGTTCTTGGGCCTGCTTCTCCTTATGGGACCTTAATATGTGTTCATGTGCTGCACAATTTAAATTCACCCAATAAATGAATAGACTGAGTTCTCTTCTAGTCCCAGGAATAAGTCATTTATCAGACTATGCTGGATGGGTGGTACCTGACAGATGGTACAGCTTCTGGGTCTACCCAGGGACTTGTCCCTTCTCCCTCAAAATGGAGTCAACTGCTTGTAAAATGGAATCTCTTAGGGCACAGCCTGAAAAATCTTTTTTCCATACAAGATAGAGAAACTGAAGGGGGGGTCGCTTTCCAGATGGTGCACAACAGCCCCCACCACATGATAAATATCGACAGAGAATTGTAAAATCCCCAAGATGTTGACAGAGTTTTCTGCCTGTTGTGATAAGATCAAACTAAATATCTGTTCTGGAATAGCTTTGTCTGCCAGATTATGTGGTTACCATGGTTACCCACACAGCTTCAGGTAGCACATTCCTGACCTTCTACTTCCTGCCCTATAAAAGCTTCACTCATTTGTAAATCGGGGTCCATTGTTTCTGATACATTGGGTCCCATGCATGGAATAATTTTTTTTTTCTTTTTAAGACTGAGACCTAAGACTCTGCGACTCTGCCTTGGTTTGTCTTACTTGCTCGCTCCAACATTAACAAAACTAAGAGGGCATGGCCTGATCACAACAATAAGAGCTAAAAGAAAATCAAAGGCAATACATTAGTTTGAAAGATTGTGTGTGTGTGTGTGTGTGTGTGTGTGTGTGTGTGTGTGTGCGCGCGCGCACAAATCTGAACTCCTTTGGATAAAACACCTGAAATATTTTGAGTCTCATAAAGATATTATTTGTCATAGCTATGTCTGTAGTGGGACTTTTGGGGACTAAGCTGTGGAAGTAGTCAGCATGGTTCTCTAACTGTCCTTGGCTTGATCGACAGTATGTTTTTTCCCTGTCCTCCTCCTCACCGTCCTCTTCCTCACCCTTTATAGCCTTTGCTTCTTTTTTCCTCCCTGATCTTAACTGTGGCATTTGTGATGTCCTATGTTTCGTTGTCAAACTCTTTTGTGACCTTTGGTGACAAAGTTGTCAGAGATGGTGTCATGCCCTACTTCTAGATATTAGCATTGAGGCAATATTTGGGCTGTATATTTCTTGGTATATCCAACACATTATTGTAATCAGGGCTGTTCATTTATTGTGGCTTACACTTGCTCTAATAGTCAGAGTTCTGAATCACAAGTAATTCATACTCTGTATTCACCTTACATCCCAGTCCTCAGGCATTTTAGCATTAGCCTCAGGGATGAGTTCAAGATTTGTTCAGACCTCAGGTCTGTGGGATTAGCAGCCTTAGCCAGCCTTCCTAGTCTTTTGGTTTGGTAGCTTCTGAATTCTTTCTGTTTGGAAGGTTGCTCAGGACGTCTTTCTCAATCATCTTGACACCATTTGGCCTTGAAAGTTTTCACCTCATACATATGGTCTATCTGCAGTTAGTTTGTATATGTTGGCTATCTACACACTATATACCAAATAACAATGTTGATCAGCATATTGTTACCATTATAGCTAAAGGTGATACGTGCCTTATTGGTGCTGGGGCTATGGAACCAGACCAAATATAATGATGTGTTCTGAGTCTCTATGCATACCCACCCAGGCCAGATTTGGGGAATAGTTTCATATAGTTACTCCCAGCTTGTTCTGGTGATCATTGTGGAACTTGCAAGAACCAAAGACAAGTTGGATAAAATAATATTTGTGCTTAGATTCTATTAAGTTGTGAGTCCACTGCCTTAATTACAGTTTTTTTTTTTGCTGTGATAAAACATGACAAACAAGTTGGCTTACACTTCCATATTACTGTTCATTATTGAAGGAAGTGAGGACAAGAACTCAAAATAGGGCAGAAACCTGGAGGCAAGAGCTGATTCAGAAGCCATGGATGGATGCTACTTACTGGCTTACCTCCTGTGGTTTGCTCAGAATATTTTTCTTATAGAATCTAGGACCACAAATCCAGGGATTGCATGACCCACAATGGACTGAGACTTTCCCATTGAGCAATAATTGAGAGAATGCTGTACAGCTGATATCATAGAGGCATTTCCTCAACCAAGGCTCCTTCCTCTCTGATGACTCTAGCTTGTGTCAAGTTAATGCAAACTAGCCAGTACATCCATCTATCTCACACAGGAGCTGCTCCTTAAAGATGGTAGTCTCAATTTCATGCAAAAAAAATCAAGTAGCACAGCATTAGGGAGACATGGTAGTCAAAGCTTTTGAAAGATTCTGGGCCAGCAGTTCTGTAGCATAGGCCTCAGCTGGCACCTTGGAAGAAGTAGAGATGCCAAATGTCTCCAAATCTCCATCCATCTTTGTAGATTCCTGGGTACACAAGCACAAAGAACTTTCACAGGGTTGGAAAGGAAGAGAAAGACAGGTAGATAGTGCACCTTTGCCACATAGGGTCATTTTTTCCTTTCTTCTTTAATCAGAACATATAATGGACCTCAACTTCTGGGAAAGATAATATAATTCTTTATAGAGATACATTACACTTCTGCAAGTTCAACCTCAAAACATCACATGCTTTGTGTCAGATATATAGCTTATTAAAGAATGAGGAGAGAGAGGCATTACATATACCGGTATTATCTAAACATAATTAGATTTTCTATACATATATAAAAAAGTATTTAACAATTCACATCTTAATCATTTAGGTGCAGGTCCTCCACAATACAGAATTGTTGGCAAGACAGACACAGTCACTTCAAAAGGCACAACTAACTGTAGAAGGGCAAAGGCAGGTGAAGCAAAAGGGAACTTTGCCATGTATAACTCCCAAAGGATTTTTTATTTCAAATACTGTCATATATTTTAAAGGAGCTATGGGAAGAACAGAACAAATGTATAGAGTTTCTTCTATGACACATCTTATTCGCTGTTCATAATTCTCTTCATTCATTTAAAGGACTCTAACTCATTATCTACAGCCAGATCTTGTGGGAATTCAATAAAAACTTGAGAAGTTTCAGAGATATTAGAGGGAATCTACCCACAGTCTATGTGGGGATTGAATAAAAGCTCCAGAAGTTCCGGAGATCTAACCACAGTCAGTCTAGGAGAATCAGAGAGTGGTGATTCAAACCTTTAATCCCAGCACAGGGAGTATCCTGGGAGTGGTGACCTACATCCTTAATCCCAACTGAGCCGAGGTCACTTTAGATTATAGAAGGAATTCCAGGTTCCCAAGCAGGCAGTGGTGGGGCCACACCTTAAATTACCAAAAGAGTATTTAAGATAGAGATGGAAAGCCGTGGAGAGGAAGCCAAGGGAAGCCAGGCTGAGGAAGCTGGAAGACAGCTGGGTAAGATCTGACTGTGGTGTTTATTCTCTCTAATATCTCCGACTTTCTCAGAGATCTGTCCCTGAGTCTCATTTATTCATGCAACAAGATCTTATTGGCATACATATCATCTTTTTAGTATGTTATACGTACAACAGCTCAGCTATGTACATATGTTAGGCAAAAGGTTTGCTTCAGGAGAGACTAATAGTCACAAATGTACTGTCTGAAATGCAGATGAATATACTTGTGATTTTTACAATGTCAGAAAATACCCAATAATAATAAAATCACAAAGTATTGTGGTTTCAATTTGTCAAATAATTCCTATTGCCTTGATAATGAGGACAAGGTAAGCATAGGTTCTTTTATTTCATTCTTTTCTTCCAAGATAGGGTTACTCTGTGTAGCAGCCTAGGCTGTCCTAGAACTCAATTTGTAGACCAGGCTGGCCTTGAATTCACAGAGATCCTCCTGCCTCTGCCTCCTGAGTGCTGGGATTAAAAGTATTTACCACCACCACCTGACTCTTTTGCATTTTTATTATTTTATTTTTGTCTCATAATTTACATTCCAACTGCAGTTTCTCCTCCCTCCTCCACTATCAGTTTCTCTACCCACATTCCCCATCCACCTCTCATCAGTTTCTGTTCAGAAAAGGACAGGCCTCCCATGGATATCAACGAAATATGGCATATCAAGTTGCTATAAGACTAGTTATTGCCCCTTTTATTAAGGCTAGACACTGCAACACAGTTGGAGGAAAAGCTGTCAAAGGAGTCAGAGACAGTGCCCTCTCCCTACAAAATGTTAGGAGTCAGTGACCAAGGTACACAACCATAGCATATACACAGAGGGACTAGGTCAGACCTAAGCAGACTCCATGGTAGTCAGTTCAGTCTCTGTAAGTTCCTGTGAGCCCAGGTGAATTGTTTCTGTGGGATTTCTTGTGATGTCCTTGATCCCTCTCGTTCCTACAATCCTTCCTCCCCATCTTCTTCAGGACTACCCAAACTCCACTTAATGATTAGCCATGGGTCTCTGCATCTGTTTCCATCAGTAGCTAGATGAAGCCTCTCTATGTTGACTATCTTATTAACTCATAGCATACATGACACAAAATTCGACTATCCCTTATCTATCTATCTATCTATCTATCTATCTATCTATCTATCTATCTGTCTGTCTGTCTGTCTGTCTGTCTGTCTGTCTGTCTGCCTGTCTGTCTGCCTGCCTGCCTATCTGTCTGTCTGTCTATCTATCTATCTGGAGTGGAGTAACGGAATGGTTAAAAATTGCTGAAGAGGCTACAATAGAATTTCAAGTAGTCCCAGAAGTAACCCAATAGAAATATACATAGAATCTATATTTATAATAAATTCAAACCATTTAGAAGTAAGAAGTTGAGCTTGTAGAGTCAGGCCACAGTGGATCACGGGGTTGAGAGAAAAACTGCAGAGTTGAATCTGTTTGCAAAGGTGAAAGGGTAGAATTAGGTACAGGCATGGGAATCGGAATGTGACTGCTTTGGATAATGGAGTATGATGTAGAACTGTAAGCGAAAATAAACCCTTTCCTCACTGTCTTAGTTACTTTTCTATTTCTGCTATAAAACATGTGGCCAAGACAACTTATAAAAGAAAGTATTATTTGGGCTTATGGTTTCAGATATTTTGAGTCCATGATAGAGGAGTGAAGGTATAATAGCAGAAACATTGAGAGCTCATATCTCAAACCACAACACGAGGTAGCAAGGGCATACTTGTAATGGTTCCAGCCTTTAGACACCTCAAAGCATATCCCAAGTGACACTTGTCTTCCATCAAAGCCATACCTAATTCTTCCCCAACAGTTCCACTACATGGGAACCAAGTTTCTAATGAGTCTATTGGAGCCATTCTGGTTAAAAGCATCATACCTCCCCAAAGTGCTTTTGACCATGCCATTTTACCACGGCAGTAGAAAACCCCTAAGACAGTGCACAAATCAAGTGTCAGATTACAGGTCAGTGGGTACCATTGCCATCAGAGTATTGACTGACCGTTTCTTCATGAAATCACAATAAGGGGCTACAGTCTTTCATCAACTGAGTGTGTCCAATAAGTTACTGGGCTTAGTTCTCTGATATGATTTTAACATGCCCATGTACCCCAAGAGTCTCAACTCCCGCAATACAGTTATAGGATGATACTCTCTTTGCACCTCAAAATAAGTCAGTCTTTACTGTATACGTGGGACCACATACATAGATGGTGTTGTTTATGTATCCACCCAGGTGAGCAGTTGACCTCTATCTTCAAAATGAAGTAAAAAAACCGAAACCAAAACCAAAACTGATTATATAATGGAATCTTTAGGGCAAGCCACAGTGTGAAACAGTATGTTGTCCACAATATGGAGTAACTTAGAACAGGTCTGGTTTCAATAAATAACAATAGGTGATGGTAGTCTTCTTAGGTTGACTATCTGAGGCCCCCTAAAATAAGATATAAAGATTATGACAATAGTTCACACTAGTGAAATCAAATCAAACCAGCTTCAGGTTGGAAGACTGAGTTTGATGTGAAGAATCTGCTTCTTTTCCTCTTCTATCCATATCTTTTGAGGTAATGTGTCTCAATTAAACCCAGATACATTAATCTCATTAACTAAGCCTGCTTTCGGAATCTGGGGTTATAGGCATGTTACCATGCCCACCCTGCATTTATTTGGCTTCCCGGGATCCAACCTCCATCCTTGTGGTTGGGGCTATTTTTAACCACTGAGCAATCTCCCAAGGCCAAGAATGTGTTCTTGCTCCCTTGTTTGCTCTAATTAAACACTTAACTGCTTCATCTATTACTTTGCTTCCTCTAAATATCTCTTAGGAGCAAAAGAGTGCAGCCTGCTGTTGGACAGGAAGAAACTACAGCACTATCCATAATACACATTATTTAACTGGGTTCTTTTGCATTAAAATAAAGATGTTGTATGTGGTAAATTTTTAATACAAATGAATACAGTCAGAAGACAACACTCAAAATTTTACAACAATAAAGCTTATTACAAAGCTACACATCAACAAATCAATGGAATTATAAAAAATTATTACATATAATATAACTTTTATACTTAACACAAAGATGCAACAATCAAGATGTGTGCAGTATTTGTGAAAGAATAAAGAGGATAGAGAGAAAAACCAAGAACAAAAGCAGAAAAATACTCAACTATTAACCAAAAGACCAAAGGGAATTTACCAAGGATAAGTGTCATCTTGACCAATGTTACCTGAATAACTATGATTTTGTGTGTATAGAAATTAAATAAACACAGACCTCACAATTTATACAACATTAACTCAAAGAGATTTTTAAACTTTTTTCTCACCCTGAAGTTACTGATATTTGTTACAAAGTCAGAAGCCCCATGCTCTAAATCTCTCTCTCTCTCTCTCCAAAAGGAGGTGAGCTCCTGCTATGACTCTGTAGTCTCTTATGCCTCATTGTGGTTTCAGGTAAACCCAACCCCACTGATGTCCAATTCCAAAACAACATAAAAGAATAATTAAAACTCTACTTTTTGTCACATGGATTATGACACTACCTACCCACTCAACACCATGTACACCCCCCAAAAACCTCTGTATCACAGAAACTTATTTTGTCCACTTGAACTGAACTTCACTGAAGCACCATTGCAGCTGTTGGTAACAGAAAGTTAGAAACACATTTTAATCATGTATCGCTGAAAGATAATTCACATCACCATCTTTCTACCATTTTCTAAACTATTTGTAACATTTATAAGACAAACCTGAAAGTGAAATGCAATATTCATACCTTCTAAAAACCAGACTTTCAGTTTTCCAGTCTCTCTTCCCACTACACAAAAGCATGCCTGTATGTGCAAACTGAACAGTGATATTACAAGCACCATATCCTCCCATGCCAGGGTTGCAGAATCTCCTCCTCCCCAGGAAATTTATTCACAAGTATGCTCAGTGGTTAAGGACCACTGCCCAGGTTACCACATGAACCAACAAAACCACTCTCTGGTTCAAGGTCCACCCAAACACCAACAGAAATGACAGCTCAACAGACCCACTTTGAACACCCTATATCCACAATGGCATAGCTTGTGGTCTTCCATCAACTAATTACTATTTAACTGTTTTTAAAATCAAGATAAGAATTATGCATTCATACTATGTTTTAGAATTACATAATTGTTTTTGCCAGTACTGATTTTATTTCTTTTCTCCTGTGTGAATTTGGATTATCAGCTGATGTTACTTCTAATATTTCTACTAATATGGTGTCTGATAGAAGAACATTGTTGTTCTTGTTTATTTGATGATTTTTATTTCTGTAAATTAGTTTTGCTGGATGTAGACTTCTTAGTTAGTCACCCTGATGTAGTGAGATTGTGTTCCATTGTAAATAATTGTCCTGCCTACTAGTTTAGCAGATTGGCTGAAGGCAGACAGGAAGTGTGGGAAGGGCTACCAGACTAAGGAAACTCTGGGAACAGGAAGAGCAGAGCAGACATGGCAGAGAAGGCAGCAGATGCAGAGGACAACTATGCTACTCTGAGAAAAGATACCAAGCCACATGCAGAACAGGATAAGAATCATGGGTTAGTTTAAGAGCAAGAGCTAGCTAGCAATATGCCAGAGCAATAGGTTTAGCAGCATAAAGTTAAAACAAGTGTCTGTGTTTCTGTGGGACTGGGAGTCTGGACCACAGGCAGACAGGCTAGAAACTTCATACTACACTCTGAGGTGATATAACATTTACAGGCCTCCCTTTCTTTTTCCTTGAGTAATTTATTATCTGTTAAATTCTAGGGTTTGCCAGCCAATTGTTATCAACCATGGATTGAAGCTTAAGTTGTTAGATAGACAGATACAATCAAATGTAAGGTCTTTTGACCATAATGTGTCTTCTTTCCTTCCTTCCTTTGGTTTGAGACAAAGTGTCATGTAATCCAGGATAGCCTCAAACTCACCATAAAGCTGAGGATACCCTTGACATTGAACTTGTTATCCTTTGTCCCCATTTCCCAAATGCTGGGGCATAGGCTTGCATCATCAAGGAAAGTTGAATCCCTAGCTAAGGAACCATTGGAAACTGATGGCTTCAGGGGCCATTCAATTTTCTCCAGGGCATGGTCTCTGAAAGGCTATTCATGCTCCAGTAGATTGCCCTGCACTCATGAACATTCAGATAGCTATAAGTAAACCCAGTGGGCATTTTAAAAGATCACACACACACATATAATTATGATAAAAATAAAAGATATTTATATTTTATTTGCTAAAAAAAATGAAGGAAAAAGAAAAGCTTGGTTTGGCCATAGTGTTTGAAGTCAGTGTTGGAAAATTGTTCTGACCCTAGAAAGGCTACCTGCTTCTCCATTTCTGTTTCACAGCAGCAAGTTAGCCAGCTGCTGTTTTGTCTATATTTCCCAATAAACCAAACAATCACTTCCCAATTGCTTTTCATCACAACCTCCGCTGTTTTTGAGAGTGCTTTACAAATAAACTTCTCTACACTCTGCAGGAGATGAAGCTGGAGATTCTAAGTACTCTGATTTACAGCTTCTCTCCTGCCCCTTCTCCCATAGCAAACTTTCTTCCTGAATTATACTCCCATTTTAGAAGCTGAGTGCTTGAGGTAGGAAAGCAGCAACCTCAGGTCTTCGCACATGAATACAGAATGCACACGTGGTCTACTGCAAAGGCAGAGCATGGTCTCAGTATTGTCAGTGTTGATGCCCAAAGGCAGAACCTCTATGCTACTAAGAGAGGCTTCTGAAAGGAAAAACCCTGCATTTTGGCAGCACTTAGCAGTACCTCATCTTCAGCAGCTGGTACACTGATAGCCTGCTCCTCCCAGGAAGCTAGACCCTGTTTGGTTGCTGTGGAGTTTGAACTGGAATAGGAGATGGGAGAAGATTTTGGTCCAAATAACACAGACTTCTGTGGGGATATTTTCAAATATAAGAAAAACAATTGGCGATATCAGAGGACAGATTCACTTCCAGTCTTTGTTTTTTTGTTTCTTTGTGTGTGTGTGTGTGTGTGTGTGTGTGTGTGTGTGTGTTTCTTTCAGACAGAGTTTTCTGTGTAACAGTCCTGGCTGTCCTGGAACTTGCTTTGAAGACCAGGCTGGCTTTGAACTCAGAGATTCTCTTGCCTCTGCTTCCCAAGTGCTGGAACTAACAGTGTGAGCCATGGCTTCTTCTGCCTGCTCTGTCTTTCTATAGCTGCCTTAAATACTTTCTTTGCTCAGTTAAGGCCTGGCACCACCAGTGCCTGCCTGGGAGCCTGGAACTCCCTCTGTAAATTAAGATGACCTCAAACTCAGATTGGATTAAGAACGGAGGTCACCACTCCCGGGATATTCCCTGTGCTGGGATTAAAGGTGTGAGTTATCACTGTCTGATCCTCCTAGACTGACTGTTGATAGATCCCTCTGATATCTCCACTATTTTATTATATTTGAAAATATCCTCATAGACTTCCTCTGTTCTTTTCCAGTTTTAGAAGGTATTTCGGAATGCATGTTTCTTTATTTGTTCATGTGCCCTTAGGACTCTGCAGGGACTTTGAATGGTGACTTTGTAAAAATCAGTTACTTCAGTTTCTATAGGGAGGCTCCTCTGAGCTCTTTACCTTCTCGTACTGGAAGCTGTACTCCTTGTCTTTGATATTTATATCAATCTGGGATTTCTGCTTTCCAGACAACAGCCAAAGTCATGAAGTAATCTTAGGTGAAATAATTACATAGGTTCAATTACCTTGACAAACCAGTAAAGAAGTTAAAATATTTTTGTGAAAAAAAGAACTAGAGCTATTATATTTGGAAGAGAACTATGGAACATAGTATTTGAGTAATGGAGTTCATGTTGTTGCTATATACTTTTATCATCTTGTTAAAAAATATATATACTATTTATTGACATGCTACAGTTCCAGAGAGCAGCATCAGGTTAGGAGGCTTGCCAGTAAGCACATTTACCTGCTGAGCCATCTTGTCAGGCCAGTTGTTTTCATGGCAAATGTTCTGAAGAAGGGCAGACAATAGCTACAGGTTTAGCTCAAAGTTTTAAAAAAAAAAGAAACAAAAAAACCAAAAGCACCAAACAAATAAAGCCACAAGGCTAAATCAATCTATATGATGGCTTGACTTATCCTATGAACTTGTTGAATCGCTAGCTGTATATAAGTCACTGCTGTGACCTAAACCCTGACAAGGAGTAGTTTAGGGAGGATTAGCTTCTAGGTGCTCCCTAAAAAGAATTTAGCACATTCTGATGGAGAAAGGCATGGTGGCAGGAGTATGAGGTAGCTAGTCACATTGTGTCTGCAGTCAGGAAGCACAGAAATAACAGGAAGTAAGGCCAGGACACAAAACCTCAAGACCTTCCCTGAATGGCCTATTTCCTCCAGAGAGGATCTACTCCCTAAATGTTCCATAACCTTCTAAACTGGTGCCACCATCTGGGAACTAAGTGTGAAAATACATGGGCCTAGAACCTATGAGGGAGATTTAACATTTAAACCATAATACTGTTAGGTCACATACATACCCAGGACAAATGACTGAGGTGTCCATTAACATATCAAAGTAGACACTGGCTGCCAGACTTTCCCAGAGTTACCCCATTCTCTACCTGTTGTTACAGGGCACTCCTTGCAGGCATACCCTGCTCCCTACTCAGAACTCTCCAGCCTGGGCTTCCCTCTTTCCATCTCCTCTGGCCCCTATATAACTCAGCCATTTGGGCTACACCAATCTTTTGGCTAGTTTCTTAGTCAGCAGCTCCTCTGCCCTCTTTCCTCTTTTCTCCATGATTTTCCCACATGTTCCAGCTCAATCTGGCCCATTTCCCTCATTCTGGACTCTTCCAGATGTTCCTGACTCTGTCTATGCTCTCCCTTTTATCTACAATAAACCTCTTCCAACATACCTAGAAGCCGGCATGGCCTTCCTTTTTTATTTCCTTTTTTCATTCAAACACAATCTGCAAATAAGTTTTTCAGCATTTGTTATTTTACTAGCATTGCTACTTTCCAACAATGGTAATGGCAGGGCATTCATTCTGGACAATGAGTTTTGAATAGCTCACAGCATGAGGCCAACATTAACCTGGGGTTTATGCAGTCTGATGGTTTATAAAATCTGTTCCATTTGCTCTCTATTAAAGATGATCAAAGATTTAGGTTTTTTTCTGTTTTCAAGTTTTAAAAAATTCACTGTTGGAGAATGTTTTACAGTGTGTCGATCATACCCATTTCCTACTTTCCCTCTCTAGCTCTTCCCAGATTCTCTTTCCATGTCCTTAAAAAAATAAACAAACAAACAAAAAAACTCAGTCCAAAATTAGTGCTACCTAAATGTGTGTGATGTGAAAGTCATCCACTAGAACATGGTCAAGCTACTAGGGGCGGCACCCCAAAAAAGAACCTACTCTCCCTTTTCCAGAAGCCATTAACTACCAATAGTTTCTCCTCCAGGTGTGAGACCTCATGAACCCTTCCTGCAGCCATGCTGGAATGTTGGATGCCTTAACCTTATGCAGACATCTGTAGTTGCTGTGAGTATATGAGTGCTTTCTTCTCATAGTGTCATTGTTAGGCAGGACTCCTTCCCAACTCCTGGATCTTATGATCTTTCCATCCTCTCTTCTGTGAGGTTTACTGAGAGTTAGCAGCAGAGAATATCATACAGATGCACCATTTAGGGTGGAGCACTCCACCTATACTAATTCTGCACTTTGACAAGTCACGAGTCTGTACTAACCACCATTCATTGTCAAAAAAAAAAAAAAGAAAAAAGAAAAGAAAAGAAGAGCTGATTTAATCTGATACTTTCCTACATGCCACTTGAGGAGGCTACAGACAGATGTGGAGAGGGAGTTCCACGCAGTGAAGACAGAGGGAGTGCTTTGCCGGGCCCCTCCCAGACCAGAGTGTGTGTGGTAGTTGAATTTGAGCAGCAGTTTTCTCTGTTCTCAATAAGCATGTTCTTGAGGTTGCTAGCTCATATACTGGTTTTTAAATGAGACCAGGAGCTGGGAGTATGGCTTAGTGGCAGAACACTTGCCTGAAGTGGCTTCATGTCTCTAAACTGAAGTCCCAGTTCTGCCAAATAGTAATAGAAATAATAAAGCCAGAGACTGGAAATAAACAAGCAGGGTTGTCTTTCCTCAAGTTCTTTGAGATCATTGTCCCATGGCATGAGGTTAGGAATAAATTTATTTCGATGATTATTTTTCAGTTCAAGTTATTATTAACCATGTATTTGATGTAAATATTAACCAAAGCATATATATGTTTGATAGCAACTAATGAGTGCGGCAGAATACAAGAAATTCTCCAGAAAAAGTCTCTTCTGAAACATACTGACAAAAGTAAAGTGGTACCTGGCTTCCTAAGAATCAGCTTAAGCACTAATAGCAACTATTTCCTGGCTATGCAGATGAACCTACCATGTAGATGGCCTTTATACCTCATGCCTAGCTGCCGATTTTGAGATTTTACTTTAATCTGTCAGACGCTCTGGTGAGTTGCTTCCAAGCAGTATTTGGTCCCAAAGTAAATAATAAGTAAATAAAACAAAAGCATATACCTCATTGTAGTTTTGTTTTTAAAACAATTCCCTAACAGAGAAAAGTCCCTGGTGAAGTGGTTAGTTGGCAACAGCAGCCTCTAGAGAATGATTGTTTTCTTACAAAGGTTTTGTTGCTGTTAAATCCGCAAAAATAACTCTTAAAATATATTTAAAAATAAACTGGTAACAAATTGCAATGCCTTAAAATTCTATTAAAATGCCAAGTGATTTCTCTTAGATATGTTTTTGTGTTTGTTTCAGACTCTACAGCAGTACTAAATTTTATTGTCTGCCATGCAAACATTCACAGTTAGGGAATTATGGGTACACATTTATATTTAACTTGACTATTGCTTAAGTATGGCAGGATATGAAATTATATTCATGGAAACATAATTAAAGTACAGAGACATATAACACGTAGGTGGAAGTGTGTGCAACAACTCAAGGTAATCACCGTGCTCCGATTGTGCTGCAGATTACAGTAGACTATAATGAGGTTTCTATTTAATGAGAACACTTTAATTCTCAACCAGATTAGAGGCAAAGGGTTCTTCAGAGAAGTGCCAGTTCCTAGTCTTATTACAGAAGTGGTAAAAAATGGTGTTTTGAAAAGATTCTAATTTGAATTTAGAAGTAGCCAGTGAAATTAAAACTAGAACTCCAAACTCTTCATCACTTTGTTATGCACACACAGATTAAAATCCCTATGTGAAGACCCTATAAATAATTACTGAACAGAGCACCTGCACCTCAGCCAACCACCCCCACTTCACAAGGAATGGCTGATCATGACAAACACCATAGTCAGTGGATCTAGAACTCCCATGAACAGTCTAGTCTCCTGGCAAGGTTACTGATACTTAGTGAAATCAGAGCTTGGAAGCTAGGGGTTAATTAGTCACATTCTTTTGAGTCACTCTTGCTTTTGTCACCCATGAATCTAACTATTCCTTCTGATTCTCAAAAAAGGTCTTGAGTTCCTACTTCTGGCTACCCCGTCCATCCTGCCAACAAATCGCTAAAAAGATTGTCAGGGTCCTCTTGTATGAGAAAACGATGCCTGTTTTTGCCCTCTTAAATCAGGGCCCAGACTACATCCCACCCTTCCTAACTCCTTATTATGTCTTGTTCCAGCTCTGAAGTAATCAGGTCAAACCTATGGTCCTAATTTCCTAACAACAACAACAAAAAAACTTCCCAAATTCTCCTCCTCTGGGAGCCCTTTAGACCTCAAATGTTACTTCTGCTCCCATATTCCTCTAAATATAAATATCCATGTTAACAAACCATAAAATATATTTTTGATGGATAAACGTCCTTCCAATAATATTGTAAAGTCCTTGTGAGAACTTCTTAAAGACTCTTGGTACCCTCAGTGACCAGCTCAGCATTTATTTATCCATTACCTAGAGGTATTTCTACAGCATAGTAGTTAAGAGTGTGGGCTCTATCTATATGAGATTCACTGCAAGGAGACATATAGATAGGCATACACCCCTTTAACTAATTGACAGGATGTAATGTTGTCATTTATGAGAGAAACTGACACCATAAATCTCCTGGTATGCTGCACAGGGAAGAACGCAGCTGATCACATTTGTAGTATTCCAGCCAAAAGTGGACCATGTCAATCAATATCAGAAGGAACATCAGACAAACCAAATGGAGAGAGTCTATGGAATGATGGGTTTTTACTCTTCTGGGAAAGAGAAAGGAAGTATTCAAAGGTGACTAAAGTAATAGGACAATTGAATGCAGTATGTAGCCACAGATTTGATCCAGACCAGAATTTTTTTTCTAGAACACACATAAGTAGGAGAATTGTATAACTCTAAATAAGTCTAAAGATTGAATCATAAGTTGAAATGTCAGCCTGATCAACTGTCTGGTGATCATAGTGCATTTTTGTTTTTCAAAAACGCACACTAAAGTACTTAGAAGTAAAGAAACTTGACTGCAGTTGTCTCCTAAATAGTCCAAAAGGATGATTTCTATGCATGTATATATATATATATGATTTTATATACATGTATATATACATATATGATTTTATGTACAAGTATATATATACATAGATGTAATTGCAAACATAATTATATATATGGGAAAATACTCTAAAAGAGAGATGTGGCAAACTATGATTTGAGAAGGGGAACACACCTTACCCTGTGACTATGGTACCTGCTTCATTAAACTTCTTTAAAATCTACACTGCAAATACCACTATGCTGCTCTATGTTCCCATCCTCAACCACTTTAATACAGCTCAGACCAACTCCGATAAATTCCTGCTAAAAGTGTCTATGCATGGACTGTACTTTCCTTCTGGAAAACCTGAATAGAGGAAAACCTTGTAACAGTATGAACAAGATAGGAATAGTCAAAATCAAAGGGCTGAACCACCGTTTGTGAGGACTCTGTGTCCCACCATTTTTGAGGACTCTGTGTCCCACCGTTTGTGAGGACCCCGTGTCCCACCGTTTGTGGGACAGAATGATAGAGGAAAAGCAAGGCAGCAGAATTTGCTAAGATAGGGCAGTGGGACTCTATGGACCCAGGTGGTAAATTCATATTCCCTCAAAGGTAGCTGTGTTTCTACTCTACTGAACAAAACAAAAGCTTTTGGATTTCTTTACCCACTTTGTTCCCCGATGATTACGTGCTTGTTCTTACTTTCTTCATCCAAAGCTCATTACCACTTTCTCCACTCTAAGATTCTTCTACATTGTTTTGGAAACTTCTCTTTTTTTGGTGGTTTTTTTGTTTGTTTTGTTTTATTTTGTTTTCCTCCTTTCCCCTCTTAGACGCGAGAATTTGTTTTAATCAACTTTTCATTGCTATGTTAAAATATTTATGATAAGTAACTTAAAGGGATTGAAAGTTTGTTTTGGCTCCTGGGGTTAGTTTGTGGCAGAAGTGAGTGGTAGGCCAAAGTTTCTCTAGTTCAATGTATCTTTCTAGAATACACCCCCAAAGACCTACCTCTATCTAGTCCCCACCTTCTAAAGGTTTAACCACTTCCCAATAGCCCCTGAGGAAAAAACCTTACAACAGATGGGATTTGGGGGCCATTTGCCACTGAAGTCATAAAAACATTAACTGTGGCTTCGTTATGAATTAACAGCTGATATTGAATAATTCAGCCAGTTGTAGAAACCTTTGGAAGAAAATTGTTTCTTCTCTTATTGGCTAATGTCCTAGTTAGTTTTAGTTGTCAATTTGATACAGCCTAGAATCACCTGAGAAAGGAGTCTCAATTGAGGGATTGACAAGATCACTTTTGGCCTTTGAGCATGACTTTGGGATGTTGATGTGAGAAGGCTTAATCCACTGTAGATGCACTATTCCCTGGGGGCTTGCTAAGAAGACTATCTAATCATGGTCTGTGAGTGTGGACAGAAACAGCACTCTTTCATGGTTTTGGTTGTATTTCCCTGGCTGTGAGAGAAGCCAGGGCAAATGCAGAAATCTGAGGGCAGGCTTCTCTCAACAACAGACTGGAAGCATAACCAAATAAGTGCTCCAAGCTGCTTTTGGTCAGAGTATTTTATCACAACCTGAGAAGTGAACCTAAAAAACAAACAAACAAAACCTACCAACTCACCTGGCTATCTCTTTAGTATTTACTCTAATGAGTGAGAGATTTGCTGCTTCTTTGACACCTGAAAGTGGGAGTCATTAAATTTTATGTAGACCTTTGGGAGGAATTAATAAGGAAAAATTAGAAACTAGAAATCTGGAAGAATTGTTTTTCCATTTCACTATGTGTCTGTGGCTTTGACAGGGGGTCTCTAGGCTGAAGAGCCAAGAGAAAAAAAAAACAATGCCAACCTAATTTCATTTATTCCAAAACACCAATCTCTTTTGACTGAAGCATTCACCTGAGAAAAAGACAGCAAGTTTCTGAATTTACTGTGAGATTTGTGTTGTTTGCTTGGGAAGGTGTGAGAATCTTGCATAAGCATCCATGACAGGAACATGTTCTTAATTTGATCTGTCTCCAAAACATCCAGAATCTGCTGAGTTTGAATTTTAAAACATTGGTATTTAGAAAAATGAAATAAATACTCAAATTCAGAATTTTGACTTTCAGCTCGGAAGATATGAAGATATTATCATTTATTTGTTTTTTTTGATACAAGATTTCATGTATTCCAGACTAGCTTGAAATTCACCATGCAGATAAAGATGGTCCTCAGATTATGCACATGTGCTGCCATGCCCAGTTTAAAGTATTGTCTCAATGAAAATATTTGGATACCGAAGTTCCTAAATGCTTTCTTCATAGAAAAGGCATAAAATTCCAAGATATTCTAACTTTTTCAATTCCATGTGAAACATTTTACAAGAAATGAGAACATTCTTCTTTTAGTAGCTTTTGGATTCAGCGCAAGCATTCAGCCTGCTGTTTGTCCTCAGAGTAAGCCACGATGGAGAAAGAATTCCCTGAGTCAGCTGCCTTTGGCTCTGTCTTTATTGTAAATTTGCAATAAGCAGAGCTTCTGATGGTGGATACCATGCTGGGATTATTGTTTGCTCAAGAAGAGAAAAACAAACTCCTAAAAATCAAAGGGCTCCACTAAGCTTTGGGAAAGCAGGCAAAATATTTTTTATCAATATATTTTGATCACATCCACCTCCATATTCCTTCTCCTAATTGCTACCAGATCTCCTCTCTGCTTCCTCACTCCCTCCTAATCTGTGTCCTCTCTCTCTTAAAAACAAGACACCAACTGCATTTGTGCTGTGCACACTTATGGGTGTAAGGTCATTCAATGGAGAGTAGTCAGTCTATCAGAGACCATATCCATAAAGGAAACTGACTTTCCTTCACCCAGCAGCTATCAACTGGCAGTTACAAGTTGGGGCTTATTTCCCTTGTTCCTACAGGAATGTTGATTGGCATGATGTTGTAAGGTCTCACAGAGGCAAGCACAGCTGCTGTGAGTTTATGAGTACAGCAGTCTTGTCAGCTACAGAAGATAGTGTTTGGTATCAAGAATCCTTCTTGATATAGAGGGTGCTTAACAAATGTTTGCTGCCTCTTCCATGATGATGATTGGGCCTTGGATGCAGAGAAGTTGTGATATAGATGACTCATTTAGGGCTTCAAACTCCACAGACACTTATGTGCATTTGGTTAGTATGTCTCTGCTAACTGCCACTTACTGCAAAAAGAAAATCCTCTTGTGAGGTTTTTTTTATAAAAATTCATTTTACATATCAACCACAATTCCTCCTCTTTCCCCTCCTTCCACTCTTCTCCAGCTTCCTCCCACTCCCATGCACTTCTCAGAGAGGGTAAAGGCCTCCCATGGGAAGTCAACAAAGTCTGACATATCAAGTTAAGGCAGGACCAAGCCCCTCCCCCATTATCAAGGCTGAGCAAGGTATCCCTCTATAAGGAATGGGCTCCAAAAAGTCAGTTCATGCGCTAGGGATAAATCCTGGTGCTGACTACCCGGAGTCCTACAAACAGCCCAAGCCACACATCTGCCACCCATATTCAGAGGGCCCAGTCCCATGCAGGTTCCCCATCTGTCAGCCCAGTTGTAAAAGTATATAAATCTATGGGTACAAGAATACAATTTAGAGGTCAATTTGATACCATTTAGCAAAATAGTACTAGCAGGTTCATCCATAGGTCATATTAGCTCTTTAACCATGGGTTCTGAGACAGATTTACAGTACCAGGAATGTATTTCATCCTGTGAAGTGGGCCTTAAATTCAATCAGAAAGTGGCTGGTTTCCACCCCATTGTTTGTGTCACTATTGCAGCCATGGGCATATTTTTTTTTTATGTCAGTCACTGGGCATTATCAGTATTCTGGATCTAGGTAATATGATAAATACGTACTAGTATCACATTTTTTTCATTTTCAATTGCCTGCTGACAAGTAATGTGGAGTATCTTTTCCTATATATTTATTTGCTAGTCTTTAAAAATTAGTTTTCTATCATGGTCACTTAGATAAGGTGTTTATTATCTTTCCTTTGCAAATGCCTATTATTTTAGGTTTACAGCAAACACAAAAGGAAGACACAGAGTTCCCACAGATTACTTTTCCTCCACATAGTTGTGGTCTTCTCTATTATCACTCTCTCCTACCAGAGTGGTCCATCTGTTATAACTAATAAACCTACATTGACACATCAATGTTAACCCAAGTTCATAGTTTCCATTAGAGTTCAGTCTTGGTACATTTTGTGTTATCAAGCAAGTTTATAATGACATGAATTAATCATTGCAGTCTTATACATCATAGTTCCTCTACGTTTAAAATTCTCTGTGCTCTGCTTTTTCATCATTCTCCCATTAACTCCCAACAACTCATGTTTCACTGTCTCTATTTTCACATATATCCATAGTTTCACTGTTTTTGGAATTTCATAAAGTTAAATCATTTTATTTGATGTGACTTGTTTATTTTTGTTTTTGGTTTTGAGACAGGAGTTTCAACACAGAACTATACTCATCTATGGACATAGAGATACAAATTTAGACAGAAGTTTGATTGTGTGTCCATTTAGCAAAATAGTAGTAGTATATTAACCCCTGGGGCCTGTGAGGTTCCCGACCTGTGTTCTTGGCCAGTTTTATAGAACCAAGCATGAGTTTCCTTCCATGGAGTAGACCTTAAATCTAATCAGAAAGTGCTTAGTTACTCCTAGTTTGAAACTACATCCATTTAGCAAAACAATCGTAGATTTACCTCTGGGGACTGGAGGTACCCAAACATAAGCCTACACTGGTCTGGAACTTCACACTCTGGCCTCAGACTCACCCTCCTCCAGCTTCAGCCTCTAAAGAGCTGCAATCGTGCAACACCATATTTGATACCAATATGTATGTAGCCTTTGTATATTGTCATCTTTGACTCAGTTGGATTTTGTACTTTTCCATTTATCTTTTTTTGCTTTGATAGTTCATTTCCTTTTGATGCTAAATCATATTCTATTATGTGGCTATAAAACAATTTATGTATCTATTCACCCACTGTAGAGCATCTTGGTTGCTTCCAAGTTTTAGAAGTTATGAATAAGTCTGCTAAATTTGGCATTTACCTGTGAAGGTTTTCATATAAGTTTCTCAGCTCGTCTGTTAAAAGCTATAGAATTAAATTGCTGAATCATATGGTAAAAATATATTCAGGCTGTTAGAAATTTCTAAACTATCTTTGGAAGTGGCTATACCATTTACATTCCAAACAGCAATGAATGCAAGTTCACCTTGCATACAAACTAATTTTTAAAGCTGTAGGCATGTAGTAAAACAGCATATGACTATCTTAATTTTTTGAATTATTAAAACTCTGGCTTGGTTATTTCATTAATTCTATTCTATTCTTTCTGCTTCTTTTCGGATTATGACCTCACATAAAAATTCTCTAATCGCTGGGTGCCTAAGTGACGTTGAGCTTTTCTCTCATCAGTCTAAATCTTTACTTCTGCCAGGGGAAAAAGTGTTGGGGGAAGAAGAAGAGGAGAAGAAAATGAAAGGAAAAGGAGGAAGCGGAGGAGGGGGGAATAGCAAGAGCAGCAGCATCAGGAGCATGAGCTTTGGGAAAATCCGGAAGCAGCTAATATGTGTAACAGCAATAAGATAGGATCACTTTGATTTCTCCATGTAGATAGATTAGTGATCATGGGGAGCAAGTAGCCATTGAAGGTTCATGTTCTATATAACAGTTATGATTTTGTACTTGGTTCATAAAAGTTGTGTGATATCTGATATCTCAAAAGTGTCATCCATATTTGCATATCAATATATCTATGCCTGTTACATTTGGAAAGATGAGATGCTATTGCTTATATCAAAGAGAAAATCTTACCGTATGTCAGACTTTCTGGTATGGGGTTTTATGAGGGCATTAAGTTACAAGGTATCCATGAGGGCCTATTTCATACATGAACTTGTGAGTTATTATATTCAAATTCCTTCTGTATCCAGATAATACTGTCTTCTTATGCTTCTCCACTGTATTTGGCTGTTACAATCTTTCTGGTTCCCTCTTCTGCTATGATCTCTGACATTTGGTAGAAGAAGATATAATATAGATGTGTCATTAAGGTATGGACATTCTTCAGTCTCTTGTTCTCTGTACCTTGACCTGTCTCAATGTTGGTTCTGTGCTAATCATCATTTACTGCAAAAAAGAAGCTTCTCTTATGAGGTTTGAGGGATACACTAATCTATGGGTATGGTGATAAATCATTAAGAGTCAGTTTAATACTGTGCCCATTTAGCAAGAGTATATAGGCAGCACAAATTTGAATTGATGGGTTATTTCGAAAAAGCAAAAGAATGGTCATAAAGTTGGGGGATCAAAGTGGATATTGGAGGAGTTAGGAGAAATAATAGAGTATTTCTGACACAAAGTATAGTGCAAAAACATTGATTCTGTCTTATAGGAGGAGCTTAAATATAATTATAAAGTGGTTGGATACTTCTATGACATTCATGCCACTCTTGAACCAGTGAGCATATATTGCTAGGCCAGCTGTTATATAGTTCACAGCCAGGTAAACCTATTTATTCCTTTTCTCCTCTAGTAGTATGCATAGAACATTCAAGTACTATGAAAGCTAGCCAATAGGAATGAATTTCCATGTTCATGTCAGTACAAGCTTGAATTTTCCATGTTCTATGATATGGTGCCTTCATCATATACCGTCTGGTACTGGAGGGTAGCAAAGAGCAATGTTAGTAACTTGTCATGCTTGGGGTTGGGTCTATTGGACTTCGCTGACAAATCTCTTCAAAATAGCTAAATTATTTCTTGCACTGGACTTTTTTTTTGGATAGTCCACAATGTCTATGAAAGACATTGTTCCTCTCAAACATCCATTATAAAGTTATTCCATTGAAACTTTTTATATGTGTATATGATATTGGACCACTAGCTTCTCATGGTTATCAGGCTTTTGGGCTCACATTGAATCGTCACTGGATTTTTCTGGTTCTTCAGATATAGCTTGTTCTGTGTGTGTCAATTTTCTTTTTATTTCTTCACTTTCCTATTTTTTTAGTAAAAAATAAAAATTTTTCTTAATAAAAAATAGTATCCCCCTCCCTTCCCTCCTTCCAATCCCTCCTAGTCTGCCTTCAGCCTCCCCCTCCACAGCCCCCCAATCCCGCCCACAGAAGGGCAATAAGTCTCAAGGTGGGACAGCTCGGCATGGCACATCCACTTCAGGAACGTCCGATTTCCTCATCCCAATATCAAGACTGGGTTAGGTGTTCCTCTGCAGGGAATGGGCTCCAAGATGCCTGTCCATGCACAGGAACACAGTCTGATCCCACCCCTGAGGCTCCACACAATGCTCATGCCAGTCAACAGTTGCCTACCCTTGAAGGGCCTACCTTCTTTCCCCGAAAAAGCTCCAGTTCCTTTTCTTGAGTCAGTGAGCTCCCCAGAGCCCCAGCTAGCCATCACCGTGGGAATTTTCCTCATAATCCCTATCCCCTGCTCATACAGACTCCCTTCCTCTGCTCTCAGCTCTGCCCAGTGCTCAGCCATGGATCTCTGCCTCCACCTCTTTTCATTGTTGGATGTCGGTTCTGGTTCTGTGGTTATTAATTTGATTATAGGGGAAGTTCTGTTTAGACACCCCCTCCACTATTGGTTGGAGACCTACCCCAGGACATTCTGTGAGTTCTTAGAGGTTTCCTGAGGACCTAGTCTCTTTCCAACTCCACACTGGATTCTTCTATTGAGATATGTATCTCTTTTTTTCTCCCTCTTTGTTGCTCCTCTCACTCAACCATCTCCTTCTTTCATTATTATTTTCCAACTCTCTTGGTTGCAGCCTGTTTGATCGCAATTTGCTAAGGTGATCTCCTCTATTTTCTATTCTTAGGGGAATCTTTGGATGTCTCTCTTAAGTACCTTCTGATCCCACACTGTTCAGGGGCTGTGGTTTGCAGCTTGGATATTCTTTGCTTTTTGTCTAAAATCCACTTATGAGTGAGTATATCCCATGCCTATCTTTCTGGGCTTATGATATTTCACTCAGGAGGATATTCTCCAAATCCACCTATTTGCCTGCGAATTTTAGGATGTCTTTTTTTCCCCTGCTGAGTAATACTCCGTTGTATAGATGTACCACAGTTTGTTAATCCATTCTTCAGTTGGACATCTAGGTTGTTTCCAGTTTCTTGCTATTACAAATAATGCTGCTATGAACATAATTGAGCTAATGCCATTGGGGTTTGAATGTGCATCCTTTGACTGTGTGTCCAATAGTGTTATTGCAGGATCCTTGGGGAGATTGATTTCCACTATGCTGAGGAACCTCCATACTGCATTCCAGAGTGGCTGTATAAGTTTACACTCCCACCAACAATGGAGGAGTGTTCCCGTTCCTCTGTATCCTGTCTGGCACAGGCTGTCACCTGTGTTTTTGATCTTAGCCATTCTGTAAGGTGGTATCTTAAAGTAGTTTTAATTTGCATTTCTCTAATGACCAAAGATGTTGAGCAATTTTTTAAGTGCCTTTCAGCCATTTGTAATTCTTCTGCTGAGAATTCCCTTTTTAGCTCTGAAACCCATTTTTAATGGGGTTACTTAGGTTTTGGGGCTGTAGTTTCTTGAGTTCTCTATATATTTTAGAGATCAATCCTCTGTCAGATGTAGGGTTGGTGAAGATCTTTTCCCCTTCTGTAGGCTGTAGTTTTGTCTTATTGAGTGTATCCTTTGCCTTAGGTCCCACTTATTGATTGTTGTTCTTAGTGTCTGTGCTACTGGTGTTATATTTAGGAAGTGGTCACCTGTGCCAATGCATTGAATGGTATTTCCCACTTTCTTTTCTATTAAGTTCAATGTAGCTGGGTTTATGTTTAGCTCTTTGATTCACTTGGATTTGAGTTTTGTGTAGGGTGATAGGCTTGGATTTATTAGTATTTTTTTAAACATACTACCATCCATTTATGGCAACACCATTTGTTGAATATACTATCTTTGTTCCATTGAATATTTTTGGCCTCTTTGTCAAAAATCAGGTGTTCATAGGTGTGTGGGCTAATGTCAGGGTCTTCAATTCAATTCCACAAGTATGTTTTTATGCCAGTACCAGGTGGTTTTTGTTACTGTAGCTCTATAATTTCTTGAAGTCAAGGATGGTGATTCCTACTGAAGTTCTTTTATTGAGCAGGATTGTTTTGGCAATTAGGGGTTTCCTATTATTTCATATGAAGCTGAATATTGTTCTTTCAAGGTTTGCAAAAAATTGTGTTGGGATTTCAGTGGGAATTGCATTGAAGCTGTATATTGATTGCTTTTGGTAAAATTGCCATTTTTGCTATGTTGAACCTATCCAGGAGCATGGGAGATCTTTTCACTTTCTGATATCCTTTTCAATTTCTTTCTTCAGTGACTTAAAGTTTTTATCAAACAGGTCTCCTACTTTTTCGGTTAGAGTTATGCCAAGATATTTAGTGCTATTTGCAGCTATTGTAAAGGGTGATGTTTCCCTTATTTCTTTTTCAGCCCTTTTATCCTTAGTGTATAGGAGAGATATTGATTTTTTTGAGTTAATCTTGCACCCTGATACATTTCAGAAGGTGTTTATCAGCTGTAGGAGTTCCCTGGTAGAATTTTGGGGTTCACTCTTGTATATGTTCATATCATCTGCAAATAGAGATGGTTTGACTTCTTCCTTTCTAAATGTATTCCCTTAATCTCCCTTTGTTCTCTCATTGCTTTAGCTAAAACATTGATAACTATATTGACAAATAAGGAGAGAGAGGACAGCCTTGTCTTATTCCTGATTTTAGTGGGATTGCTTTGAGTGTTTCTCCATTTAGTTTGATGCTGGCTGTTGGCTTGCTTTATTATATTTAGGTATTTTCCCTGTATTCCTGGTCTCTGCAAGACTTTTATCATGAAGGAGTGTTGCATTTTGTCAAAGGTTTTTTTTGTTTGTTTGTTTGTTTTTTGCATCTAAGGAGATGATCATGTGTTTTTTTTTCCTTTCAGTTTATTTATATGATGTATGACATTGACAATTTTCTGTATGTTGAACCATCCCTGCATTTCTGGGATGAAGCCTACTTGATTGTGGTGGATGATTTTTTTTTTTTTTTTTGATATGTTGTTGGATTCAGTTTGCCAGAATTTTGTTGAGTATTTTTTGCATCAGTGTTCATGAGGGAGATTGGTCTGTAATTCTCTTTCTTTGTTGCATCTTTGAGTGGCTTGGGAATCAGGTTGACTGTGGCCTCATAAAAGAGTTCAGCAATGTTCTTCAATTTCTACTGTATGGAACAGATTGAGGAGTATTGGTATTAGTTCTTTGAATGTCTGGTAGAATTCTGCGCTGAAACCGTCTGATCCTGGGATTTTTTTAATTATGAGATTTTTAATAATAGCTTCAATTTCCTTTGGGATTATGCATCTGTTTGGGTCTTTAATCTAATCTTGACTTAATTTTGTTAACTGGTATCTGTCCAGAAAGCTGTTCATTTCTTTTTTGTTTTCCATTCTAGTGGAGTATAGATTTTCAAAGTATGACCTGATAATTTTCTGGATTTCCTGTGTGTCTGATGTTATGTCCCGCTTTTCATTTCTGATTCTGTTAATTTGGATTCTCTCTCTCTCCCTCTCCCTCTCCCTCCCCCTCTCCCTCTCTCCCTCTCCCTCTCCCTCCCCCTCTCCCTCTCCCTCCCCCTCTCCCTCTCTCCCTCTCCCTCTCTCCCTCTCTCCCTCTCCCTCCCTCCCTCTCTCCCTCTCCCTCTCCCTCCCTCCCTCTCCCTCTCTCCCTCTCCCTCCCTCTCTCCCTCTCCCTCTCCCTCCCTCCCTCTCCCTCTCTCCCTCTCCCTCCCCCTCTCCCTCTCTCCCTCTCCCTCCCTCCCTCTCCCTCTCTCCCTCTCCCTCTCTCCCTCTCGCTCTTCCTCTCCCTCTTCCCCCCCCTTCTTGGTTAGTTTGGATAATGATTTATCTATTTTATTGACTTTCGCAAATAACCAACTCTTTGATTCTTTGTGTTGTTCTCTTTGTTTCTATTGATTCAGCCCTAAGTTTGATTATTTCCTGCTGTCTACTCCTTCTAGGTGAGTTTGCTTCTAAGTGTTCTAAAGCCTTCAGCTGTGTTGTTAGGTCTCTTGTGTGAGATTTCTCTAGGCTTTTCACATAGGCATCTAGTGCTATGTGTTTTCTTCTTAACACTGCTCTCATTGTGTCCCATAAGTTTGGGTATGTTGTAGATTCATTTTCATTAAATTCTAGAAAGTCTCTGACTTCTTCTTAACTTCTTTCTTGACCCAGAGGTGGTTCAATTGAGAGATGTTCAGTTTCCATGAATTTGTAGGCTTTCTGTGATTTTGGTTGTTGTTGAACTCTAACTTTAGACCTTGGTGGTCTGATATGATACAAGGAATTATTCCTTTTTTGTATCTATTGATACTTGCTTTATGACTGAATATGTGGTCGCTTTTTAGAGAAAGTTCCATGGGATTTTGAGAAAAAGGTATTTTCCTTTGTGTTTGGGTGGAAGGTTCTGTATATATCTATTAAGTCCATTTGGGTCAGAACATCTGTTAGATCCCTTATTTCACTGTTGAGTTTCTGTCTGGTTGACCTATCCAAGGGTGAAAGTGGAGTATTGAAGTCTCCCATTATTAGTGTGTGGGGTTTGGTGTGAGGCTTAAGTTTTAGTAGTGTTTCTTCTATGTATGTACATTCCTTTGTGTTGGGGGCATAAATATTCAGGATTGAGATTTAATCTTGGTGGGTTTTTCTTGGGATGAGTAAGTAGTATCTGTCCTGGTCTCTTTTGATTGATTTTAGTTTTAAGTCTATTTTGTTAGATATAAGGATGGCTACACCAGCTTGTTTCTTAGGACCATTTGATTGGAAAGTCTTTTCCTAACCCTTTACTCTGAGCCTGTATTTGTCTTTGAAGTTGAGGTGTGTCTCTTGTATGTAGCAGAAGGATGCCTTCTGTTTTTGTATCCATCCTGTTAGGGTGTGTCTTTTTATAGGTGAATTGAGTCTATTGATATTTGGGGATATTTATGACCAATGATTGTTATTTCCTGCTATTTTTCATGGCATCTTGTGTTTATTTACTTTTTTCTATGATTTTGTTGAATATATTTTCTGTGCTTTTGAGCTGGTATTCTTCTCCTTCTTTGATTCCAATTATTCTCAGGTTTTGTCTTTTTATTGTGTCCCAGACTTCTTGGATATGTTGTATTATGACTTTTTTGGTTTTAGTGTTTTGTTTGACTGATGCATCTTTTTCCACTATTGAATCTTCCACTCCAGAAATCTATCTTCCATCTCTTACATTCTGTTGGTTATGCTTGCATCTGTGGTTCCAGTTCATTTTTTCAGGTTTTTATTTCCAGCTTTGTCTCAGTTTGTGCTTTCTTTATTGCTTCTATTTCAATTCTTAATTCCTGGAATGTTTCTTTCACCTGTTTGTTTTCTTTTTCTTGGGTTTCTTTATTTTTTCAGGGATTTGTTCATCTTTCCAATTATTTCTTTAAGGGAGTTTATTTTATATCCTTTATAAAGATTCTATTATCTTCATAAAGATGTTTTTTGAGGTCTTTTCCTTCTGTTTCCTCTTCATTGTTATGCTCAGATATTGTTGTGGAACCACCAGCTTATTCTGGTGGTGTCTTGTTGTTCTTTATATATATACACTTGCACTGGCATCTGCCTGTTACTTCCTTGGTTCACTGTTGGTCAGCTCTTGATTGGCTCTTAGTCAGTTGTGAGCCTGAGGGCTGAGTGTCTCTGGTAATTGCAGGGGCTGTTTTTATTTGGCTCTTAGTTGACTGTAGGCCAAGGAGCTATGTGTCTCCAGTTGTCACAGGGGTCTTTCTTAATTGGGTCTTAGTTGAGTCTTAGTTAGCTGTGGACCAGGAGGCTTCAATGTCTCCAGTTGTTGGTGTGTGATCATGTAGATTGTGATTTGTGTGTGGTTTGGCTCATGGGATATTGGGCTTAGGGACGATTCTCCCAGCTTTCTTTGGTTTAGGGCATTGCTAGGTGTGGTTGGGGTGCCAGAGTCTGTGTCCTTGGGCTGGGGTTCTGAGACCACTCTCTCTGCTTGGCCTGAGTGTCAGGGTGCCACTCACATCCTAGCCATGTGAGCCAATTTTCAGAACTAATATTATTATATATAATGGTTCTGTTTTTAAAGAGAAATCTGATTAATACAGCATTTTTTTTAATCTTTTAAATGAAATTTATAGAAAGCTATTGCTTTGACTAAGCTCCTGCTCTAGTCCCAATAGATCAGATCAAGATGGAGTCATTATGTGGAGTCACCTAATCAATATAATCTTTTTGCTAATGGTTGTTGAGATCTGATAGACCCAACACACACACACACACACACACACACACACACACACACACAGAGGCATACAGACTTCATAAGTTGAGATTAACTAGCATTCTCTAATGTACACATACACACTGAAGTAAAGAAACTTTATAACTTGAGACTCAATAGCATTCTTTAATGTCTTGGGTAGAAATTGTTAAATAGTGAATTCATACTGAAGAGAGAAACTTAGTTCAGTGTGAGAAATGGAGACTGTAGGTCATTCTCTGCCAACACTAATCAGTGCTTCCTTACATTGTCTCATGATGCAGCCGCTCAGATTACTTGATGTAAATTCCTGAAGAAAAGACGCTTGCAAATAAATGAGAGGGGTTAGCTGTTATGGTGTGCTTCTAGGACAGTGGTTCTCAACCTTCCTAATGCTGGGACCCTTTATTACAGTTCTTCTTGTTGTAGTGACCCCCTGCTGTGAAAAAAATTTTTTTTGTTGTTGTTGTTGTTGCTTCTTCATAACTATAATTTTGCTACTGTTATGGATCATAATGTAAATATCTGATATGTGACCCCCAAAGGGATTGTGGCCGATAGTAGAGAGCAATTGCTCAAGGGCTTTGGTAGGATCCCAAAGATAGGAGTTCTGGATTCTATTTTGTGTTTCTGAATAAAGACACCCTGGGCAGAGATGATTCTTTACTGTACCTTTCAGATGAAAGTTAAGCAAAAGAAAATCTAAGAAGGCTAGTATTATTTGGGGGTAGGAAGATCTACTAGTATTTGGCTTGGTAGGTGAAAGGACAAAATCTATGATTGAGCTGTACCACGTGATGAGGAAAAAGAAAGTTCATGGACTGAACAAGTTACTCAAGGGTCCTCAAGACATCAGAAATGAGAATAAGTCACAAGATTCAAAGTTTTTGGTTTCCAGAGTGAGCTTTAGTCAGTATTATAATGGATATGTTTTTTTTTTTTTGTTTTACAAATACAAATTAGTTCAAGTGGAACAGATATCCAAATCCAGATGACCTGCCCAATTATCTTTTCTATCCATCTAGGACCCATCTCACCTGGACAGTGAAGAATGACACCTTTTCTCTTTCTTTCTTTCTTTCTTTCTTTCTTTCTTTCTTTCTTTCTTTCTTTCTTTCTTTCTTTCTTTCTTTCTTTCTTTCTTTCTTTCTCTCTTTCTTCTTTCTTTCTTTCTTTCTCTCTTTATCTCTCTTTCTTTCTTTTATTCATTCTTTCTTTCCCTCCTTCCTTCCTTTCTTCCTTCCTTTCTTTCTTTCCTTTTTAAAGAAGTGCGTAACCTGGGTCAAAAGTATTTGTGCCTTTAGGAGGTAAAATTCTTCTCTGTATATGGCAGTTGAGTGATAATGTTGCTGAAATCCATCAGGCTGACTCTAGAAGAGTAACTGTAAGAAGTGTGGTGCTACCTGCACTGAACTTCAATGACCATCACCATGAGCTGAAATCATGGGAACCCTCCCTCCTTCTGTCTCCAGCTATCACTATGTAGTAAGTGTCCCACTATTTTTTGAAAACATTGTACCGCCATCCATCTTTTCCTCATGGAGTGATATGGCCTTTTTAAATTTTATTTTTGTTATGTAATATTTTGATTTCTTTAAGAATTTCCTAAATGTATATATTTTGATCATATTGACTCACTACATATCCATCAACTCCTCTGACTCTACCACTACTCCCAACTTCATGTCTTTTTTTTTTTATACTCTACCAAGTCCAAATTTTGCCACCTATATATGCATGGGTGTGGGGTCATCCATTGGAACATTATCAACCTATCAGAGACCACACCCCTAAAGAAAACTGATTTTCCCCATCCCATCTGTATGCTGGAATGCTAGCACCAGCCTTTTCATGGAGCCCCTGATTTGCTTTATTCCAGGGACAATTAGTCCCTTGCTTGTGAGACATATTTAGTATTACTTCATTGGCTTTTGGGTACTCTTCCTCCCACGTTCAAAGAGTTTGTATTTCTTTAATTTTGAGGACAATTTTGTTGGTTTCACATTTTGCACACAAAACATTCCTGACTCCAAAATGATTTCCTGGGTTCAGTGTCTCAGAACCAGAATAATTGATTTGGCAACATGAAAAGTCATTTACAAGCAAAGTGTGATGAGGCTTTTTCATTTGATACTAGAAATGTCTTCCATAAATCTAGATTATTAAAACAATGAGCTCATACTACTTAGGAAATTTCCAAATGAGATGATCATAAAGTTCTTATGAAATATTAAAATCTATTCTTTGTTTATAATGATTCAAATATTGATGTGAGCCCACTAAGAAATGTGTGGCACATGCTCATCAAAATGGCCAAATGGTGAATATATAAATGTTTCTTTATACCATATACAAATAGATTACATGCTTTCATTTATTTCAAGTTTTTTGAATGAGGAAAGACATCCTTTGAATTTAGGAGTGTGATAGTCATCTCTATACATTTGTTTTAGGATGAAGAGTCTATAATATGCATTCCTAGATTTACCCCTTGTTTTAGGGTTCCTATTGCTATGATGAAACACCATTACCATAAGGAAGTTGAAGAGGAAAAGGATTTATTTGGCTTATACTTCCACATCATGTTCAGTCACCAAAGGAAGTCAGGACAGGAACTCTGACTGAGCAGGAAACTTGAGGCAGGAGCTGATGCAGAGACCATGGAGGGGTGCTGCTTACTGGATTGCTTCCCCTACCTTGCTCAACCTGCTTCTTATAGAACCGGGGACCATCAGCCCAGGAATGGCACCACCCAAAAAGGGCCTTCCCCTATCAATCACTAAGTAAGAAAATGTCCTACAGCTGGATCCTATGGAAACATTTTCTCAGTTGCAGTTCCCTCTTTTCAGATAACTCTAGCTTGTGTCAAATTGACATAAACTAACCTTCACACCTCTTAACATAGACCTTTAAGGTACCATGTGTTTGGGGAGGTTGTAAACCCTTTAAGACTATTGTCTAGATGCAGGGAATGGCTTACTGGGGATGGACCTTGAAGGATACACACACACACACACACACACACACACACACACACACACACACACACACACACACACACACACACACTTTGGTTTTGGCTTGGGTTCTCTGTTTCATGAACTGAGCAAGTTGCACTGCAAATCCCTGATCAAGCAATGTACTATGAGATGCTTTGTAGCTGCTGTGTGTGCCCTTCATTTTAAAGTGTGCCCTGTCACTGTAAACTCTGAGTCAAAATAAATCCTTCCTCTCCTAAGTTCCCTCTGCCAGGCTTTTTATCTTTTTCAAAGTTATTGATTTAATTGTATTGTATTGCATTGGTGTAAGGGTGTCAGATCTTCTGGGATTGTGAGCTGCCGTATAGGTGTTAGGAATTTAACCTGAGTCCTCTGGAAGAGCAGCCAATACTCTTAACTATGGAGCTATCTCTTCATTCCCCTGCCAGGCATTTTATCCTAGCAAGAAAGGTAACTACCAGACTGGTTTACTTTCCCTTTAAAAATAAGATTGGTAGTGATTTCTGCTGTTATTCAGTAGAGAAATAATCAAACATTCTATTATAATAGCAGAAAAGAGGATATGGATATGGATACAGTTTTTAAAGCAAGTGTCAGTTTTAAAACATTGATCATATTTTCTCTTCAGTAATTCCTATATCATTAATATAAAATGAATGTGAGACAATCACTTGGTGAATTGAAGACAGTTCTGGTAAACTTGAGTTTTTGTCCCTTCTTTGCTTAGGCTGAGTTATTGTGTTATTTCCATGGCAGCTTCTGCCTAGGTCTTCACTCTAAAGATCTTGCTCTAAAGAAAGTCAAACTTCCTATGAGACAACAACCTCATGATCAGCTGTAGTAGTGTAGGTTTCTTAGTCCTGGGCGGCCAGAGGCCCAGACCCACAGACCTGCGTGCCAGCCACCGGCTGCTGCTGCTGCTGCTCAGGCCCCCAGAAATGACTCAGATGCTTATATTAACTTTATGCTGTTTGGCCTATGGCTCAGGCACATTGCTAGCTAGCTCTTACATCTTAAATCAACCCATTTCTATTAATTTGTCTGCCATGTGGCCTGTGGCTCACCCGTGTTCCTTACATGTTGCTCCTTGGGCAGCTTGCTCGATCTGTCTCTGACTCCGCCCTTCCTTTCCTACCTATTCTGATTTCTCTGCCTACTTTTTCTATGGTGCCTGTCAAGGGCCAAAACAGCTCCTTTATTTAAAGATTGAGATTCATAGCATATGGAAAGGCATTCCCACATCAATCAGCCTTTGGGAGAGGAGAGCAACTCATTAAATACCATTGCCTCTTCTCATTTTCTGCATTATTGTCATAAGAAAGTAAGCATTCAGTCATCATACTAATTGTGCTGGTTGATTTTTGTCAACTTGACACAGAGTAGAATCACCTGGGAAGAGGGAACCTCAACTGAGGAACTGCCTCTGAGCAAGCCTATGGGGCAAAATGAATAACTTGATTGCTAATTAATGTGGGAGAGTTTAGCCCATGGTGATCAGTACCTCTCCTGGGCAATGGTCCTGAATTATATAAGAAAAGAATCTGAATAAGTCATGTGGAACAAGCCAGTAAGCAGTTTCTTCATGGTCTCTGCTTCACTTCCTGCCTTGGCTTCCCTCAATAATAGGCTGTAACCTGTAAGCCAAACAAAACTTTTCTTCCCTCAAGCTGCTTTTGGTAAGCTTTTTTATTTTTAAAACATAGCAGTAATCTGCTAGACCACTGTGAATTTTTCTGCTGTATCCTATCTATCACATTCATTTACTCATTAAAATGGAGATCCACAAGGCCCTTTTTGCTTGTCTTTTTTGTTTGATTAGGTTTGAGTTTTGATTTTTGAGACCGTGTCTAGTTATATGACACAATTGGACCTACAACTAATCCTCCAGAATCAGCCGCCCTAGTAGGATTACAGGCATCTGCAAGCACATATGGCAGAAGTCTAGGCTTTTTTGACTTATTAAAAGTGGCCTAAGATGGTAAGGACTTAGAAACAAATAGATGTTTAAAATCTTACAACAGGGCAATGTGATGAGAATAAGTAAAAAAAAAATGCATCTTTTATTACAAAAATATATTTTAGGTAGCTCAAACACCTAAAAATATATCTGAACAAGACAGGTAAACATTGAAAAGAAAATGTTGAGTTAGTTTTCTGGTACTTTAACAAAACAGCTAGGAAAATAATCATTAATGTGAAAAGTTTCATTTTAGTTCATTGGTTTGAAGATTTCAGTTTAATAGCAGATAGAGCTATTTTCTTGTGTGGGTAATGGATACAAAAGTGAGGAAGGGGTTGTAGTCTCACAATCCTCTCAAGAGTACACCCTTCAGTGACTTAAGTATCTCTTCACTAGGCACTACATCTGAATGGTTCTATTACCTCCCAATAATACCACCCTGAGGGGAGTAAGACTTTTAACATGTGGGGCTTTGGGAGCTGTTCAACATCCAAATTTTAGTAGTACTAGAAATACCTAGATAAATATAAAAGATCTCTAATTCATTCATAGACTTCCTCAGTTTTCACTAAAAGATTTTCATCACAATACTAAATTCTAGTTGCTGAATTTGAAAATAATTTTCAAAACATTGTAACATGTTATAGTCATCTGACTTCCCAGTCCATGGGAGATCAAATCATCAAAGAAGCAAAGAGGGTAGATGTTTGTTTAGAATAGTTTCTAGAAATGGCCATAGTGACAGCTGTGGGAAACAATGTCTAAAACTATGTCATAGCTTTAATGAACAACTTGACGTATCCTAGAGTCACTTGAGAAAGGAATCTCAGTTGAAGCATTTCTAAGATCAGATTGGCCTGTGGACATGCCTGTAAGAAATTCGCTTATGAATAGATATAGGAGGGCTCAGTCCACTGTGGGTGGTTTCATTCCTAAGTAGTTGGCCCTGGGTTACAGAAGAAAGCTAGCTAAGTATAGTGTTACTAGCTATCCAGAAAGCAGTATTCTTTCATGGTTTATACTTCAAGATATTTCCCTCATTTATTTTAATAATGAACCATAAACCTTTGAGCTAAAACAAACCCTTTCTTCCCCAAGTTTCTTTGTATCACAGGGTTTTATCACAGCAACGGAGATGACACTAGAACAAAGTGGAAGTTCCCAAACCAGACATGGCATTGGAATTAAGACATGTACAGGCTGGTGGTTCTTTTGCCATAGTGGCAAATAGTTAGTCATTGCCATGACTATTCTCAATAGTCTCAGAGATTATTTAACCTGGCAAATCAATGGTTCCTCAGTCCCCCTTCAATCTGCAAGGATATGCTTAAGATAACTACAGGATGCCTATAATCATGACAATATTAGACCCTATATACATTCTATTTTCTCCGTATCATTGACACATAATACGAGAATTGATCTTGTCTTCTCATGTTTTTCATTTTTAAGACAAAAAATTATGTATTAGTTGATGTGGGAATGCCTTTCTGTATGCTGTGAATAGCAATATTTAAATAAAGGAGCTGTTTTGGCCCATGACAGGCACCATAGAAAAAGTAGGAGGAGGAATCAGAATAGGTAGGAGAAGCAGGGAGGAGTCAGAGACAGACAGAGCCAGAAGCCCAAAGGAGCAACATGTAAGGAACACAGGTGAGCCAAGGGCCAAGTGGCAGACAGATTAATGAAAATGGGTTGAGTTAAGATGTAAGAGCTAGCTAGCAATGTGCCTGAGCCATAGGCCAAACAGCATAAAGTTAATATAAGTGTCTGAGTCATTTCTGGGGCCTGAGCAGCAGCAGGCGGCTAAGGGGTCTGGGGCAGCAGGTCTATGGGTCTGGGCCTCTGGACACCCAGGATCAAGAAACTACGTTGTAACAATTAGTATTTTGCATACATATATGTATGTGCACCACATGTATACCCAGTGCCTTCAGAGGCCAGGAGAGGGTATCAGATTCCTTGGAACTAGAGTTACAGATGTTTGTATGGCATCATGTGGGTCCTAGGAACAGAACATGGATCTTTTGCAAGAGTACCAAGTACTATTAACCACTGGGCTATCTCTCTGGCCCTGTTAGCTGATATTTGTATTTTAGACCCTCCTCTTTTATGCTTTGTGGCCATTATTAAGGAAAAGAAAAGCTATTTCAGTGCAAACAAACACTGTGGTATCATGACAGACATTCTGATATCTAAGATAGGTAGTAAGTGGCTAGCAGCCAGGAGGAGCATTCAATATAGCTACACTAGGAAAAAATGGTTTTTGTTTTTAGTGGTACCTAAATTCTGTGAGGAATGGGTTTCCTTAACATGTACTTCCAGGTCACAGTAATCATCAAAGCAAGTCAGAGCAAGAACAAATACAAGAACTTGAAGAAGCCATGAAGGATTCAGCTTTCTGGATCACTCATGGACTCATTCTTAGCTAGCTTCCTGCTACATCCTAAGATCACCTGCCTAGCCAGGTGCTCAGTTAACTATGAAGACAACCCCTCCAGTCATGCTCAAAGGAAATTTTTCAATTGAGACTTTCTTTCCAGGTCATTCTAAAGTTTGTCAAGTTAACAGTTAAAATTATCTAGGACATACAATTCTCAGAATCACATGTAATTTAAAACTCACCAGTTATTATATGAACTTGTTATGTAATATTTTGGGGCAAAAGATTGAAAGTAAGTAGCAGAAATGTCAAAAAACCAAAACCACAGATAAGGAGATGGTTAGCTTTATTCAGGACACTATAAAATCAGAAAAAAATGGTTTCAGCTGTATTTTTGGAGAGACAACACAGAAAATGGTCTCTAGACAGCATAGTTATTTTTCTCATAACTGTGACCAAATTTCTGCAAAGAAGCATTTGGAAGGTGGAAGGGATTATTTTGATCCCTGGCTTGTGAGAACAATGCATTTTGATCATGAAGGCATGGTGGAGTTCATGGCGGTAAGAATGTGTGTCTGAGACTTCACACATCTCAGAAGACCTGAAGGTAGAGAGAGGAGAATTCCAGTGCTCTGCTCACTTTTTCTCTTTTTTTATTCAGCCCATGAAATAGTATCACTCACATTCAAGGAAAGTCCTTCACAGCCATTCTCAGAAGTAAATCTCCTAGGTGGTTCCAAATCTAATAAAGTTGGTAATGAAGATTATCTATCACAAAATGTAGATAAATTCAATTATCTACAAAAGATAATGTGGAAATATTTTATCGTAAATCAGTAAAAGTGAAAATTGCTATTTATGACTCTTCATATTAAATTACCATGCAAGTGTTGATCAGTATGTGGTCTCAAAGTGTATATTTCTGCTTTTAATGAGACTATAGGATTATCTATTTATCTTTTTTGTCCAGCATGTTCTCTTTTCTTCTGGATATAAGACTACTTTCTTTTATTGCATGCTCCCTTTGACCATAAAGTTTGGAGTGAATTGTCATCTTCTTACAGTTATTACCTCCTTGGCCATAGTGATAAACCAGAAGTGACATCTGATCACATTGACTTTACCTTTGGTCACAGTGGTAGAACTCAGGTGAGATGAGCTTGTGACCTAAGACAGCCATATGCCTTCCAGGATAATTAAAATCAGAATGAAGGAAAGAAAATACTTTCTAATTGGATGGTAAAACTAAGTGCATGTGATGCCTTTAGCTGCCAGAGCTGCAAAGTTCTCTTAGCTTCTGGGGAAAAGCTGGTTTTGGTCTTCTAATCTTTCCACCAGAAAGCATGATGTGAAACAGTCCCTCTTAGAAATGGCTTCACACAAGACAGAACAATGGCAGTATTGATAGATATGTTAACATGGAAGGGGGAAATTTTCCCACTCCTAGAAAAAGAACTTCAGGCAACTAATGACTACTGGGAGAGAAAGAATTAGCCCCATAAGGATGAGCCCCCCCTTATTGGTTATCCAATACAAAGATTTTTGCTCCATTTGACTTTCTATTACCTTTATATAAATGATTCCTGTGGAATATAAGGAACTGGGAGACTTTATGAAGCTCCCTGAGCTGGTCACTGTAATGCTCAGGGTCTTATACAGTTGTCAAGAGAAGAAATCTTGTTTGTGCAGTTATTGAGGAGTTGGTATTTCTCAAACCACATGACAGAAAGTAAATACTGCTGCCTAACAGAGGAAAAGACCTTGAAGGCTGGAAAAATCTGCCTTATCAGATTTCCCTTTTCTTAGTAATTCAAGCCAAATTTTCAGCCTTACTCCACTCCCCACACTAAAGGCTGAAAGTACACATTGAGCAAGACTCATTTCAACTCAAGGAGAGCCTTATGGGCAGTGGTCTATGAATTCTTTCAGCTATCACCTTCTGAATTGTTGAGCCATCTTAAGTCTCCCTTACTTATTTAATTATTTGCTTAAATTTTGTATGTGCAAATTTATATGATGTCTGTGCATTTGTATGTGTGCATGTGTGCATGCGTGTGTGTGTGTGTGTGTGTGTGTGTGTGTGTGTGTGTGTGTGGTGGTTGATATTGGTGTATTCCTGGATCATTTCCTACTTTATATATTAAGGCAGGATTTCTTGATTGAGTCCAAACCTCATCAATTTGGTTAATACAGCTAGCCATATTGCTCTGCTTTCCATTCACTGTAGTAGTGGGGTTTCTTTATCCCGGGCTGCCAGAGGTCCGAGACCCACAGACCTGCCATGCCAGACTGCTTAGCCACCTGCCTGCTCAGGCCCCCAGAAATGACTCAGATGCTTATATTGACTTTATGCTGTTTGGCCTATGGCTCAGGCACATTGTTAGCTAGCTCTTACATTTTAATCAACCCATTTCTATTAATCTGTCTTCCATGTGGCCCGTGGCTCACCTGTGCTCCTTACATGTTGTTCCTTGGGCGGCTTGCTTGATCTGCCTCTGACTCCGCCCCTTCCTTTCCTACCTATTCTGATTCCTCTTCCTACTTCTTCTATGGTGCCTGTCATGGCCCAAAACAGCTCCTTTATTTAAAGATTAAGATTCACAGCATACAGAAAGGCACTCCCACATCACTTCCCTCTTTCTGTCTAATCAAAAAGGAAGGTTTCAATTTTAACATATCAAAATTACATATAACAAAATAGCTATCAAGCAAGAATTACAATTACAATATCTAGTCTATTTGTATTTAGCAAAATGAAAGAAAATACTCTATCATCTATCTTATCTTTGTTAATCTAAAGTTTCATATCCAATATACCTTTCAAATGACTAAGAAAAACTGTACTTATAACTATCTAATCTTCAACTATGTCAAAGACCACAGACGGATATATTTACCCAAGTAAACTAGAAGTGCAAGCGACTTTTAAAATCTAGAAAGGACAGAGATGACACCTATCTACCTGGACAGTCACCCAAAGTTCCTTTATAAAGTTGGGGCATCCATCTTCAGCCTACAGGCCTAGAGTCTCTTTTCATTTCAGTGAAGCTGGAAATCTGCTCTGCCCATTCTGGTATAGTTCATCAGTTGCTTCTACTCAAGTCCTGAAGAATGTCTGACAGTATTTTCTGCAAAGCAGGAACCTGAAGGACCATTACAGCGTGTTTTGCCAAAGTTCAGAGGTCATCTTCCTATGGAACCTGCATGTATAGTTTAAACAGCATACTGTCAGGTAGTCAATATAAGAACAGGTTCATGTCCAGTGGCTAATCATTACCACAAATAGAGTAGACTCCATATGGAGGTTTTTCTATGCCCGTTTTTTTCTTGAAGAAGATTGGTGCAGCCAAAAGCAAATCTGTCTCACTGTCCAGAAAAGTCTAAGTTCCTAAAATATTTTAAATACCATATTCTGTAAGTCTTAGAAGTATTTGAAGATTACTTACCTAATTGAAATATATCTTTGTATATCTAAAAATCTAACTAACATGCATTTCTTAATTATACATTACAATTCTAAATCAGTTACATAAACATCCTATCTTAAACAAGAGTAGAAAAATACATACAGCATAAGAAATTTGACCTTAAATTTGTATCAATAAACCAAAATCTATACCAAAGTTAAACATTTTTAGATTAACAGCTGATTTCCTGATCTAAGTAAATTCAATAATCTAAATTTTTAAAAATCATTTATATACCATATCCCCTTTTTATTCTTAGAAAGAGATTAACTGTGACCATTAACCATTTATAATGAAAACAAACATCTAGAAACAATATTTGGGGAATTTGGGCGTTGTTTTCCATTACTACTTCTTGCTGATTAAGGGGCTTTGAAAATCTCATGGTTCTTGAGACTGGATCAGTCTGTAGCTCTGAAGCTGATACTGCCATCTTTTTCCATCAGGTTTTTTCAGGGGTCTTGGTAGATGAAACCATATTTGCCTGGAAGCAATCCACAGGTTCTCATCTTCTGTGGAAACAAAAGCAGAATTAATTTAAAGATTGAGATTCACAGCATACAGAAAGGCATTCCCACATCAATTCTCTGGGACTACAGGTGGGCTGAAGATCTGAACTCTGTCCTCATGCTTGTGTGAGGCAAGTGCACTAGCCATTGAGAAATCTTCTCAAACTCTAAAATCCTTCCTTTTATCCACCATTGTTACTTCCTTTTGACCAGAATGGGGGAAAGGACCATTGCTTATATGGTAACACATTCACAACTGATGTAGAGAATGAGATCTTAAAAATTATAGAGTACCAATGTGGTTTAAATAAGAATGACCCCCCACAAAATTATATATTTGAATGTTTGGTCCTCAGTTGGTGAAATATTTAGGAAGGATTAGGAGGTGTGGCCTTGCTCGAGGAGGTGTGTCATTAGGGGTTGTGTTTTGAGGTTTCAAAAGTCCATGCCAGGTTCAGTCTCTCTCTATCTGCCGCCTACTAATCAGAATATGAACTGCAAGATAGTGCTCCACTGTTGTGCCTTCCTGCCTGCCTGCCACCATAAGCCTCATTATGTATTCATGGACTAATCCTATGAAACTGTACACAAGCCCTCAATTGTACACTTTCTTTTATAAATTGCCCTGGTTATTCTGTCGCTTAACAGAAGTAGAACAATAATTAAGACAGCCATACACTATTTAAAGCTCTTGATGTAAATTATTTAGTCCTTCTAACTTAGAGGTGGTAGTCCATAATATTATTTCAGTTTTAGAGATAAGTAAAATAAGGTTTAGAGAGTTTAAGACACTTGAAATAGGACTGGGAATGGTAATGTACCCCTATAATCTCAGCACTCAAGAGGTTAAGGCAGAAGGCTCATGAGTTTGAGACCAGCATGGGTCACATAGAAAGACTGCAATCCTCAGCAGAATGTTTCCCTTAACTTAGGGCTCTAGGAGCCCTCTTAGGATATTATTGAACATGAGAAAACCTTCAGAGATCCCCAAAGTTCTAGCCAGCTACTCTAATGTGGGAATGGGTCTGGGGCTTCCAAACTTGCAGCTGGAGTCTGAAGTGAAGACGGTTTTATGAAACTATTTCTACTAGCTAGCACAAGTGCAAACCCCTCTCACTTAGTGTCTGAAACCTTATGCAGTCTAGGCCATTTGGTGAATTCTTCCTTAACTTCAAATTTGCATAACCCTGTTTAGGAACCATCAGCCAAGGCTATTGAATGGATAGGATTATTTCAGTTTAGAGCTGGCCACTGAGTCATGCCCTCTGAGCCTTGACATCAAGCCACACCCTCCTCTGAGCTCTTATGTCAAGCCCCATTTAAAGCAAGGTTCCCACGTGCATCGCTCTATTATCTTCTCTTGAACGCTCCCCCATTTCACTCTCTTTCTTCCTTTCTTCTTTTCTCTCTCTTTTTGCCTTCTCTGCTATTATAATAATAACCTTTCTATCAATTGTAACCATAGTCTTCTGACAGTAAAGCTCTTTTCTACATAGAAACAGTGTTAAGAGTATCCTGCTATCCGCCATTGCCTTCTGCTGCGTTCCCATGTGCATCCATAAAAATCTGCTGCTAGATAACTGAGTAAATTTGAAACATACAAAAATATGCACAAAATCCTAACAGGACAACAAATACCATATCCTAAGACAACAAATACCATAGCATCTGACATTTTGAAACATTTATTAGTTGACTGGTATCTCACAATAAGCCTATGGGTAAATATTATTATTATCCTGTTTTGTAGATGAGGAAAGCAAGAAGTAAAGAAGTTAAATGATCTTCTAGATCTGTTTGAGTTGCAGACAGAATTTCTGGCTTCAGAGTCTACTGTTTTAGCTTTGCCAGCTCACTGCTTTTGGGTGTATCTGTCTATCCATCTATCAAATAACTTTGTGCATACACTGCTGGATTTGCTTTGCTAGTCTTTGTGTACTTAGGATTTGTGTACCCGTGTTTGTAGCTATGATTGGCTGCACCTTTTTGCCCTCTTCTTTCTCATTATTGATAATAAGATTGTATTAGCTTCATAAAATGAACTGGGTATGTTTTCTCAAGCTTATTAATCATACTGTCTCATTGTACATTCTTATTGAAATTCTGTGATATTTATTTCAGTTATATTTTTGGTTGTGAACCTAACCTTTAATGGCTGAGCCATATCTCCAGCCCATGTGAAAATCCTATATTAGCATTGTGTTTGGCATATTCTTTATAAGATGTTAATATAAAGAAGAATGTAAACTTCAAAATTAAAGTGAAGCAAATAAACCTAGCTATCTGCCAGATCAGTAATACTATACACAGAGATACTAGTTCATTTTAAGTGACTTGAGTGATACAGTCTGATATGAAGTTGTAGTGGAATATTCTATAAGGATATAAAGTATTATCACAAATTTTGAATTTTAAAATAGTTTTATCATAAAAATGCTATTTATAAAAAGTCTTTATGTATTACAGAGTAGCAAAATATGTAGCTGTTTTCATATTATTACAAATTAAGACTCCCCATTAAGAAAATAGTGATAAATGGGAGGCTGAGGCTGGTTCTGTCTCCAGGCTCACTTCTGTAATTGTTGGCACATTTTTGTTACCTAAAAGGATTGGTGTGAGGGGATCCAGATTTTAAAAGTAAAGGAGATAGGATAAAAATTTAAGACGTTAACAAAAACAAGATAATTTGAATTAAAATATGAACATAAAATACTAAAAATATAATTTGTATTTATATGTATATATTTTATTTTCTATTTTATTCTGGCATTGTGGAGACTGCTTAGTCAGTAAAACACTTGCCTTGAAGAACAAGGACATTATTTTGAGCTTCAGAACTCAGGCTGCTGTGGTGGTGCATGCTTATAATCCCAATACTAGGGAAGTAGAGAGAGATGGGGCTCATTGGCCAGCTAGCCTAGCCTAGTCAGCAAGTTCTAAATCTCAGTGATAAACACCACTGTCTGAGAAAATTAGGCAGATGGTTTCTGAGGAATGACACTCAAGGTTGACCTCTGACCTCCATATCCACACACATGCATCCTAGCCTGACATGATGTACACCCCACTAAAATATATAATTCCTTGTTGTTTTTATCGAGGAGATGAAAATTTTTTTCTGTAAATGCCTAGATAGTAAATAATTTAAGTGGTTTGTTTGCTTACTGTATTGCAATGAAGCTTGATTTACACTCAACCTTAGTGAAAAGGCTGAGAAGCAATAATTTTTAATTTATAAAATAAGCAGTGGGATAACTTTGGCATAAGAGCTATGAGTCACTGACTCATAGTTTTAGTCTATAAGTGTCTGTAATCTATGCCCTGGTCCCAAGATCAATTATAACATTTTGTAATTATATCTTGGTTAATACTATTCCTCACCAAAAGAGATCAGATCTGATTCTATATCTAGAGCAGAAAAATTCAAGTTGAATCTGATACCCTTATGTCAGAAAGAATTATAAACAAAGAAAAATAATTTCCCCAAGATTAATGGAGTCATCTAAAAATGATAGTGACATTGCATTGAAAGAGCTCACTAACCATGATGGAGTAATTTAAGCATCAAATAATGATAATGTTGATCAATGTAAACAATTATAAAACACTAAATAGATAAAAAAAAAAACCCATGAATTTATAATTACAATTAAAAGGAGAAAAGTAAAGTTAAAGGAAAAAAAAAACTCACCTTTGACTTCTATATCAAAAATTCCCCTGAGCATTTATAATTAAGAGAAAAATTGTTTTTATATATTTCAATTGTAGGGAAAATTTAATCACAGCAGCAGTCTATCTAACAAATGTAGGAATATAATACAATTATAAAATTACTCTATTGGGGCTAGGGATAAAGCTGGGTACAATACCTGCCTACTGTGCATGTATGGCCTTGAGTTTTATCCCCAGAAACACAAAGAGAGAGGGGGAGAGAAAAGGAGGGAGAGAGGAAGGGAGGGGGAGAGGAACAGAGAGAAGGGGGAGAGAGAGAAGAAAATAATAAATAGAAATCTCTATCAAATCCTAATGTGTTTGTTTTATTTCAATTGATAGAAGTTATAGTTATCTGAGGGAAGGGAATCTCTGTTAAGAAAATGCCTCCATAAGATAGAACTTTAGGCAAGCATGTAAGGTATTTTAAATTAATGAGTACAATGAGATTATTGTGGGTGGGGCCACCTCTGGTCTGGTGGTCCCAGGTTTTATTAAGAAAACAGAATGACCAAGCTGTAAAGAGCAAGCTAGTAAACAGTACTCCTCCATGGACTTCTTCATCAGCTCCCACCTCCAGGTTTATATTTGAGTTCCTGTCTTGCCTTTCCTATGTACTGTGATCCAGGATATATAAGCCAAATAACCCTTTCTTTCGAAACCTGCTTTGAGTAATGATAGTAATCCTAATGAAGACACCAAGTGGCACAATTGACTCAGGAATCTATCATCAATGGATTGTAAACCACTGTGTGTCAGGCTGCCAAAGAATAGAAAGTTGTATGTTGTCAATTTGTCTTCCCATAGACAGTTTTCCCATTTTAAAGAGAAAATCTTAGTTTTGCAAGAAAGAAATCAGGTTATTTTAATTGAATAATCAAATTCAGTAGACTGGGAGAGGACAATCTGACATTATATGGTATGATGTAACATGATGTAAACAACATGATCTTTTGAAAGGCTATTGCCTTTCAACCACTTATAGTTGTCCCCCAGTGTCCATGGGGGATTAACTCCTGCAACAATTCTTGGATGTTAAAGTTACTTTTCTCTTTCTGTGATAAAATATAATGACCAGAAACAACTTTTAGAAGAGTTTATTTGGGTACATGGTTCCAAATAAATAGCCCACAAGGCAAGGAAGGCATGTCAGCAATTGGCCAAAGCAAGATCTCATCTTTAGTTAAAAACATGAATCTTGAAGCAAACTGGAAGTTGAGTGAGACTGTAAACTCTCAAAGTCTGCTCCAAGTGACATGCTCTTAAAGGTTCCATAATATCCCCTCAAACTGTGCCACCAACAGGGGACCAAAGTCAAATACCTATGCTTTTTTTCTCATTGAAATAAGTACATTTCTCATTTAAAATGGCATAATATTTACATAGGGCCTAAGCATATGATTCTGCACACTTTAAATCACCTCTGTACTACGTATAATAATATAAAGGCTTGTTTTTGAGACAGTATCCATGGATGGCCTTGATATTCTGATCCTCCTTCTTTTACCTCTTGCGTGCTGGGCTTTAGGCATACACCACCATGTCTGGTTTATATGGCACCTGGCATTTAAACAAGGGCTTTAGAATGCTAAGCAAGCAATCTACCAACTACAATTTCACCTCCCAAGATGTTGCTTCTCCCAAATATTTTTGACTCATAGATAGCTGCATCAAAAGGTGCAAAATCTAAAGATATGCAGGGATAACTGGATATGCAATATAACAGCTAAGAGAACAAGTTAAATGATATCACATGAAATCCAAAAATACAGAGTGTCCTGTTTTTTTTTCAAAGTCTGTGGAAAACAAAGTAGACAAAACAAAGCTTTAGGATGAGAGACACACAAAAGAATATGATGAATACATTTCGTATAATTTAATTTTTTTAAGTTTAAAGTGTTATGCAATTGAGGAATTTTGAGTCTGGATAATATAGTTGCTTTTATAAGGAAATTATAATTAGGTTTCTTAGATACAATAATAGCATTATGATTACATAAGAGAATGTCTTCATTCTCTGGAGATGCATATCAAACTTCAGGACTTATCATAATAAATTTCGTTTTCAAATGCTTTCGCACCCATATGTGTAGATAAAGTGAATATAGGAAAATTTGAATAGTTCTTGAATCTAGTTGGTAATCTATATAAATATTATACTCTTCTTTCTACTTTTACATGTTTTCACATTTCAAAGTAAAGGTAAGAAGAAAAAGATATACTCATATGTTCAGTTAGGCCAATCCTTCAGCAACCAAACCAACTTTTATTTAGGTACCTGTGGTAGACAGAATTCTAAAAATGGCTCTTTGAAGTGTTTATACCTAGTCACAGATCCTGTAATTGTGATATTTATTCCCTAAATTATGTTATGTTACTCAGTTAAGCTTAAGATAGGGAGATTATTTTAGTAAGCCTAACCTAACCATGAAAGTCTTTTCTTAAATGGAATTTTATGGTTTATGGTTTGTGGCAAAGAAGTCATAAACATTCAAAACCAAAAAAATTGCTGTGTTGATGCTAGATTTGAAGATGAGAGAAAGGGCATATATATGGTCTATCTCATACACAGATCCTAACTTTGAACTTTTTTAGATTTGTGTATTTAATTTAGAGTGCCTTTAGAGACAAGGAACATAGAAAGCAGCCATGGAAATGGAAAGAAGCATTAGTGGTGAGCACCTGGGCACCAGGGGCCAGCATTGTCTATGTGTAGGAGTGAGGGTGGGAGTGGAGGTGGGGAGGAATGGAGGGTATTGTAAAACACACATCTTTGAAAGCAGAGGAGGGATACTTGAAGTGGAAAGGTTTAAGAAGGGTTAGTAGAGAGAAGAGGATGAGAGGAAAAAGGTTAACCAAAATTAAGAAACATAAATTGACATGGAAGCCTACTCTTTTGTAAGTGAACAGCAAAAACTAATTTATTTGAAATATCCAGAGCAAATGACTATTAAATAAAACTCACAGTGCCAGGTATATAATACCTGTTATTATTAGTTATTAATCAGGAAGGCCTCTGGGACACCCAGGACAACATAGGATACTGCTGTTGATCTTGGCTGCCCATTAGAACTGGATGATAAGACCCTGTTGTTGATGATATGACCTACTTTGGCTCCCGAGCATCAACAAATCAAGCTGGAATTGATCTGGAAGCTTCTTTTGTGCTTCCTAGCTTCCCAGCTTTCACAGTGCCAGAAGGTGACAGGCAGGCTTCTGGGGAAAAAACATAAACAGTCCTTACCCACTGTGAATCTTGTAAGCTATGATACTGAGCTGCCATGCAAGATGTACCACTGAGTAATAGTGACAATATTCTTATGGGAATAACCAATTTCTCTCTGATTGGGTTTGAGGCCCATTCCACATTCTTTCCTGATATTATAAACCTTGCCAAATGCCCATAGGCCATGGAGGGGGATTTACTGTTAAATGGATGTGGTATAAAACTGCTCTCTAAATATTTATATTTATACCCATAGATTAATGCCGCCCTCAGCCTTCGTTAGAGAAGTTTCTGTTTACAATGGGCAGCCATTGTTGCAGAGACTCAAATGTAGTCAAAAGGTTGACAGTAAGTGACTGTTGAGCTCTCAGCTCTCAGGAGACATCTTTATTTCCTGGTCCAAGTTCCAGAGAATGTTTTAGAAGAAGGAATGAGATGAAACCAGAGGCAGAGGAGCAGAGCGGTGAAATGTCTTTTGGATATGATATAGCCTAATGACTTGACTTTGATCCTATATGATAGAAGCAGAGCACTGACTCCTTTGAGCTCTACATGTACACACACACACACACACACACACACACACACACACACACACACACACACACACACGCCAAAGCAAAAGGACATGAAAGTAAGATGAGGAGTTGTTGGAAAGCAGAAAATAGTTCAGTGGGAGAAGGAGGTGGATGGGAGAAGTAATGGGGTATTGAAGTGATCAAAATACATAATATATGTATCAAATTGTCAAATAATAAACATTTTTAAAAAGAAATTATATCTTAAATAAAATTTAGTAAAGAAATAAGAATGTCAGTACTATAAAGTTTAATATGCTTGAAAGGAATATATATGCGTGAGTGTGCGTGTATGAGAGAGAGACAGAGAGAGAGAGAGAGAGAGAGAGAGAGAGAGAGAGAGAGAGAGAGAGAGAGAGAGAGAGAGAGACCTATGTGTGGAAGAAAGAAGACAACCTGAAGTATGGTTTCCCCTTAGGAATTTTCTACTTTGTTTTCTGAGACAGGATCTCTCTCTGGGACCTAGGACTGGCTAATTAGGCTAGTCTGGCTGACTAGGCAGCCCCGTGGACTGACCTGTCTTTGTCTGTGTTTGTCTTCCCAATGCTGGGATTGCAGGCACAGGAAACTATGCCTAGCTGTGGATCTGAGTAAGCACTTCACTAACTTAAGTAACTCTCTACCCCCCTTGAAAAAGAATTGCTACCACTACTACTAAAACACATTTTGCACAGCTGGGATGGAAGCCAGCCAAGCCTTCATGCAGGCTAGGCAAACACTCTACAGCTGAGCCATGACTTCAGCTGGAAGAGAGATCTTTTCCAGAGTCTCCAGAGAAAAGCAGCTTGGCTCAAATTCATGAGGCCCAGCAAAGAAAACACTCTGGACTGTGCTTAGACTTTGAACATACAGAACTGTGAGGGATATATGGGTTAAGCCAGTGGGTTTGTGGTGATTTGTTATGACAATAATAGAAATCGGATACAGTAACTCCAATTTATCTCTAGGAAGTAGGAGGAAAATGTTACAGGCTTTGGAATTGGGTCTGTTATTGAAGTTTTTTTTTTTTTTTGAGTTTTGTAAAATTTGGAAGTAAGTCCAGGTTGCCTTCCTATATTGCTGAAAATTGCAATTTATATTTCTTTATTTTTTTAAGTTTAATTTTTATTTAATTTTTTAAACATCCCCACTATTGTTCTCCCTCCCTCCCCTCTTCCCAGTCATCCCCCAGCATCCCCCCACCCCATCCTACATCCATTCCTCAGACAGAGTAAAGACTCCCAGGTTGAGTCAGTGCAGTCTGGAATATCCAGTTGAGGTAGGACAAAGCCCCTCCCCTGACTATCAATACTGGGCAAGGTGTTTTATAAATGCATATACAATTTACATAAACTTATTCCCCCCAACACACATTGTGGATCACCTAAATGTGCATGCCTCTGAAATTATTTCCACTTTATTTTTCTGGTACTGGAATATATATTTGAGTTCAAATATACTTTATAACCATAAAAATTGGCAGATTATTTTCATAGACAAACATGAAAGCAGATTTAAATTGTCACTTAGTAAGAAATGGTGGTGTAAGGAATCACAAAAGTGTGTTTCTCCCTCAGGTCAAAATTTGTTTAAAATTAACTTTTTAGAACTCTAGAAAGCAATGAAGGCTTACAAAAAAAATCTAAGAAATGTCATTTCAGAGAAACACCTGGATATCAATAAGAATAGAGACTTATGACACTTTAACTTGCCACATGACATCATAATCTCTTCATATCCATGTAAATATTAAAACCCAGTAATCACACACCAAGAGTTTTGTGAAAAATCAACAACCCAACAGCCACTGGGGATAAAAGAGGATTACAGTTCCTCTAAAGTATCTCAACAGTCATTGCCAGGACACTCTAGAAACACTGTGGTGGTTTGAATAGCAATGGCCCCCATAGTTCAGATATTTGAATGGTTGGTCACTGGGGAGTAGAACTATTAGGAAGTGTGGCCTTGTTGGAGGAAATGTATCACTGGGGGTGGACTTTGGTATTTCAAATGTTCAAGCCAGACCCAATGTCTTCCTGTTGCTGCCTCTCTTCCTGTTGCCTGCTGATCTGAATGTAAAACTCTCAGCTACTTCTCCAACACCATGTCTGCCTGCATGCCACCATGCTCCCTGCCAGAGGACTAAACTTCTAGAACTGTAAGCAAGCCCCAATTTAATTCTTTGTCATGGTGTCTCTTCATAGCAATAGAGCAATGGCTGAGGCAAAAGTTGGTACCAGGGACTGGGGAATTGTTGTGATAGGCCAAACCATTCTTTTGTTTGGAGAAATAATGAACACTTTGAGACTTTGGGTTAGAAAAGCAGTTGACTTCTTTAAGTAGGATTTAATAGGCCATCCTACTATGAGCATGGAAGAAAATGGTGCTTGGGGTGATTTGAATTGCAGGGGAATCAAGAAATTTCAGAAGGAAAGAATATGTGGCCTAGAGACCATTATTGTGCTATTTTAGTGAAGAATGTGGTGGGTTTTTTTTTTTTTGTCCTTGTCCAAAAAGTCTGTCTGAGGCTAAATTAAAGAGTTTTTGATTAATGATATTACCAGAGGAGATTTCAAGACAGCCTAGCATTATATTGTTTGGTTATTAGTGGCTGCACTCATTTAGACCTATAATGAAAAGAATAGCAAATGTACAGTTTTATGAGAAAAGGGGCACCAGAAAGTGTAATGGAGCTAAGTCCTTTGCTTAAGGAGATAAACATATTAAAGATAAGCCTGGTGCTAAAGGGAATAAAGGGAATGGCAAGACCCTTTACAACTAAGCTTCTAACTCATGGAAAGGAATTAAAGAAAACTTTAGGCAGTGAAGGAAACTATGAAAAACAGAAAGCTGATGGAAATGTATTGGAACAAAAGGGCCAGCTTCCAGATCCAGTAAGCCGAACTTGGCAGCTTCACCTATGTGGTTCTGGCTTTAGAGTAAAGGAAACAAGAATGGGTTGTGAAATCTCCTTCCTAAGAAAAGCTGCTGGGGCCAGGCATGTGTCAGGTATTTCCCTGCATGGAGGCCTAAAGAAGCCATTGTTTGAAGCTTTGGAAGTGAAACCTGGATTTCATTTGATATCCCAAGATGTTGGAGATGCCAGGGTTGTGGGCTACCTGCCATGGAAAGCTGCTAACAGGAAGTGGAGCCAGCCCAAGATAAGTGTGTTGCAGTCAACAAAGCTGAAAGGAGTTGGAGTTCTGAAGAACAATTTGACATCAGACACAGAGCAGCAGAATTTGGAGTTTGTTGTCCAGTATTTTCTTGATATGCTCCCTTGCCTCCATTTTCTGATGGTAATGGATGTGCCATACCATTATATGTTGGAACTACATGATTTGCTTTTTCATTTTGATTTTACTGGACGTTACAGTTAGGAGACTGCCTTGAATCTCAGAAGAGACTTTGGACTTTTAAACAATGTTGAGATGTGATAGACTATGGAGACTTTTGAGGTAGGACTGAATGTAGTTTGCATTATGATATAGCTAAGAGCCTCTGGGGGGTCAGGAAGTGGACTGTGGTGGTTTGAATCAGAATGGCTCCCCATCCTCATATATTTGAATGCTTGGTCACCAGGGAGTGACACTGTTTGGAGGTGTGGCCTTATTGGAGGAAATGTCACCAGAGGTGGCTTTGAGATTTCACGTGCTCAAGTCAGGCCCAGTGTCTTCCTCTTGCTGCTGACCCAGATATAGAACTCTCAGTTACCTTCCCAGCTCCATGTCTGCCTATATGCCACCATGCTCCCCAACATGAGAATAATGGGCTAAACCTCTGAACTTATAATAAGGCCTCCAATTAAATACTTTCCTTTACAAGAGTTGTTGTGGTCATAGTGTTTCCATACAACAATAGAACAACGATGGAGACACATACCAATCAAAAGAAATAGACTAGCAATACGGACAATCCATGATCCATGGTTATAGAGATAACACATGAGTTTCAAATATATACATACGTTGGAAAACAAAGTAAGGAAAACTATGTATCATATAAATAGCTAGCAAATTGACACATCGGTTATATTATGTATACTGCTATGGGATATAATTGATTTAAAGGGAAACATTCTGGGATTTTTTTAAAAGTGTGTATGTGCACCTGTATGAGTTTTTGCACCATGTGCGTGCAGATTTGGAATCCCCAGAACCAGAGATGCAGGAAGATGTGAGCTGTCTGAGTGTGGGTGGGTATTACAAATGGATTCTGAGCCTTTGCAAGAACTGCCAGAACTCTTTATTTTTTATGACATAATTTCTTTATTGAGTCTTTAGGAATTTCACATCATGCACCCCAATTTCTCTCATTTCTCAATCTCTTTATATTTTCCCTTCATATGTTGCACGAATAAAGGAAACTCAGGGCCAGATCTCTGGGAAAAGCAGAGATATTAGAGAGAATAAACACCACAGTCAGATCTCACCCAGCTGTCTTCCAGCTTCCTCAGTCTGGCTCCTCCTGGCTTCTTCTGCTTCTTTTGTCTTTCTACCTCTGCCTTAAATACTCTCTTTGCTCAGTTAAGGCATGACACCGCCACTGCCTGCCTGGGAGTCTGGAACTCCCTCTGTAAACTAAGATGACCTCAAACTCAGATTTGATGGATTAAGGGCGTAGGTCACCACTCCTGGATATTCCCTGTGCTGGGATTACAGGTGTGAGTTACCACTGTCTGATCCTCCTAGACTGACTGTGGGTAGATCCCTCTGATATCTCTGACTTTTTATTATATTTGAAAATATCCCCACATTCATACCCTTGCAATATCCCTCTGTAAACAAAAATTTAAAAAATAAAATGAAAACCAAACCAACCAAACAACTAACAACAACAAAAATAACCTCTTATATCCTTTTCTGTCTTTCCTGTTTCTTCAACACCTCTTTATTTGTCTTAGTGGTATTAGGAGCTGTGGTATATCGCACAATATATCCTTTGTCTAATAAGCTTTACTTGAAAATATGCATTGCAATGATTCATTGGTCTGGTTCAAAGCCTCTGGTTTCTGGTACACAGTCATCACTATCAGATTCTCACTGAAACTCCTCTCTGATGCCCCGTGGTCATTTAAGTCATGGAGATTTTACAGGTGTAGTTCCACCAGACCAGTCCCTTCACTCTCTCCAGCAAGTCATAGATGAGTAAAATGTTAGGGTGGACCTGGGTAGTAGCTGAACTGGGCAGTCTGAACCACTGAGACCACCCCCTCACGAGAGGGTGGAGCCAGGCCTCTTACTCCTATGCTATCAGGATCAGTTCTCCCATGTGGTAAGAGATGGGATCATCTCTCCCAGCTCTTGCTGGAGTATCCAGCGAAGGGACAGGGCCAGCTTTCTTAGAGCCAGTGACAGGTGAGGCCCTCAGATTTCATCACACATGGTTCCTATGGCCCCCTGTGGTGACATAAGCCACAGACAAAAACATAGACCTCAGCTGCAGCAGTACCATGCATCGATACATGTTTCTCAGCAGCAGCGTGGGCTCAAATACCATGGCCCCTGTGGTCATGGAGATCACCCAGATTAGTATGGACCAGGCAGCAGCAAGACCCTCAAATACCAATCTGGTTTCTGGTGGCTGACCAGATCTGGAGCAACCACAAGGCCCTCAGTGGCAACAGGAGCCATGGACATCAATTCAAACCCTGACTGCTGTAAGGTCATGGACCCAGTCATGGCCCTTGGCAGCAGCTCTGGCCTGAACAACACTATGGCTCTTGTGGCTTCATTGCCTTCAGTCTCTAGCAAGGCCACAGGTTGTGGTTCAGACCCTGGGCTTCTGTTAGCCTTTGGTGACAATGTGGGCCATGGCTATTAACACAGACCCCAGATGTGATAGGACCATGAATCCAGATATGGCCTGGGTCTGGGGTCACCATAGCCCCAGGTCACAGCACAAGCCACTCAGATCAGTATGGCACAGCTGAGCATGACTCTTGAACACCAGCATAGGCTCAAGTGGCATGGCAAACCCCAGATATGTATTGACTGCCTTTGGTGGTAACAGGAGCTGGGGACAACAACTCAGAAATCCTGACTGCAGTAGGGCCGTAGATCCAGTTCTGTCAGCACTTCCAATTGCTGAAGGAATTCTCCAGCTTCTTTCTTTAAAAATACAATATTTTTTAAATTAATTCTTTGTGAATTTCATACATGCAAACAATGTATTTTGATCATATTCACTTTCCACACTTGCCCCAACTCCTCCTGGATCTACCTCATCAAAGTTCATATCCTCTTTTTTTTTAATTCTTTTCCTCATTTTTTATTTATTTAAAAGGGTTTCTTCCATATCTACCACTGCTCCCCTTTCCCTTATCTCAGCCCCTCCCAGTCCTCCCTCATCCCCACTCCATCCCTCCATTTATTCCCCCCAAGGACGGCAGTGAGGAACTGGGTTTAGCTTGATAAATGAGGTGCAGTGAATCAGTCATGTGGCAAGACCTTCATCTGGCAAGCCATATAAATATATATATATATATTCACCTGACTTGGCCAGGGTGTACGTCAGATTCAGAAGCAATAGATGGTGAAGAGGAGAGGCAGACAGATCGTGGTCACTGGGTTTGGTACTGTTCCTGTAAAGATGGGCATAGCTACTTCTCCCTCCATTCACTGGAATAAGCCAGGAGAAGGAAGGCAGGTCTCAAGAAACAACTTGTTTCTGGCATTTTTTTTATAAACACAGAGATTTTCTTTTAATTAATGATGAAGAACTTAGTTGCAGCTGCTGGGCCAATACTGGGTCAATTCCCTCCATGTACTCTGAGATATTTTCCCTCAAGCTAGAGTGCCTATGATACACACGGGCTTCACCCTGACTTAGAAGCACATGTAAGCACTTTTGTTTGTATACCAGTAACACTAAAGATAAAATCTTATTTATTCATTTATTTTGAGTGCACATCTGTGTATGCATATTCATTTGGGTATAATGTACACATATGTTTGGAGGCCAGACATTGATGTCAGATGTCTTCCTCAGTTGCTCTCCATTTTATTTTTTATATACAGGCTCTCTCTTGGATCCAGGAACTAGAAGTCACTAGTTTAACTAGATTCGGCTAACTAGCGCACCTTAGAGACCTTCCTGTCTCTGCTTCCCAGTGCTGGTATTATGGGTGTATGCCATTGCTCCTGACTTATCACATTACTTCTGGGAATTGGAATTAAGACTGTTGTGTTTTCCTGCACTTCAAAGACTGAGGCACTCACCCAAGTTCCAAGAGTACATTTTAAATGTTGTCTTGAGGTGTTAGAATTAATCAGCCTACAGATGTGTCCAGAAAGAGAGCAGGCTGTTAATAAAAGACTTTATGAAGCAATTTACTCAGGTATTATAGCAAGTTTGAAGAATATATGACTATCTCTTATTTGGCAAAGTATTGTTTAATTTGTTTTTTTAAATGAAGAATTATTAAATTTAAAAATTTCAAGGATCTGTGTAGGTGAAGTTTACTTAGAAGGCACCAGTGCAGGATAGATATTTATTAAAATATAAACCAACATTCACGGTACAGGTAACAGTTTATAGTGGAGCCTGAACAGGGACTGGAGTCTGGAACGGTGGACGATGGATTCCAAATTGGTCTCTCTAGCAGCCAGGAACCAGGCAAAAAAACCAGCTTTTTGGGGTCGCAGCAGTCCCTTATCAATCGGGTTGGCCACGTCACCTTCAGGGGCCCAGGATCCTGGTTAAGCGTCTTTGGACCTTATCAGCTGACACCTGAATCCCACCACATCTCCCCCTTTTGTCTAACTAAGAAGGTTCTAAACTAAGACTATGCACAATAGGAATTATTATGAGGTAGTATCTAGGAGAAGATAAAGTACAAATTCTAATCAAAACCTAACCTATATAAGGTACATCATATATTTTTAGAATATTGGTAGATGGTAGGGTGTATAAATTACTTCAAAAGGTTAATCTGGGAAAGTGAAAATTTAACACTTGAGTGTTCTTATCTAAGGGATAATAGGGTGATAACCATAAATACCCATTCTTCAACCTCTTTAAGACCTGAGAAGGAAGGTGAATCACCTGAAAGTCAGAAATACATGGAAGTAGTGGCTTCTAAAATTTGGGAGAGGACAGCAACATAGCTACCTGGACAATCACCTCTGGATTTATGTGTCGTTGGAGCATCTATCATATTGGCTACAGGCCTATGGTATCTGACAGATCTTTTCACAAGCAGGGCAATTTTGGAGGGACTGTCTTATCCTGTCCAGGCAGGTTTCGTCAGTCTCTACCTATTAACTTGTTTATCCAGCTTGAACACCATGTGTGTACTCTCAGCAATCAAGGTAAGGACAATTCCTTACCTAACCAGCCATTCTCTGCCAAAAGGAAAAACTCCAAAGGAGTATCCTCGATTCTCAACACCATCTCGGGAAAGGAGCAGTGACACCAGGAGTTGTCGTGTCTCTCGTGGCCGAATTTCAAATGTTAAATGCCATATTCTCTGGGTCTATGAAATGGTTGAAGATTCTTGTCTATCTATGATATTCTAACCTGTATCTGAGATGACTGGAATATGGTACCTTAAGTAATGTTGACTGCAGTTCTTATTGTCTTAAGGAATAGACCCTGTACTAAAAATTAGAATACCTATATAAGGGGTGTGCAATCACTGAACAATGACCTTTAATAGGACTATCAAACATTAGCCAGGGGTATATTACTATGTAAAGTGGCCACAGCATTTTAGACATATAAATACATATATATCATCTAAACAGAGGTATATAAAACATCTTCTGCATGTATCATAACTAGTGCAATCATACATTATATCTAGTATAGTTAAATGAAGGTAGTAATTGCATAGTATACATGACAATGATGTGAAAATATTTTAAACAGAGGTAGAAGCATACGTAAAATATAGCAATTTCAGATTTAGTTTTACATAATAGTTACAGATTCAGATTTATATCGAAGTACAAGTTGCTTTGGTTATATAAAGCAATCTCAGATTAAACTTTGTACCAATGTACAAATTATCACAATTAAACATACAAAATGATTTCACATTTGTATCAATATACAAATATCTATGCCAGTGCAAATTGTCTTTAGCTTAGCCCATACATTCAGCTAGAATGGTGTATAGGTAGGTAGAACAGTCTACCTTTATCTATCCTATCTATCCCCCCTCTCTTCTTCAAAAGAGATCTTTGATGCTATATTATAGTTCTGTCCTTCACCCAGTTTTAACTTATAACTATTCTATTAGAATAATAATTACCCACAACCCTCAGAGCATAAAACTTATTGGGAAAGGGGGCATAGTCTTTCATAAGGTTGCTTCCTGCTGACTTAAGGGCAATGGCATCTCTTTGGGATCCTGTAAAAGTTAAAACAATGGTTAGTTCTTAATGGACTGACCATATACATCTATAATCATTCTTAGAATAGTGGTTAACTCCATCTGGAAATCTAATTAGAAGTGTGATCTGAAGGATAATCATAAAGAGCTATCTTGCAGCTGTTTTTGAATAGTCTATTTTCTGAAAATAATCATTGATTGGTGGTCACCAGGTTCTTGATTTTTCTATTTTTGTTTCTGTCTGTCTATCTACCTGTCTCTTACTCTCTCTCTCTCATACTCTCCCTTTTATTCTTGTTTCACTAGTAGGAGTTGTTGCGGTGGGGGCCCCATCTTGGTTCCAGATTCTTTGTAGATAGCTGATAGGAGGAAATGTTACTTACAATGGAAAACTTAAGCATTGTTGATACTCAAAAGAGATATTCATATCTTTTATGACTTTAGGAGACTGTGTGCAGACAGGATGTTTGAAAGGTACAGATACAGAGAGAAACAAGGTTTAAAATGAAGTCACAATAATATTGGTCCATAAACATTCTGTCTTCTGTCTCACACCAGGTGGCCTTACTGATATGAGACAGAATTCTTCACATTTTCTTTACCAATATGCTTGTGTTTAGAAAGGGAGAAAGCCACTTGCTCCCAATCTAAATCCAGCCCTATTAATAGTCAAATCAGGACCACTTTTTTTTTTGAGGTGTAGAGGTGCATGCCTTTAATTCCAGCACACAAGAGGAAGAGGCAGGTGGATCTCGGTGAGTTCAAGGCCAGCCTGATTTACAAAGTGAGTTCCAGGACAGCCAGAGCTATTACATAGAAAAGCCCTGTCTCAAAATACCAAAAAAATTTTTTGCTAAAACCTGCTAAATCTGCTAAAACCACAGTTTGAGACTATGTTCCACAAAAGAAAGTATTTTTATTTGGTTTGTTTAGCATTAATTTTTTAAGAGGGGGATTTCAAAATGTACTGCCAATCTGTTGGTTGTAGAATGTGCTGTAACATAGATAATTAACATTAGCCTACAAATATTGTTATTTCTTAAATATTTCAGTAATTGTTGTATAATGAAATATGCTATAGTAAGACATTTAAGCCAGATTAGTAGGCATGTGTTCATGAGTTTGCTTATTTGCTTGATCCATCTGCTATGGGTTTTTTGCAGAACAATAAATTCTCTTTTCAAATATTTCCATCAGTGATAAGGTCTACTGTCCTTTACATAGAGAGATAACCTCTGGATTCCACTTCTAGAATGGTAGACTAGGGGATTTGGTCCAATGATATGACTTCCTACAAGAAAAGCTGACACGCACTGAAAAAGTCTTTGTAAAGGCACTAGAGCTCTAATTTAGATCTGTCCAGGATCTAGGAATAACGACACCCAGGAACCTATTTTTCCCACTGTGCATTTTAATTCCTTCTGGGAAGTTGAGAGGCCAAACTAAGGAACTTGTCAAGAAAGGAGGGAGATCTTGGCATATTCTCCCAAAAAACTACATTCAAATACTAGAAATAGACTCTCAAGCTACAACAATATGTCTGGGATCATGGCAATTACAGAACTTGGTCAAGTAAATCCCTGTGTACTAGTAAGTACTTCTGTGTGTGCAGACAACAAGCTGAAACAAATAAAATTTACATTTTGAGGAAAACTGCACTCCTGAATCAAATTATTTTTATGAACAAGTCTGAAAATACAATGCTTAGCATTCAGTGGGAAATAATGAAACACATGAAAATGAAAGACACCATAAACTAAAGGCATCAGAAATTATAGAAAATAAAAACAGACTCATACTATGTGCAAATACTGGAATTGTAAGATTCAAACTTTAAAGCACCATAATTATCCAATCCCTTTGTATACAGAGATAAAAAATGAATTAACACTTGACAGTACTGGGTGTGGTGGTACTCACCTGTAATCTCAGAAATGTGGCAGGGGATAGTACAGAAGCAGGAGTTCAAGGTCATCCTTAGGTATGTAGTGAGTTTGAGGCCAACCATGACTACACAAAACAATGACAACAGAAAGGCAAAACTAAACCTAATTAACCAACTACACAAACAAAAGCCTGAAACAAGAATTTTGGTACAGAGCTGATAACTGTGTGTGTGTGTGTGTGTGTGTGTGTGTGTGTGTGTGTGTGTGTGTGTGTGTGTGTGTATTTAGAGTTTATAAAAACACAATTCAAATTAAGAATGTAGTGGCCATGTATAATTAGTTTATATAGAATGCACAAAAAATATAATGTAAAGCTATTGCCATTGCTCTTGGTTACCATTATTTAGTAAGATCTCATTGTTGAAGACACTACATACTTTGGCTCCAAGTCATAGGACTTGAAATCAATCTCAAACTGACTCGAAATCTTCCTTCCAATTGGCAAGATTTCATAGTATTCATAAGGTTCTATGCAGGTTGCCGGATGAATGTTACCTGACAAGACTTTTCCTGGGGAGGTGTAACACACTTGTCTAGTCACCCCTGATAATGAGATCATGACAGATAAATATGGATACCACTTGTAAGTTGCACAGCTCTGAGTGGGAAAGACTTCACTGATTAAAGCATTAAGTCTCTGAAGGAAAAGTAATGGAGATGCTGCAATTCTGAAGAGAAAGGCATTCTGGCAATTTGGAGCCAAGAAATGCCACAAAGTCACAACTCCACAAGACAAGAGGTTTATTGAGAAAGACACAGAAGGGTGGCTGTCTCTGCTCAGGCAAGAAGCAGCAAGAAACTGAGCAGAAGGCAGTCTTCTTGGAGGTTGTTTTGGGGGGAATAAAAGTTTTCTAGGGTGACATAGGATTGGTGGGATTATTGTGGCCTGATCTTGGGACAAGCTCAGGAATTTGTGGGATTCTTTTTCTTGACTTGGGGTCAAGTCAGGGTCAGGGTGTTCTTTCCTTGTTCCTTTTACCCTACACAGGGATTCATGGGTTTTTGTGCTCAGGGATTGGTGTGTTTGGGTAAGTTTACAAACCCAGAAGTGGGCTTGGATCTTTTGCCCTATACCATCAAAAGTCTAGCTTGGTAAGACAATTAATTTTATTGCCATTACTTTCAAAAATATGTATGAGGAGTTCTGAGAGCAGAAATGGCTTAAAGACACCTGTATCACCAAAGCCCACTCCAGCATGGGTAACAGTTTATAAAATCTGTAATCATGGAATACACTGCACAGGCTGTAGGCACCTCAACAAGTTGTAGCTTTCCAGATGGATCTGTTGGTTTAAGCCTCTTCCAGTCCAGCTGGTCTTCAATTCCTCTAGGCACTTTTGCTTGTCTCTGCTTTTTCTCTGCAGTTGGACTTGTCTGGAAGAGATTTTCAGCCTTCTTAACTGTTTATATACTCTAGGGGGATAGAAAGGGCCAAGTGAGTCTGGTCAGGTTCAGGAACTTCCTGGAGCTATTTTGAGTTGTTTACTTCCTGTCTTAATGAGTTTCCCTGGAAGAAGAAATGTTTCAATATAAGAGAATACTTCTCTTAACACAATAGGGGAAAAAGACATTGTCTTACCCAGGGTAGGACTCTGCAGGCAAGAAGTCAGATATGCCAAATGTGGTATGACTGATATGTCATAACAAACAGCTTTCCAACTAAGTCTGAAGCCTTCTCCACAAGAAAGAATTCATGCCTGGTACTGAGAATCACTCTTTATGAGTATGGCCACATATGGGTATGTATATATGGGAAATACTAAGTATATTTAATGGATTACTAAAGAAAAGGAAAAAAACATGAAGTTAGGAGATGGATGTATGTAGAGAGATCTAGGGGACTGGAAGGCATAAATGATAGTTGACATGATCATAATTCTTTGAATACATATGTGAAATTAAAAAGGATATGTGCATATATCAATAACCTCATTATATGAAACATAAAATTGTGTGAAGTATGGTAAAGCATAATTTTCCAAAAACTTGAAATAAAAACTTACAAATGTGAAACAATAATTTATTAAATATTCTTCAATTTATTAGTGAGGGCATTGGTCAGATGGTATGGCTGTATGGAAGAACAATTAATGAACTAATTTAAAGCTTCAATAAAAATGTTAGAATCATGTCTGTGTAAGATACAAAACTGATTAATGAGTCATAGAGCAATAAAATCATAACCTTTGGAGTTATCTTTTCTACCAGACAGAAATAATATACAAGTTAATATGTAACTTCACAGTGCCAGAGCTCTAATCAGATAGCAAATAACCAAGTCAAATACAGAAATGTTCTCCCAGAAAATTAAATAATTTGATGGTACAATGCTCTCAGTATGACTTTGAAAGAACATGCCCCCTTCCTTTTGCCTCATTTATGTTTTAGGTACTTTTATTAACAAGTAGTCTCCAATTATATAAAATATGCTGAATATCAAAGTATTGGTCAGTGTCCTACTGAAAGATCAGTGGTTAGGCCAAAGCATATAACTGAAGAGCATTAATAAACAGATTTATTCATAGGTGTGGATATGGCTAGGAGATCTGAAAGAGATGTGGACTAAAGTCAGGGAGGATCCCTGAGGTCCAAAGTGACAAGAAAGTCAGAAAAGGGGAAAAAACCAAATGTTAAATTGCTGTTCTTTTCCACTCTAACTTTCACTAAAGCTTTCTATTGGCTCACCCCAACTAGATCCAGAGGAAGAGAGACCACTGATGTCATCCACAAAGATCATTCTCTCTGGGTAAAAAACAAGGATGAGAAGTACAAAACAAGAAGCAAGTAATGGATAATCAACTCAGCCTGTACAGTAGGTATGTTTTATGAACTGTATTCTGTCTCACACCAAGATAAATGCTGGAACCCTACATCTCTGTGCCCTACTACCAAATACTGCTATATTTGGAGATAATCTTTACTGAGGCAATCAATTTCAAGTACAATCATTATGGCAGATCTTGGAATGAATGCAACTGCAATCTTCATAAAGAGGAAATTTAGAGAGCCATCTGGGATAATTCTCTCCCTCACAGCCCTTAGAAGGAACCAACTCTACAGTTACCTGTAATCTCAGCCTCGGAAATATTGGGAAAAATTGTTAATTTGTTTGATAATAATGTTTAGAGACAGGGTCCCACTGCATAGGACCAGCTGGTCTAGAACTTACTATATAGTCCAGGATGTCTTCATACTCAGAGAGATCTGCCTGACTGACTCTGCCTCTTGAGTACTGGGATTAAAGTGTGTATCATCATACCGAACCTTGATAATTTTTTTTATTAAGTTTTTCAATTTTTGGCAATTGTTACAATAAGGTTTCTTGGCCCCAGGCAGCCAGAGGCCCAGACCCACAGACCTGTAGTTTCAGACCCCTTAGCCACCCGCTTCTGCTCAGGCCCCCAAAGTGATTCAGACACTTATATTAAGTTCATGCTGTTTGGCCTATGGCTCAGGCACATTGCTAGCTTGCTCTTTCATCTTAATCCATTTTCATTAATCTGTTTGCCAAGTGGACTGTGGCTCACCTGTGTTCCTTACATGTTTCTTCTTGGGCGGCTGGCTCTGTCTGTCCCTGACTCTGCCCTTACTTCCCTACCTATTCTGATTTCTCATCTACTTTTTCTATGGTGCCTGCTATGGGCCAAAACAGCTCCTTCATTAAAATATTCACAGCATACAGAAAGACATTCCTACATCAGCAATTTGTTAGTACAACCTTAGTAGACTAACACAGGTATATGAATAATTCTTGGGGCTAATGAAATGGGTGGGTAAAGGCACCTGCCACCAAACCTGACAACTTGAGTTTGCTCTCTGGGACCTATAGTATGGATGAAGAGAAATAGTCTCCATTGGGTTGTCCTCTGATGCCCACACATGCTTTAACATGCACTCACCCACACATATATGCCCACACAAAATAAATAAATAAAAATAGTAAAGAGGACTCATACGTAATATTGATCACTGACTGTATAAGCTGGCATTACAGATAATTTCTGCTTTGAATTTTTCTTTATTTCCTAGTTTATATATACTCACATCAGAAAATTATATATCTCCTAAAATTCATTTTTATTTTATGTGTACGATATATAGGCAGGGTTTTAGGAACTAAACCGAATCCTTTGCAAGAGCAGTATGTGGCCTTCTCCTTTGCCTCCTAACTAAGGTTTTAAAAAAGGAACCTCAAGGCAATAGTAGGGGGAAGCTATACTTGGGCATATTAAGGAGTGTAAATGGCAGAAAGAATAAAACTCCTTGTTATAAGAGAGGGCCAATGGGTAGATTAATTTAATTTCAAGGACATTTTTCATTGTCCCACACTAAATTCCAAGCTCTCTGTTCTAATAATTTCATAGGCCTAGTTTATTGTCTTTCTTCCAAAGCTGCAGTTCCATTTGTAGGCAAGGTGGGACTTAGTCTCCCATCCTAATCCCTCAACATTTAAAAAGAAGCCAAAGTTTAGCATATAAGACTATTTAATTAAAAATATGTCTTCTACTTAAGGCTTGGGAACAATGTGGAAGAGGAGCCCAAAAGATTGTAGGAGCTAGAGGACCAAGAAATCTGTTGTGAGATTGTGTCTCCTAGAAATGACAGAGAAGTGTCTTTACCTAAGATATGTCAACAATATGGCTGCCTACATGAGTCCTGAACAAGTACAACACCAATAGGCTAACACAGAAAGGAGAAATCTTATAGGACCCTATATCTAGACAAAGAATGACAGGCAACTAAGAGAGTGGGATGAATGGAATAGTTTTCCTCAGGGATGAGCCCCATAGTTGATGATCCAATACCAAGAGGTCAGCCTTGAAATCACATCCATCCATGTAACACTAAACAGACTGAGCAGGTTTTACTTATATATTTAGGTATATGTAGATGTGTATGTACATACATATGTATGTAACACAAGCAAACAAAGAAAAAAAAAGACCATGAATTTGAGAGGGAACATGGGGTAAGAGTACATAGGAAAGGTTGGAATGGAGGAAAGGTACATGAAAATGATGTCATTATCATTTAATTAAAAAACGAAAATAGATGTAAAAAAGGAATATGTCAGTGATTTTCATTAATTGGAAGAATTAAAGACAACACACACTTGGTGACTTCAGGAAATATCTAAATGAACAAATAATGTGAGGTTTAAGAGATCTTGCATAGTAAAATTAAGGTCCTGCTAGGGTTTGAATATGTTAGTCCCGAAAGGCATGTGTTAGAAAATTAATCTATAATGCAATAATGTTCAGAGGTAAAGCAAAATGAGAGGTAATTAGGCCATGAGGACATCACAGAAGTTAGACTTTTATAAAAGGATGAGTATGGCGCCCTTTGTGTCTCTCTTCGGATTTGTCTTTATTCTTTCACCATGGAATAACACAAGAAAGTTCTTACCAGATTCTGGTCACTTTCTAGTCTCCAAAATTGTAAGCTAATAAATTTATTGTGGTATTCTGCAATACACTGAGTGCCTAATCAGTTTTTTACTCATATTTAGAAAAATAAATCCAAATGGCCTTCAGCCCACTGTTTTTATTCCTCAGGGTGATACTTTTCTAATTATTCCTGTTTCTTTTTACTGTAACCTTAGAAACTCAGTCTTAGCTAGATCCCAGTAAATTTTTTTATGCCACCCCTTTGTCTTTTTCTAGCCTGTGTCCACTCTGTCTTTGCCCTTTCTGAGTCTGTGATTTATTTGAAGGGGACCATTTCCCAGACATGACAAATCTATTGCCTTCTTGAAATAAGAGCAGAGAAGCTATGATTATCCAAACAAGACTCTCACAAAACTAGGTCCACTGATATTCCTTTGTGGAGGGGAGTGCAGGCTCCTAAGGCACCACACATGATGTCTCAGGAGATTCTTGTACTATATGTCCCACCCCTCCTGGACGATATATAAGCAGTTAATGATTCCTGAGGATGGTGGGTGTGGTCACATACACTCTACTTCTTTGGTGATATAGCCACACATGAGCTTCCCATACTCCTGTACGTAACTCCAGTAAACCCGGTTTTTCATGAAGCTAACCTCTGGTGAAAAAGATTTTTGCTCTGTTCTTATTGTCCTATCTGAGGTAAACAGATACTTATTCATGTCTCCCTAGAAAAAAGTTAATGTGGCACATGCCTCACTTCTCTGACATTAGTAACCAGTTGGCTTGTTTAAGCTGAAAATATGACTTGAGTGACCTAGATGAGGCAAGGAGTTAAGAGTCCTGACATATGAAACTAACTTATGACATCCCCTTCCCTCCCTCCCTCCCTCCCTCCCTCCCTCCCTCCCTCCTTTTTGTCTTCCTTCCTAATGATCACAAAGAAAATGAAGTGCCCTTGATCTTGTTAACTAAAGGATCAATGGGGTTCAGTGAGTGGAGAAACAAATTGTCATCTGATGCCACTTCTTTACAAATCACTCAACCCCTTATTCACTCCTGTTGCTTCAACCCAGTGCCTTCCCTCTGCTACCAGCCACGGAGAATCAGAACCCTATTCATTTTTACCACGTTGGTTTTATGGAGACTATTATGTTTTTCTTTGCAAATATTGAAGTTATTGTTTTCCTTACCTCAGTGATTTTTTTTTTCATTTTGTGTTTTCATATTGAAGGTCTTTCCTGTCTGCTTTCTTTCCCAAAAGGCTAGAAGAGAGTGCTTACCTGCTAGTGTGGGGAGTCTAAGGTAGAAAGGGGTTATAAGCTAAAATAAAGAAAAAGGCTAAAATAATGAGGTTTATGATGTATGTGAAATAAACATTTGCCAATGAGTTTTTCCAACTCATTAGTTAATGGAGGAACCAGAGGATACTAAGACAAATTTGAAGAATATGTGAAGAGCAGGGTCTGGACACTATCATAAAGGGATATTAGGAGAAAATGGCCAGTTTGGATACAAAAGTTACCTATAGAAAATAAAAGCCCCAGCACAAAACTATAGCCTGGCTAGAACCCCTGAGGCTATCTTTTCTAGCAGAATAAGTGATTTGGCCCATTTCTGGACAAAATCCCTTAAGTGTTTATGTAACTCTGTTAGGTTTGTGATCACCGGCCTGTGGTAAATTGACCTAACAAGGGACTCTGCCTTAGACAATCCTTGGGTGAGTTCTTTTCTCCATACACGATTAAAAGTCTGTGATACTTTTTTGGTTGTGTCTTTTTCTCCTTCCTTTCTTCCCATCTTTTCTTCATTCCTTTTTGTTTTGTGGTGCTGGGCATTGGACCTGGGCCTCATGCATGCTAAACAAGGACTCTCCTACCATACTGTATCCGCAAGCCTATATAATTTTTCTCAATCGTGCCTAGCTAGAGGATGCATATTATGTTGAGAGGCTATAAATCACGACTTAAAAAAAAAAAAGAAGATGGCAAGGTTTAGACTTAAGACTTCTTCTGAAACTTTCCTTAAGTGCAGAAGTCAGATACCTGGGTTATTGATTCAGAAATGATAATGCAGAAAAATATCTTTTTAAAAATAAATTTAATTTATGTAGTTTGATACGCTTCACAGAATGAGAGAATTATGATGAGTGTTATATAACAGAAGGATATAATTGCATTGTAAACTTGGAGTACAATGAAAATTAATAAAGCATGCTTGCACACTGCAATAAAAATATTTTATGTGTGAGATAATGACTTTATGAAACAAAATGCAATAGTAATAAATGAGTTGCTGAATTATCTAGATTGTGTGAAATAACATTTAAAAATCATTGCTGAAAACAGGATGGTTTTTATATTTATCATATTTTTCTTGAAAAGTCAGATATTTGAGGAGCATCAAAGCAAGATGTACTGTTAATTTCACATTGAAAAGTCCTTTAAGCTTTTCCAGAAGCCTTCCAATAATAAAGAACTTGTAATAAGCTCACAAAAGGCTCTTGTAATGAATTAGTCAATTTTAATACTGTTCAGAATTCCCCTTATGAACATTCTTCCATCTTTTTCCTCCTGAAAAACTTAGCTCTCTCATTTCATTTCATGACAACTATCCAAGACATTTTAGATTTGAGAAAGAGATAATTTCACTTATTAAAGATAGACTCATACTAAATTAAATTCAATCATTACAGTTATTTTCCCTATCTTGGCGCACCTACTGACTGCTTCCAACATGATAATAAAACCTTGCTTTAATTTTTGTTATGGAAAATAGCCCCTATAATTAATTTGGTGACTTGGCATTAGAGGTTCATGTTTAGCCTGCAGCAGTTTAGAGGTCATTATACCCTACCTTAAATCTTCTAAGAGTAGGGTAGCACCCAAATGATATATTTCTATTTCAAACTTCTATCACTTCCTTTCTCTATCACAAAACTCTATCACAAACAATGAGATTTTTTACTAGTTGTTATCAAGAAATTGACTTACTTGACTAGCAGGACATAAAAGAACAGACTTTTTTTTCTGTTCTACCTGACTACTGTGCCCACAGGAGTTCTATTTCTTTGTCAAAATGGCGAATAGTTCTCAAGTACTGAATTTGTGTTAGGCATGGATTGGAGATGAATGGTAAAGATACAAAGGTGCTTACTACATCCAGAAATAAAACTGAATAAGTTAGTCATTTTGTTTATAAAATGGTGCCTATAAATAAATGAGTATATAGAGGATTTCTTTTATTATGACTGACATGATAGTACTTCGAATTGAACAATGAGAGACAGGCTCGCTACAGCTCAGCGCCTAACTTCTCCAAGGCATCAGAGTCCATCGGAGGCAAACACGCTTACTGCAGCAAACAGGAAGGACATGCAACAGAGTCTGTAAGAGACAAACAGCCCTAATGCAGTAAGAGGGAAGGACAGGCACCAGAGTCTATGGGAGATACACACCCCTACTGCAGCAAGCAGAAAGGACAGCAACTGAAAAGGACAGCAATACAGACACATTGAAAGAAGTGTGACCCCTGGATACACGGCTCCAACTGTATGAATTTGAGAAAGAAATGTGTAGAAGATAGTGTAAGAATATTTTCAACAACATAAAGGGCAGTATAGCACCTCCATAGGCTACAGGTTCTACAAAAGCAGGAGCTGAAGTTCCCGATACAGATGAAGTAGAGTAAAACTATATTAACAATAGCTTTATGAAGATAATAGAAGCCCTCGAGGAGGAAATGAAAATCACTTAAAGGAAGTGGAGGAACAAAAATTAGGAATAAATCAATAAATCCCATAAAGAATCCCAAGAAATCCAACAAAGCCAAGGGGGAAAAAACAATTAAATGGGTAAAGAAAACAATCCAAGACTTAAAAATTGAAATAGAGACAATAAAGAAAACACAAACTAAGGGAAGTCTGGAAAAGGAAAATCTGAGTAAACGAGTAAATGGAAAAGCACTAATAGAATTCAAGAGATGGAAAAGAGGATCTCAAGTGTTGAGGATACAATAGAGGAAATAGATTTGTTGATTAAAGAAAATGTTAAATCCAGCAATTTTTTTAAAACACAAAACATCCAGCAAATCTGGGACACCATGAAAAGAACAAACTTAAGGATACTAGAGATAGAAGAAGAATAATTCCAGCTTCAGGGCACAGAAAACATATTCAACTAAATCATAGAAGAAAACTTTCCTAACCTAAAGAAAGACATGCCTATGAAGGTACAAAAAGCTTAAAGAACACCAAATAGACCAGACCAAAATAAATTCCCCTTGCCGCATAAGAATCAAGATATTAAACGTACAGAATAAAGAAAGAATACTAAGAGCAGCAACGAAAAAAGGCCAAATAATATATAAAGGCAGATCTATTGGAATAACACTCTACTTCTCAATGGAAATTCAGAAATCCAGAAAGGTCCTGGACAGATGTTCTACAGACATTAAGAGACCACGGACGCCAGGCCAGACTACTATACCCAGCAAAGATTTCAGTTACCATAAATGGAGACAAGATATTCCACGACAAAACCAGACTTAAACATTACATATCCATGAATTCAGCCCTACATAAAGTTCTAGAAGGTAACCTCAAACCCAAGGAAGTTAGCCATGCACAGGAAATAGATAACCCCACACTAGCAAAGCCCAAAAAAGAGAAACACACACACACATTACCACCATCAACAATAAAACCAAAAATAATCTGAGAAAAGAAATGAGGTTTCTTCTACTTTTAACATGGCCTATGGATTCAGTAAATTCAAACTCATTGTTTTCTACCACACTGAACTCTTGGAAAACTGTCAGAAAAAAAATTCCTGTTGAGGAATAGAAAGGTCATATTTGCCTACGTGTTGGAATGGTGTTCACTGGACAAAGGCTGAACCTGATGCCTAGAATAGTTTTATTAAGACAGCTTTTGAAATTATCTCCACCATACAGCAAACATTTCCTATCCTCTGCCCATTCCCTACTTTGAGATCTTGTCAAAGTGCTATTTTCCTCTATGCTGCCAGTCACTTTATAAAGTGACTCCTAATACTTGTGATAGTTGTAGTGGATAGATAGCAGAGTCCAAATAGATCCCGCCGAATTCTAAATTTTATTCATTCCCCACTATCAATGTAATCTCATTTAGAAAAATGGTCTATGCAGATGTAGCTCATAAGAAAATGGGGCCTCCTGCCGTCACACTGAACTGACTTCCGTCAGGAGCCCAAATTATCTTGGAACTGACTCAAAGAACATGATCTTACCAGATCCCTGGCTGCTCCTCTTGATGTCACGCTTATTCTCTCCATACTAACTATATCATTATTCTTGATTGAGACTGTGTCTCATATACAATGAAAAATATCCTTATAAAAGAGTCAGGTGTGGAGACACTCCTGGAATTTCAGCACTTAGGAGGCAGAGCTAGGAGTTTGAAGCCAGTCTCAGCTATCTAGTAAGTTCCAGACTCAAAAACAAACAAACAAATAAACAACACTCATTTATAACCTCACATTGGTAAGGGAGAGAGAAGGTGGAAGGGGAGAGGAGTAGGGAGGTGGGGCAGGAGAGAGAGAGAAGGAGGGAGACAGAGAGAATATGATCTAGAGGTACAGAGGATAAGGTAACATGAAAATGTAGGCCACATTTGCAGTAGCAAATGTTAAAGCCAAGGCACAACTCAGTGGTTGTAAATAAGCACAGAAAGCTATAGGAAGGGCAAGAAATGTCAGGCCCCCTCAAAGATCCTCACAAGGAATCAAATTGGATGAGACCTTGATTCTGAACTGTACGAAAGTAAATGAGTGCTGTTGTTGGTTATTCTTGCTCCTTTGGGGCCCACCACCCAGCTCCCAAACAAATCACACATGGAGGTTTATTCTTAATTATAAATGCCTGGCCTTAGCTTGGCTTGTTTTTTGCTAGCTTTTCTGAACTTTAAATTATCCCATCTACCTTCTATCTCTGGGCCATCCTTTTCTTACTTCTGTATCTTACTTTCACTTGTATTCTGTGGCTGACTGTGTGTCTGAATGTCTAGCCCTAGTCTCTTCCTCTCCTTGTTCTCTTGCTCTTTCATCTTTTCCTCCTAGATTTCCCCTTCTATTTTTTTCTCTGTCTTCCAGCCTGGCCTATTCTTTCTCCTGCCCTGCTATTGGCTGTTGAGCTCTTCATTAGGCTGTCAGATGTTCTAGACAGGCACAGTAACACAGCTTCACAGAGTTACACATATGCAACATAATAGAATGCAATACATCTTTGTATCATCAAAGCAAATGTTCACATTATAAGCAAGTGTAACACATCCTAAAATAATATTCTACAACATAGTGCAGTTTCCAGGCAACTCCTTGTGATAACTTGTGTCTGCTCCCTAGGGAATTAGTACATTGGCCCTAAATGGAATTAATAGAGGCATATTCAAGTAATGCATTTAACAAGTATGTATAGGGAAAAGTAGAAGCTTGGATTTAACCCAACTTTGTCATGATGAATATGATAGAGATGATGGTGAAGACAAAATGAGATGCTCATGACTCTGGCAACTATATAACAAACAGAGAAGTGCAGTTACTGATTTTTTTTATGTTGTTAACCATTTCCTTCATGCAGTTCTGTGTACTCAGACAAACCCATCTAAGGACATCTTAGTTCTAAATTAAAACCACAGCAAGATGAACTTTAGATACAGCTTCTCTTGTTTCAATGCACAAAAAGAAATGTAAGTCTCTTTTATAAATGGGGGCTCTGAATTAGTAGTTCCAGATGAGGCCACAGCTCATTAGCTCACACAAGTTCCATAACCATATAAGTATGGCTGGGCTGAGGACCCACTTTGACTAGCTAGATCCTGTTGAGTGTTTGGCAAATTTATTTGGAAAGTGTCAAAGAGTATATATCTGAGGCTTTAAGAATTCAGGAGTTTCCCATTGCCGCTGTGACAAAATGCTACAAAGTCCCTGTCTTAAAAGAATATCCATTTATAACCTCACATTTCTTTGATCAGAAACTAAGCATTATTCAGCTCAGCTGGTTAGAAAGTAAGTTAGATAGATAGATGAACAGACAGACAGATAGTAGAAAATAGAGAAAAGCCAGAGTATAGGTAAAGTCATGTTTCTGGAGGTTCTGGGAAGATAATCTACTTCTAAGATTATTCAGGTTGCTTGAATTCAGTGTGATAGGAGGGAGGCACCATCTTCTGTTGTACTTTCGGCTTCTCTCAGTTCCATAATGCAGCCTGTGCCCTGTCATAGTGCTCTCTGTATCTTTAACCAACAACAGTACATCAAATAATCCTCATGCTCTGGACCTTCATCTTTCCGGTGTATCACTCTGATCCTATGGAGAGTTCTCTGCTTTGAAGAGCTCACATGATTAGATACGGTTTACCTTGGTGATCCAGGGTCCTTTAACTTATCTCGAGGCTTATGAACTTAACCTGTGAAGACACTTTTGCCATGTAAGGGGTTCTAGGGATAAGACTATAGTCAATCAGTTTTGCCTCTTACAGAAGCTCTATCATGATAAATATCATGATATCCAACCACGCAAGATTGAGAATCTCATGGGAGATAGTAAGGCATAGCACTGAATGTGTCTGAGAAGATGTTTTTAGAGAGAATTGACTAAGAAGGGAAGATGTGTGTGGATTATAGGTATCACCATCACATAGGCTTGGGCTCCAGATGGACAGAAAAGGAACAAAAGTAATCCAGAGGACATAGGCAGTTTTGATTCTATTTCCTACTTCTATGAGATGAACTGTTCTGCTTCACCATGCCCTCCCTACCACAAGGGACTGAAACCTCTAGTATTCTCCTAAGTTTTTATATCAGGTACTCTGTGACAGTGACAGAAAGACACATTAATTACAGGGCTATACAGTCTCTTTTGTAACTATTCAGTTTGGCTCTTGTAGTGTAAACATAGAAATTGCTAAAAACTATTGAGTGAATGTGTGAGGCCATGTTCAAATAAAGCTTTATTTATAAGGCATTCAAATTTGAATTCCACATAATTTTTACATGTTACAAAATAATATTATTTTCATTGAAAAAGATGATTTAGGGCTGGTGAGATGGCTCACTGGGTATGGAGACCTTTTGCCAGACCTGAAGTCCTTACCGTCTGGATCCATATGGTAGAAGAAAAGGACCAATTCCTGCCAATGGTCCTCTAATCCATATATATGTATCCATATGTATATATGTATATATATGAACACCTTCCCCATACATATGTATACAAAATAAAAATAGTAATTTAGAAGTATAAAAATTGTCCTAAAGTCCCTGGACAATAAAGAGTGAGTTAGATTTGGCCTCTAGGCTACTGAATACAGACTATAATCTAGGTCTTAGTCCTTATTTCAGACTAGAAACCTGCAAGAGGCAAGAATTTTCTCTCCTACTTTTCCTCTATCCTGGATGCTTCTTACATTGACAAAGGAAGATTTCCAATACCGAGGTGGTATGAAAAAGACAAAAAAAGAAAATATTTGTCAAAAAACAGTCATTTATAAGATCAAAGATGAGTTATATTTGAAGAATTGACACTTTTCAGGGGAGAAATACAAATGCTCTTTGTCCAGCTTGTAGCTTTTTAACATCTTATGTAAGCAAGCAAAAATAGAAACAATCCGGTCTCATCCAATAATAGGTTACTATATAACCTGCTCTGATACTGGAGGTTCATTTTGTCTTGCCTCTCTGCATTTGGTACACCCAAAATATTACGAATTATATTTATACTCTGTCTTTGTTCTCTATTACTGTGAAAAAAAATCACAATCAAAAGCAACTTGGGGAGAAAAGGGCTTATTGAGCTTAATCACAATCCTTCACCGGAGGAAGTTGGGGAATAACTGAAGCAGGAACCTAGAGTCAGAAACTGAAGTAGAGACTATGAAAGAGCACTAATTACTGGTTTGCTTCTCATGCTTCGTTCAGTTTGCTTTTTTTATATGACTCAGGACCAGCATCGCCCACAGTGGGCTGGGCCCTCTCACACCAATCATTTAATCAGGGATTTGTCACACAGAATTGCCCACAGGTCAATGTGATGGAAGAAATTCCTCAGTTGAGGTTCTTCAAAATATGTACAGGTTTGTGACAAATTGACAAAAAACTAATCAGAATATACTCTTTAAAAATAGAATATCCAGGGCTAAGGAAATATCTCAGTGGTTTCACAGCACTTATTGATCCTCCAAAGGACCTGAGTTAGGTTCCCAGTGTCCATGTAGGATGGATGGTTTACTACTACCTGTAACTCCAGCTCCAGACTACTGATGTCTTCTGGACTATGTAGGCGATATACTGTGCATACCCTCCCCACACACATATACTTGGACTAAAAAGAAAATAAAAATTTTAAAGAGCTAAATTGTAGGGTTAAGATCACTAAGGGTGCTTCTTGCTCGTACATATGGAGTATTAAAACTACTATAAAATAATTTCTTATGAAGTCTAATGTGAAGGTAGAATTAGAGATTACAATATTTTTCAAATCTGTCTTTCAGGAAAAAAAAATCCAATTTTGTTTTCATGTTGCAACTGTTCTCCGTCTGACAAACCACACCTTTGTCTGGGTTATCCATAAAGGGATCTGGTGACTCCATTCACATGAGGGATTCATTGAGGAAGCGCCAGTTGGGAGACACCACTAAGAGAGTGAGAAAGGTCCAGAGTGTTGAAGGGAGGAAGCAAACCAAGATTGTCAGGTCCTAGTCTCGCTGATGCTGGGGAGAGCTCTGGAATTTAACAGTACCTCCCCACATTTACTGGGGACAGAAGCAAGTTGTTAGGATGCCAGGCTCCCACACTCATAGGTGACTGGTTGAAGCTGTTCCTAGGACAAGCTACTCTGTCCAAATGAGCAAAGTACTCTAACAGCCTATGTGCTCCAAGGAGTACTGTGAGTATGTGCCACTCTCCACAAAATACACAGAAGTTGGAGAGTACAGCATCACAGGAAATGCAAAAAGAAACCAGGGGATCTTCAGAGGATCAAGCAGGTCATCAGCACAATACTGATAGAAATGCATGAAGACTTAGCTTCCCAGAAGAAAATAAAAGTAGCCTGTCTCTCTCCGTCTCTGTCCTTCTCCTTTCTTTATGAAAAATGAAACTGTCCTTTCATACCTGTTGCTCATGTTACCATGTTTAGAAGAAGAGTCATATATGTTAGAAGTTGCCTCTATGTTTCACAAGTTGACAGAAGAACAGATGTTTTTTAGTTCAGATTTGTTTCATACTTTTCTGTTCACTTAGTATATTTATTAACTTTTGTGAGTCATTTACTAGAACACAGTATTTATTTTTAAATTTGATTTTTCAATAAGTAACATTACATTCAAACAAACAAGAAAACAAACCTGTTGCTAATTAATATGCTCCATTTGCCAAGACATTGGTCTTAGCTATTTTTCTTAGCATGTATGTGGACATAATAGAATGTGTGAGCCAGATATAGCAGGTTATGGCTGTGATCTTAGCATGTAGGAAGGAAGACAGAAGGATCACTATGAGTGCAGGAGTTCCTGAGCAATACAGGGAACTCCCAGGTAGCCTGGGCTACAGAGCATAGATTTTCTTTCTTTCTTTCTTTCTTTCTTTCTTTCTTTCTTTCTTTCTTTCTTTCTTTCTTTCTTTCTTTCTTTCTTTCTTTCTTTCTTTCTTTCTTTCTTTCTTTCTTTCTTTCTTTCTTTCTTTCTTTCTTTCTCTCTCTCTCTCTCTCTCTCTCTCTCTCTCTCTCTCTCTCTTCTTTCTTTCTTCTCTCCCTCCCTCCTTTCTTTATTTCTCTCTTTTTATTTTAAAAAAGGAGTTATAATATACAGTAAAAGTTTTAAATGAAAAAGAAGAAAGGTATGGGGGTAGGGGCTCTGATACCATGGCATGAACCTATAAGTCCCAGCATGCAAGAAGCTGAGGTCTTCATCAGTGGGTGATACATTGAGACTAAATCTTAAAAATGTGTGCATGTGGGTATAATACTTATTTTCAGCTGTATACTTTGTGGTGATATATTTTATATTTACTAAAATCAGCCTGGAATATCAGAGAACAGAATCACCCACAGTCAAGTCAGGAGGGTCAGAGAGTGGTGGCTTAAGCCTTTAATCCTAGCACTCACTCGATGACCAAGTGGTGACCCCCATCTTTAATCTCCTAACTCAGGAGACAGAGATCTTTCTGTGTTCCTGTGAGTTCAAGGCCTAACAATCACACAGTAGTAGCTCATACCTTTAATCCTAACTCTAGAATATGATGCACAGTTGAATCTGGAAGCGAAACTGGGCAGGGAAGATATATAAGGCAGGACAAAGCAGACATTCAGGCCTTCTGTAGAGGTGACCAGTCAGGCTGAGGACCCTTGAAGACAGCATTTTCCTGTTAAGCCTGAAAACTTGGCTGGGTGAGAACTGACTGTGGTCTATTTTCTCTTTCTGACATTCCAGCTTTTCCCCAATATCTGGCTTCGGGTTTTTATTGCATGCTAACTAGAATTCATGCAATACAACTTGACACAAACCTAGGGGCACTTGGGAAAAGAACATTAACGAAAAAATCTTCAGATCATTATTGTGGAAAATTTATTAGTAATATATTATATAAAGGATTAATATTTATTGAGGGGTATATGAACATTTATGATATAAATTGAACTTTAGATAATTTTTGAAGATGGCAACTGTTCTATATTAGGCTGTTGGTTTGTTTTCTGAGAACACAGGAACAAAACAGGGTGGAGTTTAGTGTTTTGGCATTTTAATGGAGTTCGGTCATGTTTTATTTAAGTTTTTGGTATTTTAGAGACATGTTTTTAAGTTGTGTTAGTTAATATTTGAATTTTATTATAAGTTTTGTTTAATTAAGAAAGTTGTAAATTAAGTTTAAGACTATATAGTAGGAATTATTATAATGTAATGTTTGGGGAAGAAAAAGGTAAAATATAAGTAAGGTTAAATTATAATTAAAAATTAACAAATATAAGGTATATTTTATGTTTAGAGTATTGTCTTGGCCGATGATTGATGTGAGAGGGCCCAGCTCACTGTGAGTAATGGCACCCCTGGGCAGGTATAAGAAAGCAAGCCAATCAGGACATAGGGAACACGGCAGAAAGCAGCATTCCTCAACTCTATGGCCTCTATCATTCCTGTCTCCAGATTTTGCCTCTGGTATCCTGCCCTGACTTCCCTCAATGATGGATGTTCTCTGGAAGTGTGGCCTAAAATAAACTCTTTCTTTACCAAGTTCCTTTGTGTCGTGGCAGTTATCACATTGGGAGAAAAATCAAACTAGAAAGCTGAGTGTGGAGGTGGGGCTTATTGGCAGAGCACTTGCATGAGGTCCTGGTTCTGATCTTTATGCATTCCAAAGAGGGGGGGAAAGAAAATGTGAAGTACAGACCTTTAGTCCTGCCCCCTTTATACCAGAGCTAGAATATAAAAAATGTTATGCACACTTTGACTTACTGTATCATCGAGCTTTTCAATTCACACAGAGAATGCTCCTTATTTTCTCATCTGTGTGGCACTGCCTTGGTAGTCTCTACTGCATGACCATTCGCATTGATCTTCATCTTTTACAGATCCATGCAGTGCTGCATTGAGTAATCTTGTACTGATGTCTTTTTCCTAGTATGAAAGAGAGTAGTCTGTTTTCTGTTGCAGAAACACAGTCTCACCGTCTGAGTGAGCTATTAAGAAAGAGGTTGGGCTCATGGTTCTGGAGGCCCAAGGTCAAATGTTACATTTGATGATGGCTTGCCTTCTTATTGTAGTAGGGCAGTGTTACATAACAAAACAGGGTCTCTGTCTCTCTTTCTCTCTGTCTCTCTGTCTCTCTGTCTGTCTCTGTCTCTGTCTCTGTCTCTCTCTCTCTCTCTCTCTCTCTCTCTCTCTCTCTCTCTCTCTCTGTGTGTGTGTATGTGTGTGTGTTTCAGTGCATGCCTTCTACTCTTGATCTCCTTATCAAAGCCACCAAGACTCAGGCATGAAGGCATTCCCTTAAGGACCTTATCTATGTCTAATCCATTCCTAAAGTCTCCACCTCTAAGAAACATTTAAAATAAATTTTTGCTATTTTAATATTTTACAGCAGTGATTGTATTTGAACACATAAGGATCCAAATCACATGTGTGCACATACGTATACCCATGTCCACACACCATATACAAAGTAAGTCTATCTGTTGAAGAAATTCTTTAAAATTGCAATTGCTAGTTTAAGGGGAGACAGATTTATAATTTAAAAACTAAATATGTTTATGAATTCTTTGAAACTTTCATATAAACGTTATATTTTAATCACATTCACTCTCAATTCCTCCCTTTAACTTCTCTCATATCCTACATCTCTGTTCTTCCATATTTGTTTCCTCTTTTAAAAAAAAATTAACAATGCATTAGCTCCAATTTATGCTACCCATAGCCTCATGGGTAAGGCCATCCACTAGCATGTAGCTGACATACCAAGGGCCACACCTTTAAAGAAAACTGAATCCCTCTTTCTCAGAAGCCATCAACTCTATAGCTCCTCAGTTTGGGGTGAGGACTCACAAACCCTTTTCCCATTGTGGGAGATTATGTTACATTGTAAATGATTGTCCCACCCACTGGTTTAATAAAAAGAGCTGATTGGCCAAAGGCAGGCAGGAAGTGTGGGCGGGGCTACCAGACTAAGAAAAACTCTGAGAACAGGAAGCACAGAGAAGAAGACCAGAGAGAAGCCAGAAGAAGCAGAGGACAACCATGCTGCTGTGAGAAAAGGTACCGAGCCTCATGGCTGAACAGGAAGAATCATGGGTTAGATTAAGGGTAGAGAGCTAGCAAGTGATATGCCTGGGCCTTAGACTGATCAGCCTAAAACAAATTGAAAGCATCTGTGTGTCTCTGTGGGACTGCGGGTCTGCAGGTCTGTGGGCCTAGACCTTGAGGTTAGGCCCGAAAATCTGGGCCAGAAACCTCATACTACATCCCATTCCATGCTAGAAGGTTGGCTGGCTTAATCTTGTTTAGGGCCACCATGGCGGCCATGAGTTCATGAGGACAGTGGTCCTTCCATGTTCAGAAGACACTGTTTCTCCCTGGTCCTCCCTGACTTTTTGGTCTTTCCACAACCCAGTAAATTTGTAATTTTGACACTATTGGTAAATGATCTTCCAATAAGCTTGTATATCCACCTGTGTTCCTACCATTCCACATGAGAATGCTTCCCCATATCTTCACCAATAAAGTATGTCACTAAATGTTTCAATTTTTGTAAGTCTCCTCAGTAAAAGATGCTATTTTAGCATAGTTTTAATTTTCATTTCTTTCATTGTATATGTGTTCACATGAGTGCAGTCGCGTGTGTGAATGTTGGAGCATGTGTGGAGTTCAGAGGACACAAGTGTGGGTCCTTGCCTTCCACTGTATTTGAGATAGGGTCTTTTGGTTGTTAATCTGCTGCATACTCCAGTCTAGCTGTCACAAGAGCTTCTGGAGAGTGTCCCATCTATTTGTAGATGCAGTGGGACTGCCGATGCTGTCATTGTGCATCTGACTTTTCCATGAGTTCTGGGGATTCAAACTTAGCTTCTTATGCTTGTGCAAGAAGAACTTGTACTCATGGAACCATCTTCTTGGCCTATTTAATTTTTAGTGAAGTGGAGCATCTTGTTTATATGCAGATTGAATATATCAATTTTTTCCTGTTGATTCAATTATATCCTGGCCTGCTTTTTAAAAGTTGGGAGGCTCCCAGTTACCAAACTTTTTGAGCAACAAAACCCGGGTTAAAGAGTATAGAAGTGTTTTAGTCCTGTATTTATCTCATGTTTAAACCACTTCCTTGCCTTTAATGGCTAGGAATATTCAAAGTTAAGAAGTTCACAAAATTGAAGGCATTTTTATATAGCTCTAAAATTTAGGAAGGTTTATATTAAGCCAAAATCTTCCTATAATTACCGCATGACAGTAATTATAGTATGCTCTTGTTAAAGTGTACTGTGCTTTTATCACAATGGATATACTGCAGAGAAATAATACTGGCTTCAGATATAAGTATCGGATCAAACTTCAAAAATAGTTCTTTACCCTTCAAAACCCTTAAGTGATGGTACATGTTGTCTTCACCACACTCAGAAAGAGAACTGAAAGTGTAAATGTCATCTATTTGGTGCTCCTGCTGAAAACAACCCCAATCTCACTATTAAGAACCCTTGCTTTTGATTCTGTAGAGGAACAGGCCAGCAGCATGAAGAAACACTAATGTCATAAAAGAAAAGAAAGGGGAAGAAGCCATTCTTGATCAAAAGACATTAAAGAGATGTGGTAATTATTCCCATTCTCAGATCTTGGTTTGAATTTGGAATCAAAGAAGGGGGAAATATCATAAAGACCATTTTGATGATACAACTGGCAATGGGAATCTGGATTGTTTGTTAGATAATAGAATTTTATCAGTTTGAAATTTTCTGACTTTGACATTTGAGCTGTGATCATTAAAGAGAGTTCTCAGGAAATGGTTGTGGTTTGGAGAGGTTTGTTCTGCACAGAGTCATGTGTTGAAATCTCGCCTGGCAGTATGTTGATGAAACTTTTAAGAGATGGGGCCAAGGAGAAGGTTGTTAGGTCATGATGTGTAGCTTTGCAGAATGAGTAATTATAAGAGAGAACACCTGAGCTCTGAAATTTTTTAGCTTCCTGTTAAAGTATGTGCTGTATGTATCCTTCTTGTATGTATTCTCACACTAAAGGCCAAACAGAAGAGACCACACAGTTTGGGGCTTTCAACATGCACTAAAAGTTAAATAAACCCCCTTTGCTTATAAAGTATACAGTATCAAGTATTTTTGTTATAGTAACAGGAAACAGGCATATAGAAAGCAAAATGTTATTTGTTAAATGTGAGTGAAGAGCAGTTGAGATTTTACAGTAATGTTTTCTGGGTGTGCTTGAAATTATTTTAATCTAAGTTGAATAAATACTTTTGCAAGAGTGATTTAAGTGCAACATCATTTTAGAAGAGTGACAAATGTCTACAAGCCCATAAATAACTGTTAAAGGCACATTTACTGTAAAGGGACACTTGGGAAGCTGAGGAAGCCCTGGGTGAATGTGTAAAGAATGGGAGGAAATCCCAAGTGAATGTGTACTATTGACATGGACACAGCACGTCAAGAACTCCAGTGCCTCAGACCCACAAAAGTGGCAAAGCCTTTTCTCAGGGTGGGGTGCTGAGGAATGAGAAAGCTTTCACCTGGTCCAATTGTGAATGCTGGCAGTGTGTGCAAAAACTAGCAACTGCAGTTCCCTCCTCCCAGATGACTGGAATCTAGGGCCACTGTCTCCAGGGACCTCCTGCTGAGACAAGCCCCCCCCCATCCTCCTGTACTCTACTTGATAAAATTGCTAAGGTTCTGGGCTCTTGAGCACAGCTGTTTTTGTCTATGTGTCTTTGCTTCTGTTCTTAATTCTTTTCTTGACTCTTTCTCTGTCCCAAGTCATGTTTCCAAAGGACATAGCAGGCACAGGTGTTGATGGATTGCATTCAGACCAGATAGAAATCACGTATAATCCCTTAGAGACACTTAAGAGGTCTTTAGAAGTCTTTATAACAGAATTGGTTGGTTATTGGCTTTTGAAAATAGGCCTCTTTGTTATGGCTGGGGTACAATGTGTTCCCCACAAGGCTAATGTGCTGAAGGAAGGCTTGGCCTCCTGCTGTTGGGGTCAGTGACAGGTGGCTAGATCCTAGGGACCCAAGCTAATGAAGGAATCAATCCATTGATGGTGGACTCTGATCAAATTATTAGAAAGTGGTAGAAATTGTGAGGTGAGGCTTAGTTGGAGGAATTGAGTCACTAGAGGTATCTCTTTGGAGGACATCTTTTGAAGGATATATGTCGTCCCTCGCACCTTTGTGTCCCACACCCATTTTCTCTTAGGCTGCCATGAAGTGAGCAGCTTGCTTCTGCCACACCCTTCTGCCTCTTCAGAGCCAGTCACACAGGAATTGGAAACTCTGAAACTGTGAGCCCAAAGGAATCCTTCCTCATTTTTTGCCACAGTAACAGAAAGCACCTAACAGACTTGGGAATGGATTTGTGGAGATGAATTTGAAATCATCACACTGAGTATGAAAATAAAGAATGTTGATTTCTCTGTTTGAAGATTTATACTTCTTTTCCAAGTTAGCATATGAATGAATATACTGTAGGGAAAATCTTTCTGCCTCATCAAAGAAGCAACTGTCCTCTACAGTCCTAATACCACTTGTGAGAATTCCTTCACTGAGGAGAGTAAGCAATATTTAAGTTCTCCATATAAGGCTCCAAAGAGACAAACCAAAGAAGGATGTCACGAGAAGTTACCTTTGGGAGCCAGTTACAGAGTATAGATGAGGGGTTAGTGACAGGAGTCCAGTAATGTCAAAGCTGCCCCATGAAAGTCTTCTCCTAGTGTAGATGACACCCTCCCCCAAACAGCGTGGAGTGAGCTATCCATCCGTCACTTAACCTATACACACTAGCACCTTACTGCTCCCCTGAAACCAAGTGCAACTGAGGCAGAATTGGATACAAATCATTGTAAGGAGTGGCTGAAATTTCAGGCAACAGCCCAATGGCCCCATCCCCCTCTTTGAGTGATTCACATAGGCCTGTTCCTTATGGCCTCTTGCAAACCTTCGACAGCAGATCTGATGAACACAATTGCTATTTCTGTGGAGGTTTTGTTTTTGTTTTCCCACAAAAACGAGTTCTACAACAGGAGTGCTAAAGAGGACAAACAGAAGATGAATGCAGATGTGTAACAGGAGAGTTAAGGAAAACGGTGGCAAATGTTGGACTAAGAGTTTGGGGCTTTGCTGTATTTAATATAAATGAATCAGTTTGGGTAAATTTGATGGCATGAGGAAGCTGAGAAGCAATAGCACTGGTTTCTAGTCAGTGACTGCCACAGTCTTCCAGTAAAACAAACCAACTCAAAATCAAACAGCTTAAAGCAACACTGATTTCTTTTCACTCTCACGTCTGCAAGTTGGCTGGAGGTCAGTGGGTACACACTGGGCTCAGCTAGGTTTGGCTTTAAGCCCAGTCTGGATGCAGGTTGGCTGCAGAAATTGTTACCCTCCCTGGACCAGTGGACTCGCCACAGCATGGAATGCCATGGCAATAGTAAGCACATGGAACACAGCCCAGCTGTGCAAGCACCTTTGAGACCCTTACCTCCCTTTTGATAATATCCCCGTGGTTAAAGAAAATCATGTGACTGAACAGATGTCTAGAGCAGAGAAAGAGGCTCAGTCTGCAGGAGAAAGAGCTGAAAAGTTACCTGGCCAGGGATAGATCTATAGAGAGAGAAGACATAGGATCAATGATATGACAAAGCAGACTCAAACAAGGGGAAGATGCTTGAGGTTTGTCTGTTTTTATTTGTCTTTCTCATTAGAAAGTAAATAGTTGTGGTCAGATCTTTACACTTTTTAAAGGTAAACTTGCTGGGCTAAGTTCTATGGAAAAGAAAGTATTGGTCATTATTCCCACCCTCTCAGCTAAGCCACTTCTCAATACCTGGTGTATGGCACGAGTAGTGGAAAGGGCAATGATCTGAACATGTGTAAATCTGGGTTTCAGTTAGACTCACTTGCTGTGTGATTCTGGGGAAAGGCACTTTATATCTGTTCCTTTGTCTCTTCACCTGTAAAATCCAGATGATAATCATGGTACTCACTGAACAGCTGTGAGCCAAATATTTCCGTGATGAAGCAACTGACTGTTACACAACTGTGAGGATTCAGTAAACAATCACAATATTTGACACAGAGACAGTCAGTGTACTTGCCTCCCCTACTGCAAGGTCTACAGCCCTTGATTCAGCTACTTTGGAAGAAAGAATATTCAGATTAAACAAATTCTGTCTACTGACCCCGTGTCCTTGAACAACACCACATAATCCCATCTCCACAGCATTTATTGGGTTTATTATTTGTTTATTATCTCCACAGCAGTATTGGGTGTCACCTACACAGGATTTAAAGTCTACAGAAAGATGTATACAAGTTTATGTTGCAGACACTTAGGATTTTGAGTATAGTGAGGGACAGCTCTACTATGAAAATGGTTGTCATTATTCTTATTCTTCCTGGAGCTCACTATTCTAGAATCAAGTTGTAGTTCAGCTACCTTCAGCTTGGCCCTGCTGGGTGCTTTCAAGTACTGGATTATTTTGGTCACGCTTCCCAAAAGCTCTAGAAGTGATCACTCTGGCCACCAATAAAAAGAAAATGCTATTTGACTTTTACTGGATTACAAGAACCAACTCAATAGAGTACATTGATTTCTAAATCTTCACTTATTTATATTAATGTGTCCATTCCATGGCTGGACACTTCCTCTGGTTACATTCAGGCTTTTAATTTTATTACAGGTTATCACATAATCCTCCTAATACCTTCCTTTGGCTTTGCTTCTTTAGGCTAACTTTTTAGATTTTACAATCTAAAAGAGCATAGTGTTGGGTGATGATGTATGCTGGAGAGACCTTCTAAGGAACTCAGAGAGAGAAAATACAGCAAGCCCTTATTAACTTCTTTTCTTCAGATGTGAATTTGTAATAATTTAGATACGGAGAGATGGGGGGGGGTTATAATTATTCAAAGGCTCAGATTTTGTCAGGTTTAACCTAATGAGTAGATCAAGATCTGAAATAAGGAGATAAGAAAAGAGGCACCAGGGAAGTAGAGAAGACCCAGATCTTTGAGGAAGACTCGGCAGTTTCAAGCTTGACCATGCACAGGGTTTAGAAAGTTTGGGAATAAAAGTTATGAACCCGACAGAAATAAAGCAAAATGAATGACTTAAGTTTTGGGGTTGTTGTTGTTTCAAGACAGAATCTTTCTACCTTAACCTCACTATCTTTTTGCCCCAGTCTCTTGAATGCCAGGATTATAGGAGTTTGCCACTGAGGCCAGTCCAAATGAGTTATGTTTTAAAGCAAAAAATGAGTATATATCACTCACTTGCCCAAAGGGAAAGCAGAGACACGAGGCCAAGTTCTATCTTGGGCAGCTGGACCTACTTGGGCATCACTCAGCAGCTCTATTTTTCTTACTATTTTCACCCTACAGAACTCTCACATGGGTTGGAAGGAGTAATCTTTAAAATCGTGAAATTGTGTCCAGTGAAAAGCTGGAAACTTACTCCAGTAAGAATGTCAAATTATTTTACTCAAATTATTTTACATTTCTTTTAATTTAAATTGAAGTGTGCCTGTATGTGGTATGTGCACATGGATGCTGGGGCCTAAGGAGTACGAAAAGAAGTCAGATCCCCTGAAGCTGGACTTACCAGTAGTTGTGAACCATCCAATGTGAGTTATGGGAATGGATCTTAGGCCTTTAGAAGAGCAGAACACACTCAACCACCGAGCCTCCTGGGGGGGACACTCAAATTATGTTTTCAAACTTGTATTTGTATGTGTCTTCACTTTAATTCCCAGAGTTAACTATGATTTTTTGATATTGAAATACTCTCCAGGTTGATCTTCGACTTAATTTAGCAAAGAAAGTTGATGTTAGTAGACTCTTTTGACAAATTAAATCACCATTTAGGATGCAAATGTATTGCCATTTTGGATATTTTTTTTTTAAATCTCACAACATCATTTTGGAGGCAAAATAACAGCATAAAGGTTTCTAGAATGTTTGACCAATAAGTTTATCAACATTGGAATTAATACTAGACTTCAAAAAGAGAAAATGCTAGAACTTATTGGAAACTTCCTTTGGGTTTTAAAAAAACACATGTACTTTTATAGTCTTATCTTATCTGAAAAGTAAATTCCACTGAAATCAGAAACATTTAATTTTCAGTTTAAAACGATGGGATCATTTCTCTGACATCAGATTTGGTCGGAAACCACATTCTATTTCTAGGCAGGAAGAGGAATTTATAACGACAGAGTTATTTTCTTTTCACCATTTGATGCAGGAGACAAATTAGATTTGAAGATGGTTACCAAAAATTTCTAGAGCTGCAGAGATGCTTCCGCAAATAAAACACTTGCTGTCCTTCCACAGTGCTAGGGGCTCCTTTCTAGGTCTGGACCCACTCTCACCCTCCCATCTCACCCTTCACTTGATGCTCCCATCAACAAGAGTTCAATTTTCCACATTCTTGACTGTCCTGGCTAGTTTTACGTCAACTTGACACAAGCGAAAGTCATCAGGAAGGAGTGTCAATTGAGAAAAATTCTTCTCAAGACCCGGCTCTAAGCAGGCCTGTGGGCACTTTCTTAATTAGTGATTGACAGGGGAGGGCCCAGCCCATAGTGGGTGGGGTCCACCCCTGGACTTGTGGTCCTGGGTTCTATAAGAAAGAAAGCAGGTTAAGCAAACCAGGGAAAGCTAAGCCAGTTATCAGCATCCCTCCATGGCCTCTGCATTAGCTACTGCCCCTAGGTTTCTGCCCTGTTTGAGTTCCTGTCCAGATTTAACTTTATTATAAACAGTGATATTTAAGTGTAAGCCCAATAAATCCTTTCCTCCCCAACTCTCTTTTTGGTCACGGTATTTCATTACAGTTATAGACAACTGGATTCATTCTCATCTAATTCAACCACTTTTTCCTCTCACACTCAATATTAAAGGTTCTTGGTCCAGGCTGCACATTAAAATTCCCCAGAGAATGATAGATCTAGAAAAGGCAAACCTATAGAAAACCAGTACGTAGTTGTCTAGGACTGGAAGTAAAAAAATGACCAGCAGCTCCCAATTGGAAGGAGGAATTAGGGACAACAAAAATATTCTAAAACTGGAGTGTGAGACTAGTTGTACAAGCCTGTAATTTTTCTAAGAATTTTTTTAATTGTGCAATTACAATTAGTGACATTTATGATATGTAAATCATACTTCTATAATGCTGTTTTTAAATTGTATTCCTGTGGAACATTTTCAAAAAATCTTGGCATTTCATCCCTAACCAACAACGTCTTGATTTAATGGGTCTGGAAGAAAGATCCAGCCACTGATAAATTTTACTAATTAATAATATTTAGGTTTTTAGATAACATATAAAAATATCAGGCTTTATTCTGATATCTTCTCACGTATCTGTCTTACTTAGGGTTTCTACTGCTCTTATAAAGGATAATATTTAATTGGGCTGGCTTACAGTTTCAGAGGTTTAATCCATTATCTTCACGGTGAGACATGGTACTAGGAAAGGAGCTGAGCGTCCTGTATTATGCATGACAGGAAGGCAAAAGGAAGTTATCTGAGTATCACACTGAGCAGAGTTGGAGCAAAGGAAGCTGAGAGGGACCTTATCTTCAACTGAAAACCAGAAGCACAGAAAGTGAACTGGAATTGAGGTGAGGCTATACATTCTCAAAGCTCACCCCCACAGTGACACACTTTCTCCAACAAGGCCATACGTACTCCAACAAAGCCACACCTCCTAACAGTGCCACTCCCTCCACTCTTTGGGGGGCTATTTCATTTATTAGTCCCGGCCACACCCACACCACCCTCTCCTGTCACTTGCAGCTCCAATTCCTCCCTTTTTTGCTTTCATGCCACATTTAAATCTATTCAGTGTATAAAAGAAAAGTACAGTCTAGATCCAGAAACACATTTGTCTGAGTCTATCTCGTTTGCTTAACATGATTGTGGTGGTTCAAATAAAAAAAAAATGTTTTCCATAGTTAAACAGTTAAACATTTGGTTCCAGGCTAGTGGCACTGGTCAAGGATGTGGTGCAGCCTTGCTGCAGTAAATACATCACTTGATGTGGGCTTTGAGAGTGTATAGTTTCACCCCAATTCCAGTTCATGTTCTCAGTTGAAGATGAGATTTCAGCTTTCTTTTCCTGCTGCCTTTCTTCCCTATAATTTTGGACCTTCCCTCTGGAGTTATAAGCCAAAAAATAAATATCTACAAGTTGCTTTTGATCATGGTATTTTACCACAGCCATTGGGGGGGGGGGAACTAACACAATGATCTCAGTTCCATTCATATGGACCATACAGAAATTCTTAGCTTTGAAGAGGAATCTGCATATTGATTTTCATAGTGGCTTCACCACTTTACATCCCCACCATCATAGTATAAGTGTTCTTCCTTCCTCACACCCTTGACAGCATTAGTTGTTACGTGTTTTCTTTGTAATAGTAATTCAAATTGGGTAGAGACAGAGTCTCAATGCAATTTTAATTTGCATTTCCCTGTTGGCTAAGGGTATTAAACATTTTTCAAACTATGCATCTACTATTTGCACTTCTCCTTTTGAGAATTATCTGTTCAGTTCGCTTGCCAGTTTATTGATTGGATTATTGAGGGTTTGGGGGGTTAATTTTTTTTGAATTTTTTATAAATTCTAGCTATTAATTCTCTCTTAGATGTTGAGTTGGCAAAGACTTTTTCCAACTCTGTAGGCTGTCTCCTCTCCCTGTCTGTGAGAGTCTTCTTTGCTATGCAGAAGCTTTTTAATTTCATATGTGGAATCTAGATTTGTGTGTGACAGAGGCAGAGAGAAAGGGAGGGAGGGAAGGAGAGAGGGCGGAGGGGAGGGAAAGAAGGAGGGAGGGAGGGAAAGAGGGAGGGAAGGAGGGAGAGAGGGAGGAAGAAACTCCCTAGTGGGAGTTAGTTCTTCCCTTCCATTGTGTGAGTTTGGTGGCTTGAACTTAGCGTGTGTCAGCTTCCCAGCAGGCACCTTTATTCACTGAGCCAATCTCAGTGGCTTGAATTCAGAATTTTAAAAAGAGCTTCTTAGAGAATAACCTGTATCCTAGTGAGATGAAAGTAGCAGCCTCAGAGGGCCTCACAGCAGGGAATTTAGTCCTGTTAGAGAGATAACATAAGCAATTGCTTTAAACCACAGCTAGGGAAAGGGAAGCCCTGACTAACTTCAGATAGCAATCAGAGTTTCTGACTCATCCTCTGAAGCTATACTGGGACATATCCAAGGCTTCCTGGCATGTGGGAGAGCAAGCATTACTTCGTCAGATTGTCTTGAGGACTCTAAGAAAAGATACAAGGGCTGTTTTTCTCTATTCCAGATGCCCTTGTATGTGTGTCTCTACTTAGTGTCCCTTGAACTCTATAGCATAACACAGACTCAAAAGCTGGAATAATGTTGATCACAAGAAATCTAAAGAAAAGAGGTTAATATTTTACTGTCACATTGTCTGTACCAATATAAGGTAAAGGAGAAAGATCTGGCCAAAGGATGGGAGATTAAACTATACCAGCATCCTGCATCTGGGCCTATTTTTTTTTTTTTTTTTTTTTGGAATGAAGGAAGATGATCTAAAGTGCCTTATTTATTGGTCTTCATAAATCTACTGGACCAGGGGACTATGCAGAGAAATAAAAACAAATGAGGAAACCTCTGACGTCTTGGATGACTCCCATCTGTTGCCCAAGGCTTGTCTTACAAACAGAAAATAGTGGGCCACAAGACTCCACAGGGCTTCACCCTGCCTCCACATCCTCCTCTTTACTCCAAGTTACCAGAGGCCGTGAGCCCGATGAGGCACACCAAGACAGCATCTTCCTGTTATCTGTCCCATAGTCAGGTGGCTAGAAATCTCTCCTAAGGGAAATGCCTGTGCTCTCAGAGAGGGACAGGTAGGGTCTGTGTTCCTTTTTAACCAAGAATATTTAGTAATATAAAAAACAGCTAGAAAGCTTTCTCTAAAGACCCCTACAATACTACTGGGCAAGGAGTGCACATTAATTGGCTGTGTCTAAATCTGTCTCCTATCTTGATTTTTTTCCTCTTACCTCATGCAGACTTCCATAAACTCCTATATCCCTACAACAGGCTCTTTTGTACCTGTTGCTTTTCAAATAGCTAAAGCTTTGCCTCATACCAGACTTTTTGGTCTTTTGTTTTTTACTTTACTGCCTATAGACTATTCAAAAACACATTAATCCTAATAACTGTTTGCCCAAGAACTTTCAATAACACAGGACCTTTAGGACCTATAGACCCAGCTTCTAGACACTGCCTTCTTCACAGTCAATGATCAAAACTTAAAAGAAGGGATCTACCCTAACGTGACCATCATCATTGTGTAGAACTAAACATACCCAAGTAAATAGACTAACAAACATAAAAAGATAGCTTTCCAGATAATCCCAGAGTAATCTTGTTCCTGGCAAAGACCAACAGAAATAAAGGCTTTTTGTCTTGTTAATGTAATTGTGTCTAGGTGTTCATAATTGGTTTCACATAACTGTATGTTATTCTATATTAAGGCAGATTGGGACAAAACTCAGTGTGCCCTTAGAAAGTTCCAATATAACTAAGTAACAATAGCCACTTTGAAGTTTTTCATTCATTTTTTGTTTCACACTGAAATGATTTTAAAAAATTTCTTGGCATGTCAAATTTAGCAATATGTGTATGTATATCTGTGAATACAAGTGTTTGGGGGATGTGCACACATAAACATAAAGATCTGATAAGAACATGCTTACAAGTTTAGGTGCTCTGAACTTATTAATATTTAGTAAGATAGTATTTTTGGAGTCTATTAAACACTACTTCTTTCTATAAAACATCATTCATTAGAATCATATAATACATTTTGTTTACTTATGAAATTTGACATTGATACATAGATTTTGATAATAATTTCCTTCCAATACAGATCCAGGAAGAAGTTAATTAGTATGTGCAGTCATAAGTAACAAAAAAATTAAGATACAAAAATGCTTTATGCTAGCTGGGTAGTGGTGGTGAATGCTTTTAATCCAGCATTTGGGAAACAGAGGCAAGTGGATCTCTGTGAATTAGAGACCAGCCTGATCTACAGAGTGAGTTCCAGGACAGTGAGGCTACACAGAGAAACTATGTCTCAAAAAACAGAAAACGAAAAAAAAAAATGCTTTATGCTGGCCAAAATACCTCTAAGTAGTATACACTCAAAAGCATTTTATTGGACTAATTGGTATGGAAAATTTTCAAGAATAGTCTTACCATACAGGTGATTAGTTAAGGGTTTTTTTTTAAAATGCTATAGTATATTTAAAATGGCAAGTACATATGTTTGTTAAGGACCTTTATGTTAATTTTCTTTTCATGATGATATTACAGTAGCTCTAATCCAAACAAACAGGAACATTCATAATTTAAGTAAGCTTGCTCTATGTGGGACACAAATAACTGTTATTAAATATTCAAAATAATATATCTTACAGTTTAGATGAATTATAACTTACAGTTGTGACATTCAGGCATAAAAACCATGATTATTCTATGCTGTCGTTTTGAAAAACAGGTTTTTTATGATTCTGATCTTGACCAGTTTAAACTAAATAACATACATAGAAAGAGAGAGAGAGAAACAGCCATTTTAAAGTCAAACTGTTGGTGTTTACTCAGCCTTAGAACCTTATCAGTAATCAGTTTAGGCTGTGTCTTTCAAACTAAAAGCTTACATTTTATTTTTAAATTAAGAATCGTGTATGAAAGTACTGATTTTGTATTAAAGATTGTTTAATTCTATGGAAAAATGACTTGATCAACAGATTAATGTAAATTGACAAAAAATTACAAAGTATTTGATTTTCTGAAAACCTGATGTATGTATGTGTGCGTGTGTTGTCTACCTGTATGTGTTTTTTTAATAAAAAATTATGCTTAACTTTTGTTTATGCATATTTGTGTATATGCACCATGATGCGGTATCCATGGAGGCCAGAAGAGGGTGTTGAATTCCCAGCAGCTGTAATTTGCAGGTGGTTGTGAGCCACTGGAAGTGGTTGCTGGAAGTTGGGTGCTCTGAAGAGCAAGTGATGTTAACTGCTAAACTATCTCACAAGCCCTATGCTTGTATGTTTATGTCAATTGCATATTGGCTTACTACGTAACTAGTCACAAAATTAAAATGTTGTTAGCCCAAATTTCTTATAGTTCATAGTGTAACTAAAATTTAAAACAGAAAAAAGGTCATGTCATCAAGCAGTCCCAGTCAAGATGTCATTTGATTGATTGCTATCTCAACCTCTAATTTTACAAGTGATTTAAAGAACTCCCTGTATTGCTTAGGGAAGAAAGCAGATGTCAGGACATGGTGACTCCTGCCCCGAGGAATAGCTTTGCCATCATGAACAATTGCCCTAATTGTTGTGTGTTGTGGGTGGGGTTGGGGACATCCTGTTAGGTTTGCTGTTCCAAGGATTAAAACATGACTGGTCTCCATGTTTTAGCTTTGCTTCAGTAATTAATGTGCTTAAAGAGCAAATATCTTATATTTTATTAAATAATTGATTATAGTTTCCACTACATGTGCCAGGCTTGTAATTGAGAAACTGAGTCTTAATACAATCAAGGTACAGTGAAAAATATCTTGGTCAAGTTTTAGCTAAGTTTTATACAACAAATAAATTTTAAACCAATATTTGTTTTTTCAATACTGATGTAACTGACCTTCTAAATGTTCAGTAACTATACCTAGAGGCCAGAGCCAATGAAAATATAGGGTCTAAAAATATAGTCAATATTTTAAGGTTGGCTAGATCCCAGGGGCCCTACAACTTAGATTATCTTCTTGATCACAGAGGCCATGGAAGCCAGAAGTCAGACTGTAACAGTATACATTCTGCAAAGGTGACAATAAATACAGAGGGAAATGTTTTCATAGGAAGCCATGTGGTCAACAAACCCATGTTACATCCCAGTAGGCAATACAACTGAAAACAAACAAACAAACAAACAAAAAGAAGCATGGCCTCCTTCTAAGTCCCTGTCTTAGTCAGTTACTATTGCTATGATGAAACACCATAACCAAAAGCAAATTGAAGAAGAACGATCTTATTTGGCTTACATCTCCACAGAATTGTTCATCAAAGAACGTCAGGACAGGAACTCAAACAGGGCAGAAACCTAAGAGACAGGAACAGATGCAGAGACCATTAAGGAATGTTGCTTACTGGCTTTCTCCTCATGGCTCATTGGGCCTTCCTTCTTATAGAATCCAGTATCACAAACGTAGGGGTGGAACCACCCACAATGGACTGGGCCCTCCCTCATCAGTCATTAATTAAGAAAATATTCAGCAGGCTTGCTTACAGCCCAATCTTATGGAGGCATTTTCTCAATTTGAGACTCCCTCCTCTCTGATGACTCTAGCTTATGTCAAGTTGACAGAAAACTAACCATCACATTTCCTAAGAATAACCTCTAAAGAGCCTCAATTAACCTTAACAACAAAAAAGAACAATAGTTAATTTTTGGCTGACTGCATAATTTTAAACACTCAGAAGAAAAAATAGCACCCCAAATAAAGAAATGGTAGCAAAATAAAATAAAAATGTAGACTTAGACTTTTAAAAGACATAAAAAGTGACTCAGACTTAGTTTACTCTGAAGAGACACCATGACCATGGCAACTCATAAATAAAAACACTTAATTGGTACCTTGATTACAGTCTTAGCGGGTCAGTCTATTATTATCATGACAGGGAGCAGACAGACATGATGCTCAGGCAAAAGCTAAGAGCTTTACATCCTGACCCATAGGCAGCAGACAGAGAGAGAGAGAGAGAGAGAGAGAGAGAGAGAGAGAGAGAGAATTAGAAAACACACCTCCATTCTGGTTTCCCTCTCTTATGTTCAGAGCAGATTTTGGCTTAAACACTTTTGGAATCTCTGGTCTCCAACAAAATAGAACCACCCAAAGTAAAAGGCCATTTCTGACTTTTAGCAGAGGAAAAACTGTTTATATTTGCATACTCTAAAATGACTTTGCCAATTCCTGTCTTCCATTCTTATAAACCAGTTTCAGACTCAAACTAGAGTCATTTTTTACCCTTAGCGTTATAGAAAGCCTTAGTTGGGACAAACATTTTACAGGGTTCTTGTGATGCCTATGGCCCCTTACATAGATAATGTCTAAACCAGTAGTTCTCAACCTCTGGGTTGCTTGAGACTGTTAGAAAGTACAGATATTTACATTGTAATTCATAACTGTAGAAAATTACATCTATGAGATAACAATGAAAATAATTTTATGGTTGGCTGTAGTAATAAGTTTCTGGCCTGTCCGGCCTGTGGTTCAGATCTGCAGTCCCACAGTCCCACAGTCCCACAAAGACACACAGATGCTTACATTAGTGTTATGCTGATCAGCCTATAGCTCTGGCATATTGCTAGCTAGCTCTTGCTCTTAAGCTAACCCATGATTCTTATCCTATTCAGCCATGAAGCTTGGTACCTTTTCTAAGAGCAGCATAGTTGTCCTCTGCATCTGCTGGCTTCTCTGGTGCTTCTGTGGCATCTCTGCCCTGTTTTTCCTGTTCCTAGAGTTTTCTTAGTCTGGTAGCTCCACCGACACTTTCTGTCTGCCTTCAGCCAATCAGTGTTTTTATTAAACCAGGTGGTGGGATAATTATTTACAATAGAACAGAACACAGTCTCACTATAGTTGGGGGTCACTGCAACATGAGGAACTGTATTAAAGGGTCACAGCATTAGGAAGGTAGAGAACTACACTGATCTAAACAACTTGAACCCAGCCTCCTTCTAATGTGTTGATGATGGTACCATCAAAGCAGGTTAGATAGCTTAGGGAATGAGACAAAATGTGTGGTTGATAAGGTACATTACAGTACGACCTCTTGTGACCTCTCAAGTGGCAAAAAAGAGTACTCAAAGCCTTTTGGAACTAGCATGATAAACCAAATGACTGCTGACTGTCCTTTCTTTCTTTCTAATCACCTATCCATGTCATTAAGCCTTGTGAAATGGGCTATTCCTGTCATGCTTCTGATAGTATAATACATACAGGAAACATCAGACAGAAAAGGGAAATGACCCATATTCTGGTAATTCCTAGCTTATTTTCTACCTTAATTCATGAGTAATGTTACTTTTTATTAATCTCAATCATAAAATATAGTGTCCAACTCATGGTCCTTTCAATCACTCTAAAAATTCCCACATTCATGCCTTGAGTATATACTCTGGCTCGGTGATAATCTTTCCTCCCAGTTGCTTACTTTGTATTGTCTCTGAATTATTTCTTTGATTGTGATAAAAACCTGAAATACAGGATAGGGAGTTCTATGTGTTCTCTCCTCCCAGCCTCACCACCCTCTCAACCAGAGACACAGCTTAGCTCACAGTAGATATCTCAAATGCAGTTAGTAATGCACTAGCTCTGTCTATCCTCAATGGTGTCTACCACAGTGGAACGGACAGGGACTCACCCTTGGCTGAGTACTTGAAGTTGCTGTTTCATTTATGCTATAATAATAAAAAATACCTTGACCAGAAGCTCCTTGGGGAGAAAGGGTTTCATTTAGTTCACAGTTCTAACTTATAGTCCATCACAGGATCAAAGTTAAGGCAGCAGTAGCTAGAAACAGTAAAGAGCAGTGAGAAAAGTGCATTCATGCTCACCTGCCTCCTTTGTCGTGAACTCTATCTCTCCACAATTACACAGATGCTGCCCACAAATAGGCTGGCTTTTCTTATATCAGTTAATATAGGAAAGACAATTTCCCACACACAGGTCCATAGAATGAAGACAATCCCACATTGAGACTCTTCCCAGTTGTGTCAGGTTAGTAATTAAAGCTAATCCTTACATTTGGTATAGGGAAGGACAGCACCAACCTCACGGGATACACGATCATGTTCTCAGAGACCTTGTCAAAGGATCTCTTGTCTGTAGACTTCTGATGCAACTAATCCATGTTTGTCTACTACAACATTCTGTTGTGGCAATGCTCCACTCTGTGGTCTTTGACGGCCCACAGTCAAATCCAGAAGCCTGTTGACACCCAATCTTATACCTAAGTCATCAGGGAAGTGACATGTCCTCCCTCCGTGCCCACATTTCCTGCATAACAGATTACAAACTGTCTACCAGCACCTGGAGGGCCAGGTCACAGAGCTTCAGGGATTTCCTCACAACTGTGCTGTTCTCGTAGCCATGCCAAAGCCCAAAGGTGACTGCTGTCCTAGATGAACCCTTCTTCAAAGGTTTGATGTAGGGAATTGTGCTGTTTCATGGTAAATAATTGTGCCACCCACTGGTTTAATAAAAAGAGCTGATTGGCCAAAGGCAGGCAGGAAGTATGGGCGGGGCTACCAGACTAGGAAAAGTCTGAGAGCAGAATGCCAGACAGAGCACCAGAGAGAAGCTGCAGGATGCAGAGGACAACCATGCAGCTCTAAAGAAAGGTACCGAGCCGCATGGCTGAACAAGATACATGGGATAGCTTAAGGGTAGAGAGTTAGCAAGCTATATGCCTGGGCCTAAGGCTGATCAGCCTAAAACTGTTGAAGCTTCTGTGTGTCTCTGTGGGACTGCGGGACTGTGGGTCTGTGGGCCTAGACCTTGAGGTTAGGCTCGAAAGTCCGGGCCAGAAACCTCTTACTACAGTTTGAGAAGATGTATTTGTTTTTGCAATCCAAAGTGAGCCTTTCCTCCCTAGCAAAGCTGTTGGAGGCAGTGGAGGAAGAGCCAGTGCAGCATCAGCCTACAAGCTGTTCCTTTAAGACATCCTTTTATGATTATGTAATTTTGTTTCTTTCAAGGAACAAAGAGAGATAGGGCTTCTGCCTAGACACTCTTCTGGAGAAACAGCTGGATGTAATGAGATCCTTTTTTTTTTCTTTTTCTTTGTTAGTGAATCTCCCTATGTAGCTCAGGCTGGCCTCAAAACCACAATCCTCCTACCTCTGCCTCCTGAGTTCCAGGATTACAGGCCTGTGACTGCTTTCTTTAAATTATTCTGTGCCACACCATTCATGTTCTAAGGAAGGTTCTTTGATGTTTTGTGGAAGATGTATGCTTTGTACTTCTGAGACAACTCCTGGTGAGCTTCTTCAAATGGGGTAACCTTTTACTTTCCAGTTGTTTTATTTTGATATTTTTTGACTGCTGCTTCAGTGGTAAAAATGGGTGAATGTCCATTGTTCAAAATGGCATTCCACCAAACAGCAAACATATCTCTTTTTAATTCTTAAGGTACAAACCATTTACCTGTGAGATGCCAGTTGTGGCTCCCATTCTTCAGAAGCCACTGATGGGTCAAATTTCAGGCTGATTGTGGGTTGGCTAAACCTTATAGTGTGTGTTCTTTTTTCTGCATAGGCTCAGAATGTGCCATTCATTTTCATACTGGATGAAAAATGTGAAGCTGACCCCACACTGCCTGAAGACAGTAACAAGCTATGTCTTTTGGTAGCATCTAATTCAGATCCAATGTCAATATCATTTGTAGGGGTATTGTGTTGTTTCATGGCAAATAATTGTCCCACCCACTGGTTTAATAAAAAGCACTGATTGGCCAAAGGCAGGCAGGAAGTATGGGCAGGGCTACCAGACTAAAAACTATGAGAATAGGAAGCACAGAGAAGAAGACCAGAGAGAAGCCGGAAGAAGCAGAGGACAACCATGCTGTTGTAAGAAAAGGTACCGAGCCACATGGCTGAACAAGAGGCATGGGTTAGATGAAGGGTAGAGAGCTAGCAAGTGATATGCCTGGGCCTGAGGCTGATCAGCCAAAAACTATTGAAAGCACCTGTGTGTCTCTGTGGGACTGCAGGACTGCGGGTCTGCAGGTCTGCGGGTCTGCTGGTCTTAGGCCTAGACCTTAAGGTTAAGCCCGAAAGTCCGGGCCAGAAACCTCGTACTACAAATGGCACAAGTGATGCGGGAATGCCATTCTGTATGCAGTGAATCTCAATCTTTAAATAAAGGAGCTGTTTTGGCCCATGACAGGCACCATAGAAGAAGTAGGAGGAGGAATCAGAATAGGTAGGAGAAGCAGGGCGGAGTCAGAGGCAGATGAGCTGAAGCCCAAAGGAGCAACATGTAAGGAACACAGGTGAGCCACAGGCCACGTGGCAGACAGATTAATAGAAATGGGTTGATTTAAGATGTAAGAGCAAGTTAGCAATGTGCCTGAGCCATAGGCCAAACAGCATGAAGTTAATATAAGAGTCTGAGTCATTTCAGGGGGCCTGAGCGGTGGTGGCTGGACAGCTAAGAGGTCTGGCATGGCAGGGTCTGGGTCTCTGGCCGCCCGGGACCGAGAAACCCCACTGCCACAGATGGCAGCCCAACATGGGAAAAATATACCAACATAAAGCCACAGAAAGCTTAAAAACCAATCTAGAGCACAGGAACTGAAGCCCAAAACTGCTTCTGAGTTGTGTCTCCCACATGAGCTGTAGTACAGAGCATGTGAGCTTGAACTACAATGGCAGGCTTTTGGAGTGCAGTTTAAGGTATAAAATGGCTGGTTCCTGAAGTCTCACAGGAGCCTAGATGTAAGCAAAACACTGTAAATGATGTATTTAAGGTTTCTGTTCATAAAGACAAAAAGAGAACACAGTCAAAGATGGCTTTTTAGTAGTGATATTTTCTTGGATCAGCTCTGGTTGCTGGAGGCAAACTGAGGCCTGGCTTTTTTTTAAAGAGAAACTTCCTGATTCAGCCTTAGAGGCAAAATACTTGTGAATTTTTTTAAAAGGCCCTGCTGCCAAATACTTGAAATGGAGTTAATGAGCAGCAGATGGCAAAGCTTTACTTGGTGGTCATATGGACCCTAAAATTCCCAGAGTACCTGGGCTAAGAAGATAAATTCTATGAAATTAGACTAGGAGCTGAGTGGAGCCGTCCACCCATCCTACCAACCTTGAACCTTGGCAGATTAAAGGTATGTTCAGAAACAGAAAGAAATAAAAGAATCTGGGTGGAGTCAATCGCCCTAGCCAAGCAAAGGTGTGGTCAGAGACAGAAAAAGTTAAGAAATAAATATACAGTAAAGACAGTTTTTTGTAAAAGTCTGGGTGGTTTAGAGTGTGTTTAAAATATAGATACATAGGCTTAGAGAAAAGAGAAAAAAGGTAGAGAAAGCTCTTAAAAAAGAAATAGAGTAAAATAAATGAATAAATAAATAAGCCATGTAAAAATGGAAAATACAAAGAATGTCTGAATACTGTATGTTATTGTCCTATCTTTAAGCTTCTTGACTGAAAATGACTAGTAAAAGCTGCTAAAAGACAGTTGGTTATAAATGATGTTGGATTAATTCAATCTATATTTTGTAAATGAGTCGACTTTAAAATTGAAATGCAAAGACACACTACTTTGGAGAAGAGGTTTTCTTTTTATTTTCACAGAAAATGAGAGGCTGTGGATTTATTCCTGGATAAAGAACATAAAGTTTGATAGAGGAAGACCCCCTGAAATATCTCCAAATAAATGGATGAAACAGGTGATTCGACATTTCAGAGCACTTCTGTTGAAGTTTCCCAAGCTCTGTATCCAGAACAACTTCAAGGAGAATGGCTGAGATGACCGAGCCTTAGAGACTACTCCACAGAAGACTTGTCCATAATCCTACATTTTTCTTTGGATTCCTATGGGATTGCCAACACCCCCATTCAGTAGGAAGTAGCCTAGAGAACGACGCCCACATTCCCACAACATGGATTATGGATGTTTGTGTTTATTTACAGTGTTGTTTATAAGTTGTTATAGATAAGGGGGGAAAGAATATTAGATTTGGAGTTCTTTTGTTTTAAAAGGAGAAAAGGGGATATGTAGGGGTATTGTGTTGTTTCATGGTAAATAATTGTCCCACCCACTAGTTTAATAAAAAGCACTGATGGGCCAAAGGCAGGCAGGAAGTGTGGGTGGGGCTACCAGACTAAAAACTCTGGGAACTGGAGGAACAGAGCAGAATGCCAGAGAGAAGCCTGAAGAAGCAGAGGACAACTATGCTGCTCTGAAGAAAGGTACCGAGCCGCATGGCTGAACAGGAAGAATCATGGGTTAGTTGAAGGGTACAGAGTTAGCAAGTTATATGCCTGGGCCTGAGGCTGATCAGCCAAAAACTATTGAAAGCATCTGTGTGACTCTGTGGGACTGTGGTACTGTGGGTCTGCGGGTCTGTGGGTCCTAAACTTTGAGGTTAGGCCTGAAGGCCAGGCCAGAAACCTCATACTACAATCATTAACATGGTTCCCAAGCTCTTCTTTTCTTTCACAAGAATGCCTGTCAATCAAAGGAGAAACCTTCACAACTAGGCTCTACATAGCCACAGAATGAAGCAATGGAAAGAGTGAGATACACACACACATAATATATGCACATATACATATATATTATATATATATATATATATATATCTCCAGATAACACCAACACTTAGGATTTACATCTGCAATGACATTGAGGGCATTAAATTGTGATGTAGGGCTACACTGAATGGTAGAGCGTTATCTTACTTGTGCATAAGGCCTGAGTTATGCATCAGAACCACATAAAGAAATAATTTTTAATTTTAATATAGAGGGCAACAGAAAATTGTGCTTAGATTTGGGTCTTCTTCATATCCCAGTCACACTATGGGTGCTGCAACTACCATGCTTTTCTTGCATGCAGTCTCAGGTCATTTATCTGTTAGTGAAGTACAAAAGTTTGCAGTTCCTACCTGCAGCTGCTTTAATCAGTACAAAGAGAGGCAATCCTGGATCTGCTGTGCCACAAGGTGTTTTTTGTGCATCACACTATGGTCTAGAACTTTTCTCCATGTCATTATTTGTTTCAGTGAAAAAGCTTTATTAAAATATACCTTGTGCAACAGTTATCCTATTTGAAGAATATAAATCAATGGATTTTAGTAAATTCAGTAAGCAACCATGGCCACTGTGCAATATTTTCATCGACTCCAAAAGAAGCTTTTTGATATCTCCCAATTCAACTCAACTTCCTCTATCTTGCAAGCCCTGACAACCACAAATTTATTTTGTGTCTCATTCAATTTTCCTATTCTGATCATGTCAAGTAGTTGGAATCAATTACGTTCTTTTGTAACTGGCTTCTTTCACTTAACATGTTTTCAACGTTTTCCTTATGTTCTAGTGAGCCCTGATACTTCTTTCTTCTTAGGAATAAGTAAAATTTCACTCTAAATAAATTATGTGTTGTTGAGTATTAGTTTAAGATATGTTACATTTGTTTATGCTGTGGAATATTTGTTTAATGATGAAAAGATATATTGCATTTGTTTAACTCTAAATCTGTGTTACTTTGCCTGTCTAAAACACCTGATGAGTCTAATAAAGAGCTGAATGGCCAATAGTAAAGTAGTAGATTAAGTAGGAAGAGCTTGCAGGTGGAGAAAATAAATAGGGGAGAAATCTAGGCTTGAGAGGAAAGAGAAAGGAGGATCCAAACTAGCAGGAGAGGAGGATACCAGGGGCCAGCCACCCATCCACACAGCCAGCCATGGAGTAAGAAGAGAAGGCAGACATGTAAAATAAAGAAAGGTAAAAGGCCCAGAGCAAAATGTAGAGGAAGAGAAATGGGTTGATTCAAGGTAAGTTAGGAAAGCTGGCTAGAAACAAGCCAAGCTAAAGCTGGGCATTCATGAGAAAAAAAAATAAGTCTCCATGTATTTATTTGGGAGCTGGGTGGCAGGCCCCCAAAGTGTGTGTGTGTGTGTGTGTGTGTGTGTGTGTGTGTGTGTGTGTGTGTGTGTGTGTGTGTGTACCAACTGGATTATTTCTATCTTTTTGCCATAGTATCTGTGAATAATAAGTATTATACTTATTTTAATGACTTATTTTATTTTTAATTATGTATATGCTTCTGTGTGCGATTATGTACATGCAAATGCAGGTGCCCATGGAGGCCAAAGATTTTGTATTCCCTTGGTGGTGAAGTTACAATTGGTTGTGAGTCATCCAACTTGGGTGCCAGGAACTGAAGTCAGCTCCTCTGAAAGAGCAGTAAGTGTGCTGAGCCATCCCTCTAGCCCTTGCTATAATTATTGATGTGCAGATAATTTTTGTGCTGGGACATGTTTTAAGTTGTGTCATTTAACTTCCAGCAATGTCTGAATGTTCTAATGTCTTCCTTTCTGTTTAAATTTATTTGAAATCAGACATTTGGGACTGCTGACAAAAGACCCAGAGTATTAAGACAGAAAATATTTGAATGAGATATAACAAATATATCAAGTGTTTCAGGGCTGCTGCAGACAGTGATATGAGCCTACTGGATGAAGAAGTGCCAGTAAAAACATCCAGTGCAAAATAAAATATTTTTAGTATTATGAACATCATCAACCAAGATCTAATCACCACCTTTTCTTTTAGGTGCTTTGAAGAAGAAAGGCCAACTCTGTCATCATCCTGGAGAGCATACATACCCATATCTAGAGACCTGAGTTAAGGATAAAATAAATAATGATGAATAATTATATCTGAGGGAGAAAATGGAGAACTGTTTATGATATCATTTTAGTTTGGTATGTTGCCCAGCTAAAATTCTCCCTTCTCCCATGCCTTCCCTGAAGGCTCCATTTCAGCCAGCTCCTCTGATGACTGTGATTCTTTGACTTCTGCTCACTTGGCACCCTGTGATACAGCTTGCTGCCTGTTCTGGTTATTTAACTTCTGCTGCACATCTGCTTTGCATCTAATGATCACAGTCCGAATGCTGTCAGCATATTAAATCTGTATTCAATGTCCTAATTCGCCATTACAGCTAGGGCTTCAGATGTGACAATGTTTTTATGTACAATGAGCCACATGTGAAGGTCAGAGGACCACTTGTGAGAGTCAGTTTTCCTCTTCTATCATGTGGGTCCAGAGGATCAAACCCTTAGCTGGATAGATAAATTTCAGTCATGTCATAATATGACAAGACACAGAGTTTTCGTTTACATCTCTCAATCCTACAAACAAGTACCTCCAAATTACTTATTAAATAATAAAGCAATTTCAGAAATGTAGTATCAGTCAAACATAAATATTGGCATAAAATCAAGTCTCAACCATCGAGTGTTTTATTTCACAATTGAATGTACAGACATGCATGTGTGTGTGTGCATGCACACACAGACACTGTCCATGAAACCTAGCAACATTTTTCCTGACAATATTTGCCTGTGAAGATACAAAATTTGACCAGCAACAAACAATGGGATTTGCTGCTTTCAAAAATGCCTAAAATCCATTCCCAGGACTAAGAAGATAATGATCTCCTCTCAAATCCATTGAGAGATTTTATTTGCAGGATTTTGTGCTGCAGAGCTTATGAAATAAAATACTAATGCAATGCAGTATGCTTTGGCTTTATTTAGTACCTTTCATGAAAGGAGCTTAAAGGAACCTACAAGCATTACTCATTTACTTTCATTTACTTTTTTTTTTTATTAAATTAACATGCTAGTCTACTAGACAAAAGTTAAGAGCAGTAAAAACCACCATATTTTATACAACAGTTTCAAACATCCAATTTTCATTTCTTGACTTACATGAAATTATTCAGCTTTATGTTAGTTTTAAGCTCCAGCAGATTTGACATGTAAATAAAAAAGAATAATTCAGAGTCATGTTCATTTGTCTTCCCCATGTCTAACCCAGAGCTTTAATTATGGAGAAGGAGGAAAGACTCTTGATGTATTTCTTACTTTACCAGGCTTCTGTGTGCTTCCCATTTTCCAGAAGCCTTACTGGGGTTTGAGTACTGGCAGGAAAGTTATGCTGCAAACGGAGGAGAATTTCAAAGACTGGCTACTGAATTTACAGACTCACTATTTGCGTTTTGTTCCTTATTTTTGCAGAACTGACACTTGCTTAGGTCACATGTTTATGCCTCTTGGAGATGGGGGGAGGTATCTTTTGCTTGCAATTTATGTAGAGTGACTGCATATAAGCCCAAGTGTTCAGTCACCTAAGTTCCCTACCGGGATTGGGGGTCCAGTTATTTCCACTGGTGTCTTATTCAAGTAGTCCTAACCAATTCTATTTTATTAAATTAACATAGATTAACAAAGTTAACAAAATCTATATTAAAATATTATGTTTATAACTGACTGAAACAGCAAGAATAGAAGAAATTTTCTTAAGAAAATAGAAGCTTTAACTGCCGGATAACTCTTTAGTGTGGTTTAGTTATTCGTTGAGAACTCTTCTGACCTGTTCTGATGCCAAGATAGATAATTCTAAGCTTGAACTCTGAAGTTGTTTTATAGTTACTCATTCATGAAACTCTAGGTCCTTATAAATGTCAAGGAAAATGTTAAGACAAATGTTTTAGGTTGGGCTTCTTTGACAAAGTGCCGTAGGCTGATTGCTTTAAATAATGGAAATGTATTTTTCCCAGGCTAGGTATCTGATAAGGATGCCAGTCCAGATGGGTTCTGGAGAGGGCTGTCTTCTGGTGACAAACTGATGCCTTCTCATTTTATCCTCACACAGCAGAAAGAGGTCAAGAGACCCCCCCCCCCAAAAAAAACTTTTTTATGAGGACATTACACCCACTTATGAAATCTCTACCTTCATGACTTCATCACCTCCCTGTGGGAGATTATGTTGTTCCATTTAAATAATTGTCCCCGCCTATGAGTTTAATAAAAAGCGCTGTTTGGCCAAAGGCAGACAGGAAGTGTGGGCGGTGCTACCAGACTAGGAAGACTCTAGGAACATGTTGAACAGAGCAGAATGCCAGAGAGAAGCCAGAAGAAGCAGAGGATAACTATGCTGCTCTGAGAAAAGGTACCAAGCCACATAGCTGAACAGGATAAGAGTCATGGGATAAATGAAGGGTAGAGAGGTAGCAAGTGATATGCCTGGGCCATAGGCCGATTAGCATAAAACTATTGTAAGCATCAGTGGGTTTCTGCGGGTCTGTGGTTCTGTGGGTCTAAACCTTGAGGCTAGGGCTGAAAGTCCGGGCCAGAAACCTCATACTACACCTCCCCAATGCCCTCTTCCTAATACCATCATATTGGGGGTTAAAATTTCAATGTATAAATTTTGAAAGGGCACAAACACTCAGTCTATTATGATAAATATAAAGTAAAATTATGGCCTAAGTTTGATTTTCTTGATTAGTTTAGCAGCATTCAAACATGGAAAGTACAAAATTCCAGAAATAAATACTCATAAGTTTAATTTGTGTGCCTTTCTTGAGGAGTTAGTAAAATATTCCACCATCCTCCTCCATCTCATTTGATTCATGGATCTTGCCTCCGTTCTGTGTTTCTATGCTGTATGCACTACACACCATCAATCGCTTAGTAGCCATATTGATTATTCTGTCAATTGTGGTATTGTAGTATTTGGGTTCTCATGAGCTCTATTTTTACTTAATAATAGCTCCTTAGTGATACTGGCAATTCAGATGTACCAAATAGAAGCTGAAAAGTATTTTTTATTGAAAGGTTCTTGACTTACTAAGGAACAATGAAATATAATGCTGAGATTGCAAAGGGAAGAATTGATCTATCCTTGAAATTGTAAAGGAGAGAAAGACAAATCTGTGCTAATTTTAGTCACCCCTCAGTCTTCAGATATTTTGGCCTCAATACATAGAAATGCTTAGTTAAGATGGAAAAGATGTTAAATTATAGGGATTAGCACCACCCACAGTTGCAGGTAACCACATGGATCTTGTAATGTATTTTCTGCCAACAGGTGGGAAGTACTACATCTTATGACAAACTAATTATTTTAATGGGGGAGTGATAGACAATCTTACCACTTGGCATGATTTAAAGAAAAAATAATGAATTTTTGTTTTAAATATTTTATTAAAGCACATTAAAAGCATATAAAAATAGGCTGGTCAACACATATTTTTGATCACAAAGCAACAGTCACTAAAACTGGATTTGGTATCTGTGTTCTCCCAAAATATAACATGACTTCCTGCTTTAGCTAAAGCTTCAGCTCCTTCCATTTCCAAAGAAAATCAACATGCTAACATTGGTGTGCATCTTTCACATATGTATAGAAAGCTGCAGAAAATTTACAGTTGGGCTCTTCTATTCTCAAAAGTAAAAGTGCATTTCCATCTTTTTCACAATTAGTATTGCCATAGGCATGCAGTATATTTACCTGAGCATACACACATAGGTGGATTTGGACTTAAAGAAATTTGAACTGTTGGATGGACACATAATTAACTTAGTTAACATAATTAACATAATTAGCTTAGTATAGTTAGCCTGTCTCCCATGTTACCCACCTAAAACTCACTCTAGCTCTAATATTTATTCCTACTTAATGTTATCAGCCATTTATATATTTAATTTCCCTATATTATATTTTCTGTGTGCAGGATATTTCATGGCAAAATAATAGGAAGATTTGAATTATACTTTTCTGATTACAAGAGAAGTTGAGCGGAGAGCTTATTTTGTATGCTAGTCATTTATACATCTTCTGCTGTGGGTTGCCTTGCCAAACCTTTTAACAGTTGTTTTACTTGGCTTTATTATCACTTTCTAATTGATACATTGATGTTTTGGAGAGATTACCAGTGTTTTTTTAGTTATATATTCTATAAAATATTCTCCCATCCTGTTTCTTGATTTAGTCTTAACCAAAATTTCTTATTTAAGATGTTATTTATTATTATTGTGGGTGCACGTGTGTGTGTTTATGGTATGTATAAATGTGGGCACTTGTGTTCTACAATGAGTTATGGAAATCAGAGTATAATTTAGGGGAATAAGTTCTCCCCTTCCACCTGGTATTTGGGGATTAAACAGAAACTATCTTTACTATATGCATTTGTTACTTTTCAACTGTTATGAAGAGATACTATGACCAAGACAACTTAAAAGAGAAAGCATTTAATTTGGCTTATGGTTGAAGAGAGCTAGAGTCCATCATGTCAAAAGACAGGCATGGTATCAAGGACAGCTGAGAGTTCATATCTTGAGACATAACCAAGAAGCAGAGAGCATCCTGGAAATAGTGTGAGTCTTTTGAAACAACCAAAGCCCACTCTTACTTACACATATCCTTCAATAAGGATCATAATCATTCCCAAACAGTTTTATCAACTGTAGACAAAGGGTTCAAGCATTTGAGCTTATGGGAACCATTCTCAAACAAAGTACTACAACATCTATGCTATCTTGGCAGGCTGCATCATCTCCTTTTCCCCCTAGCTTTCTGTTAAAGCATTTTTAAAGTACGTGTGTGTGTGTGTGTGTGTGTGTGTGTGTGTGTGTGTGTGTGTGTGTGTGTGTGTACATATGTGTAGGAGATAGAGAACAACCTTGTCTACCATCTCAGAAATACTGTCTACCACTTTTGACATGGAGACTTTCGTTGGCTCAGAGCTCACCAATTAGGCTAAACTGGCCGGCTAGCAAATTCCAGGAATCCTCCTATCTCTGCCTCCCCAGCCCTGAGATTACAAGTGCACCACTGACAGGATTTAAAGCTTTGTTTAACTGAGGATTTTTAAATGTATACCAAAGTGGAAAAAAATAAACCCTGCATGACAGGGCTCCTGTGCACCATCACCTAACGTTAAGTTTTATCATGAGAAATCTCAGTTGACTCTTCTCCAGACTTCCTCATACTGTTTTCACTTCTTGATTATTGAACTATTTTGAAGTAAAATCCATATATAATGCCATTTCTTTCAGGAGTATTTCAATATGTATATTTAAAATTAAAACTTTTCAAAATAGAACAAGGTTTGATTAGAAACTTTTATGTCTTTTTTTTATACAGAAGTCTAAAATTTTTGATATGGATAATACTCAAGTATTTCAAAACTTGATTTTCACATTTAGGTCTTTAATATGATAAAATTAATTATAATGTTTAATTTCTATGTCTGCTATATCAATCTAGCATCATTTATTAAATAGTTTTTATTTATAATGCAAGATTTTTAGGGGGGGTGTTGAGTCCCAATACTTAGCTCTGGCTGTCTGGGAACTCACTATACAGACCGGGGTGTTCTTGAACTCACAGATATTCTTGTACCTCTGCCTTCCTAGTGCTGTGATTAAAGGCATGTGCCACCACACCTGGATATAATGACACTTTGGTAACCCCCCCAAAATTTAATGATATTGGAGCCTGTTTTCAAGTTATCTATTACATTCCTATAGTCTATAAATATCTATATATTAAAAATTAAAATGTGTGTGTGTCTGTGAGGGTATAGTGTATGCCATGTATGTGCAGAGGCTAGAAGACAGCATTGGGTCCAGGCTTGAGTTATAGTCAGTTGTGGGCAGCCCCATGTGGGTGTTGAAAAATGAACTCAGGTCCTCTGGAAGATCAGGAAGTACTTTTTAACCCTCTAGCTTTTTACTAAAAAACAATATTTTAATTGCTACAGCTTTATTATAACATTTAATATCATAAAGACAAAAGTTCATTGTCTTCTTTCAGAATATTTTGGCTATTCTTGACCCTCCTGGGAATTTAAATATGATAGTGCCAAGTTCCCTAAAAGGTTCTGGTGAAATTATATTAAATTTATAGGTAAATTACAGAAGACTTTATAGTTTTATGCTGTTGAGAATTCTCACCTAACAAATATGGTATATATTCCCACATACTTGTCATTTTTATATCTTTTAATAAAATTGTATAATTTTCTTTATGAATATCCTATACATTTTGTTCCAGTTATTGCAATTGCAACAAGCCTCAGCTTTTATTATTATTTTAAATGTTATAATTTTTTAAGTTGAATTTTATGATTTTTCATTTATGTTATAGAGGGAAACATTTGGTTTTCTGTTTGACTTTTGCATCCAACAACTTAACTGAAGAAAACTCTTTGCTTCTAGTAGTTTGCCAATTACATAAAGACAGTCACATCATCTGCAAATGATAAAACAGACAGGTCTCTTATCTAGTGTAGTTATTATTTTTTCTTAATTAAACTAGTGGCCGTGGGATTCTTTCTTTGTTCTTTGGTTTGAAGAAAATATCTGTAATTTTTTTCTAACAGTGATATTTCAAGCAGAGAAGCAAGACCACTAGGATAGAGATATTTGTTTGTTACAGGGATTGAACTTTATACACTTGAGGACCTGGGTAAACTCCTTTTAAGATTTATATTGACAATTAAAGTCCATAGGACAGATAGTGTGAAGGAAGGATGAATGGAACGGGGAAGAATGTTAAAAGCAAATGGAAATCACAATCCCAAGATGGAGACTACAAAGACACTGAAATTTCTGTCCATACTGTTACCTCTGTACTTGATGGCTAAAGATCTTTGTAATAGATCTCAACACACACGTCTTTATACAAGCATCAGAAACACCTACAAGGTAAAGAACCGTGACCAGCTGAGATGCTTGCTCTGGGCTAAGAGAAGTAAAAGATTGTAGTTATAAATACCAACTTTGACCATGTGAAGAAGGATTGCAATAGTTTCTTCTGCATTATAATGTGGATAAGCTTATATATGCTAGCCATAAAGGCTGGTTTTCCCCCTTGAGTCATAGGTACAAGGTAACTCAGACCCCCATGGCTATGACCTTCACTATTGGTATCATAGTCTCCCCTTTTCTTGCTCTACAGTCTCCCCCATTGTTAACTCTAGGTAAGTTCAAGTTGAATTAAATAATGATTCTATTAGTTACCAACTTTTGGATATCTTATCTATTTTCTATTTTGTTGAATATAAATTTATAATGGCAATATGTATTTGATTTTTTTCTCAGATCTTAGGGAAAGATAGGCAGCTCTTTATATCTATGGGTCCCCATCCAGGCCCTGCAACTGCCAGTTCAATTAATCACAGATCAAAATATACTTGAGATGCCAATACTTATACCGGTAGTGAACATGTATAGGGTTTCTGTTTGTTATTCCACAAACAATATAGTTTAACAACTGATTATATATAGCATTTACATTATGTTAGGTATCTGTCTTAGCTTCCCTTCTGTCTCTGTGATAAAACACACTGCAAGCATCTAGGGGAGAAAGAGTTTATTTTGGCCTACAGTTACAGAAGGATAGATTTCACCGTGGACCATGGTAACAGACAGAGAAGGTGGGATTTGGGGAGCAGGAAGCTGGTCCAAGAAATAAAAAGAGTGAGAATGAAGAGGGCCCAGGTTATGAGACTTCACAGCCTGCCCACATTGCCTTCCTCCAGGAAAGCTAGCTCCACCACCTAAAGACCCCATGATCTTCCCATACAGCGCCACCAGTTGGGGACCACATGTTCAAATGCATTTCATGTTCAAACCACAAACAGTAATCTAAAGATGAATTAAAATATTCAGCAGAATATTCATTAGCTAGATGAAAGTACTATGTCATTTTAAATCAAGGACTCTAGCACCATCAGATCTTGTATATATGCAAAGACACCTAGAACTAACACCTGGGGATTCTGAAGAACTTCTGTACTGGGAGATACATATAGCTCAGGCAACTTGAAAGTAACAAACCCATAGTAACTGCCTTTCTTGCCTATATTGTTTTCGTATTCCATTTATTAGGGTATAATTTATAATAAAATACATCTATTTTAAGTATACAATTTGAAAACCTTTCACAATTTTGCCCTCTCAGATTCAGATAAGTATTGCTTCATTTTCTGACATTATATATTAGATTTGACTATTCTGAATTTTATATAAGTGAAACATTACAGAATATACTGGTTTGTGTCTGGCTGTTTCACTCATTTATTAAGTTTTATTTTTTACATTTATTTATTTATTTGGAGAGAGAGAGAGAGAGAGAGAGAGAGAGAGAGAGAGAGAGAGAGAGAGAGAGAGAGAGAATATGGCATGTGTGTGGTGGTCAGGGAACAATTTGGGGAATTGGTTCTTTCCTTCCACTGTATGATTTTGAACCCTTCATCCTTGGTAGCAAAAACCCTTATTCTCTGGACCATCTTACAGGCTCCCAGTTTAATCATTTTTGGATCCATTTATGCTGCTATTGCTAAATTTAGGTTGAAAAGTTTGGTGGCAAGCACTATTATCCTTGAAACCATCTTGCTGTCCCCCATGTGCTGCTTTTCCAAATGTATACTCTGCCTGTCAGGTTGAAATTTGTATAAATGTCAAGTTGGTTAATGGCATTTCAGTTTTCCATAGCATTACCGACTTCCTGTGCATTTATTCTGCTGGTTATTGGTGAAGAAATACTGAGATCATTTTTCTTATTTTTTTTAAAAAAATCTTTAATAACTGTAGGTGTGCCTATTTCTACTTCAAGTTCCATTTTCATATAATTTGAAACTGCTAGTTGTTTTATGTGTATTTGGAAATTCTTTTCCTGAATTATCTCCTTCACATGTGTACTGTCCCTCCTCATCTACAATAGCATTTTGGGTCGCTTTGTTTTCAGTGGGGTTCTGTTTGTAGGAAATTGTCTCTGACTTTGGAAAATGCTATTGTTTGATTTTCATTAAATAATTGTTAGCTGGTGTAATCGTCCTGTTTGTGCTGCTATAACCGAATGCCAGAGGCTAGGGAATTATTAAAGAAAAGAAATGTAGGAAGCTGGGGAATGTAAAATCCAAAATGTCAGCCTTCGGTGAAGCCTTTCTTTCTGCATCAAAACAAAGCAGAGGTATCACGTGGTAGAAAGACAAAGACTGGGTGAGAAAGACACATCAGACTTCACAGCCTCAAGCTCTCTCTGACACCAGCATTAATCCATTCACATAAGTGGCACCCTTCTGACCTGAAAATCCCCCAGCAGGCCTCACCTCCCAACACTCACATCAGGGATAACCTTTGTAGCACATGCACTTAAGGACGTGGTCAGACCATAACAGTAGAATATGAAATCCAAGCTAGTAGTTAGTGTCTCTGAGCCGTATGAAGATATCCTTTAACCTTTTACTTTTGGTTTGGGATGCTTATGTTGTAGTCCCTCCTTTCGATTAATCTGTTGCTACTTTCTATGATGCGCTGCCATTTCTCTCTAATGAATTTTAAGATCTGCTATTTAACTTTAGTATTTTGATATTTTTTGCAATGTAAATATATTTAAGTTTGGATTTCTTTTTATTTTTCATTCTTGGCATGGATGTTTCTTAAAACTGGAATTTATGGCTTTAATCAATACAGAAAAATGTCAGCCATTATGTTGGAAAATATTGATTTTCTGTCATCCTACCATCCCTGTAATCTTTCTAGTGTCTCCCTAGGGAGTTCTCGCCACGGATATATGTGACTATCTCATTCCACCCCTGATATCTCACCAGCTCCTTTTCATATGCTCCATAATTCATATATCCCATTTTTTGATCTTGCTGTGCTGCATTTTAAGTACATTCATCAAATATATTCTCCAGTTCAGTAATTCTCTTCTGTGGTGCTAAATGTGATTTAAAAGGCCACTGAGTTTTAAATTTCAATATTTATACATTTAATTTCCAAGAGATCAGCTGGATTAAAAATTTCCTTGTTAATTTTTTAAATGGATGACGTGTTCTTATGGGTGAAAATACTCCCTGTGTGTCTTTGCTAATTCTAAGCTTACTTATTTTATCCTTTTCCCTATGGCATCCTATCTTGAGAACAATTTGGAGACAGTTCAGGGTCCACTCTTAGGTTGTGTGACTTACTTGCATTCTTCTTTGTGCTGTCTTGTGCATCTCAGACTATGAATGACTGTGCCCCTTCAAAGCTTTTACTTTTGTTTTTGCTGGCTACTAGAATCTGGACAGTTTTTGTTGATGTTGTTCATTTTTAAGGATTCCTAGCCTGGGCAGATGGTGTGGCTTAAATGCACGGTTACAAGGATGTATATATATGAGGGGAGGGGAGGGGAGGGGAGGGGAGGGAGGGAGGGAGAGAGGGAGGGAGAGATATTCTTCATCTTCTGCTTGCAGCAGCAGATCAGATTATTCTTTTCTTTACCACCTGTTCCTAATGGCTTATTACTTATTACTAAAGGCCTTGGGTTGATTTGCAGTTTGATTATTTCTAATTCTCTGACTTCTGTAAATCAAAGGAATCCAGTGTTCAACTAAACAATCCCCACTAAAAAGTGATACAAAAGAACATGCACAGGCAAAGTCTTACACCAGTGTACCACCAGCAAGCCTTGCTTAAGAAAAACAGTGTGGAGGATTTTCACAGGAAGAGGGGCACTTATAAGTGTTTATGCAGAGAAAGAAGAATCCAGAAGGAAGGAGCATGTGAACAAAGAAGATAAGAATTTTCTTCCTGTTTTCATGATAATTAAGGTGGAATCAAAACACAACAAAAAATAGAACACTAGAAAATAGCGTATCTAATGGGGAACATTATGTCAAGTAAGATTAGAATTTAGCAAGAAAACAGGAAACTGACTTATACTATCCAGGAAAATTTATTTTTACATTTACAAAAATTCCCAAATGGGAGACAATTAACTTACTGGCTCCTCAGTGATATTAAAAACCCTGTTGTCTTCATCTCCTCTGCTCTTATTTTTTTCTTATGTTCCCAGTAATACTGGATCATTTTTTCTGTTTATACAACCCACTTTTTCTATCTATGTGGAGGGGTCTTTACTTTTGGCCTGGAAGTAATTGCTTATGTGCATGCACTTGTGTACTGTCCCCAGAATTCTCCCTATATTGGAATCATGATGTATGTACCATTGTATCATCTCCCTTTTAAAAATATTTAGGATTATACATAGAAAATCTTTTATTTCATTTTATGACTATTTTGGAGTTTTGAAAATCTTTAAAACCTTGACTTAAACAGCAATTTATTCTCATCTGTTCACTCATGCAAAAGGAAAAAAAAAAGTCCACCTACAGAAGGTGAAGGGTTGAGAATAAACAAGTTAGTGAGTGCTTACCTATGTAAGGAAGAAAAGTAAAAGTCAAGACTATTTTTTTTTTCACTAAAATAGTTTTATGCACTATTGGGACTAGAATTCTGATATTACTGTTTCAATGTCTTAATTTGCCAAATTTTCACACTTCTTATAACTTTTTTCAATTCAGTGTGACTTTCAGTTACTAACCCTCAAACACTATTTATGGATGAGTTCTTTCCGTCGAATAGCCTAACTAAAGCTGTGTTTGGGAAAGATATGAAGAATCTTACCTGTGGGTCTGAGGTTGTGTGGGGGTGGCAGCTGCTGCCGCTGTCTGTTCTGGGAAGTCACTTTGGTCAGCCCAGGCCATGAAAACTATACTTTTCTCCTGGTATATACCTACAATAAGGACAGTGATTATTCTAAACCCATGTTTCATTTTAATAAAGATCTTGATTTCTTTTACTTTTTGTAATACATGCATTTGTTATACATAAAAATAAACAAAAATATGATTAATAGATAATCTTGGGGCTGCAGATATGACTCAAATAGTAGAGCGCTTGCTAAGCATGAACACAGCCCTAGTTTTAATCCTGTATAAATAAACACTGTTTAAAAATCTGATGAGGTGGCACATGTCTACAGTCCCAGTACTTGGAGGTAGAACAGGAGTATCAGGTGTTCAAGGTCATCCTGCTCTACAAAGTGAGTTTGAGGCCAGGCTGGGCTTAGACCATGAGACAGTCTCATATGTGTGTATACATACATCTATTTTCATACTTTTTATAACTTTTAGTGTAACATAATAAGATTTAGTGACTTTTAATTAGTATGTAATATATAATTCATATACTATGTTACAAATATGTTAACTAATATTTCATTATGAATAAAATATTCAGTCTTTAAAAATAATGACATTTTGGTTTAGGTTGCCATGTGGATTATGCTAAATGAAATAAAGCAGTTCTCAAAAATAGATACTATATGATTGCACATATCCAAGGTACCTAGAGCATCAAAATTCATAAAGGTAAAGTAGAGTACTGGGTGCTCAAGGCTAAGGGGAACAAGAGATGGGGAGCTGCTTAATAGGTACAGAGTTTTAATGTTGTGGATAAGAGTTCTAAAGATCAGTTATGATACAATGTATTTCTTATAATTGAATTATTTACTTAGAAATTGTAAGGACTCTAAGTTAAATGTTTTGAATTTTATCATGATTAAATTATTTTAAAAGAAGGAAAGGAAAAAGTCTTGATTGCAATTGTTGAATGGCAAGTCATGTATATGGAACAAATTAGAAGGTGTAAAGGGCAGTGATTTGACTGTGAGCCTTCTGTGTTCCCAAGTCTTCTTATGTGTTCTTCCACTGCCCACCCCTCTTTCCAGCAGCATCAATTGATAACGCTTTATTACATGTCTTTCCATAGGTAGAAAAGACATATTCTTTGGAATAGCTCTTTGGTATTTCCCTGGATTTCATGCACCTGTCATTCCCCTAGCAGTGGCCGTTGCATTGCCTCTGATTTGACATTTCTTTAAAATCTCACTTTGTAAAAAGTAATATATATATTCCACTATGTGTTTGGTTATTTCACATAGTAATGTGAAATTTATGAAAATTACTAATTTTAACAGGCATATCCACAGGTTTCAAAATTTAGAAAGCAAAGAGAGAATAAATATGACAGCGTTCCACTGTTGCTGATATCTCCCAGGTCATTATGATCCGTCTAGTATGGCATTTGCCTGCCTTTTCACAAATCTGCTCATTGCATTTTTTTATGTTCTACTTACTACTTTTGAAAACTGCCTTTCCCAGGTTTCTTTGCCTGGTGGCTTCTGGCTAGTTTCAGTGGAGAGTAAGAGGAAAGACTGCTCTCTGCAATTATGCTTTGGGTAGAGTTTCCTGAAGTTGCTGAAACTTCTTGGCTCCATTTCCTACTACACATCTCTACTTTGTTCCAGCTCACTTTGAGCACCCATCCTGGATTCTAATACTGCTGCTGGTGGTTCAATATTATTAGATTAGCAGATATTATAGTCTGCTTCCTGTTTCTGTGATAAACATCATAATCAAAAGCAACTGTGGAGAATAGGGTTTATTTTTCTTATAATCAGAGTAGGAAGTCAATCAAGAGCAGAGTCAAGAACCACTGAGGAAAGCTGTTTACTGGCTTGCTGTTGGGTTCACATTCAGCTAGCTGGCTTTATTATACACACTGGACCCACTTTCCCAGGGGTGGCACTGTTCACAGTGCTTTGAGCATTCCTCTATCAATTATCAATTAAGAAAATGCACCACAGACATGCCCATAAGTCAATCTGGTGGAAGCAATTCCTCAACTGAGGCTTCTTCTTCCTAAGTGTGTTAAGTTGACAACCCAAAATAGCTTTCACATTGAAGTTTAAGAATTTATTCAAGTTGTCTTGATCATAAATAGGCATAGTGATTATCCAAACAGGATGAGCTATTTGCTTATTGAATGATTTTTTTAAATCTCTGATCTCACAAAGACTGATGCAATTTTGTCTCCTGGGAAGAATGTGAGGTGTGTCTGGAGGTTATGCTAGCACAGGCTTGCTACACTTAAGGGCACAAACGGGCTTGACTTTAAAAAGCAATAATGGAAATTTGTGCCTTCAGTTCTCATTACTGAAAGCTTTTTCAAAGAGCTGCATGGAGTGGTCCAAGAGCCACCTATTACTGCTGGTTAAAATATGAACCCCGGGGTCAAAGTAATTTCAAGAAATAAAATAAGTATGAGACAGAGTGCCATTGCTGTCTGTTATCCCCAGTGCCACAGATGGAAAACCTTCTGCAAGGAGCCAAGTAGAGCATATTTTGGGTGTTAAGGGCTGTGCTGTCTTTGGAGATATGACTCACTTCTGATGTTTTAATACTAAAGCAGCCATAGACATAGACCATGTTTAAAGAAATGAGCATGGCTGTGCTGTAATCAGACTTTCTCTGTAAAAGGGCAGCTGGCAAGAACTTTCCAGATCATATTTTACCCACCTACATCCCAGAGTAAAAATAAGAGTTCTCACAAAGTACAGTCACCTCAAAACATAGAATGCTCCCTCTGTGACATCTGAAATGAATTATAGGTTAACAGGTCATCTGGATATTGGACTTTAGACATAGACTGGCATCATTAGCTATATGACCTTGGTTGATTGTTTAGTGTTTCATTGTTCGGTTTCTTCATTGGAAAGCTAAATAATAGCTCCTATGTGTACATGTAGTAGCAGTAAACACAATATATTACCATAAGTAAAGCCTTTACAACAGTACCTGACACCATGCTGTATGCAATTTTGGTAGCCTTAGCTCAGTGTATAGCCTGCTGCCAATGTAGCCTTCTGTATTAGTTACTTTTCTCTTTGAAATATCAAAATACCTGACCAAAACAGGTTAAAGAATGGAGGGTTTATTGTGGTTCACAGTTTAAAGGTAATAATCCACCATTTACGGGAGGATATAGTAGTGAGAGTGATTCTAGCTGTCATGGCAGGAGGATGAGGTTCAGCATCCAGAAGAGGAGATGAACACTGGTGCTCAACTGCCTTCTCTCTCTTTATTCACTCTGGGGTTCCAATCCATGGAATGGTATCACCCACATTCTTATTCCCTTAGTTTAACCTTTCTGAAAATGTCCTCATAGAGGCTTTCAGAGGTATATCTGTTAAGAGGTTCTAGAATCTAGTCAAGCTAATGAAAATTAACCATCACAAGTCCACTACTTGTCAAACTGATGCCCAAGTACATCACTTTAAAATCACTATATTCTACTTTTGGTCCCATTTGATCCCACAAGAATATAGCCATTTTAGAATTCAAAATGCATTCAGCTTATTTTAAAAGTCCCCATAGGCTTAGTAGTTTAAAGATGGTTAGAAAACCCGGAATCTAGATTCTCTTTTGATATTCAAGGCATTTTCCTATGTATGAGCCTTTTCTTTAAAGTTAATACTTCCAAGATACAATGTCACAGAACACACATTGCCATTTCAAATGGAGGAAATGGGAGAATGACAAGGAAAGGAAAGACCAGAGCAAGACCAAAAAATATAACCAGACAAGCACCCAACCATGCACTTATGCGTTTGTCATGTTAGGCCTATGATGAAATTATCAGGGTTCCAGTAGCTTTGGGCAACCTCATCTCTCCAGCTCTGTTGACTGCAGAATGTGTAACTTCTCTCTTGGGATAGCTCCAGTCTATGCTTGCAGCTTTCCTTGGTGGATGTTCCATATTCCTGGCATCTCTAATATGCCACCCAGGATTCACTCACACAGTTCGATGCAGTGGCATCAGAGGCTTCTTTGCTGGTAATCAGCTCCTGCCACACAGTGCCAGCCTTACTAGCTTTTTGTAAGCATGGTTCAACCCTCCATGACTTCATAGCTTACATTTTTCATGCCCACAAAGCCAGCACCATGCAGAAAAACACCCCCAGGTCCTACTGCCAGCTCAAATTGCAGTCTGGCTCTGCCACAGCAATAATGGCCTCTGTGTACCTTACCAACTGAACCTGGGAAAGTACTTTGCTGGACAGTTATTTTCAGGTAGGGACCCACTCAGCCACATCCTCAATTCAGGTTTTCTCAAATGAATTTGTGTTTCCACTGGTTGGAACAAGAGCACTTCTGTGTCATCCAAAAAGGAGTGCCAGGTTTTTGTTTAATTGAGATAGCATCTTTAACACTTACAGTTGCTGTGTCCTCACTGGCATTGCCTATTACTTTAAATTTACACTTCTTTCCTCACCCAACTTTACTGTTTCAATCTAGGTCTTACAAAGAATAGTGACCATTAATCATACCACAGCCTATGTCTTGAAATTGCCTCTGCTTAACAACATAGTCCATTCTTTTTAATTCAGCATCATTCACATGCTGAGCATGTAGTAATGAAGCCAGATTGCTAAAGGATAACATGAATGGCCTCTAACTCAGTATCCAGCAGAGTCCTTATTCTCCTTTGAAACACCAACAGCCAGGGCTCCACTATATGCAGTTCTCTCTGCATGCTGGTCTTTCAAAATCCCACCAGAATGGCTCATTAGGTTCTGCTTGGAGCAGTCTAAGGAATTCACTAGCTTATAGATTCAAATTTGCTCACATTCATCACACAAACTAGTTAGAAAGGCCTGCACAAACCACATAATCTAGCTTATCACAGCAATAGCCCAACTCTTTGGTACAAATATTTTGTACTAGTTACTTTTTCATTGTAACAAATAGTTATCAAAAGAAAGTTATGGAAGGAAGGGCTTTCTCTGCTCAAAGATTGTGGGTATGATCCATCATGGTAGGGAGCAGCTTTAGCTGTAGCACCAGGAGCATGAGGTAGCTGATCACGCCACATTCACAGTTAAGAAACAGAAAGATGAAAGCTAGTGTTCAACTTGCTCTCTCCTTTTCATTCAGCCCATGAAACGTGATCATGAGATAATGCCACTCTCATTCAGGCTGGGTCTTCCCTCATCAGTTAAACAGCTCTGAAAATATCCTCAAAGACATGCTAAAGGCATATCTTCTAGGTACTTCTAAAATCAAGTTGACAATCACACATTTCTTTTTCTCTTATCTCCACCTCCCATTTTCCCTCTTCCTCCCCTCTTAAAGACTTTCTCAGTATGCAGCCTAGACTGGCCTTGAATTTGATAGCTAAGCAGTCCAAATGATAAGATTATGGGCGTATGCAACCAGGCTTGTCCTCCACGAGCCATTATCCTCTCTCCGGCTATCTTGAGCCTCCACCTTCCCCTACTTCTACAGGGAGTACTTGGTACAGTAGTTCTCATCTAGGTCTTTTACTTTCATTCTTATTTGGAAACTAAATTGAAAGAGTTGAAGCATCTGTATCATTGAACTTTTTGGAGAGAATCCCATTCTTCCCCTTGGGGGTGGAGACTATTGTACAAGATGCATAATAACTGTCTGAATTCTATGACAGTACACACAAATTATCTTGAAACCCAAAAACTAAACAAAAAAAATTAGGTAGGCTAAAACCCATGGCAGTGTTTGAGGGGGGACACAAGTTTAATTTGAAGACTGTGTCAGTTGGTTTTAATGTCAACTTGCTACAAAGCAGAATCACCTGAGTTGAAAGCCTCAACTGAAGGACTGTCCTGCTTGTCTTATTTTGACTTGGGAAGATCATCCCCAAGTACCGGCAACATCTTCTGGTAGTAGTCCAGATAGAAAAGGCTGTGGCAGAAGAAAAAGTATCTTGGCTTTTGTTCGCTTGGACTTCTCTGTTGCCGTGAGTTGATTTCCCTAGTGCTGCTGCTGCTGCTGTAATGATGATTCCTTCACTGATAGCAGAACCAGTGCTTTCAGGCTTCTGTCATTGAGTGATGACCATTAGCTCTCCAGGAAACTTCAGGTTTTCTGTACCACATTGGGATTGCGGAGATACCCAGCCTTAGGGGCTGAGCAATTAGTGGGTTCTCAGCTTCTCTAGTGGGGGACAGTCACTATGGGACTACTTTGACTGCTGGGGAACCCAGCTTCAAGGATTGAGCACAAATGTGGCCTCAGCCTTTTCTGTATGATTTTGCTACTGTTACTGTTTTAATATAAGATGATTTTCTATAAGGAGTAAGAAAGGGATCAGGTCAAGTGGCCTCTTCTCTAGTTACTTTCACATGTGACTTCTGCAGCCATGTTACTCCAGTCTACTTCCTTGTAATGTCATTATTAGCCCTAGAAACAATAGGCAAGTGCTTATCTTCTTTAGTGTCTTCATCTGTAAAATGGGGTTCTAAGGGAAGGAAATGGTGAAGTTGAACCCAAGGCTTTATGCAAATTAAGTATACACTCTACCACTGAGATACACCTCTTCTCGCATCCAGGGTAGAAGCTCTAATTATAGTAATCTCTCCAAGAGATTGCCAAATGATGGCCATTTCCCCCTAAAACTCTTCAAATGATGCCTGACAGGAAAACATTTTACAAATGAAAAACATTTTTGTGACAATTAAATCTTATAATTTCTACAAGCTTCTATTCATTCTATCACCTGATAGGCTGAACAGTAGAAAACAGGAACCTAAGCTGTCTGCCACACACATTATCCTGCTCAGAGATGACCCTGTGTGAACTTGTGTAGGAGCATAGGACTGTGAGGAAAATTGCCCTAAGGGTATCATATCAGGCCATTCCTTGCAGGTTTCTGTTAGCCGTAAGGGAGACTTCCTGGGAGATTTATACCTAAACTGTGACATTTTAGGCCTTTGTAGAGTTGCTTTTATTAGGCTGTGCTTTATCATTATACATTTGTTCTATGCTGCAGAACATTATAAAGAATAGCTCCATGAACTATTGACTTCTCTATAAAGATGTCATCAAAGAGATTAATTTCATTTCAGCATCCTCTGTATAGGGAGAACTTTCCTGTTTCATTACTAAGAATAATTCTCTTTCTTTCTTTCTTTTTCTTTCTTTCTTTCTTTCTTTCTTTCTTTCTCTCTCTCTCTCTCTCTCTCTCTCTCTCTCTCTCTCTCTCTCTTTCTCTCTCTCTTTCTTTCTTTTCCTTTCCTGTATGACTCTGTAAAATATATCTGGTTTACTCTTTGTGGCCCTCTATCAAGTGAACAGATTCCTTCAAGGTACTTCAGGGAGAGGGGTTCTAGCCACCTACTTTGCTTTATTTGTGTTTTTTGTTCTCATTTTCTCTCCCCTGATCATCTTATTTAAGCTTACATTCAGAGGGTCAAAGTCCATGAGCTTAGGCATACTGTTGCAATGGGGTTTCTTGGTCCTGGGCAGCCAGAGGCCCAGACCCACAGACCTGCGCGCCAGACTCATTAGCCACCAGCCACTGCTGCTCAGGCCCTTAGAAATGACTCAGCCACTTATATTAACTTTATGCTGTTTGGCCTATGGCTCAGGCACATTGCTAGCTAGCTCTTACATCTTATATTAACCTATTTCTACTAACCTGTCTGCCATGTGGCCCATGGCTCACCTGTGTTCCTTACATGTTGCTCCTTGGGCAGCTAGCTCGATCTGCCTCGATTCCACCCTTTCTTTCCTACCTATTCTGATTCCTCTGCCTACCTTTTACAGCTCCTTTATTGAAAGATTGAGATTCACAGCATATAGAAAGGCATTCCCACATCACTTCCCCCTTTCTGTCTAATTAAAAAAAGGATTCAATTTTAACATAGCAAAATTGCATATAACAAAATAGCCATCAAGCAAGAATTACAGTTACAATATCTAGTCTATTTGTATTTAGCAAAATTAAAGAAAATACTCTTATCATCTACTTTATCCTTATGAATCTAAAGTTTCATATCCAATATACCTTTCAAATGACTAAGAAAAACTGTACCTATAACTATCTAATCTTCAACTACATCAAAGACCACAGAAGGATATATTTACCCAAGTAAACCAGAAGTGCAAGCAACTTTTAAAATCTAGAAAGGACAGAGATGACCCTTATCTGCCTGGACAGTCACCCAAAGTTCCTTTATAAAGTTGGGGCATCCATCTTCAGCCTACAGGCCCAGAGTCTCTTTTCATTTCAGTGAAGCAGGAAATCTGCTCTGCCCATTCTGGCACAGTTCATCAGTTGCTTCTCTTCGAGTCCTGAAGAATGTCTGACAGTTTTCTCTGTAAAGCAGGAACCTGATTGACCATCTCAGCTTGTTCTGCCAAAGTTCAGAGGTCATCTTCCTATGGAACCTGCATGCCCAGTTTAAACAGCATACTGTCAAGCAGTCAATATAAGAACAGGTTCATGTCCAGTGGCTAACCATTGCCACATATAGACTCCATATGGAGTTTCTTCGACGCTTATTTTTCTCTTTAAGTAAATTAGTGCTGCTAGGAGCAGACCTGTCTCACTGTCCAGAAAAGTCTAAGCTCTTAAAACATTTTAAATGCCATATTCTGTAGGTCTTATAAATGTTTGAAGATTACCTATCTAATTGAATTATATCTTTGTATACCTAAAAATCTAACTAACATGCATTTCTTAATTATACATTACAATTTTAAATCAGTTACATAAACATCATATCTTAAACAAGAGTAGAAAAACACATACAGCATAAGAGAATTGACCTTAAATTTGTATCAATAAACCAAAGTCTATACCAATGTAAAACATTTTGAGATTAACAGCTGATTTCCTGATCTAATTAAATTCAATAATCTAATATTTTAAATCATTCATATACAATATCCCCTTTTTCTTCTTAGAAAGAGATTGACTATGACCATTAACTATTTATAATGAAAACAAACATTTAGAAACAATATTTGGGGAAATTGGGCATAGTTTTCCATTACTACTTCCTGCTGATTAAGAGGCATTGAAAATCTCACGGGTTGTTGAGACTGGATCATAATCTGCATCCCTGAAGCTGATATGGCCATCTCTTCCCATCAGAGGTTTTTTCAGGGGGTCTTGGTTGATGAATCCATATGTGCCTGGAAGCAATCCACAGGTTCTCGTCTTCTGTGGAAATAAAAGCAGAACTCTTCCAAAGTAATAAATCCTTAGACACAAATTTCAAAATCAAAATCCCTTTAAAATATATATTCTTGTTTAACTTAGTAGCCTTTGCATTAGCAATCCATTGTCTTTCTGCAGTTAGCTCATTAACAGTTAAAAATTTAAAAGAAAACACAATAACAACCAAAATCCAGATTTTGTGTCTATTTTCCATATTTATGTGGCTTATTATATTTTTATTACTCTATTTCTCTTTTTTAAAGACGTTCTCTACCTTCTCTCTTTTCTCTCTGAAGACTATGTACCTTTTACACACATTGTAGCCCACTTACAGGTTTTTTAAAAAAAATCTGAATCTGTTTTATTGTGAATCCTTAATCATTTTCTAACTAGAAGAGCTTTCTAAAATACTCTCACTCTCTTGCCACATAGTTTTTGCAGATACAGCTGAATCAGTAAGTTCTCTTGAAGGGACCGTGTCTCTGTTTATGACCAGCAAACAGAGCACACCCAAGAAAATGCTGCTACTAATTATCCCTCTTTGTATCCTTTTTGTTCAAAATAAACAGAAATCTAAAATCAATCACATGCTACTGAGTCTTCTGTAAGATTTCAGGAACCAGCCTGATTGCAGCTTACACTGCCTGTGGCCAGTCTGCTGGCACCATTTTGAATGTGACCAGGATGCCACGCTTTCTTTGTATAATGACCTGCTTCATATACACAATTTGGAAGCTTCCTTGGCTCAGTTTCTGTGATCTAGAACCTTTTCTAATATTTCTCAGGCTTTAAGTGGATAATCGACCCACGCTGGACGCCATCTGAAGTAGTGAGGTTTCTTGGTCCCAGGAAGCCAGAGGCCCAGACTCTGCCGTGCCAGACCCATTAGCCACTCAGGCCCCAAGAAATGACTCAGACGCTTATATTAACTTCATGCTGTTTGGCCTATAGTTCAGGCACATTGCTAGCTAGCTCTTACATCTTAAATAAACCTTCCTCAAGTCCTGAAGAGATAGCTCTCTATGATTATCCTTTAGATCACACTTCTAATTTGAATTCCAGATGGAGTTAACCACTATTCTGAGAATTGTTATAGATGTACATAGTCAGTCCATTAAAATCTAACCAGTGTTTTAGCTTTTACAGGATCCCAAAGAGATACCTTCACCCTTAAGTCAGCAGGAAGCAACCTTATGAAAGACTACGCTCCCTTTCTCAATAAGTTTTGTGTTCTGAGGGTTGTGGGTAATTATTATTCTGTTAGAACAGTTATAAGTAAAAATTGGGTGGAGGACAGAACTATAATATAGCCCAAAGATCTCTTTTAAAGAAGAGAAAGAGGATAGGTAGGATAGATAAAGGTAGATTGTTCTACCAACCTATACACAATTTTAGCTGAATATATGGGCTAAGCTAAAGACAATTTGCACTGGCATAGATATTTGTATATTGATACAAATGTGAAATCATTTTATATGTTTAATTGAGATAATTTGTACATTGGTACAAAGTTTAATCTGAAATTGCTTTAAATAACCAAAGCAACTTGTACATCGATATAAATCTGAATCTGTAACTGTTAGGTAAAATTGAATCTGTAATTGCTATATTTTATATATGCTTCTACCTCTGTTTAAAACATTTGCACATTATTGTCATGTCCACTATGCAATTACTACCTTCATTTAACTATACTAGATATAATGTATGATTGCACTAGTCATAATATATGTACAAGATGTTTTATATACCTCTATTTAGATGATATATATGTATATACATGTCTAAAACGCTGTGGCCACTTTACATGGTATATATACCCCTGGCTAATGTTTGATAGTCATGCTAAAAGTCATTGTTCAGAGATTATACACCACTTATATAGGTATTCTAATTTTTAGTACAGGGTCTATTCTTTAAGACGATAAAAACTGCAGTCAACATTACTTAAGGTCATCTCAGATACAGGTTAGAATATCATAGATAGACAGGAATCTTCAACCATTTCATAGACCCAGAGAATATGGCATTTAACATTTGGAATTTGGCCACGAGAGACACGACAACTCCTGGTGTCACTGCTCCTTTCCCGAGATGGTGTTGAGCATCGAGGATACTCCTTTGGAGTTTGTCCTTTTGGCAGAGAATGGCCGGTTGGGTAAAGAACTGCCCTTACCTTGATTGCTGACAGTACACACATGATGTCCAAGATGGATGAACAAGTTGATGGATGGAGACTGACAAAACCTGCCTGGACAGGATAAGACAGTCCCTCCAAAATTACTCTGCTTGTGAAAAGATCTGTCAGATACCACAGGCCTGTAGCCAATATGATGGATGCCCCAACTTTATAAAGGAACTTTGGGTGACTGTCCAGGCAGATAGGGGTCATCTCTGTCCTCTAGATTTTAGAAGTCGCTTACTCTTCTGGTTTACTTGGGTAAATATATCCTTCCATAGTCTTTGATGTAGTTGAAGATTAGATAATTATAGGTACAGTTTTTCTTAGTCATTTGAAAGGTATATTGGATATGAAACTTTAGATTCATAAGGATAAGGTAGATGATAGAGTATTTTCTTTAATTTTGCTAAATACAAATAGACTAGATATTGTAACTGTAATTCTTGCTTGATGGCTATTCTGTTACATGTAATTTTGCTATGTTAAAATTGAAACCTTTTTTATTAGACAGAAAGGGGGAAGTGATGTGGGAATGCCTTTCTGTATGCTGTGAATCTCAATCTTTAAATAAAAGAACTGTTTTGGGCCATGACAGGCACCATAGAAGAAGTAGGAGGAGAAATTAGAGCATAGGTAGGAGAAGCAGGGTGGAGTCAGGGAGATTGAGCAAGCTGCCAGAGGAGCAACATGTAAGGAACACAGGTGAGCCACGGGCCACAGGGCAGACAGATTAACAGAAATGGGTTGATTTAAGATGTAAGAGCTAGCTAGCAATGTGCCTGTGCCATAGGCCAAACAGCATGAAGTTAATATAAGCGTCTGAGTCATTTCTGGGGGCCTGAGCAGCAAGGGCAGGCAGCTAAGGGGTCTGGCGTGGCAGGGTCTGGGCCTCTGGCCGCCCGGGACCAAGAAACTCCACTGCAACAGCATACACCACAGCAGGTGACAAGTATGGTGGCTGGAAGAGCATGCTGAGAGCTCGGATCCTGAACCACAAGTACATAGCTGAGAGGGCATACTGGATGTAAGGAATGTTTTTTCCATTCAAATCCCCCCCCCCAAGTAGCATATTTTCTATAGCCAGACTGCCATGTTATGTTGTTTGGTCCTGGAAACCAGACTAAGATGACAAGAGAATGAAGAAAGAACAGATCCCACATACTGTCTTAGTCACTGTTCTATTGCTGTGAAGAATCACTATAACCAAGGCTACTCTTATAAAAAGAAAGCATTTAATTGGTAGCTTGTTTATAGTTTTAGAGGAATAGTTCATGATCATCATGGCAAGAAACAGAAGGCATGGTGCTGAAGAAGTAGCTGAGTACTTTATACCCCAATAAGCAGACAGCAGGCAGAGAAGAGAGTGAGACTTGGCATAGCATGGGCTTGTGAAACCTCAAGGCTCACTCCCAGTGACGTGCTCCCTTCAACTAAACCATACCTCATAATTCTTCCCAAACAGTTCCACTAACTGGGGACTAATCAGTCAAACATATGATGTGCTTTTGGGGCCCATCTTAATTAGGCTTAGGATTGTTATGATGAAACATCATAACCATAAATCAAGTTGGGGAGGGAAGTGTTTTATTCAGCTTCATTTCCACATTGTAGTCCATCACTGAAGGAAATCAGAACAGGAACTCAAACAGGGCAGGGCCCTTGAATCAGGAGTTAGCTGACACAGTGGCCATGGAGGGGAGCTGCTCAATGGCTTGCTCAACCTGCTTTCTTATAGAACCCAGAACCAGCACAGGTATGGAACCACATAGAATTGGCTAGGCCCTCTCTCATCACCAATTAAGAAAGTGTCATACAGCCAGATCCTATGACTTATTTTTCTCATTTGAGGTTCCCCCCTTTTAGATAACTCCAGTTTGTATTAAATTGACTTAAGACTAGCCAGCATACCACCACACATACAAACTATCTGAAATCAGGTAGTCTGTGTTCATTTCAAAGGAAGGCACCTAGTATGACTCCTTGACACTCAGAAACTCAACAAGTTCATTGTGTACAGTACAAGGAGAGGTTAGATAGTCTTGGTAGAAGGTCTTTGTATGGGAGCAGTCTCAGGTTAAGGTTACCCAGGCGGAGGATAGAGTCTCTAGTTTTTGCATGCACTGGTCAATTGTTTGTAAACACTTGTACTTGGACCAAAAAGGGGCCTTGCTATCCCTCTCAGCCTCACCCAGGAAAGATGCTGCCACTTCCATGGGTCCTTGACATGGCTGTGCCCTATCAACAAGACACATTCACTTAGTACTGCATATACTCCTCACAAGGCTGTACAGCCTAAATTTCACCAAGCAGTGTCACCAACTGGGGACCAAGTGTTCAAATGCTTGCAATTATGGAAAATGTTTCTTACTCAAACTAGCACAATGGTTGAACAAAATTAAAAAGATTTGAGCAAAAAATATGAAACAAAATACCCACAAGTCCTTGTCTTCAGGCTCAAAAGATGCACCATCTTGCAGTATGCTAATCACTGAAGACACCACCACTGTTGTGTACATACTGTGTGCTAAGAATTCTAGTAGTTGCCATATAGTCATTATTTTATTCATGAGAAAGTAGTAGTCACACAAAATATAAACAAATAGTTGTTACACTAAGATGCTGAGAAAAAAGATTCTATTTTCATACTGATTTAGCCAAATTACCTACCAGAATGAATGACTAACTGCCTGTGTGTTATGAGAACTTAGCCTTGTGGTGATGATGAATATCATGATGCCATCTTTCATTTATTAAGCACATGCTATATACCAGCCATTGTTCTGAATATTTTCCATGGATTAGCTCTCCAAAACCTCAGACAGTATTTTGGTATTGCTAATACTACATTCATCTTACGGTTTAGGAAACAGACACAGAAAAGCTATATCTGGGTTTCTCAGTAAGTACTATTGACATTTCACAAAACACAGTTCTTTGTGCTAGAGAGCTGTCCTGAACACCACAGGACATATAGTAGCCTCTCTAACCTCTACTCAATGTCAGTAGCAACCCCCCTTTCCCAGCTAGAACAACAAAAGTATCTCCAAAAAATGTCAAATGTTCCTCTAGGGACACTTCTGCTAAGGAGGGGAAATCAATAAGATATTTTATCCCAATGCACAGAATAGATAAGAGTCAGAACTGAGACTCAACCAAGATTTTCTGGTTCTACAACCTGAGCTGTTACCATTAAGCTCTTCCCCATAAAATCTTACTGGTAATTTGACTTTTTGGAAAAAAAACTGTAAAAACTTTAGTTGCACTTGTCTGAAATGGGTGGACGTGTATGTGGTTCAATGGCATGGGTTTTGGGGTTCCATATTCAGAGTGAAAGAAAATGTTTGCTGCAAGAAGTAGGTAGACCAGTACCTTCAGGTTCTTAACCGTGGAGAGACTTTGGTGCTCACAGAGGCTTGTTGAGATAAAGAAGAGGAGAAAGGAAGAGGAAGTCAGAGAGAGAGGAGAAATATTCTTGGGTTTTTGTTTAGTTGGTTCTCCTCCTCTTTTGTTTGTAAGATGACGTCATGAGAAGAATGTTAAGAAAATAAATGCTGCCATTTGAAGACTCTTCCTCCCCTGGTCTCCTGGGGCTTCCCATTGGCTAGCCCTACAAGAAAGCTAAGGACTAAGTGCTTTCCAATGCTTCTCCACTCACTCAACGTCCTCGTAGGAAATTAGGAGAAAGGCCCCTCTCTTTTCCATCTATTAGCTTTTAGTTTTTAAATGTTAGCCCACAATTTTACAAATTGTCATTTTCTTGGTGGGGAATCAATGTCATCTGATACCTTTGTTTTCACCTTCCATGCTCCCCATTGTGTAGAGCTGTTTAATTACCTTGTAAACTTTGAGGAAAGAAAAAGAAAAGCATTCTAATATCTACTTTGGAATGATACCAGGATGCATCTGCCACAGAAACATTGGACTAGTCTGTCTTTTTCCTTTAATTTTTAAAAACTGTAGCTAAGACATAAGGTTCGTTGTTAAGTATTTATGTTGGCAGAGTTTCAAATGTGAAGATTCTTTTTGGAGCAGTTTGAAGTAGTGGGATATTTGCTTTAAACTTTTTTTCATGTCCTCAACTGATTAAACTTCCATTTTAGAGTCTATGTTGTGGGTCTTCTTTCCACAAGTCTTTGAAAGACTAAATCCATACAACAAAATATACTATCAATTCAGGGATATCAAAGCAATTAATAGAAAAAAGGATTGCTGCTAAAGAGCTGACTATATGGCATAACATATGTGAAATAGATTTTATGTTGATCATAATTTTTGATTTTTCTCACTATGAGCTTGAACTACTGAGTACAGCTTGCCTAAGTCTCTTTCCAACCCACTCTGGAGTGTTTCTGTCTGTTATGTTCCCTATACACTATGAGTTTCAACCTTTGATCTAAACTGTATATTCTAGAAGCACATAATCTCAGAGTGGCAAGTATTATTAGTAACCACTTAGCTCATTGCCCTCCCAGTGGGGGCATCTTCTTGGCTGATGTTGCTACCAGATGGCCACCCAGCCTGTGTTTGAGCCACATCTAGGACAAGAATTTTTGTGCTTGATAAAGCATCATGTTCCAATGCGGGCAAGTTCTGACTGTTAGCCATTTTTCTATGAAGCTGAAATTCCTAGTTTTACATATTAACATCAGCTATCAGAGGGCAGTGGCTGAGATCCTGGTTCTAAGCTAATCTGCTTTTGCTCATATTTCAGCTCTCCCTCTCACCACCATGCACCCTCATGGGAATTATTTAGGATTCTAAGCCAATTTGTTTCCTTGTATAACAGGCGTTAAAGCACAGTGATGAGTCTGCATATGTTTACTTAGCTGAGTTGCCTCTGAGGTGCCAAGAATTCAATTTCTTTGTTGGTTCTCATTAGGACTAGCAAGGGGAGAAATTGGAGAGCAAAAGTAAGACAGGAAGGAGAGCAGACATCTAGTTCTGATGCAGTTCCACTGAGTCATAACAAACCACCTAACATACATTATTTGTGAGTGGCAGCAGTTAGGATTGTAACTTTTCTGACACTTGCTAGCTCTTCCTCAGCATCTCTGAATGCTGAGTGAACCCTGTGTGAAGTTCCATGGTGAATTCCACTAGCTTCTTCACATCACCTACGCCTTTGAATTTGCAAGCTTGCTCATTGAGAGACTAGTGTGTGTTGCAATGTGATATCCATGTGACGAATATGAGGAGTTCTGATGGGAGACAAATGGAGGCTGTGATTTGTTCATGCTCTTGTTCACTTCATGCTGTTTTCCTTTCCACACTGATGTAAAGGTTCTCTTGAGGACCAACATCAAAAGCAGAAGCACGAGCTGTACTATACAGATTATATAACACCAGCCAGGGTGTAGCTCAGTGTAAAGCATCAGCAAAGCATATGTGAGGGCTCTAGATTCCATATCCATCACCACAGAAAACAACTTCACAACTTTGCATACAAAGTCCTTATCCTTAAAGTAAATCTCTTTGCTCTTGAGGGCTGTGTTACTCTGATATGACTTTAATGGTAGCAGTATATTGTGGAGAGTAATATAGTATACAGACAATGCTCAATAGAAAGTGTAGGACAATATGCAGAATCTGTGACTCTTACTTTCCAACTCTGTAGAACTTCCATCTCTATTTGCTACTGAATAGCGTTTGGTTTCTTCTTCCTCCTGACAGAATGGATCCACATTCTTAAATTTACATTCTTAAGATATTTAAGATAGAGAAGGATCTATGACATGTGATTTTATTATAGATGCTGAACTAAATGACCAAGAGCCATTATCTAATTTAACATTCTTCAGAAAAACTTTAGCAATTTTACAGGTGACAATATTGTTCCAGGGTACAGCATCAAGAGCCATGTCAACCAAAGTTGGTTAAAAACTTGAGGATTTCTGAACTATGTATGGTTATATGAGTTTCATATAAATATGCTTTTCTAAACTCATGTATTTAGTTTTTCTCAAAGTTAAATAAGATTTATGAATATTATTAGTATACTACTTACAAATCTTGTAATTACTGTATAAAGTAAGGGCAATTACTCTCATTTGTTCCTTGATTAATAGTCAACACAATTCAAACAGATTCAATTCATTTTAAACAATTAATCCTATTTATAAAGTTACTTAGTTCCACTTTTCAAAGTATACTCATAAATTTAATAAATTTGAACTTTTCAAGCCTTTCAAATGCTTGCCAATCCATAAGAATAATCCTAACAAACAAAATTCTACCAATTAAATGACTATGGTGAAGATAATTTAAGCACGTAATTCTTCTGAACTTTGACTTCTAAGTATTTCAACATTGCTAATACACTTAGTAAAATTCTCTTTGAATTTTCTATCTAAAATAAGTCAAAATCAATGGCTCAAGACTAATCTGACAGATTTTGTAAATTGACAAATTTCTTAGATACTGTAAAGAGACTATTTTCATTTTTAATTGACACAAAGCATTATTACTATGGTAACTTGCTTTATTATGGGATTTCTAAATTTTCCTCAGGGTTTAAAAGTCACCAAAGCAGAGGTGGGAATTTGGCTGTATTTTGTGGATTAAAGTGAAGTCAGAAGGCCGGTTTTGCCCTCAGGTTGTGTTTGCTTATTAGAGGTTCAAAATCAAGACACACATTTCAATGCTTTGTGTTTCTCAATGGTTCCCCTTAGTAAGGGAGTACACGGGGTACCTTCTCCCACTTTTTAAATAACTACTTTGTTCATGGGAGACCTTAAAGCTATACCTTTGATGTTCATACCTTCGACCAATTAGTTCGGATACCCTGTAATCTGTATTCCACCCAGGTAGAAGCTAAGCTACCTTCATCCCTAATTACATTGTGGACACTTTGACTGTTTTATTTCATTCTTCAATGTCTTATATTTTTTGGTGTCCATGACTCATAGCCATTGGTTAATTCTGAATTTGAACCCATGTTTTCATGATTCTAGAGCTTGAGCTATAGTCTACCACAAGAGGTTTTTATGAATTCTCTTTTTCAAGTTAAATATTTCCATCTAGTTCTAATTTGTGAAGTTCCAAATGCATTACTGTCTTAACTTTCATTTTCATAATTTCCTACACTTGTCAATATTCTTTCTAAAATACAGTGACCGAACTGAAGATGTGACTGAATGCAATGAGTGAGTCTTGTGAGTCTGTACAACCAGAAGCTAAAAGAGTAAGAACAATTATTTCTTATTGTGAACAATGAGAATACTGGGGATAATCTACAAACCAATGCCTCTCCTTTACAAGGAAAGACCAGGGATTTTGTTGGTGAAATGTATGTATACTATTTATATAACAAACTGTTGTCACATGTAGAGGACATGGCATTCCTAAGCATGCATAGTTGGAGATTATACTTCCTACATATATATTCAAAAGTAACAAGTGAGAACTATCCCCCTTCACTGTAGAGAATTTATCACAACATTAAGACTACAATAAGCAAAGTTAACCCTAGTCACTAAATAAAGGAGGTAGGCCTGCTTTAGGCTGGCTTAAAAATATTTTTTGTGATTTTTCTCAGCTGAGCTTTACCTGAAACCTAAAAACAACATGGAAAATGATAAATATAATTTAAAGAGCCAGCAACTATTTCTTCATTAACTATGAGAGTTTTCCCTTAAAGTCCTTGCCTAGCAGCTGAAAAAAGGGTATTTGGCTACCTTAAAATGAGGCAGAGTCCAAGAATCAGTCATCCAATGGGGATCTTTAAAACTCTGTTGGCATGTGGGTCTACCTCTTTTCCCTCAATCTTCCTATGATATACTTTATTTTTAAAACAGTCTTAGAGATGGGTTCTGTGCATGCTAGGTAAGTACTATATCAGTGATGGATTTCTCTCTCTCTCTCTGTCTCTCTCTCTGTCTCTCTCTCTCTCTCTCTCTCTCTCTCTCTCTCTCTCTCTCTCTCTCTCTGTGTGTGTGTGTGTGTGTGTGTGTGTATGTGTGTGTGTGTGTGTCTGTGTGTATACAGGGATGTTGCAAGACAAACTCATGTGCTACCTTCAGGCAGGCCATCCACTTATCTTGGGATAGAGACTCTCACTGGCTGAAGCTCACCAATCAGGGTATGCTGTCTGTCAGTGAGTTCTAGGGATCCTTCTGTACCTGCCTTTCGAGGGCTAGGATTATAAGTGCAAGCCAAAAATGCCTGGTATTTTTATGTTGCTCTTGAGGCTTGAACTAAGCTCCATACATGTACGAAACAAGCATTTTACCAACTGAGCCACCTCTCAGCCCAAATTAGTGATCCTGATGCTTGACTTAATGAGTCTCAGGTTGAAGGTGAGTTTTAAGGACCACATCAAACTGTTCTCTGAGGTTGACCTTGTGTGGAAATAACATTCTTAATTCTCTTTGCTTTCAAACTGCCTTATCTTCTCCCATTCAAACTTTTTAGGTTTAACTATTTAAACCTAATGTGGGGCTATACATTGAATCTACTCCTCCAATTTTATCTTGTTTACTGAGCAAATCAGTCCAGCCTATGGAGTTTCTATATTTGCCAACTGAGATTGTGATCCATTTGAGTTGACTTTAGCTTCTAATACTAAAGCATACCTTGTGTTTTTATTTGAATTTTTAGTGAAAATTTCTGAAAAAAAAAACTAAGCAGAGATAGGTATAGCCATAACAATTTCTATCCTAGCTGGTACTACACCACTAACTAAAACAATTTGGGTATCGCTAACCATCAACATTCTTCTTCAATGTCATTAATATTTCTGAATTTTGTCTATGATATGAAACTGCCAAATGTCTTAATGAAGTCAAGACAGTTTATCTGTAGCACCTAGTATCCAGCTGGCCATGGTACATATAGCATCCACTCAGCTGAAAAATAAATCAACAGGACTGCAAAATATATTCTAGACTATTATACATTCTCTTTTTCTATGTTTTTACCTACAAAATAAATGAAAGCATATCAACTGAACACTGACTAGCAAGATAAATGCAGAATGCAAAATTCTTGAGCGTACAGAAGGTCTTCCATTTATAGGACAGCCACAGGTTTCCAACAAAAAGTTATAGATGCTCTTCTCCTTGAGTTGGTCTTGGACAAATCCTATGTAGTGATGGTATTGGCGCTTAAGTAATTTGTATTCCCTTTTCTCTTGCAGATTTCTGATTTTGAAAAACAAAACAAAAGAAAGTCTGATTATTTTAATAAAGCAAGTTCACTGTGTTAGTCTATTGTGTTTAATTGAGAATGGGGACTTTTGCTCCCTAGTAAAGTAGTTCAGTTCATTCTAGTTTGGCTTTGTAGCCTACATAAACATATTTTTATGTGAAATATTTTGTTTGTTTATATTTTTGGCAGGCTTGGGAATGGAAATAATGGCTTTGAGCTTGCTATTCAACTCCTCTTCACCTGAGCTACACCCTAATTCCAAGTAAAATACCCTTTTTAAAAACATAAAATATTTTCATTTTATCTATGTTTGCAATATATTTTGATCATGTCCATCCTGTGGTGGGTTAAATGAGTATGTCTCCCATGTGTTTGAGTATTTGGTCCCCAGTTGGTGGAATTTCTTGGAAAGAATTAGAAGGCATGGCCTTGCTGGAGGAATGTCACCAGGGGCTGGCTTTCAGATGTCAACAGACCCATTTCATTCCCAGTGTTTTCTCTCAGCCTCCACTTGTGATCAAGATTTTAGCTCTCAGCTATTACTGCTACTATGCCTTTGCTCTGCTATCATGGTCTCTAAGTCTCTGAAATCATAATACCAATTAAATGTTTGCTCTTATAAGTTGCCTTGGTTGTGAGTTTTTTGTTAAAGAAATCGAAAAGTAATGAAGCTATATAGTAAGTATCATATATACATATACTTATAACTAAACTATAAGTAAGAACTTGATACCAGGATGTGGATTGTTACTATGACAGAATTGACTGTGGTTGCTCCCAAGTGAATCATGCGTAGAGGCTTATTCTTAATTTTAAGTGCCTGGCTTTAGCTTGGTTTGTTTCTTGCCAGCTTTTCTTAACGTAAATTATCCCATCTACCTTTTGCCTCTGGTCTTTGTTCTTTTCTTATTTCTATATATCTTACTTTCACTCTTATTCAGTGGCTGGCTGTGTGCCTGGCCCCTAGCTTCCTCTACTCCTTGTTCTCCTGTTCTTTATTCCATTTCTTCCAGATTTCTCCTTCTATTTATTCTCTCTGCCTGTCGGCCCCACCTATTCCTCCCTTCTGCCTCATTATTGGCCATTCAGATCTTTATTAGACCCATCAGATGTTTCAGACAGGCACAGTAACACAACTTCCCAGAGTTAAATAAATGTAACATAAAAGAATGCAACACACCTTTGCATAATTAAGCAAATGGTCCACAGCATAAACACATGTAACACATCTTAAAATAACATTCTATAACTATTGACTGTGCTGCTTCTTGTGAAGAAATGTAGAAGGCTTTAAGATTTTTAGACTCAAAAAGTAGTTGAATGCTGTGTGTGGGATTTAATGGGCCATCTTAGTAAGATCTTGAAATAGTAGTGCTGAGAGCTATGCAGAACTTGGAGGCCCAGCTCAAGAGCTTTCAAAGGAGCACACTATTAGCAACAGGAGTTGCAATCATCTTGTGGTGTTTTGTCAAAGAGTATGGCAAATTTCTGCCCTTGTCCTAAGAATCTGTTTGACACTAAATTGTAAAGTAATGTATCAATTTCTTTTGCTAAAGAGATTTCAAGACAGCAAAATATTGACTTTGTCTCATGGTTATTAGTGGTCACTCTTACGCAAGACTATAACAAAAAAGATCAATCAGTTCAGAAAGAAATATAAAGCATACAGTTGAAGAGAAAAAATGGCACCAGGAAGTACATAGCTCCCCTTTTGATTTTAAGTGGGTTACAGTAAAGAGATTATCTTGAGTCTCAGAATTGACTTTGAACTTTGAAAAACTATGGGGGACTTTTGGAGTTGGACTAATTGCATTTTGCATTTTCCAACATCATGACCTTTTTTGAAAATTTCTGATCCCCATCAGCAGCTCCCTGTTGTCATGAAAACTAAGTATTTTCATCTGTACCGTATCTATCTAAATTTTTTTTTTTTTGGTAAGCTTCCTGGTTAAGCAGTTAAGTAGTAAGCATATCTTATTTCTAACCTCTGTTCTGCTACTAGATGCAACGTTTGATGTCTCAATGCAATATTTATCACTAGTAAAAATATGAGGTTGGCTTATAGTGTTAAATACTAAGATATTGAGTAATATATAGTTTCTTTGAGTTGGGGGACAATGTGCCTCAACTTTTTTATATGCACTTTTGTCTAATTAAATATAATTCAGCTTTCATTAGTTGCTACTGATGAACTAATAGACTACCTTCTATAACCACTATTTTTTATTTTCCTATTTCATGGAGTAATAACAAAAATTTGTTTATGAATACAAGTAATATGATGAGTCGATCACTAGTAAGTTTCTTCAAGTTCAACCATTAAGTTGGAACAGTCCACTAATTACTTTTCTCATTGTTGGAAGGCATTATTTGAAGTCAACATTTGAGTATCATGTGGGAGAGTCACGATGTCAGAAGTTAGAGATCACTGGTCCTGTTGCATCTATAGCCAGTAAGCAAAGAGCAAGGAATGTTTATGCTCAGCTCTCTTCTTAAATTGTGTTTGATATTGGATCCCAGCCTATGCAATAGTGCTACCCACATTTAGGGTGGGTCTTCTCACCTCAATTAGCCAAGGGATGCCAAGAGGCTTGTCTCACGGGTCATACTAGATTTTATCTATTTGACCATCAATATTAACCATCACAGGTACCAGGGAGGGTGCTAGCAGAAAATAAACCAAACTTAAAGAAAGTTACCTTCCCAAGCTGTTTTTATTATCCAATGAGATATCTATGGAGCCTCCTCACACAAGTATGTATTCAATATGATATGTTTTAAACATAGAGCAAAATAGGAAGATTAGAAAACCACATAACCTTACTATAAACTAGTTTGAACAATTGTGAATCTTTTACTACATTTGCTTCACCTCTATGCTATTTTAAAGGTCATTTAGCATGGTACTTCTCTCCTATAAACAAAATATCATATCTGAATGACATACAAACCACAGAAAATTATTTCTTTTAGTTCTAGAGGTAGGAAAGGCCCAGATCAAGATGGAAGATTATTAAGAAGGGCCTCCTGATACTTGCTTTACAGAGGGATATCAGTTCAGTGTGTCTTCACACTGTGTGAAAGCTCCTCTTTTTTAGTTCCTCTATAATGTAGAATTCTCACGATCCAGTTGTTCTCTTAAATACACACAGTTCTTTGTATATTATCTTGGGGTTTATAATCTCAGCACGTAAATTTAGGGTACATAAATACAATATAACAATCTTCAAATAAATAATTTTCTCTGATGTACTTGTAATGATACCATAACATTAAGAAAATGAGCAACATTTTTTTTGCTATCATCTAATACCAATTTCCCTTGCAAACATCTTCAATTGCTTTAAAAATGCCTTTTGGACCTCTTTGTAAGGTAAGAATACAAAGACTGACTATTTTTATATTTATGTCTCTCTAGTCTCTTTAAACTTACACATTCTTTTATCTTAGTTCTCAGTATTGACTTTTAGACAAGAATGATTGACTATTTTACAAAATACTTTGCATTCTGCCTTGAGATTGTTTTCTTGTTGCAGCATTTAAATTGCACTCTTTGTCACAATCAATGTGCAAAAGAAAGGTTAAATATAAACGCTTGATTAGGTGCAGATTAAACATTCTCAGAAATACTGTGTAGGTGTTATATGCTTTCTATGCCATGATGGTGCTCAGTTTGGAAATGGGTCTGTGATTAGTGATACTAATTTTATACCTTAAATTAGGGTGATTTCTGTGGGTTAAAGGATAGCTTTCATAGAGTAAACCCAGGACTTTCAAATAAAAAATGGCCATGTGGCAAGGGTTTATTTAGCTTAGCAATTCATGTGAGGATTGCTGAAATGTTGCAATTTGTTCAAAAGAAAATCCGAAATGCAGACACATAAGCAGGCTGAACTAATGCTGAAATGAATTGGCTTCACTCTGTCAGTGTCCATAGGGCCCCAATCAACATTTTGACCAGAAACTTTCTACTGCTGTGAGCAAGAATTGATTGCATCATTCTACTATTCAAATGGTTGCAATACACTCCAAGGACAAGAAAAGGGCCCAAAACCCAAAGGAATCAAGATAAATTATCTACTTTTCCATTTAAGAATGGAATCTTTAAACTATTTCATTTTTTTTTCACTAAAGTTCCCTGCAATCTAGACCACTATAGTCATAGGGTTAACAAATTTCTGTTAGTGAGTTCCCTAGGAATAATTTCTTTTGTAGGACCCATGGTAGGATTGAATCAAGGGCTTCTTGTATCTTAGGCAATGCTCTACAACTGTAACATACCCTGCAGGCATACTTGAAGCATGGCAATATCCAGTTTTCTGTGTTGTCATGGAGATGCAATGATATTGTGTAATGTTTTAAGCAGACAGTGATTTTTTTCCTGAATCAATTATTTTCCCTATGGCAACAAAATAAAGAACTGTATCATTTCTTCTTTATCTGAACACACATTCTTCAGGAAAGAAGAGCTTGCCTTTACAGCTGAGACTATTTTATTACCCCTGAACTAGAATTCCTACCGAAAAGCCAAAAATACTGTTTAGAACTTTCTCTTTAACAAATTTTCAATGTTTGTAATGAAGAAAAAATTGTGTCTAACGCTAAAAACTAAGGTTTTATTTTTATTTGGGATTAATTTAATTAATATTCATTTGGGTCTCAGTAGGTAGCCTTGACTGGCCTCCATCTTGACACCCTACTGCTTCAGCTTCCTAAGGCATGAGATTACAAGGGCACACCATTATGCCCAGCTTTATCTTTCATATTTTTAATGCTCTGGCTGTCATGACTTTAACCAGAAAGGGTTTCCCAGTCTGGCTCTTATACCCTTTCAACATGCTTCCTTTAATTTTTGAGTTTCTCCTGGCTGATAGAATGAAAAGATGTAGCAAATCAGTCAGTTTCAAAAGACAGAAGACATAAAATGCCAGAACTAAAGAGGTTTTTAAAAATATATATATCATTATGGACCTCACACCTAATGAAAGACTCCTAAAGGAGATACTATGAACAGCTTTATGCCAATATTCCTGTTAATGTGAGTAAAATGGAAAAAAATTCACCCCTGAGTTAGCAATTTACTTAGTTTCTGATATGTTGTTCTAGTATTAGTGATTAAAGTATATGCCTGTGCAAATGTATACATAGGCATACATAGATTTCTATTTCTCCATAAGATGTAGTATACACTATAGTCAGGCATGGTGATACCCAGGAGGCTGAGGTAGGAGTATTTCAAATTTGAGGTCAGCCTCTTGTGATGCATAACAAAACCCTGTCTACATATATAGTAGAGCTGAGGACGTAGGTTTGTTGCAGTGTACTTCCTATAGTAATAAATTTCTGGCCCAGACTTTCTTGCCTGGCCCCATGGCCTGGACCCACAGACCTACAGTCCTACAGTCCCATAGAAATACACAGACACTTATATTAATTTGTGCTGATCAGCCTAAGGCCCAGGCATACTACTTGCTAACTCTTTACCTTTAAACTAATCTGTGACTCTTATTCTGTTCAGCCATGGGGCTCGGTACCTTTTCTCAGTGCAGCAGAGTTGTCCTCTGTATCTGCTGGTCTCTCTGGCATCTCTGTGGCATCTCTGCTCTGTTCTTCCTGCTCTCAGAGTTTTCTTAGTCTGGTAGCACAATCCACACTTCCTGTCTTCCTTCCGCCAATCAGCATTTTTATTAAACCAGTAGGTAGGACAATTATTTTCATTGTAACATCATAATCCCACTACAACTTCCTTAGCATGTGCCAGGTCCAGAGTTCTGTTGTGGAATATTTGTTTATACTGTGAAGATGTGCCTTTGCCAAGGGGCCTTCTGATTGGTTTAATAAAGAACTGAATGGATAATAGCTAGGCAGAAAGAAGTTAGGCAAGACTTCCAAGGAGAGAGAAGACCCGGAGAAGGAGAAAGAGTCACCAGCCAGACACAGAAGAAGCAGAATGGGCAGTACAGAGATGAAGTAATGAGTCTTGTAGAAGAATGCAGATTTAAAATATGGGTTAATTTAAGTCATAAGAGCTAGTTAGAAACAAGACTAAGCTAAGAGCAAACTTTTATAATTAGTAAGTCTCTGTGTCATTATTTTTAAGCTGGCCATCCCAATGAGACAGTACTACAATAGGGTTCAATCTCCAGTACCATGAAGCAAAAAAAGAAGCAAATAAAATACATATGGTTACATAAAAATATATAATACACATCATATTATATATATATTTCACATGTATATATCATGTATCATATAAATCATACATATTATAAGTACTTCTACACTTGCCCTTTGAATTTAATGATTGCCTTAGTCACTATTTTTTTGCTGTGAAGAAATACCACAACTATGGCAACTCTTATGAAAGAAAATTTTTACTTGAGGGCTTCCTCACAGCTTCAGGGGCTTAGTCTGTTATTCATTATCACCATGGCAGAGAGCATGGTGGTAGGTAAGCATGGTGCTAGAGAAGTAGCTGAAAGCTGCATCCTGACCCACAAGCAGAGAGGGGGGAGAACTAGGTCTTGCATTAGCTTTTGAAACCTCAAAGCCCACCAGCCCCAGGGACATATTTCCTCCAAGGCCACACCTCCTAATTCTTCTAATTCTAGCAAAGAGACTCCCTGGTGACTAAGCATTCACATATATGAGCCTGTGAGGGCCATTCTTATTCAAACCACTACAATGATATAATGTTGAAATTTATGTGAATTAGTTTATGAAGACAGGAGTGAATTAAATTCTTTCTTCCTAAAAGGTATGTTCACCCATAACCTCAAAATATGATGTTATTTGAAATAAAGGTCTTTGAGATGTAATTAAGGCATATATCATGAGATAAGATCACTTTAGGTTAAGGTGAGCATTCATAAGCATCTTTATAAATGCCTTTAAAATATAAAAGAGGGAGATTTGGGACACACAGGAAGACCTTGAGACGACTAGTAGTTGTGATGGTACAGTTACAATGAGTAGCAGTGACTGCAATCAGCTCCTAGAAGCAAAGAAAGAAGTAGAGGACTCTTTCTCCTCCAAGGCTCCAGAAGGAGACTTTAAACCTTGTTTTTGGACTTCTGGCATCTGAGATCCGAAAGAATAAATTTTTGTTGTTTTAACCACCAGTCCTGAAACAATTTGTGAAGGCAGCCACATTAAACTGATGCAGAGGTCTTCCTCATTTGTTTTTCTTTTAGATATATTTTTATTATATTTAAAATATGAGTCTATGTGTGTTTGGGTGGGAGTATGTGTATGCAAACATAGGTGCCTGTCAAGTTCAAAGGAGGGTGTGGGATCCCTTGGTATTGGAATTACAGGCAGCTGTGGTGAGATGTGGGTATTAGAAAGTAAACTCGAGTCCTCTGCAAAAGAAGTATATATTCTTAAGCACAGAACCACTTGTCTATCTCGCTCTTTTTAAAATGACCATATGGTAGCCCTCACATGGCTGCATCCTACTTGCTTATATCAGTTCCCTATTAATGAACATGCTGGTGGTTTGTACAAATAGAGCTCAGTAAATAATCTTGTGCATATTTTTTTAAAATGTGCTTAGATGTAATTTACATTTCATTTTTAGAAGTGAGATTGTTAAGGAAAGCTGTAAGTACATTTTCTTTTTTGCTGTATAGATATTGTCAAACCCTTCTCTATAGGGGTTATAACATTTTTCACTTCCACCAGCAAAGAATGAATAGCTTTTCTCTACAAGCTCACTACGGAGTACTTTTCCAAACTTGATTTTTTTTGCCTGCCTGATAAAAAATGATATTTCAATATAGCTGTAATTTTCTTTTTCATCAGTATGTGTGAAATTGAGCATTTTTCCTGTTTTAGAATCACTGTTTTTCTTTTCTTGTGAGGTCTGGGGTCGTATCTTTATCTATGTTCTTTTTGATTTTGTCTTTTTGATTGTTGAAAACTATTGCATCTAAGTATAATTTTATAGACATTTTACTTTAATTCTTGGACTATGTCTATGGGCTTTTTTTAATTAGATAATTTTTCCTCTATCTTTTTACATTGTTGATGCTTCTGAGCTTCAGGAGCCTTCTTCACCTAAATCCTGCTTTGAAACACTGCTTACCAGTGTTTGATTCCTTTCTCTCTATTAAGCTATATTACTATTTTCCTATTACTGTGGCAAAATACTAAACAGAAGCAACTTAACTGAGGTTTTGTTTGGGGTCATGGTTTCAGGTAGATTTCAGTCCATCATGGCAGTGAGAGAATGAGACGGAATGAATGGCTTCTCAGGCTATTCACATCTTGGTGAAGAGCACAGACCAGAACCAGGTAGCTACAATATTGAAAGGCCTATCCGTAGGGTCCCACTCTCTATAGTCAGGCCCCACTTTCTAAAGGTTTCACTGGACTTCAAAGTAGTGTTACAAGCTGGGAACTAAGCATTTAAACCATGAGCCTATGAGGACTATTCGCATTCAAATCACAACATAGCCATTCTTAATTAGAGCCTGAATTCAACCACACTATTGTTCACTTCATCTCTGCCTTTCCTTTTTACATTTTGGATTGATTTCTTCAAAGAGCAGAGCATGAGGCAGAAAGTGCTTAAATTGTAATTCCATTGAAAAGGTGCTCTGAGTCCTGAAGTAGAGAAGCCAAAACAATAATGTGTTATTGTTAGGCAGTTGTTAGTGTAGTTAATTGCTCTGTCTGTGAGGGTGTGTCCTGGAAAAGTCCTATCAGCCCAGGGAATTCCCTGGGTGTAAGAAGGAAAGTGGAAGTTGAGGAAGTGTGGGCAACAAAAAGGGAGAAATGGATTTATCCACAGCTTCTATGTTTGGGGTGGAAGGTTTGCCCCATGAAATACTTACTAACCAGTCATGAAATCTAACTCTTCATACAGTTGATTGACTCCTTGATAATTCATTGACCACATGACCTACTGATTATATCATTTTTAAAATACTAAGTCTTGAAACAAGTGTAAGGTGTTCAGGAGGGTATCTAAGACAGTCTTTTGTTTTTTATAATAAAAAACCTTTTCTGCTTTTAAACCCTTTTTACCTCTAAGGTTTTTATTCAACCCAAGATAATTTTCATGACATTGACTGATAGAAAATCATAAAGAAATTCATTTTAAAATAATTCTTTGGGGTACAAAAGAAAAATTTCATACTAATGAGATAAATGTGTCTATTTACTTTTACATAAAGAAGTCTTGGCTGAATATTGGTACTTCAGGGTGTAGAGCATCTTCAGTGTCTTTCATAGGTTATCAGAATTTCGATTTGATAATTGTCAATCCTGAGAATGATGTATCACAAAGTGGCAGAAGTATGTTATGAAAATGTTGGAAAATATGTCCAGAGTCCAAGCAATACATTTCTTAATGATTCTTTATGATGGTAGCATAAATAAGTCAAACAGAAAATTTGAAAACCAAATGCTCTCAAACAATACAGTACAAACACATGCTAACTTAATACATGCTGAAGAATTGGTGTAGGAATGTGTTACAAGTCTTTGCTTTCTATGATTCAACTATTATGTTTCCATAAGAGCAGAAAATTTTATATGCACAGTAAAAATATCATGATTCATCACAGTCTTGAATTTGAGCCAAGGTGTTTCAGGTCGAATTCTTTGAACAGGCTGGCATAACGGCACACACAGTCTAAAGTGCCTATGTTGCATGTTCCGAACCAAGGCAGTAGTTAACTTGTGTAACATGCTGTGGTTCATTATATGTTGACATGAATTAGTTATTGGGACCCCTACATTCAGTTTTGCAATACCATGTAGGGTTATGACCCCCAATTTAAGAAAATAATAGAAGTCCTGAAGAAGAGTAGATAAGGAGACAGTGAGCACTGGAATAGAAGGAAGACATATAAGAGGTCACAGTCTCTCAAAATGAAAGTGATGAATCAGAAGAAAGATTCTGGGCCAATGAAAACAACGAGCCCCCTTTAAGCAGACACTAAGCTATGTTTATATTATTACACACTTGACAATATATGAGCAGAAATGGAAGAAGCATGTGATGCCTCCCCTGTGCCTGTGCTTAGAGCAGATTGGTAGAGAAGTACTCAATGCTTTCCTTTTTGTGGAACAATTACCTTAGTATGGAAATTTTCATCTTTGGACTCGGCCCTTTGCAGTGTTTAACTGAATTTCCTTTCTGCAATGCATGCTGTCATTAAAACTCTATCACTGATTACTTGAAATTTATCACAGAAAGGACTGTGTAAGAAATGTTTTTTGATGAAGTGAAGCCCTTTCTAAAACACAAGAAGGCAGGAGTGGAGAGGGCATTGCTGGGGTTCCCTGAGGAACAAGATCTGGGGGCTAACAAAGGCCCTGAAGAAAAAGAGTAATGTTGAGGTTGGGGATATCACTTGATGGTGATATTTACTTAACATGAATGAGGCCCTGAGTTTAATCTCATTTCACCAGGAAAAACAACAGAAAGGAAAACATAAAGGGAAGTAAATTAACAGAGGAAAGAGGGAACAGAAAAAGAAGGGAGACAAGTGTCCAATCATTTCTTTGTCATTTCCCATCTTCCAGGTGCACCACAGTGGCCCAGTAGCACTGTAGAAGGAACGGAAGGACCAGAAATACAGAAATTATGGCTAGAAATTGCACTGAGACTAAAAACATTAAAATAGTGGTGGCAGGGGGCAGGTCGTGTCTAGCAAAGATGAAGATGCATTTGCAATTTGATCCAGAAACCTCAATTCTGAGAGTGAAATGAAAGCTACATTGGAACAGATTTGATGTAACACATGTATACAGTTGTTGATTGAACATTATTTGTACAAACAAGTTTGGGAGCAATCTATATGTCAATATGTAATTTATTGAATACCAATTGCACAGCCATACTAAGGAATATAACTTAGCAGTACCTTTCCCAAAGATAAAGATCTGCATATTCTTAAACAAACTCCACTGTATATATTTAATTTCTGTAAGTGAAATCCATAAGCAGGCATCACATTTGGTGCTTTAGGAATTTTAATCTTTTAAGACATGAATGACTGAGAAACTGTGTGAATGGAAGAGTCCTTGTTCCAGCCTCTGCCTCTACCCTAAGTTTTCAAAGGAGCCCAGAAGAATTCTAGTCTCATGCTTTTTTGGTTTTTCAAGACAAACTTTCTTTGCATAGCCCTGGCTGTCCTGGAACGCACACTATAGCTCAGGCTGATCTTGAACTCAGAGATCCTCCTCTCTCCACCTCACAAGTACTGGGATCAAAGGTGTGCACCACCAGCAAGTGCTGGAATAGTCTCAGGCTTAAGACATGAAGTTGTGTAGCAAGAAATTTATAAGCAGTGATTAACAACGCAGTATGATTCACTCAGAAAAGAGTCGGGAGTTAGAATAACACTTAGAAACCCATGACAATAAGACATGAAAACATGTCAAAACTGAGGAAATTAAAAAAGTTCTGCCTTCTTTAGAATTTAGGTAATTTCAGTAAATATTGCAGAATTACAGCTACTTCAAGATTTGAGAATATAATACACATATTCTCGAGAAGGCCTTGAATTGATTGCCAAGCAGTAGATGCATACATTCTTTTGAAGGAGCAATGAATAAATGTTTTGAAAGGAGTGCCACAGGAATAATTAGAGAAACTAGATTTTTGAAAAAACCCTCAAAGGAATGAGCCTCCATATTTTCAAAAGTATTGTGCATTGTAAGAAAAATAATATTTAGTATTTTATATTTACTTTGGAGAAATTATCATATACCTACAAAATTTGTAAGTAGTGTCAAAGATAAAACCAGTGAATAAATCAAAGTATAGTAAACATTCTTATTGTTTAGGACTTAATTACTTTTTTTACTACATCGAAAGAAAATGGCTTTCTTTTGAGGCCTTGCTGCTGTCCTCATATTGATTATAAATTTGATTTGGCATGCAGGGCTGCTGCTATATTTAGTATGCAAGTGCAGGGTTTTTTCTCCTACAAATCATTATTATGTAATGTCTGATATATGCTAAAATGCACTTATGCTTTGCGTTTAGGCATTAAACTTCATGTCACAAATAAAAGGAATAAAGCAACAGGTATGTGACATAGCTGGGACCTCCTTAGCTGTTGTTCTACTTTTATTTTGTATTTAGATGTGCAATTGCGGCTTCTTGAGAGTTGCCCTATTTTGAACTCTAAAATAAATAAGAACACTGCTCCTTGTGACTGTGGTAACATAATAGCTATAGCACAACCAAGGCATCTAGCCATCTCAAGAAATTTTATCCCCCAGGCTGAATCAACAGCTTATTAATTTTCTGAGTAAGTACCCAGAAAATATTGAGGCAGAAATGAAAAAAATATAACTTGACAATGATGGGGGCTACTCAAGAATTGACTATTTTTCTTTTTTCAAAAAATTTATTCTATGTGTCTTTTACATTGCATATCTCGATCTCATTCATTCCCCCCATCCCTTTGCATCCACCCTCAGGCCCTGGCCTCCACATGTAAAGAAAAATTTAAGAGAAAAAAATAAAAAAGAAAAAGAAAAAAAATGAAAATCTCATCATGGAAGCTGCAGTGTGATACACTGAGTCCCACATATTCATATATCTATACTTGCAGGTGTTCATTGCAAAGAGTCATGGTCCTGGTTTGAGGCTTTGGCTTTTGCTATCCTATCAATGCTGGGCCTCACTAGGACTCCTCTTGGATATCCTGTTGTTACCCTATGTCATGGAGATCCTTCAGCTTTGGGTCTGCAGGTTTAGTTCCTTCATGTGCTCCAGCAGTTCATAGATGGGGTGGATTTTGAAGTGGGCCAACTTATAACCCTGGCTCTGGGTCTGAGTAGCCATAGCATCAGATAAATTGGGACAGTACACCCATATTTACAAATTCAGGGCTGGCTCACCCATACCTACACTAACAGAGTTGACTGAGTCCATTGTGCTGCCCTGGTGAGGTACAGGGCCTGCTCTCACAAGTGTTGCTGCTGGTGACGATATTTTTTAATTTTTTTATTATTTATGTATGAGTGTTTTGCTTGCACATATGTCTGGGAATCATATATGTGCCTAGTACCCTGGTAGGCCAGAAGAGGGTGTCAGATCTCCCAGAGCTAGAGTTATAGTTGGCTATGAGCCATCATGGGAGTGATGGGAATAGAACCTGCATCCTCTGGAGGAGCAGCCAATGCTTTTAACCACTAAACCATCAACCCAGCATGAGTATTTTTCTATAAACTATAAATATAGAACTTTAGAATGGTGTTCAGAGATTTTTTTATTAAAGGAGAATAAACAAATACAGTGAGTTTGGCATTCAAATAGTCTTTTGCAAAAGGCCTCTGCTTTAGTATATGTTAATTATATGTAATAATGGATTTAATCCTCTCCTGTCCCTCTAATACAGTTCTTGCCCACTAGGACCCTTTTTATTTTCAAGCATTTTCGGTACAATGCAGCAAATTTCATTAGGGTTACTTACTCCCATGAGCATGGGTGGGGTGTTATTTTCAGGATCAAACACTCCTTACCAATGGCTACACTACTGAAGATAATGTCTTTCTCTTCCAGCAAACTTTAAGTATATAACTTCTCAGGAAGAAGTGGGGCCTTGTAAGCTCCCCTTGCTCTGTGATCTTGATATTTATAGGCTTAGTCTTATACAGGTCTTATAAAAGTACTCACTGTTAAAAAATCAGTCTGGAATATCAGAGAACAGATCCAGCCACAGTCAAGCCAAGAGGGTCAGAGAGTGGTGACCCACACCTTTAACCCCATAACTCCAGAGACAGAGATCTTTCTGTTTCTGTGGGTTCAAGGCCAAACAGTAGCAGTTCACACCTTTAATCATAACTCTAGAATTATGATGCAGAGTTGAACCCAGAGGTGAAACAACTGGGTGAAGAAAATATTTAAGGAGGCATAGGCAGACAGTATTCTATAGAAACAAACAAGCCAGGCTGAAGACTCTGGAAGACAGCTTTTACCCTGAGAAGTTAGCTGGTGAGAACTGACTGTGGTCTGTTTCTTCTCTCTCTGATATTCCAGCCTTTTTAAAAATTAAATATAAAATAAATCAGCATAAGTCACAGCTTCTGTGAGTTCAAGAGTGCAACAGCCATGTCATTTATAAAGTCAATGTTCGGCCTGACTTCCCTTCCTTCAGCACATATATTCTTTTTTTTTAAAACCTCTTCTGCAATATTCCACACTTGTGTGGGGGTAAAAACCCCTGTTTTCTTGATGGAAAATAGCTGCATTATACATTTGTCTATTCTTAGTAAACAGTTTATTAACACATCTACAATTAGACGTACTTTATATGACCTAAGGAATGTAGGAAGTATGAAGTTTTCTGATCAAATCAGATTGGATAGTTAGCTGTTGCATAAACGTGAACAGTGAATGACTACGCTTCTGAAAGCTTTTACTTTCTATTATTTTAAGATTCTACTGCCCTACATCTGTAGGGGGATTAGATTATTCTATTGTAAATAATTGTCCCCACCTATGAGTTTAATAAAAAGCACTGATTGGCCAAAGGCAGATAGGAAGTGTGGGCGGTGCTACCAGACTAGGAAGACTCTAGGAACAGGTGGAACAGAGCAGAATGCCAGAGAGAAGCCAGAAGAAACAGAGGACAACTATGCTGCTCTGAGAAAAGGTACCGAGCCACATGGCTGAACAGGATAAGAGTCATGGGTTAGGTTAAGGGTAGAGAGCTAGCAAGTGATATGCCTGGGCCTTAGGCTGATCAGCCTAAAACTATTGTAAGCGTCTGTGTGTCTCTGCAGGTCTGTGGGTCTGTGGGTCTAAACCTTGAGGCTAGGGCTGAAAGTCTGGACCAGAAACCTCATACTACATACATCTAGCTAGCTAGGTATCTCATATTTCTGTTGTTTTAAAAAGTGTAAGGCCAGACTATCTACACAATGAAATTTTATTCAGCTGCAAAAAAATAAAATAATAAAATATGTGGGAAAATGTGTGAATCTGAAAAGTATTATATGAAGGGGGTGTAACTCAGACTCACAAAGACAAAAACAATGTGTTCTCTCTCATACATAGATCCTAGATTATAATGTTCATATGTTTATATATAAACGGGACGTTAGTATGAGCATCATCTATGAGAATAGAAAGGAGAGTATGAGAGGGGAAAAGCATTAACAAGGGAGAGAAAAACAGGACTCAAGTGACATGAAAACAGAAAGGAGGCTGTGGTGGTGGGTAGAGAGTGCAAGGTGGGGACAGGGTAGGAGAGGCAAGGAGGCGAATAAATAAAAACTAAAAAACTTATGTATTATAATTAAAATTTTATAATAAAAGTGTGTATAAGCTCTTTGTCTTATGTTCAAAAGCAGAAATCACATCTAGGCAGCTTCATTGCAGTGCCTATCCACCTCCACATTCTCAGGCTTAGGCTCTATTCATAGTTCTCCATAAGGCAGTCGTTCTCAACCGTCCTAATGCTGTGACCCTATAAAACAGTTCCTCATGTTGTGCTGGCCCTGACCATAAAAATATGTTTGTTACCACTTCATAACTGTAACTTTGCTACTCTTATGAATCATAATGTAAATATTTTTGGAGATAGGGGTTTGCCATAGGGGTCTCAAATCACAGGTTGAGAACCACTGTTCTAAAGCAAAATATCTGTATGAAGTGGGAACCAAGTTGCAAATTCTGACTCATCTCCTCCCGCCCACCACACCTGTAAAAAGTGAGAAGTGACAATCTTCTAGGAGGTTTCTGGCTGAGAGTCAACTGTAACCACACAATTCCGCTCCTTTCCCCAGTTCAAGTAATGCCCGTCTCCCAGTCTTTCTATTTTCTCTATTTTCCTCACAGCTGGAAAATAATTTATTTACCAATTTATTCTTTGTTACTTATTTTCTTCATTTTATATACAACCAAACATTCAATTCATAGCTTTCCTCTTTAATAAAAAATTATACCTTTGCATCACTCTACAATCTTAAATAGATTTCAAAGCAGATTGTTTTACTTTCAATCTTGAGCCAGTAAATTATCTTTTTGTTTTGTTTAGACATTTTTTTTTTTTTACATCTCAACCAAAGTTTCCCCTCCCTTATTTCCTCCCAGTTCCTCCACCTCCTCCACTTCCTCTCCTCTGTTTCTCTTCAGATATAATTGGGCTTCCAATGGATATCAACCAGCCATGGTATATCAAGTAGCCCCAAGAGACTAGGTACTCTTTTATTAAGGACTCTTTTATTGAGACAACCAAGTATGAGGAACAGGTCCCGGAAATAGGTAACAAAGTCAGAGACAGCCCCTGATTCCACTCTTAGGAGTCTCACATGAAGATTGAGTTACACAACTGTAACATAGAAGCAGAGGGCCTAGGGCAGCCCACTGAAGGCTCCATTTTCTTGGTTCAGTCTCTGTGAGCCCCTATGAGCCCAGGTTAGTGATTCTGTGGGTTTTCTTGTGGTGGCCTTAACCCCACTGTGGCTAACAGCCCTTCCTCCCACTCTTCGGCCGAATACCCAGAGCTCCACCTGTAGTGATATATTGTATATTTAATAAAATTAGTCTGGAATATCAGGGGACAGAATCACCCACAGGCAAGTGATGAAGGTCAGGGAGTGGTGACATAGCCCTTTAATCTCATCACTCTGAAGACAGAGATCATTCTGAATCTCTGAGTTCAAGGCCTAACAGCCAGGCAATGGTAGCTCACAATTTATTCCTAGCTCTAGGAAGGTTGAACCAGGAAGTAAAATAGCTGTGTGGGGAAAAAAAATATAAGGCAAGAGAAGGCAGAAATTTCTTTATTCTGTCTGAGCAACCAGTCAGGCTGAAGACCCATGAAGATAGGACATACCCTGTTTAGGCTGAGGAGTTGGCTGGGTGAGAACTGGTTGTGGTGTTTCTTCTCTTTGATATTCCAGCTTTCCCCCAATATCTGGTTCTGAGTTTTTACTACAATGCCAAATAGAATTCATGCAATATCCACCTAATGTTTGGCTGTGGCTCTTTGCATCTATTTCCATCAGTTACTGGATGAAGCCTCTCTGATGAAAGTTGGGCTAGGCACCAATCTATGAGTATAGCAGAATATCTTTAAGGCATTATTACATTGACTTTAATCATGTTTGGTTGTATTCCAGATCTCTGCTGTATCCTGCCTGTGGGTCCTGGCCTTCAAGGGTGAGCTTCCTCTTACAGTATGGGTCTCCAGCTGGGAAAATCATCAGTCGTTCACAATTTCTGCACCATCTTTACCCCCAATGCATCTTATAGGCAAGACAAATTGTATTTTGAAGGGTTTGTGGCTGGGTTGGTATCCCAGCTCCTCTACTGGAAGTCTTGCCTGGTTATAGGTGATGGCTAGTTCAGACTCTGTAGTAGGACAGGCCCATAGGGCCAAGGAAATTTCCTCAAATGAGTTGCCAAGTCATGCACATAGTGTACTTCCTTCTGAGCCAACCTGGAGTCAGCCTGAGGGCCTAGCAATAATAGCTGTCCAACATTCATGATAGCTCAGAATCTGCTGAGCAACAAATACTGTCAGAATTCCTGATTGTGCCCAGTCAATAAAGAACAGCCATGCAATATTCCAGACCTTGACACAGTCTGAATCCTGGGAGGAGGGTATATAAGCTCTCCTCATTACTGAATAAAAGAGTTAGTCCCTTTAATCTGACTCCCTGGTCTATGTCATTGACATTGCACTTTCTCGCCCCTCCCATGAGGAAATTATTAGGACCCAGCAACAAGGTGCCATATCATTTATTGCTAGAAGTCTTAGCTAGGACCACCCTCATAGATCCCTGGGAGTTTCCATTGCTCTGTTTCTGGCTCATCCTGTATATGCCCCCCAGGTTCCAGTTTCTCCAAGTACTCTCTCCCTCCCCCCACCTAATCCCTTCTATTCCCATGCCCACCCTCATTCCAGACCACGCCCATCCACTGGCAATGCCCATTCTGTTTCTTCTTTACAGTGAGATTCATACGTCCTTGACATTGAGCCCTCCTTGTTACTTAGCTTCTTTGGAGCTGTGGATTGTAGCATGGTTATCCTCTACTTTACAGCTAATATCTACTTATGAGAGAGCACATACTGTGTTTGTCTTTCAGTTCTGGGTTACCTCACTCAGGATGATCTTTCTCTAGTTCTGTCCATTTGCCAGCAAATGATGTTAATGTTTTTAACAGCTAAGTAATATTTCACGCTGTAAATGCACCACAGTTTCCTTTATCCATTCTTTGGATGAAGGGCATCTAGGTTGCTTCCAGTTTGTGGCTATTATAAATACATCTGCAAGAAGATGGTTGAGCAAGTGTCCTGATGGTATGGTGGAGTGTTCTTTGGATATATACCTAGGAGTGATATAGGTTTTAAGGTATATCAATTCCTGATTTTCTGATAAAATGCCATATTGATTTCCAAAATTCTTGTACAAGTTTGCACTCCCATCAGCAGTGGAGGAGTGTTCCTCTTGCTCTACATCCTCTCCAGCATAAGCTTTCACTTGTGTTTTTGATCTTAGCCATTCTAACAAGCATAACATGGACTCCTAGATTATTTTGATTTGTATTTTACTGACAGATAAAGATGGTGAACATTTCTTTAAGTGATTCTCAACCATTTGAGATTCTTTTGTTGATAATTCTGTACCTCATTTTAAAAATTGTATTATTTGGTTTGTTGATGTCTATTTTTTGTGTTATTTATGTATTTTGGATATTAGACCTCTGTCAGTAATAATCTTAATTCCTTGTATAAAGAGTTATATTCTGTTGTATCTCAGCAATACATTTCTGTAAAGAGAATGGAACTATCCAGGTGATGGTGGCACATGCCTTTAATCTTAGCAGTAGGGAGGTAGAGGCAGGCGAGTCTCTGAGTTTGAGGCTAGTCTGGTCTACAAACTGACTTCCAGAACAGGCGGGGCTACACAGAGAAACCTTGACACAAAAATCAAAATAAATACAATCTCTCAAGAACAAAACACTAGAGAATACGGCATTTAAGTGTCTTAATAACTTAGAATTCCATTGATGTGAGATGCAATTGCTCCTGACAGCACTGATCTACTGCGAAGAGGATGTTAAGCATTGAAGACACTCCATACGGAGTTTGTCTTTTTCTTGGCTGTAATGGCCTGTTGAGCAAAGAACTGCCATTACTTTGACTATTGACAGTAAGCACATTGTCCAATTTGGACAAGCAGGTTACAAGAAAAAGTGACTGCTGAACCCTGTCTTTCCAATTCCTGCTTCTGAAAATGGTCTGTCAGATATTCTAGGCCTTATCCATAAGTGGATGCCCCAGAACTGCAAAGAAACATTGGGTGACTGCCCAAGCATCTAGCTGTCTCTGTCAGTTCTTAGAAGCAGCTTGCACTTTCTGTTTGCTCAGGTAATATTATTTCCCTTCTCAGGTTTTTGATGGGGTTGAAGACTAGATAGTTTCAATTACAATCCTCTTCTATCTTAGCTAAGAACATAGATTTAGGTTATTCAGGATAAGACTACTTTTGGAGTAAGCTCTGTAAATTTTGCCATTTACCTATATTCTAAACATCTAGTGTGTGTTTCTTGTTTGACGTTGTCCTGGTTGGTTTTAGTTCCATTTTGTTTATGTTACTACACTTTATTTCTCCAGACATTACTTGATAATAGTTCTTCTTGTATACAATAGTTTTTTGTATTGTATACAAACCTTTTATAATAGGTTTAGAGCTTTCTTATTTAAACATAAAGGGGAGTTGTAATGGGGAACACATCCTTCCACCTTGGCATTGAAGTACAAGGCCCTATGGTGTGGCCTTTTGGTTATTTTAAGATCTAGAGAAAAAGGTATCCTTCCATCTATGGACTTTGGGTACCATCCCACAGGGCATGGCCTTTGAGCTAGCTTAAGATCTGGCATACAAGTATGCAAACCCCTTCTCTCTCAAACTCTTCGATGGTGAGGAAGACTGGGTCAGGTGTCATGAAGTAGTGTGGGTGAGTCCACAACCTTCCAGGGACTCTGCCATTGAGTTTGCTTTATTCTGCATAAGTAAGTTTCTCCCTAATACAATCGTTTAGTAAAAACATCCATTTCTCAATCAAAGAAAAAAAGAACTAAACCAAGCAAATGAATAAAACAAAAGGAATGGAGCCTTCCAAGATTTGCTTAGGTATAACAGTTATTAGGGTAACCAACTTTATTATTATTATTATTATTATTATTATTATTATTATTATTATTATTAAATTTGAGGCTCACTCTACCAGAGGGAAATTATACCTGGTCTGTAAACCTGATTAAGTTATTATGGCTGGGGAGGTCATTGGACCCAGAGGGAACTTAGTACTGTTGCTTTGCTAAATAGACATGATGTCAAACTACTTTCTAAATATTTTTTTATAATCATACATTAGTGTTGTTATCAGTCTTGGTAAGACAAACTTCCTTTTGCAGAAAGCACCAGTTAATACAGAGACTTGTAACTGGGCAATCTGCTAAGAATATGTGACTATTAAAAATGCTCAGTCCTAAATGGCACATCTGTATTAATACTCTTTATCACTTTACAGCATCTCCAGGCTTTCATCACTTTACCAAGCAAAGCTAACTCCTATCTAAGTGAGCCTTTAATATAAGATGGAGCAACTCTTAAGATAGCCTGTGACCCATGCCACAATTTTCTGTTTGCTTATTTTATTTGCTCTCTCCCCAGTCACCTACTCATTAAAACATGAGTTTTATTACAATAGGAATTGTTTCTTATTAGAACAGTTAGATTATTTATTAGAATAGTCTATTAAATTTGAATTTGTATAAGCATCAAATACTGTCTTAGCAAAATATGTTCCACATTCTACACCAGATATACTTATGAATGTCTTTTTCTTTTAAGTTGAAATTGAACTGAATGTTAAATAAATGTATGATTATTTGCTAAATCTGGTGACCCTGGATCTTATTCTTCTCTGATCATTCAGGATCATTATCTATGAAGGAGTTATGGCTCTTGTCTAACTCAGAAAAATCTGGGTACCCTATTACATACCCTGAAAGCAGTACCAGAGACTGCATGTATCAGTTTAAATGAACTCAGCCATTTGGGGATGAAAAGCTAGGTCCTACAGCCTGTATAGGCCTAAAGATAGAAGGAGCAGGACCTGTCCAAGGCTAGAAGTTGGCAATAAGAATTCTATTGTTGATAATACTGGAGTTGATAATAAACTAGTGTCCTTTGTTGCCTGATTTCAGCGGATTTAAGCCATAGTGTGTTTTCTTTATAGACCTTTTCTTTGAACACACCTTATTGTTACAGTGAGGTTTCTTGGTCCCAGGTGGCCAGAGGTCCAGATCCACAGACGTGCAGCACCAGACCCCTTAGCCACCTGCCGCTGCTCAGACATCCAAAATGATTCAGACGCTTATATTAACTTCATACTGTTTGGCCTATGGCTCAGGCACATTGCTAGCTAGCTCTTACATCTTAAATCAACCCAGTTCCATTAATCTGTATGCCATGTGGCCCGTGGATTACCTGTGTTCCTTACATGTTTCTTCTTTGGGCAGCTGGCTTGATCTGTCTGACTCTGCCCTTCTCCTACCTATGCTCTGATTTCTCCTCCTACTTTTTCTATGGTGCCTGTCATGGCCCAAAACAGCTCCTTTATTTAAAGATTGATATTCACAGCACACAGAAAGACATTCCCACATCACTTTATGGTTTTAAAAATTTTCAAGAACTACAAAACCAAAGGCAATGCATTTTATACTTTATTCAGTTTTTTCTCTACAGTTTTCTTTTGCTTTTTGCTTTTTTAATAGTTTGGATTATGAGTTCCCATGAGATTTTCCCCTCTGGCTATGAAAGGTATTGTATAAGTGATTTTGTAGACAATTGTTTCATTTCAACTGCTTATTTATATTTAATTTCACAGAGTATTGAGACTCAGCATGACACATGTGCTTGTATATGTGTGTGTGTTGTGTGTGCACGTGTATAGTGTGCATATACACATATATAGTACATGTGGGGGGAAGGGGAAGGAGGGAAAAAGACTGACTCACTATGTTGTCCTGATTGGCCTGCATCTCACAATGTCTACTAGGGTGGCCGTCATCTCACAAGAGATCTACCTGCCTCTGTCTCTGCTTCCAAATGCTAGCATAAAGTCCCGTACCACCACTAAGGGCTATGAATACACCTTTAGTAGCTTCCTAAGTCTCCTGTAATAGATGACCCTGTGGTTTAAATGAAGTAAATAGACTTGTTGGTTTAAATGAACAAAATTGATTTTCTCACTATCTTCAAGACTAGAACTTTGCAATTTGGCAATGCTACATTCCTTTGAGGGACATACTCCTAAAGAAGTATCTGTTTCTTGATTCTCCTACCTTCTGGGAGCTGCTGCTGGTATTCCTGAGTTTGTGTTTGGATCATTGATGTCTGCCTCCCTCAATCTTGTTTCTTTCGTGCCTGCAAAACTAAAAACACACAATGGCACTAGCAAATTCTGCTGAGACCTCAGGATATAGCCTTGTCTCGTTGGAGTACAATTGCATCAGCTTCTATGATCTGGCCCTAGAAAAACAGTTCTCTATGAAGCTAATTTCCAGAACTCACATTCTGAGTTTAGGCTCTCACCTTTCAAAAACATTCCCATTTTCACAAATTGGAGCCTTGGCTGAGTGAGGTTTTACCCTCAGGGCATCTTTCTTATTGCCCCAGTACAGAGCAGGAGATTTCTCTGTTCTGGAGCTACTCTCTTTAATATTACAGATGCTTTCTCATCTGTACTCTTGTTTTGCCCAGCTTAAAGCTTACTCACAAACCCTTGCTCATGCAAATTCACATTTTTATATTTCTTTTTGTTCCACTTATTACTCTTTCACTGTACATCTGAATGAAAGCACTGAACAATAACCACAATGCAGTCTTAGTGCTGTCTTGACTTGAAATGTCTTTCCCTAAACATAATAGGCCATTGCTTTTGAATTCAGTCTTACTCAAGTTCTCAGGACACAGGAAGAAGACAGCCAGATTCATTTTGCCTAAATACAGCCTTGATGATGGCTGTTGTTAAACTGCAGTCTGTCCTATCTGGGCGTTGTGCTGGAGGCTTCAGTTACCAGTAGGAGCCCCAGAGGTCTTCACAGGAAGTAGAAGAGACGCCACAAAGGCTGTGTCACAGTTGGCTTCTCCATCCTTCTCAACTTTTAGCATTTACTTTGATATCTGGCTTCAGGTTATTACTATTAAGACTAATTAGAATTTGTACTCAAGTTTCCAAAAATACTGAATACTAAGAGAAATCGCTTCTAAATGTCAACCTAAATTTTAAAAGTAACATAACATGATTAGGTAAATTTATTCCAGAAGTGCAAGGGTTATTAAAAATCAAAAAATTCTATCAACAGAATTTGCCACATTAACAGATTCTAAGAACCATATGGCTATGCTAGTAGATGGAAAAGACATATGATAAAATTCAACACTGATTCAAGGATAAAGCTTTTAAGATAGGATCATGAGGATATGAAACTTGAGAATGATGTTAGGAAAAAACCTTAGAGCTTCTTTTTTGATAGTGAAATTGAAGCAACACTGACTTTTTAAATGAGACAAATGTGCCTATTATAACAACATCTATTCCAAACTACATTAGTTATCCTGGCCAATGAAACAAGAAAGAAAAATAATTAGGAAGTGTATATTGCCAAAGAAGACACATGAAGCTGTTATTTTTATGCATAATTTTTATACAGAATATCTAAAGACATTTATAGAGCTAGTTCTCTAGGGTTGCTGAAGACAAAGTGAATATATTAAAAACAATAATATTTACAAACTCAGTGGTCAATTATGCAGTATTTAATTGTAGACTTATATACATAGAAAATATCATTAAAACACAAAAGGACACATTAAATCTAAATTTATGACATTCAAGGATTACATAACATTTTAAAACATAGTAAATATGCTTCAAACACCATCATTCATCAATTATTAGCTTGCTTTTTATTTCGAATGGCTCTAAAACTAGAACATGCTATTCAACCACTGATTTCTCTCATCTTTTTTTCCTGTATAGTTGGTGATTGCCTGGAATGGGGTAAACTTTTGGCCAAAACAGTTCTCTTACTGTTACATCAATTAGGTTGTGTACATATAGGAACTGCATGTTTAATGGCTGTCATAAATGTCTTTAAATCATAACACCATGATTATCACTAAAATGAAATGAGCCGTAAGACAGAGCAGTAGGAATAAATTTGATGTGAAAGACACAAATGCCTGTTATCAGGACAATTACTGAAATTGCATGTTTTCTTACAGAGATCAGAAAAGCTCCTATAGGAGTCTAAGTGAGAAAGGTGTCCAGAGTAGATACTGAGGTCAGAAAAATCATTTCAGCAGTAGGAGTGCATTTCAGCACAGTGTGGGCTGCCGTGATAATAGATATTGTGTTACATTTTTTTTTATGACACAGGACCCACTATTGGGTGAGGAAACACAGATACTGAAATTTTATAGTGTTTTAAAGAGGAGCCTGAATGTTAAGGCATTTTTAAGGATCTCTTAATCAGTTAAAAATATTTGATTTTTATACACACATAAGAAAAATAAAAGTCAAATGCACATATCTATATAAATATACAGAAACACATTTAGTGAATATAAAAACAAAAATTCAAGATTTAAGAAAGCATCTTGGCCTTTTTGAAATTTACCAGATCCAAGGCCATTCCTCCCCAGTGACTCTTTAGCAGCACCATGTCTCCTAGCTTACACTCAGCCCTGAGTTCCACACTCAGCACCACATAAGCATGGTGCCACATGCTTGTAATCCCAGTACTTGGGAGTGGAAGCAGGAGGGTGAGTAGTTTAAGATCATCTTTGACTACATAGCAAGTGTGAGGCCAGTCTGAGATACACGAGACTCAGTTTCAAAAGAAAAAAGAAAATATACTGTAATAAACTAGTGCACTAATCAGTCCTAGATAAGCACGCCGATTAAATATAATAAACATTCAGAATCAAGCTCAATTATGAATATTTTATAGAGAGCAGGGATGGCATTATTAATCTCTAGGAAAAAAGCTGGTCTAAAAGTAGAAAACTGAAGCAAATGTATAAACAATTCTATTCTTAAACTTTAAAATGGCTCCAGATGAATAGGAAATGTCTGTGTGAGAAGATAAGCTTTTAAACTTCTGTAGGAAAATGTAGAGCTTCTTTTGCAAAACAGCAAAATGCAGATCATCAAAGGAAAAATCAGTAAGTAAAAGTGAAGAAAAATATTTCAAAGGAGCTGGTAGTGGAGCTCAGCTAGAGCACCTGCTTAGCATGTACAAGGCCCAAATCTAATGCCTCCACCCAAAGAAAAACTGCAAAGTCTCTATACAAAAGAAGAAACCATGAGGATAGTTAAAAAAGAAATAAAGTCTGAGCCTATGGAAAGGATATGTACAAGCTACATTTTTCCTGGGGTTGGTATACAGAATTTGAAAGAATACCTATGATGATAATAGGAAACCTGGATGACCAACAAACATATGAGAAGGCATGAAAAGTTGGCAAATATGTAAAAATAAAGCAATAAATAATTTTCATAATGTTAACAAGAACTAAGCAATGCAGTGGTACGAATTGTAGTTATAACAAGACTTGTTATTCTTTATTAATCACAATGTAATGAAAGCAAACATGTTGGCAGTTTGTAGTAAAACAGAATGAGAACATGCTCTTTGATCTTACAAATTCCCTTCATCAACAGAAAGCTAAAGTTCTTTCATCAAGCCCAACATTGTAACAGGTTTGTGTAATCTAAGAATTTAGGAGGCAGGGCCAGGAAAGTTTTATGTTCTAAGCTAGTCAGGACTACATAGTGTGAACCTGTCTTGAAGAAAAGAGTTTTGACTTATGGATATATTGGGAAAAGGTGCAAGGATGTACATTTCTGTATTAATTAAACTGGAAACATGTTGAAATTATTAAGGCCTGCCCTTGCTATTGAGAATGGCCACTGATGGCCAGTCATGTGTTAAAGGTTTTGTCCTTAGTCTCTAGTACCACTTAGAGAGAGTAGTTATTTTAATAGACAGAGCCTGGGTGCTGGAGAAATGGCTCAGTGGTTTAAGAGCCCTTGCTGCTCTGCTGAGGACCAGAGTCTGGTTCCCTCCCAGCAGCCACGTTTTTTTGGCTCACAACAGCCTCCTGCTCCAGTCCCAGGAGATCTTAACTCCACTTCTCGTCTCCACTCATGCAAATACAAAGAGACAGATACACAGACACAGATACACACACACTTAAGCATACATACATGCAGGCAAGCATATAAAAAAAAGTAGGAGAGTCTAGTGGGCTATTTTAAGTTGTTGGCAAGCACACTGCCAAAGAGGTTTGTGGCACTTTTTTCTCTCCACATCCCAGCCAAGAGCTGTAAAACATTTTTACTTCTCTTTGTTTCTTTTTAGGTGCTATAGCTCAAGTCCATGGCCTTAAATTTGATAGACCAATCCTCTATCACTGCACTAGCACTATATGTCCAGCATTCAGCTGAACAGTTTTGTTCCATCTAATGCTCTTGCCATGATGAGCTGCAACATGCCCAAGGCAATAGGACTAACTGATCCTAGACTGGAATCTTCAAAACTGTGAGCTAAAGCAAACCTTTTCTCTTTCTAAGTTGATTGCCATGGTTATGTTAATGAGAGCTGAGGAATGAATGGGTTCTTCTTATTTTTTTTAAATTTAAAAGTTTATTTTAAACAAACTCACCACTGCTTCCCCTCTCCTCTCTTCCCAGTCCTTCCTGACTCCTACTTTCCCCCACCCCATTCCTCCATCCATTCCCCAAGGAGGACAAGGCCTCCCAAGGTGGGTCAGTTCAGTCTGGCATATCTAGTTGAGGTGTCTCTGAGTCCCTCATTCCAGTATTAAGGATGAGTTAGGTGTTCCTATGTAGGGAATGGGTTCCAAGAAGCCAGTTCATTCACCAGGACTATATTCTATTCCTACTGCAAAAAGCCCTACGCCATTCAACCATTCAACTGTTATCCACATTCAGATGACCTAGTTCAGTCCCATTGAGGTTCCCCACTGTCAGTCCAGAGTCAGTGAGCTCCTAGTAATTCAGTTCAGCTGTGTCTGTGGGTTTCCTCATCATAATTTTGACCCCTTTGCTCACATAATCTCTTCTCCTTATTTTTGACTGTACTGAGAGCTTGAGCAAGTACTTGGCTGTCGATCTCTGCATCTGCTTCCATCAGTTGCTGGAAGAAGGTTCTATAATGACAATTAGGGTGGTCATCAATTTGATTACAGGGGAAGGCCTGTTTAGGCACCCTCTCCACTATTGCTTGGAGTCCTAGCTGGCATTGTCTTTGAGAGTTCTGGGGTATTTCTCTAGCACCAGGTGTCTGTCTAACACGAATGGGGTCTTCTGATGATGGTATGCCTCTGTATGTTTACTACTTGAAATTGCATTTATACTTCCAACCCCCCAGACTGCTATGCTGTTGTCAGACATTTGATCTCCACACCTTATGAAGAACATATTTTTGTTCTAAGTAGTCAATTATTTTTAAAGTTATTTGAATAATAAGAAAACAATTTTTCTTTTAATGTGTATCACTGTGGTAGGCAGAAAATAGTCCAAAGGCTTTTCACAGATGATCATGTCTTAGTTCCTAAAGCCTGAGAAAATGTCAGCTTACTTGTCAAATGGGACCTTAGTGGAGTGATTAAGGTTATAAACTTAAAAAGTGTGTTACACTTTATTTATTTAAAGTGTGTGTGACTTTCATAGAATGGCAAGAGAATAATTTGCAGGAGTTTATTCTCTCCTTCCACCATATTGGTCTCAGGAAATGAAACTTAGATTCTCAGGCTCAGTGGAAAGTGCCTTTACTAGCTGAACTATCTTCTAGGCCAGGTTAAAGACGAGATAGACTGGTGTTAGCTGAGTTCAGTCTAACAACCCCAACCAAAAGCAGAGGTGAGGAAGAAAGGAATAGGTCGTATAAAAGGCAATGTGAGATGAATTTTGATAATGAAGGCCACCAGAGAACTTTTACAGTTAAGGATAACCTCAGGCTGACAGACAGCAAGGAAATGAGTTTATTCTTAAAGCTTCTGGAGAAGAATAAAGCTCTGATAACACCATGAGTTGTCTTAGAGAGACATCTGTCAAACTTCTAATCTGCAGAGCTGTCAAATGATGAATTTTTGTTGTTTTAGTCCTCTAGGTTTGTGCTAAATTGTTATGATAATAATAACAAGTGAATAGACACATATATGTAATTTTTCATTTATAGTCCTCTGTAAAAAAAAATCCAAATTTTCATCCAATGTAATTTCCTTTCTGCCTTGAGGATTACAAGATTTCTTGTAGTACAGATTTGCTAGTAATACCTTCTTTCAGGTTTTGAATGTACAAAAATATTACATTCTTTCTAAATTTGAAATTGTTACTAGATAGTGAATTCTAGTGCTTTAAAGGTATCCTTTGGCTGTCTTCTATCTAATATTGCCTTTTCCTGCTCTGACAAATAAGATCTTGGGTTAGGGCAAGATTATCATTATTATTATTATTATTTGAAATAAATTCTCTGTATGTAGTACAGTCTTGCCTTTGTAATGATTCTGATCTCAGTACTGCTTTCATGCCCAACTAAGAATATATTTTGTTACACCAAAGGCATAGTCACTACCCCCATTGATATATGTACTTCATTTGAATTAAGAATTTCTGTTCTTATAGGTGGGAAAGCGCTCCCTGAAGTCATGAGAGGTGCAGAGCTGCTCCTGCCCTTCACAGCTACAGCACTCAGCAGAGCAAGCCCTGTACCTTGCCCGGGTAGCACACTAAAGGAGCACGGGTGAGCCAGCCCAAGGGTGTTAGAGCAAAAAAGCTCATCCTGCCCCCTCTTGCCTGCCACATGGTGGCTTGAGTGGGGGGAAAGATGTCTTCCCCCACATGAACCTCCACCACGTGCAGCAGGTGGGAGAGATGGCCTCTGGTCAGCCCCAAGGGTGTGATAGCAGGAGAACTGGCCCTACTCCTTGCTTCTTAATGCTTTGGGAACTCTAGCTGGGATAGTGCTGTAGAGCTCGCTCTGGTGGTAAGGACAAGGGAGAGCAGGCAAGCTGACCAACCCAGTTACCATCCAGGTTCAGAACCAGGGTTATGAGTTGGCCCACCCCAACTATGAACTGGATCTTTGTGACACAGGGGAACAACAGGATGTTGAGAGGAGTCCCAGTGAGGGCCCAATATCAATAGTGTAGCAGAAGCCAGAGGCCTCAAACCAGACCAATGACTCATGACAATGAACACTTGCAAGTAAAGATGTGTGACTCCCTGTGTCACACTGCAGTTTTCACAACAGGATTTTTTTTTTTTTGTCTTTTAAATTTTATTGTTTGTCCGGGGACGTTGCAAGGGCAGAGGGTAGATACAAAGGTAATAAAAAATACTAAAAATGGGGAAAGTGCAATTAAGAAAGTAAAAAGATACATCTTAGACTGGGAGAGAAAAATTAGGAGTAATGTATCTGATAATAACTTGTATTTTGTATTTATACAAAGATAACCTCAATAATAAGGAGCGAGCAACACAGTAACAAACCAAAAGATTAATAAATAAGAAAAACCAATAAAGAGATCACAAATTTGGGTGGGTAGTGAGGTAGGGCTGGATCTTGGAGGAGTGAATATAATCAAAATGCATTGTATGAAGTTCTTTTAAAAATTAAAAAAATATTATTTAAAAAAGAACAAGTAGAAAGTCAGGCCTAACTGTAGTCCCAGTACCTCTGAGACGGAGGGCCCATGGAATCCCTGAGTTTGAGGCCCATCTAAACTAATTATCAAGACTCTGTAACAATGAAAGGATTGATATGTAGCCCAGTTAGTGGAGTGTTTGCCTCGCATGCCCAAGCCCTGGATTAATCAATATCTAGCACTGGGGATAAAGGAAAAAATGAAATGGCAAAAAGGTTAGAATAAATACTGTGTGTAAAGGGATACTTGGATGGTAAATAAGTGTTTGAGAAGATGATTTAAATTACTAGTCCTTAGTGATTGCTTATTGTCTCAAAGTTACTGGTCATTGGAAGAATACAAATCAACTAATATAGTCTTCCTTGTATACATATTCCCTGTGTGCATATATACATTATATAGATGAATCTGACCATTTCAAGTGTTTACAAGGTGTGGAACAACTGGGACTCTCATACACAACTGGTAGCGATGGTGTGTGGTGAGATTCAAGTGTCAGCTGGTAAGGTCCAAAGATGCTGATCCAGGGTCATGGGCTCCTGAAGGGGGAGTGGCCAACCCCATTTATCTTGGGGTCCACATAAGGAAATAGCTTAATGATGTTTTAAGATTATTTATTTTGTGTGTGTCTGTCATGGTGAGAATGGCAGGACAACTTTGGGGACTCAGTTCTCCCATCCTCTTTGTGGGTTCTGATTGTGAAGCTTTGTGGTAAGTTTCTTTATGTTCTGAGCAATTTTGCCAATCCCAGTAATGTTTTACCAAGTTAAACTTATGCCCATCATATGATTCAGTAACACTATTCTTGAATATTTACCCAAGAGAGATAATTGACAAGTTTACAAGTTTATTTTTAATAGTTACAGGAAGAAAAATCTCAATTATTTAAGAATATGTAAATGAATTAAATAATTGTAGTACATCCATTATGATGGAATACAAGTTATTAATAAAAATAAATAAACTAGAAACAGCAGTGCAAATGAGTTTCTTAATAATTATGTTGAATAAAACACAAAATACATATTGCATAATTTCATTTGGGTAACTTTGCAGAAAATGCAAGTAATTCTGTATGAAAGCAGAGAGAATAGTGGGGCTAAGGGCAAAGCGTAAAGGGTTGGAGAGTGTATTAACAATTCCAGAGAGACAGAACAAATAGGATGCATATATAAAGAAATAAAAAATTATATGTTACAAAAATTGACTGGTGTGACTATGGAAACCAAGAAGCCTCATGATCTACCAGTGCAGCAAACTGGAAAACCAGGAAAATTAACTCAGCCTGATTCCTGGCCTGAGAACCAGGGGAGGCAATGATGTATTTTTCAGTTGAAGATTAAAGTATTTAGGATTTGTGGCAGGTTAAAGACTCTAAAGTCTGAATGCCTGAGACCAGTGCTGGTACCTGAATGCAAAAGAAAATAGATGTCCTAGACACAGAAGAGGTCAGTTTGCCTTTTATGTTTCATTAGGTCTGGAGTGGTTGATTTACACTCAGCCATACTGGAACACAAAGCTCTTCCATATTCAATTTACTGATCCATATGGTTGTTCCTTCTATGAATATCAACCTCATAGACACACTAAGATGCAATATTTTACCAGCTCCCAGTATACCTTAACTCAGTCAACTAAAAACTACTCACTACTGGGAATATATTTCCATAATACAGTACCTGCTTGGCATGTGTTTGGTCTTAGGTTTAATCCCTATCACTTCAAACAAACAAATAATTAAATTCTTCAAATCAGAACCTGGCTGCAACATGTCCAGGTCTTGTCAGCTTGTTGCCAATATACATTTCCTTAGTCTATATGTGAACTTCAAATGAACATAATGCCACCTAACATGACACCACTGTTTTACATACAACCCAAAATGACTAAAACTCTTTAGCCTTGTGAACCAAAATAAGAAGGTTCCATTATACATGTACCGTCACCAGACATGGCCTCTTTCAATGCCTTCATCTTGGATATCCCATTTTTCAGACTATGAGAAATAAATATGTATATAGTTTATAAGCCACATGGTTTACTATATATGTATGTATGTATGAGCATGTATAGTTACATAAATTTTATTTATACTTGTTCTATTTGTGTGTGTGTGTGTATGTGTGTGGCATGTATCATAGTGTACAGAGGTCAGAGAACAACTTGTGGAAGTTGGCTGTTCTTTACATGTGAGTTATAGGCACTGACTCTGTCAGGCTTGGCATCAAGAGCCTGCTGAGGCATCTTGCTAGCCCAGTCTACTGTGTTTTTAAGTGTTCCTATAGATTACAACAAAGGGATTCTAAGGGACATAAGGTATCTGTCAAAAGTGAGAGATGTGTTCACTGTAACTTGTCATGGTATGGTGATAGTTATGAATGGATATGCTAAAATTTACCTAGTTTGTGCATGTTAAGTGTAAACAATCTATTATATGTCAAATATATCCCAATAAGTCTGTTACTAAACAAACAAAAAAACCCCAAATACTGTTACCATTCAAAACCTCTAGTGTAACAAATTTAAATAATAGGTATTGGTGAAATGACCTTCCACACTGATGATGGGAATATAAAATAGCAAGAACACTTTCTAGAACAATTTTATGAATATAGTCACATTAAAAAACATGTCGAGGGCTGAGCTAGCTCAGCAGTTGAGAGCACTAGCTGCTCTTCCAGAGGGCCTGGCTTTGAGTACCAGCACACACATGGCCATTTGTAACTATAATTCCAAGGTATCTGGTGCCCTCTTCTGGACTCTTCAGGTACTCAAGCGGTGTACAGCTGCCATACATACAGCCAAAAAAGCACCCAAAATAAAGATTAAAAAATTTAAAAAACTGTTGATATGTGCCATATTTTATGCCTAGCATGTGAGGCCCTCTATGAGGCCTTAGCATCAGTTATTGTCTGAGATGTCACTGTCAAAGTGGTGAAAACTTTAAAGTTAGGGAGAGCAGAAATCTTAGGTCATTGAAGCCCTCAAAGAGAAGTAAGGAACCACATTCTCTTTGTCCCAGCTGCCACAAGATGGGCAGGTTTGCTCTGCTATATACTCCCACCACTGATATGCTGTCCTGTCACAGATCCTTGAAGCAACTCATCTACCTGATCACGGATTTTAACTTCCAGAACTATAATCCCAAATAAGTCTTTCTCTCTTCTGTGTTGGTTATCTCAGGTATTGTGTTATAGCAACGAAAAGTTAGCGAACATAATATGAAAAATAATTTTATTTCTATGACTGTAACCTAGAGAAATTATTGAAACAAACACCATAATATGTGATGGTGTGCTGGTGCATATGTAACCACTAACTCTCAGGGGAGATAAAGGTCTTATTTTAAACCTTGGTCAAAAATATTTTTTCCATAAACATTTCCACTATAACTACATAGCTAATTTTTCCAGTTATTGTCACCAACAAATGTAGAGCTAAGTCAGATGGTATTGGCTCATACCTTTAATCTCAGTACTCAGGCGGCAGAGACAAGCAGATCTCTGGAAGTCTGTGGCCAGTCTGGTCTACAGAGTGAGTTCTAGGACAGCCAGAGCAGTTACACAGAGAATCCATGTCTTGAAAATTAATATATACATATATATATATGAATAAATAAACAAATGCAGAGCTAAGAAGAGATATATCAGTCCCTCCTTATCTATGCAGAATAGAGCCCCAAACCATAAGTAACTCCAAATCCTATAGATACTATGGGTTTTCCCACCAACTTGTAAATTAGGCATGGTAATTAGTCATGATAAGAGAATAATAATAAAAAATTAGTACAGATCTTAGCAACCATAATCTATAATTTATTTTCTTTAATATATCAAAAGCCTTCGCCTTTTCAGTTAAAGGATGAAAGTTAAAGATTTTCTTGAATTGAAAACTTCCTCTTGCAATTTGGGACCTTTCTGAAATAAGATAAGGCTTCTTAGAGGGTGAGTTCTGCAATAGCACAGCAGCTGATCTTACAGCTGAGAGGCCTGCTAAATCTCTCATAGGCAGGTAGAGTATACATCCTGGATTCACCAGGCAGCAGGGTGATTCTAATCCTGTGCAGGAAAGTGAAACTGGGGGGGGGGGAGTACCTTGTATATATACCAAGTAAAGGTCTACCAGTACTGGAATGGAGAAACCAATGTAGTATTTGTTCAATGGAGCACATGGATACATCTCAAAAATAAAAATGTTGAGAGAAAAATCCCAATTGTATAATATGCGCAGAGTGGTGCCATTTGTGTAAATCTAAAATCTCTTTAAAAAAAAGCAATATGTGTTAATATTTTGGTAAATATATGTTCAGGAAAGCTATTTAAATGGAGTAGCAAGATATGACCAAGGTGCTTAGACTTGGGATATGAGAATGTGAAGATAGTGTGTCAGTTATTTGTTACTACAGGACAGCCCCCCCCCCCCCAAATATAAGCTACTAACAATTTACTTATCAGTACACACATTTATTACCTCATAGGTTCCATCCATTGGGAATGACAACAAATGTTACTTAGTTCGTTGCTTACTTCACGGCCTTGGAATAGTAACTCCTTGTCCCTTTGTGTAGTGGAAAGAGAGTAAGTACCATCACCTTGACCTAGAAATGTGGCCTCTTAGCCAGCTTAGATCTGGAATTAACCTATGACCTCAAAGCACTAGAATTAGGGGTATGGTTGAAGAGTAGCTTAAGAGCAGCCATGCTTCTAGGTCAAGGTGATGATACCTGCTCTCCACTATACCTTTGGGCTGTGCCCTGAAGGTCTTGATTTGCCTCCGGAGTTATCCTTTCTTTACCTGGAAAGCAGCACCATTTCCAAGCTGGGTTGCTTTATTAGTCCACTTCTTGCTGGAAGAGTATTAGGCACCCTGTGTTCTGTCCTCTTTGTCCCTTTCAATTCAAATTGATGGTGTTTATGAAGTAATTTAAGAAGCTTTTGAGACAGTGACTGGAACAAAGTTCATTCTCTTATTTAAAGCCACATGCCTTGCTTCTTCTGCCTGAGTTCACTTCTTTACCTTCAAATCCTGCTCAAACAACAGGAACTAAATTATCAAGTTTGCTAGAGGCATCTAATTTGCTTTAGAAAATCTGGGAGATTTTGGAAATTCTAGGAGGTGGGGCTCAGCTGGAAGATGTGGATCACTAGGGATGAGAAAGCCAAGCAAACGCCAGGCTCCTAATGGCCTGTCAGAGACTAGGCCTCATTTTCAGTTTAGTGGCATTGAACAAGCAGTTCTTGGAAAAACCACAACCCAGGAGCAACCAATCAGAAGGTACCCCATAGCTTTATGCTAGCTAAAGATAGCTTCCCCCAACCTACTACCAGAAAGTCCCTAACCACTAAAACCACCAACCAATCCTCTAACAACCAGTATTCTTCAGAGCCTTCCCCACCAATCATTTTTAAAAATAAAATTACCCACTCTGGTATTCCCCTCTTCGTCTTAAAAGGAGCCTGTGAGCTTTTTTTCGTGGTTGCCATTTTGGACAAACCGTAGACCCTTGTATGCTGGAATGTTTTCTCTTAAGAAATAAACACTCTTGCTTATTGTATACATGTGTGGTCTTTGGAGTGATTCATAGCTGACCCTAAGAGGGATATGTCCTTATGAATGTCTTCTGGCTGCCCACTCTCTCTTCCTCCTTCTTCCTTCCCTTCCTGCTTCCTGGGCACTGTAAGGTAAGCTATTCTCACATCTTCTCCTAGTCATTATGGACTTAAATCTCTGAAACTGTGACCATAATAAACCCTTCTGTGTTTTCTCAGGAATTTTTTTCACAGCAACAAAAACTCTAAAATATTATCCTTATTTTATGAGCTTCATTCCTATTGTTTATTTTACTTTTAAAAGTTTTCGTTGTTATTGTTGTTGTTTCTTAAAAAAAAAAAAAGTACCAGCACATTAGTCCAAGTCCACAGAGGGTCAGAAATCATCAATTCCACTATCTTCCATCTCCACAGCTTTGTCCTTGTGGAAGATCATAGTCAATAACACATGTGAAGCTTCATCTCCTAAAAGAACAATGCCTTCTTTGAGAACCCTCATGAAGAACCTGCATGGAGCTCCTCCTACACAGGTGGCAATATATTCAGAAATATGTCCATGGTGGTTTACTTGTTTCCTTATTTTTTTCATTGTAGCAGCAAATGTATCATGCACATTCCTCCCTAGTCATGAAAACCTTTAAATGTGGGATCTTAGTTTCTTTTCCCTGTTCCTGTGACCAAAACTCTGATAAAAAGCAACCCAAGAGAAAAATGTTTTTATCTTCCTCTCAGTTCCAGAATATAGGTCATCATAGTTGGAAAGTCAATAGAGCAGGAGCTTGAGGAGGTGATCACATGGCAACCACAATTGGGAAGAGAGAGCAATGAAATCATGCTATTAATCAACTCCCTTTCTCCACCTACAGAGTCCAGTATCCCTGACAGTAAATGGCACCATCTACAATGGTTGGCTCTTTTCATTTCAATCAATTAAATAAAGGAAAATCCCCCAGAAGCCCATTTTCCAAGTGATTCTAGATTCTATTAAGTGGACAATTAACACTAACCATCACAGGGTCCAATTACTCAAACATTTTAAGGAACTTGTTGAGGTCTGCAAAAGCTGCAACTTCTCATTAGTCATGTCTTTAGAAATCACATGTAGGAATTCCTATGTATCATGCTTCTCTATATCAAACATAACTTTATTGACTCTTGCAACCTCTACCTATGTGGCACTCAGGCACTCCCTTAATAATCACTGTAGGGTATTGTGTGAGACTTTTCTGTCTACTCACCCAAAATAGGGTACCAATGACAAACCAAAGTAATGGTCCAACCATAGTCCAACTTGGTAAACTAATGAATTTGTTTCGATTACTTACAAGACCAAAGATGGCTTAAAGGCATTTCAACTAGCTAGACTCATATTCTGGACATACAGTTTAGTGGTAGAATACACACAAGACCCTGAGTTCAATTGATATGACTATAAATAAAAGTTTGCTTGGATTTCTCTGTGAACAGAAAGAGCAGTAGATAGAATAATTTTTAAAAAATGAATATGGTGCCTGTCATCCTAGTACTTGTAGGTAAACAAAACAAAGCAATATTGTAAACAAAGAAACAAAAATAGACTCTGAATGATAAATTCAATATGGTCATTGAATAAGCTTTTTCTTTTAACATGACAAACAAATCTTTTGCTTGGCCATGATTGTCATGGAACTGATAAGGATGTCCTTTGTTGTCTGGTTTTCAGTTAAGGCCATTAGAAGTTTCTCCTTCAGTGTTTTCTAAAAAGAGAGAGAAAGAAATAGCATGGGATTGGGTGGCTGGGCAGGTAGGGAGAATCTGGGAGGAGAAATTGGGGGAAGGAAAAACATGATCAGAATATATTGTATGAAAAAATTAATTCTTTTTTTTACAATTTTAATTTTGATTAATAATAAGTTTTTCTTGCCGTAAAATATATTCTGATCAGGGCTCCGCTACCCCACCTCCTCCAAGATTCTCCCCACCTCCAAACCTACCCAAATTCCAGCCCTTTTCTTCTCTCTCTTATTAGAAAACAGGCAACTAAAAAATGATGAAAGAAAAACAGAATACTACAAAAGAAAAAAATGAGCCAAAGGAAAAAGCACAGAATCACAGACAGACAGACACACAGACTTTCACACACAGGTATCTCATAAAAATCATAAAAGAGAACAGAATATATAACGAAAGACCAGTAACATTAAAAATTGCTCAGACAAACCATTATGAGACCAAAAAAATGCCATTTAAGTTCTCTTTGTGTTGGCCACGGACGGCTAGGCATGAAGCCTGCCCCGAAATGGAGTTTAGATACTAGTGAGATTCTGTTGGATTAAACTAAATTTTCCTTTGCAAGTGGTTATCAGTTGAAGATAACCTGACTTAAACCTGTGAAGTCCTCATAAAATTAATTAATTAAAAAGAAAAAAATCTTTTGAAGTTTTTACCTTATCTGGTAAAGGCCATCCTTAAACTTTTGTTGGTTTCATAGCCTTCAAGGAAGCTCATTCTTTAGCAGCTTCTGTCATTTTCTTATTCTAGATGGTAACTTGAGGTGGAATGAGGCATGGCAGTTTACAATCAATCCATGTAATGTTTGATTGCCTTTACTTTTGTGTTCAGGTCTCTCTTTCAACATGGCTTCTTTCTAGCAATATCCCCAGTAGATTTTGTGTACTTAGTTTAGCAGCTACGACAGATCAAATAGCATGAGATTAATTCAAGCACAAGAGAAAACGCTGCGATCAAGAACTATGCTAATCATGAAGTATGACCCTATTGCCAATGTAATCCAGCATATTAATATATTAACCAGCAACAAGTAGGAGTAACTTTAAAATAATGACCAAAGTAGTAAATATATAAACCAGGAACAGTTGCTCATTGTTATCAATAATTATGTAAGATACATAATTGTAAATGATGTATTTTATATCTGGCAGCATAGTAGCTTTGTGTACATGAGAATTATCTTAAACATCTGAGACATTAGGACATCTATGACAGCATAAAACAATGGGAAAATTTCAGCTTTACTACATTCCTACAGAACTACCATCATATAGGTGGTCTATTGTTGACCAAAGAGTGATCACAGCGTGCAAAACTACATGCAAGCCTGTCATTTGTGAGTTTTGTTTTCATAACTTTAGAGCAAAATTTTACTAAATCTTTGCCATGCCATAACTCCTTCCAATTTCCAATAACATGTCTCTTGTTTCCTTTGGAGCTGTTAGGAGTTAGTATCTTTGAAATCCAGATTCCTAACAATGTTGACTTAGGTATTCTTTGGCATGAACCTAAAAATTCTTCCAACTTATTACCTAATTTCAACACTGTTTTCACAGGGCTTAGGTATCTATGACAACTGCACCCACTCCCAGGTACAAAAAATCAGCATTAGCTTTCTTTTGCACACATTTATTGTTCTTCCATTTCTGTAGGTTAGAAATCTGGGCATTGTTTACCTAAGTGTTCTGTGGAGGGTCCCACAAGCTGCAATCATGAGGTTCCTAAGTTTTTTGACCAAAGATTTATTTTCTTCTACCTTTCTCTGCTGGTTGGTAGCATTCAATTCTGTGTGGTGATTATAGGAGTCACAGTAGATTGCTTTTTGAAAACTAAAAAAGAAGAGTGCAATTCTAGTCAAGAAAAATCTAGCAAAATGAGCTATATAATAAAACATAATCACAGCAGTGACTTCTAATCACCTTTACTGTGGTTAATTAGACACACCACAGGCCTCATGCACTCTCAAGGAGGTGATCAGGTATAAGAGTAAGGAGAGTAGGTGAAGCCCCTAGAGGTTTTTCCAAGACTGTCACAATTGCAGTGAAACCAAAAGACATTAGACTTAGTCTGTAAAGATTTATGCATTTTTTTCTTTAAAACATCTGAAACATAAGAAAACTGGAAAATCAACATATACCATACAAATATAATCCCACACCACAGGAATGAAAGGAGTACATCTATGAGTAGATCTACTATTTAGGAAGTAAGCTCTCTTAGCAATTCAAGGTCCAAGTTTTCTAATGTAGCTTATTAGTATGTAAGCCATCTTTGAGTGTAATTTTATATTCTAATCCCCTCAATTCAGGGTCTCTCTATGCTCTTCATTGCTATATTATTCAGTCAGCAATCTTTCAGTAGGCAAAGCCATAAAACAATCTTAATTTGGATGACTTTCTACAATTCTTTTCAGCTTCTTGACTCCCATGTTCCCCAGACATTTTGTAGACCAAGCATAGATAAATCATGTGAATGAAGACTGGCCTAAAATATAGAATCAACTGTATATGGATGTTGTTTTTGTGTTTTAGCTTCGTTTTTCCTGTAAATGCTATTCTTTACCCCCAGTAAATAATCAATGTGCTATTGCCTTCTCTGAAGACAAACATCTTTAAATTTGTTTACCATCTGCAACTCCCAGCGAAAAAATTGGATCTTAGTATTTTCTACGTTTATTGCTTCTGCTACCATAATGCAGTGTGCATTTATTGAAAACACCAAATAGCAAAAGTGAAACAGCATGACATAATATCAATTCTGGGCTAAAATTCCATTGTTTCTCACTTTTTCTTTATTACTATGTTAATTTTTTAGAGAAAAGAGAAATAATTTTTACCTATCCAAATTTGGACTAGTTCTCACATAAATTGTCTTTGACATAGAAATATAGAAGACATCATACCATATTATGAGTTGTTAAGAGTGTAGCTCCACAGCCCCAAAGGGAAATAATTGGGTAATCAATATTTCTCTGATGAAAAGTGAAATCTCATTGCTTGGACTAGCTACTAGTCTAAGTGGATATCAACTTAACTAAGTACAGTATTTTGTAACTCATTAAAGGAAGGCAAGAACTTGTCATGTTCCATTTAATAGAGAAAGCTGCCTTCATATTTGCTCACATGTTCAGCACAGAAACATCTCTGATACTACAATCCCTGATCAATTTTCCAAACATAGTTAATTCACATAGAAATATTGAGGGTTTCCATGCTGGAAAGGTGAATGGCACATACCCTTCTGTGAAAGTTTTTAATCCAGCATGGAGAACATGGTAGTTAGCTTCCTATTGCTGTGATAAACTACCTAAGAATTAATTTAAAAGGAGAACTTTGTGGACTGGGGAGGCAGCTCACTCTGTAAAGTGGTTGCTTTGGGAGCCAAGGACCTGAGTTCAGATCCCTGGCTGCTGCATAAAACACCTAGCATGGTGGCAAATATCTGTAAGGGTAGTGCTAGGGTAGTGGAGAAAGGTAGATCACTAAGGCTTACTGGTAAGCTAATTTAGCTGAAACACATACACACACACACACACACACACACACACACACACACACACACACACACACACACACACACACACACACACCCCTCAATGCAGTGGACTGGGAGGCAAAAACTGAAGCACAGGTCATGGAAGATTGCTATTTACCAGCTTCCTCCTTAAAGCTTGCTCCACGGGCTTTGTTATATAGCATATGACCGACCACCTTCCCAGGAGTGACATCATCTGCAATATGTTGGGCCTTCCCACATCAATTACTAATTAAGAAGATGCACCACAGGCTTGCCCACAGGCCATTCTGAACCTCCCAATTGAGGTTCCAGCTTCTCAAATGACTCTTGCTTGTACCAAGTTGTTTGGACTATTATTTTAAGGTGTTACTTTTGTTTGTACTGTGGACCATTTGCTTTATTAAATAAAATTAACCTGTGGTCAGGAGGCTGAGTCAGCAACTAGCTGACAGGAAGTGGTAGGAAAGAACCAGGTAGAGCAAGTAGGGGCTGAGGAAGTGTTGGCTTTTTAGGAGACAAGAGCAAAGAGAGGAGCTAAGCTACTCGCTAGTGAGCCTCTCTGAGAGAGCAAAATTCTACCTCACCTTTAAGTTTTGAGTTCTTTCGAGGGACAGAGGTTTAGCTTAGTTCCCTTAGTGACTTTGAAAGAGTCTGTGCCTGAAGGAACAGAATCCCCACAGCCTGCGGCCTTGTGGCCAATCTGCTGCTGGTAGCCGGAGAATTGCCATTGCTGATTAGGACAGCCTTTAAGCAGCCACAGTTAAAAAAAAAAAAACAAAAACAAAAAACAAAAAACAAAAAACAAAAAACAAGTTGACATAAAACTAGCCCCTGCACTTTCTCAAGACTCAAGAGATGGAACAACAAGAAAGGAAAACTCAGTTCCAGGCTAATTAAGTGAAGGTATGTTAGTCTTTTCTGAGAACAGGCAGACATTTTCCAGGAATTCAGGTGCCACCTCTTTGACTCCTTTCAAGTTCCCATGGTTCCAGTTATGGTGGCTATGTGAGCCAAAATCCAAGGTGGTAGAAGAACAAAACATGAAAACAGAGTTGTCCTGCCTTGTCATCTTTTCTGGGCCCCCTAACAGGCATCTGCAGGCCCAAGAAATGGGTCTGTGTTTTTAGTCAAAGTAATCTTTAAGTCTCTAAAGAGTAATGTAGGTAACCATTAGCATCATGACTCACCCAGCAGAGATGCCTGATACAGCAATGCTAATGGGGAACAGCTGTGTGGCCTCCAAGTGAATGATTTTAAGTTGGCTTTGTGCTTACAAAGCTGGAAGGTTATTTAGGTTTACTTTCAGTAACTCATAGCAACAGTGTTTCTAAGCTGGCAAACTTTTGACTGACAGAATAGTGTTATAAGGTAATCACAATAATCTTCCCTCTATCAAAGAAAAATTGATGCTCAGAAAAGTTTGAGCATGCACTGCAAGCCATGTAGACAGTAAGTTGGTGAATTGGGTTGAGGTGAGATTTGTAAGAATTCAAAGCTATGAGTCCTGAAGTGATTCTCTTTCTTCTCATTGTGGCATCAATTCACTGTTTTGATTATTTATTAACTGGAAAGCAAATCACTCTCAAACCTAGTGAATTACAACTTTTGATTTCTTCTGAGTCACTGGGTTGGCTGGCCAGTCCTTCTCTTGACATGGTCTGCATTGCTTGTGCTGCTGAAGTCCTCAGGTATTTGGAGTGTGTAGAAAAGGATCTCTGTTCCACAGAGACATCCCTCCTTCCTAATTGCAGCTGTTTGCTTAATGTTATTGCCACATTTTGGTGACATAAATCAGGTACTTACTTAACAATTGGCAAATCCTGTTGGCCCCCAAGCCATGATATAAAGAAGCATCATATCCTTTGCTTAACAATTGGTGGTGGCGGGGGTGAGGGGGTGGGGTGCATTCAGTTCTTGGGAAACGTAAAAAACTTACTTCCATAGTATGTTACCAAAAAAGTGGAGACTTTGGAAAGCTTTCTGACTGACCATACCTCAGGCATACTACACACGTGGCAGTCAGACGGACTCTCATGACAAGTTGAATCAGCTTAAGCATGTGATTATTTGACTGAGGATGTACTTGTAAACAAGGCAGAAACCAAATAACAGTGGGGTATCCAATCTCAATTGCTATACCCACAGTGCAATCTCTATACTTAAAGCATAGGCAACATTGAAAGCCCAGCATGCAAAGATTATAAGAGCCAAAGGACCACATCTTTTGAGAGACTGTGTCCTCTACATATCACAGGGAAGGTACACCCACAAAATCTCAACAATATAGTTGTACAAACAAGATCAGTACAATGACAACATCAGCTGACATACCAAAGTGGAAGGGGGATATACCACAAGGCTCCACCACTAGATGAAGAGCTACAGGCAATCAATGACTATGGAGAGAGAAAGAATCAGTTTTCTCCAGGGAGAAAGCCCCAGTACATTATCAAATACCAAGGGATAAGCCCAGGACATATATGCATATGAACAATGTAGATTATATATACACATGAATATTATATACATATAACAAAACTTCTATCTTTTTATATACATCAGTCTCTCTTATCCTAAGTTTCACTCTCTTTAATTTCAGAGCAATTCCATAGAGTTAAAAAAATCAGTATCACCTAAAGCATAGGGTCATCCTTGTGATGTACTATCAGAATTTCAGTAGCATCTGCATACTGCTTCGTGATGGATATCTTCACTGAGTCTCACGATTTTGTCATGTCACAGCATGACAAGAAGTGTGAATACAATATAGTTTAAAAGAGACCACATGCACATGTCTTTCTTACAGTTATAATTCTCTATTATCGTTGGCAATCCCCTGCTATCTCTAATTTATAAATTAAACCTTACAATAGATATGTTTTGTAGAAAAAACCTATAGACTTGATAGGGTTTAGTGTTATTGGTGGTTTCAGATGTTAGCTGAGGTATCCCCATGGATCAGAGGAGACTACTCTGCTATTCATTTCTTCACATGTGCCTCTGAAAAGTACACTATTTAATTATATGCAAAGCTTTTCACTTTTCTTGCAACCATCAATCAAAGTCAAGAGGTTCATTTTCTGTGGATTCTTTTCTGGGAATTGAATAGGGTGTGGATTGGCATCAAGTTGAATCTGCTCTATAAGGAAAGGCTGCTGTAGTTGGAGGCTAATCCACATATTGTCCCAGGAAGACTTCATTCTTGGCCAGGCTACCTCATGTCTCCTAAAATAACCACTACTGAACAAAGCATATCATCTCCACTATTAGGATTTCTCAGTTATAATCAGAAAAGGGTGTGACGCAACCCTTTTTCTTCATGTGAGGCATATTTGCTAAGTGGTGGTGCATGCTTTCTACTTGGTTCTTTCACCTTTACTGTAAAACAACACACCGAGCAGCACATGATGGATGTTATTTTGTACCAGTAGCTAACTGTGGTTTTTCTTTGGTCAGATACTGATCATTAGCTTTGAATGTGCTTTCAAAAGCTTCCAGAAGGAACGAGATTGATACGGCATTTGCCAAAGGACAGTTTAAAATTGCACTCTGTAGGTTGTTCTCTAATTTTAGATCTGGAATTAGTAATTTTCATAATGGGAGACATTATTTAATTTTATTTTCAATAAACACAATAAAGCTACCAGAGAGGTCGATCTGGCTTTAGATAGTAGAAATTGCTGTGCCTTCATCCTCTTATTTAATAAAGTTATATAACAGATTATACCCTCGGGAGTTTTAAATAGATCACAGGTCTAATAAAAATCTGATTTTCAGATATTAGTCATTACATTACCAATTTAATCTTTTTTTAGAGGCTTGTCAGATATCCTCACAGACAGATTCACTCCTTCTTGTATTTATAGACTCATAGTAAAAATTAGATTGGGACTCTATTGTACTTATTGTATTTATGATGTTATTTTAAATTGTAACTTGTATGTTAATATTCTCATCACTATTTTCATTTTTCAGCAAACTGCTTGTGAGTAATTTTCCCACTTTTGTGAAGAGAGTATTCAACAAAACAATGCAACAGTAACTGAAAATGGTAAATTCAACCAATGTACTAAAAGCTTGGACACAGTGTAAGATAATATTAGTGAGACCAAATAGACATTGTTAACTTAATATTAACAGGGATGAACATGCTAAATTATAGGGTAAGGATATCCAAAAATATACAGTTTAGAACTTGAGGGGAAGAATGGCTGAAGTAAGAGGAGTTTGGAGCAATCCCACTGAGCTGTTGTTTGGATATGATGTGACTCCATTCATGTACTAGAAACTGAGTCCTCAGTGTAGAAATGTTGAGAAGTCCTGGAACTCTTAAGGAATGGGACATAGTGAAAGTAATAAGATTATTGGAGGTACCACTCTTAGAAAGATTAATGCATTTTTTATGGAACCTTTTCTAGTTCCTATGAAAGCAAGTTGGGGAGTAAGCCTGCACAATGCATTAAAATGTCACATGGTATCCCACAAATATGTAGAAAATGTATGTACCAACAAAACATTGATCAACTTATAACAAAGTACTATTTGTCCCACTCTCAGCATTCTTTGGTTGCCTGGGTTGAGGCCTAGTGAGATTTCCTTCTTCCACATTAGCATGTCTATGCATATCGTCCTTGTTCAGGTCATGGTTAGGCAGCCATGTTGGTGAGAATTTATGGGTACAGAAAGAACACACCAACTGTTTATCCAGTACCAAATGGTGAGTTTTGAAAACACATACATATAAATAACATTGTACAGATTAACCACATTGTATTTATATATAATTAGAAATACACACAACAACAACAATTAAAGAGACAGAGGCGATTAACTTGAAGAGAATGGTGTGTGGGACAGTTTGAAGGGACGAAAGTAAAGGGAAAATTTTATAATTATAATCTCAGGAGAATTAAATTAATAAAAAAGTAAAAGAACAAGCCTGAGTCCTGGGTCTCTCTGACTTCCAGTCTGAGCACGCCATGGTTCCTATTTGTACGTGATCCCACTGTGATAGTAATAGCCATGTTGTATTGTAGCTAGAAGACCAAAGGCCAAACAGTATATAACATCATGATCTTGAATAAGCACAACTCAGAGCTAAATAACTTCTCTTCTGTCTACCCCTTGCTGTGGTACCAGGGATGAAATACAAGATCTTGTGCATGCTAGCAAATACTCTACAATGCATTTATAGTCTCAACCCCAAACAACTTTTCTTTATATGTATAACCGAGCCACAAGTATTTTGTTATAGTAACCGGAATAGATTCAGATACAACCGGTGGGAAAATGAACACAAAAAATGGATACCTGGTATTTTTGCTTATTCACTTGCTTTGCCTAACTGTTTTACTATAATATTAACAACTACCAAGCTGAGAAGGTTCCTTAAAATTGACAACAAGCTAACTCCCAAAAAAATCAGGTTTGGCATCCCACCTGCTCACTATTCCCAACACCATAATGAAGCAAATAATCAAATAATATTCAATAACATGATCATGGGCAGGGAATGAGATTGGGAGTGTAGATTAGTAGTAGATCACTCACCAAACTTGACTAGGATGTACAAGGCCCTGGGTTCCATCCCCCAAAGAGAGAGACAAAGTTCACAAGAGCTTTATGAGAACAATGATCTCATATTTTAAATTCAACAAAAAATAGCAGATGAATAAAATTGTTTCATTCATTTTCATTCTGAAGCCCACCTCACCACTGACATGTTGTCCCTTCTTCTGGTGAAGACTCAGATTCTTTGAAAGAAAGGAAGATATTAGTAGGCAAATGTGAAGTGGTTATAACATGAAGTGACAAGAAGATCTGGGAGGCAGAAGGAAGCCTTGCTGAGTTCATTCTCTCTATTTCTCCACCACAAGCAACAGCAAGAAGTAAGAGTTACCCAGATCCATTTGACAGATGAGTGTAAATTTCAAGCTCAACTTGTTGTTATGTTTAATCATTCTGAAACTGCTTACTGAGTGCCAAGAATAATCTGGACGGATGTCCAGTACAACATCTCTCTTAAGTTCTTAGTTTTTGCCAAGCAGTGTCCAAAGCAGTGACTATAAATTCTGTTGACTCCCCCTCCAAACTGTGAAACAAAGTATATAACTGAATTAGTCCTGGTTCTCTAGAGAAACAGAACCAATAGAACTTTATAAAACTGCAACACTTGCTGAGTTTTCTTCCTTTTTCGATGCATTATTTCATTTGGGCCCCTATCATCCTGCATGGTACCAGGTATACTCAGATGTAGTAAAAGGTTTTTGGCCCAGACTTTCGGGCCTAACTTTATGGTTTTGGCCCGCAGACTCACAGACCCACAGAGACACACAGATGCTTACAATAGTTTTAGGCTGATTGCCCTAAGGCCCAGGCATATAACTTGCTAACTCTTTACCCTTAATCTAACCCATGACTCTTATCCTGTTCAGCCATGCGGCTCGGTACCTTTTCTCAGAGCAGCATAGTTGTCCTCTGCTTCCTCTGGCTTTTCTCTCAAATTCTGCCCTGTTCTGCCTGTCCCTAGAGTCTTCTTAGTCTGGTAGCCCCACCCACACTTCCTGTCTTGTCTTTGGCCAATTGACACTTTTTATTAAATTCATAAGTGGAGACAATTATTTACAATGGAACAACATAATCTCGCTACACTCAGATGAGGTCTTTGGCCCTCAGTCATCTCTAGAAGCATCCCCCACAGATGTACTCAGAAGTATGCTTTACTAATATCCTAGGTATCTCACACTCCAATCAAGCCAGAAAGATGAACCACCATTGTCATTTTTCTCACAGTGAGCAACAGTATCTAACCTCTTATGCTATAGAGGAAAGTTATGTCAGAGGACATGAAACTACAAAATCAAGAAGTCAGGTGGTGGTAAATATCCAAACAACTCATACAGAAAGTTACATGTTGTCCCTTATAATGAAACAAGCTTGTGGGATTGGGGGAGTACTATTTGTTTTGCAGTAATCGTCTTATGTACCCTGCCATTTTTTAAGTTTAAAACAGTCATTGTAGAAAGTCTGGAAAGTAGTGAAAATTATAAAATAAAAACTCCACAGAAGATCCCTAACCAATAGTAAATGGCTATATAAAGCCAGCAGATAAAACCAAATTGTGGTAGTATGTGCTCATACTTCCAATATTGGGAGGTGGATGTAAGGCAGCAGCAGGAAAATCAGAAGGTGAAGAGCATTCTTGAGTTTGAGGATAGCCTGACCTATTTGAGACACTGTCTCGAAAAAGAGAGGAAAAAATAATCCTGTTTTAGTTACTTTTTCTTGCTGCTATGATAAAATACTTTGACAAAGCAACTTACAGATTTATTCTAGCCATAGCTCCAGGTTTATTCTTTTTAAAGTAATAGACTGCATTTGCAGTAAATAGAAATCAGCAGATGCTTGTACTCAGGTCCTTTTCTCCTTTTCATTCAGTCCAGGATCCTGCCCAGGGAATGGTGCCACCCACAGTTGTTGGTTTTCCACACTTCAACTAATCTAATCAAGATAATTTTCCCCAGGCACAACCAGAAGCTAATTTTCAAGGTGATTCTAGAGTGTACTAAGTAGACAACTTAGATTAATCATCATAGATACTTTGTATATCAACATTTGAAATATTTTCTGGGCAATAAATCTAGTACTTGTTTCATTCCTGTTCCCTCTTTTTCTACCAAAGTAGAATATCTGATTAAAGATAAGTTAATTATGCTCTTATGTTTCAATAAAAGATAATCAGATGCTAAGATTCTTTTTAATGCTTGACAATGATTTTTCTTAATTCCTTCAGAATAAGCAGATAAAAATGGACTCTAATAATTGTACCTTGTAGAATTGAGAAGTGGACATTTTATTGAAGTTACCTTTCCAACTGAGGGAATCAAGCCTGTATAGCTAGTTCATCTCTCTCCTCACACCAACTCAGCACTCCACATCTCATTTGTACAATGGTTTTTTTTTTTCCCAGTGAAACAGAGACCTTAAGGTTCTGCCGATCAGTAGGTAAACTCTCTGCATCATTTTTGCTTTTCATAGTTGAATTGACAGGAGCTTAAATGATGGAATAGCTGGGTGAAGGCTTTCACTCAAATGAAGTGAATGGATATGGGTAGGCCAACCTTGTCTGTGCCCATGCTTAAAGCCTTTGGGGTGCTGCCTCTCAGCCTTCCCTTGGCTTCCTGTCAAGGTCCTGTTCGCAAGTCTAAAAGTGAATTCCAAATATTTAACTTAAACTCTGTGACTGGGAATTGACTTGAAAATCAGCATCAGCTATTTTAATTTTTTTCCTTAGAAACCCATAATCAAACATTTTCCCAAAGTAAATGAGATGCACAGTCAGATGAATGATGAACCAGTGTGATATCCAATGTGATACCCACTGGGATATCACAAGATAAGCTGAGGATAAAAACCATTGGATTGTTCTTATTTGTTTGTTCTGCCTTTTTTTTTTTTTTTTTTTAATGGACTTGACGTTCTGGATGCTTCTCTGTGGAATGTAGGATTCAAAACGTTTTCAAAAGATGGGCTGCTAGAGTACCCTCAAAGAACCAGCCCATTTCCATCCATCCAAGAACTGTCAGCCTGCACTAGATGTTTCGGAGTGAGAAATGTTATTTTGAAATCTGCTTATGAACAGGAAGGCTTACATTGGGGAATGGGGCTGTTGGCAGCTTTCCAGTCTCCTGACATATTCAAGGCTGGCTGTACTGGCCACGTGCTTGCTTTTTGGTCCCCCTAAGGAAGTATGTTGAGTTATTTTAAAAAATAGCCAGAAAAGAGAAAGCCACAGAAGGATTTTTCCATGGACTAGCCAACAAGCTTTGGATAGCCTCTGATAAGCCAGGTGCTGCAGCAAATTTTGTATGTGACTTTAAGGACTTGCATCTGATGGGGTTTATTTCCTGTACTCTGCCATCTGACTCATGTGAACAATTTTCTCTCTGTGTACTCTTTAATAAGAGCTTGTTTACTGATCTGAGATGGGGACTGCTTTCTTTTTCCTTTTGTTAAATAATTGGCTGACATTATTACTAACCTCATCTTCCTCCTGTGCTTTCCTTTGAAAAATAAATTGTCCGCCTTACACTCTGGGATTTGGAGGTCATAATAAGAGACTGTGGCCTCTCTTTCTTTTTTCTTCTCTCTCTGTCTCTCTCTCTCTGAGATCATGGGATACTAGAGTCCTACTTTTGTGCAGGTATGAGGCAGTATCGTTCAATTTCTGCAGCAATACTATCTATTTTTGATAAAACTAAGACAATTCTGTTAGTTTTTCCTTATGTCATTGGGACATTGACTTTTTCAAGCACCCTTCCTCTCCTATGGAGATTATAATGCAAAAAAAAATCCCTCCCAACCAGATACCACTGTTGGCAAGGCTATGCAATATTTAGATGAATGAGGACTTTCATAGAAATATTAGGGATGAAAATCACCTGTACAACTTGACATTCTTACATATGGGAAAAAGTAAACATTGCTGAATGATTTAATTAAGCAATTTTCTTTTCTAGTGCTTTGAGCGAGGATCTTGTTATATAAACCAGGTCAGTCTGGAACTTGAGATTTTTTTGTTCCAGCCTCCTGAGTGCTAGAATTGTGGGCATGTGACACCACATCTGGTTCTGAAAGTATTCTTTCCACGCTTTGAATGTGTAGATAGTTTACTAACCTCACAGTGGATAATTTTTGACACATGTCTTCTTTGCTCCCCTACCCTTGCCCATATACAGGTCTCAAGTTCATTAGTAGATCCTGTTTAATTACCAGATTTTCCTCAGTTTGGGTTTTCTTTATTGAGTGTATTTCCACTTCAATGTCTTGAATGGCTTTATTCATTCCCTTCCACTGTTTGTTTGTTTGGGTTTTTGTAGAATTTTTACAGGATGTATTCATTTTCTCTTTCATAAGGCTATTCTATGGTCTTTTCCCCATGCTTCAGCTATGTCTGAATACTCAGAGCCTTCTATGGTAGGGTTACTAGGGTTACTGGGCTCTAGTGGAGACATATTGTTATGACTATTATTGATGGTGTCTTTATTCTGGCATCTAGGCATCTGGGATATAATTAGAGGTGCATTATCTGATTGTGAATATCTGTGGGTAACTTTTAAAAATTAATTACTGGTGTGGCAGTGCCCAGCCCCTTGTGAATGGTGCCATCAAAGGTGGGCCTAGGTGGTATAGAAAAGCATTAAAGTAGTGTTCTTCCCTGGCTTCTGCATCAGTTACCACCTCCAGCTACCTGCCCTGCTTGGGTTCCTGCCTTGACTTCCATCAATGAATGACTGTGATTTGGATATGCAAACCAAATAAACTCCTTATTTCCAAGTTGCTTTGGTTATGGTGTTTATCTTTATTTTATTTTTTTACCTTTCCTTCCCCCCTCTCTCCACTCCCTCCAGTCCCTCTGTCCTACCTCCCCTATCCCTTACTTTCATTCTTCCTTCATTTCCCCTCAGCAAAGAGCAGGCCTGCCAAGGATTTCAACTAAACAGGGCACAATAAGTTACAACAACACTAGGCCCTTTTCTCCTATTAAAGCCGGACAAGGCAAGCTAGTGGGAGGAAAGGGGTCCCAAAAGCCAGTAAAAGAGTCAACGACAACCTCTGTTCCCATTGTTAGGAGTCCCACAAGAAGACCAAACTACACAACTGTAACATATAAGCAGAATGCCTAGATCAATCCAGTGCAGGCTTCCTGATTCTCTGTTTAGTCTCTGTGAGCTTGTGTGAGCCCATGTTAGCTTATTCTGGGGGTTTTCTTGTAATGTCCTCGAGCCCTCTGGCTCCTACAACCCTTCCTCCCCCTTTTCTACATGATTCCACTAGTTCTCCTTAATGTTTGACTATGGATCTCTGCATCAGTTGCTGGATGATACCTTTGTGATGATGATTATACCAGGCTCCTGTCTACACGTATAGCAGAGTATCATTAGAGATCATTTCATTTTCTTTTCTTTTCTTTATTTCTTTTTCATTTCCAGCTTCCTTTTTTTTTTTTTTTTTTTTTACCAGATTTGGTTCTAACTACTTCTGTCTCCGAGTACAGCAGAATATCATTAGGAATTATTTCATTGACTTTGTGTGTGTCTGTCTGTCTTTATTTTGGCTAGTTCTGGTTTTATCTTAGGTCTCTGGGCTATCCAGCTTCTGGCTCCTGGATCTTCAGGCAGTGTTGTGGATGGGCTCCCTCTCTTGGTATGGGTCTCAAGGTGGGCCAGTCATTAGTTGGCCACATCCACAATTTCTGCACCATCTGTACCTCAGCACATCTTGTAGGCAAGACAAATTGTAGGTGGAAGGGTTTGTGGCTGGGGTGGTTTCCCAATTCATCCACTGGAAGTCATGACTGGTTACGGGAGATGGACAGTAAAGCTTCATAAACCTCCATTACTAGAAGTCTTAGCTAGGATTATACTCATAGACTCCTGGGAGTTTCCATGTCACTAAATTTCTAGATTGTCTCTAAGATGTCCCCAATTGCAGTTGCGTTTCCTAGTACTCTTTCCCTTCATCCTCCCCTCTACCTGATTCCTCCTGTTCCAATCCCCACTGCTCTCTAGTCAACCCTCTGTATCTATTATATTTCCCCTTCACAGGGAGATGCATACATCTCCCCTTGAACTCTCCTTGTTACTTAGGTCTGTGGATTGTAGCCTAGTTATCTGTTATTTTACAGTTAATATCCACTTACAGGTGAGTAATACCATGTTTGTCTTTCTTGGTCTGGGTTATATCATGCTCAGGATGATTTTTTGATTTGTCCATTTGCCTGAAAATTTCATGATGTTTCTTTTTGAGAGCTGAGTAATATTCCATTGCGTAAAAGTATCAATTTTGTTTATTATTCATTGAGGAACATCTAGGCTCTTTTTAGTTTCTGACTATTATGAATAAAACCATTATGAATATGGTTGAGCAAGTGTCCTTATGGTAGGAGGAGCATCCTTTGGCCATATATATATACCCATGAGTGGAATAGCTGAGTCTTGAGGTATGTTGATTCCCAGTCTTCTGAGAAGCCTACATATTGATTTCCAAAGTGGCTGTACAAGTTTGCACTCCCACCAGCAGTGGAGGAGTGTTCCACCTGCTACACATCCCCTCTAGCATGAGCTGTCACTTGTGTTTTTGATCTTTTCCATTCTGACAACTGTAAGATAGAATATCAGGGTCATTTGTATTTACATTTCCCTGATGTCTAAGCTTGTTTAACATTTCTTTAAGTGTTTCTCAAATGCTGTAAGACTATGCTTTTGTACACTGTAAATATTTAATAAAATGGTGACTGGCCAGAAGCTAGTCACATGGCTAAACATAAATAAGAATCATGGGTTAGTTTAAGAGTTAGCAAGTAATAAGCCTGAAACACAGGCCAAACAGTTTACAATTAATAGAAGCCTTTGTGTGATTATTTGGGACTTGGTGGCTACAGAACCAGATGGGTGGCACAGAGAAACTTCTGAGTACACTCAGCCGTTTGGGATTTTTCTGTTGAGAATTCTGTTTAGGTCTGTGCCCAGTTTTTAATTGGATTATTTGGTTTTCTGATGTCTAGCTTCTGATTACATATTTTGGAAATTAGACCTAGTCAGATGTGGGTCTATTGAAAATCTTTCCCCATTCAGTAGGATACCATTTTTTCCTATGGATGGTCTTACTTCCTCTTAGCATGCTATTCTTTTCCAATGCGAGACAGAAAGAGAGTGGATCCAGATGGAAGGGGAGATGGAATTGAGCTGGGAGGAGAAGAAGGAGGGGAAACTGTAATCAGGATATATTGACTGTGAAAAGAATCTATTTTGAATTAAAGGGGGTAAAGACCTTTTTGGGTCCTTTCCCACAGGTTACACCAGCTCCTAATAAAAACAGTCTAGGAATCAAGTCTTTAACACATGCACCTTTAGGAACAGTCATCCAAATCACAGCAGACAGGATATAGTGTACGAACTGAAATCTTTTGGGGAAATATGTATGTAGGCGAGGTGATCTAAACTTAAATCCCTCTAAAACCATTTTGTTTTTGAAAAATAGTCTCACACAGAATAACTTTCTTTAGTGTTTTAAATGACCATTAGCACCTTAGGAAAGTTGGGATTAATGCAGAAAAAGTGTGAATTTATGTAGGCCATTAACCATCACGAAGAAGCAAGGTATAAAAGATTAATAAAAGATTAACAAAACAAAAGCTTTCCCTATATCCCTTAAAATATATTTAAAAGATAGTGTGTGAATAGAATACCCAACATCTGTTGACTCTAGGCACATCAACAAGTGCTGTTTGGATATATGAATGTGGGTATATCTCATACTTGTAGAAAGCCCAGAATAATTAGACAGTTACAATATGCTTAGAGGCTCAAGATCATCAAGAGATTTTTATACCCTTGTTTTATAGATGTTAAGTTTTCCATTCTATTCATACACTCTTTTAAAAGAAATATTCTGTTGGTCACATAGCCCTTACTTCTTCCCAATGGTCAATGGTTTGGATATGCTCTCGCTTTTCCTGCCTTTTGCCAGAACATAGATTCAGAGCTATATAAACCTGTTGTTTGGATTACAATTTTTATCCTCATTCACTTCTGTGTTTTCTGAGTTTGAGTTGATTGGCAATCTTCAGCCAATCCTAGGGTTGCATTTTTGTAGGCTTCTGTCTAAGGAACACTGGAAAAAGCACCATTTCAGTTAAAGGGTATAAAGTCCCCAGATTAGATGCATCTCATTGACTATTTGATTTGATTTACAATTTTTTAACTCATGACCTATAATAACCAATTCCAAGAGCTTGACTTTAACATCTTAAAAATTAATCTTTTTTGGTCTCATTTTTAATTTAGGAAGGTATATGAGGAAATACAGAATGAGTGTAAGGTCAGTCAGACTAATAATAGTTTTTAGGAACTAGAGAGATGGATCATTGTTAATAGCAGTCACCTTAGAATAGGTACATTATTTCATCATTGATTAGAATATCTTATTTTATATTAATGTTTAAAATTTCCAAAATCCTCCCCTTACTTTTGAGGCACCTTACTTTTATCTCATATTCTCTTTTTACCCCGTGTTTGGAATGTTTGCCTTCATTCTGTTCCTCATTTATTCCCAGCTTTGCAAACCCCATTCATGGACAGGAAGTGAAGTGATTATCATTATTGTCTACATGCTTTCATGTCTTGCTAGTTCAGTTAATAATGGAATCCCATTAGACTATAGCAGAAAAAAAATTTGCTTTACTAAACAACTTTATAGGAAAGCAGAATTGAAGCTAAAGGCTAATAATTATTTGCATAGATAAGGTAAGAACTAAGAAACATAAGTTACTTAGTAGTTATTACAAAAGTATTATCATATGAAGGGTAATGAAGTTAAGTAATTCAATTTGTAGGATTATTACCCTTCTTCACAACCAACAAATGACTGAAAGACATTTGCAAGCTATATAAATGAAAATAATAATAAGAGGTTTTGAAACTGCCCGGAATTGAAATATCAACTGCGAATATTCTTAAATAATCTTAAATAATGTACTTTATACTAGAATGTCTTAACTTTCCTCTAATGTTTAGACAACTCAGGTTATTCAGTTTAACTATATAGCTAATTCAGGTAGAATTCCTGTTTTGAATAAGTTTGGTGTTAATTTATATGAACCTGAGTTAGTTGTGTGGTACGCAACATGTTTTTGCATTTTATAGAATTCCTTGGATCTTTGTAACAAAATATTTAATTTTGTCTCTATGTCAGATTTAAATAATAACAATGTATCTAAATATCTCAGCATGGTGGTGAATGTCACACAGGACTAGAGAGAGTGAGACAGAAGAGCCCAGCCTGGGCTACACAGTGAGGACATGTGTAAAAACAAATAAGCCAGTAGGGCTTGGTATTATATACCTTAATCCCAGTACTGGGGAGACAGAGGAAGATGGATGTGTGCAAGTCCCAGCCCAGCCTGGTCTACATAGGGAGTTGAAGTGAACCCTGGGTTATTCGAGATTTTGTCTAAAAATAACCAATCAAACAAAAATACAAGCTAAAGAGTTATGTCTGCTTTACTATCAAACCGTTCCGTCAGAGCAGTCATCTACTTCCTAGCAAGGGAACACTAAAAGAACTTCGGTCTCAGTGAGCCCATGGAAGTTTGTGATGGCATGGCTTGAATATCTCATATCTTTTGCTGACATAGTGTTTTAGGCACATTTTTGTTTTTTTTTTTTTTTTTTTTTGTTTGTTTGTTTGTTTTTACAAAATACCTTTAAAAATTATCTTGACAGTTGTTAAAATGTGTAATGGATCCACTTCAGCTTGGAATACAGAAAAAGCTGGAGGTTTATAGTGAATGATCTTAGTGTGAGGGTCAAAGTGTGGAATCTTGCCAAAAGGAGACATCTGGGCAGGGGAGTTTATTGCTAAGCTTATTAAAAGGGTTATTGAAGAAACGTCTGGGTTATTAGATATCAAGCGAGGAGCAGGGGTGAATATTTTTGTTAAACTCAACAGGATTCTTGCCAACTGGAAGCCAAAGATAGCACCTAAGGAGGCCATCTAATCAGAAAGACAGCTTCAGTGGAGCATCCTGACTAAAGACTGGTTAAAGACAGTCTGCTGACACCAAACTAGTTGTCCTGTTCTATTACCCAGTGTCGTTTTTCCACCGATTCCTTCAGCTTTAAAAAAAAAAAAAAAAAAAAAAAAAAGAATTTTTTTTGGGGGGGGAACTTTAGAGGGGGTTGGGGAATGCAGAGGCCACCAGTGCAGGGGAGCGCTGGACTACAATTCCCATAAACTCTCACAGGGCGGGGACCCAATTAGTCGGCCTCTAATCCGGAGCCTTGCAGCTGCGCACAATGTGCTGAAGGCTCTATGCTGGGAAGAGTGGGCGGTGACAAAACTGTCTGGAGGAGGAGGAGGAGGCTGAGGAAAAAGAGACCATAGACTTCCACCTCTGCCTAGAGCGCCCTTTAAAGTGTTGGGGAGAGGAGGGCGGGCGGGGACCACCCCGAACTTGCCGCCGGCGGTATCATGGCGTCCCGGAACCCCCCTCCCCAAGGTGAGCAGCCTGGACCCGAAGCAGTCTCTGGGACGCGGCACACAGCTCTCGACCTTGTTCCGATGGTGCTTTTCCCTCCCCCTCCTCCAGTGTTTCTGGGGCCCGGTCGCTACACAGCCTCTTTGAGCAATCCCCTCCTCCCCGCAACCAGACGTCTCCTCCCCCTCTGCGGAACTCACCAGGCTCCCCTACACCTACCAAGGCCATACCCTGCCCTGCCCCCACCTTGAGCCCTTCTCCATTTTGCTACAGAAGGGGGTTTGGTGGGTTGATTGGTTGGTTGCATTTCAATCCTGCCCTGAATTCTTTGGATGGGATCCTGAGCCGTGCTTTCAGGGAAGAAACATTCCCTCTCTCCCTTTTTCCCACGGATGGAAATGGACCCTGTTCTGACCTTATTCTGACTGCTTTGTAACTCAGCTGGCCACTGGCTGTGTGTCCCTATGTCTTTGCAAAGGAGATGGGGATGCTATGGCTATGCCCTTTACTCCTGAGGCCCTAGTCTCAGGGATCCAGTTATTCTTGTTCATTTGTTTCCCTCTGACCAGACATGACAGTGAGTTGTCACAGGTTTTATGAAAACAATTTGTGAGATATTTCTGAGTATACATTGATTCGATTTATGTTTTCATTTTGTGTTTTTTAAAGACTATGAAAGCGATGACGAATCTTACGAGGTGTTGGATTTAACTGAGTATGCAAGAAGACACCACTGGTGGAATCGAGTATTTGGCCACACTTCCGGACCTATGGTAGAAAAATACTCAGTAGCCACCCAGATTGTAATGGGTGGTGTGACTGGCTGGTGAGAACATCTTTTTCATTAAATTTCAATGGGAACCTATCTGTTGTTCTTTTGCAAATGGGCCAGTCGTCTTACATCTTCACTGGCTCTCCACTGTTAATTCCAGAGGAGCAAGCACATCTTTGAGGCCTTTCCCTGATGTAATTGGTTAGATCAACCTTTAGACAGACACTCCTTATTGGATTTTGATTATTTCTCTCTGTCACAGACCCACCATAGTTCCACTCTTCCCCTATTATTCTTTTGATTCATTACCACATTTTCAAATCTAGCAAGTTAATTATAAGTAAATTGTTACTTGCTATTCAGTGCCAACAACTGGAAAAAGCCATGAGAATTTCCAATGCAGAACTGGCCTCTAGAATTCCCAGCTCTGTGCATAAGAGCATTAATGCTCAGTAAAAATTATTCATGATGTAGCAGATTTGATTTTTTTGTGTGCTAGTTCAGATTATGATAGTTCTTTGAAAATCTGACAACATCTGTGTTAGAATTAATGGACTGATTGCATAATGTGGAGTACAGTAAGAAGTGGTTAAATGACCATTAACTAGGCATCAACTCAGATCACATGAGTACAGTGTTGTTACCATGTATTTTAATTCTGTTACTTTTGGAATTAAAGATTAACCAGATAATAAGGAGCAGAACCAGTTCAACCTTTTGAAAAAAAACTATGACTCTCTTGAAGTGATAGGGCTTAAATTGTAAGCATTCTTTTCTAAGATAAATTCATCTTATATTAATTAAAATACATACTTCCATGTGTCATGAGTAAATGACGTTTCTTCGGGTGTATTTTACATTTACTTTGGAATAATGATGGTTCCCTATGCCTTCTTGTAAAAGCCTCTTTTTAACTTAAAACAAACAAAAACCAACTATTGTGACGATTTCATGGCGCGCAGTCACTGTACTGCGTTATTCAAAGAGCGTGCAGTTAGAACAGAAATTTCTGCTGAGAGCCTTAGTCACTCCAGTGATTCACTGTAGGATGATTACATCCCTGTGCCCCTTAAATCAATTCATAATTTGGTGCCAGAGGTGATGGAGTCATGGCCATGGCCGAAAGCCCAATGTCAAAAGATAGTTTAAAAATAATCGAGAAATATAAGATTACTGAACATTTTCTTCTTGTGGACCAGATCTGGTAAGAAAGCAATGCAGAACAGAAATTAGTAGGGTCATCGTAGTGCCTGATGCTTGCTAGCAGTGGTATCCAGCTTGTGGAACATCTGTCTTGGAATATTGTACAAACTTGCCTACTTTTCTCTGAGCCTTGTTACTGACTTGTTTATGAGGAAAACATCCCTGATACTAATACATACATACATTCGGATTATCAGTATCTGCCAAGTATTCAACCCAAGAGGTATATAATAGTTTATGTTTTTTTGTTTGTGCTTTGATGTTGATATGTTTGTGTTTGGGGCCCAGATATGTCCCAGTACATGTGTGGAGGTCAGAGGACAGCTTATAGTGATCAGATTTCTTTACTACATGGGCTTTGGGGATTAAACTCAAGTGTTCAGAGTTGGTAGCAAGTTCCTTTACCTGCTGAGCCATCCTATGGCCTGAACTGTGTAATAGGACACTAATATATAGGTGACTTTTTTGTTTTTATCTAGTATAGGAGTAAATTTAAGGCCTTACACATAGCAGGCAAGTACTACCTCTGAGTGACATCCGTAGCCGAACACATGGCAGGCAAACATTCTACCTCTGAGTGACACTGCCAGCTATATAGGTGATTTTCTGTGATGACTTGGACTGTAGTATAGGTTCAGTATAGTTCATTTTTGAAATGTTCTTAGGATATAACATTGGTGTGGTATTGTGGCATAAAAGAGGAACAGTTAATAGGCATGATCCTAACTTAACATTTCAGACCAATTCAAGATAAAGGATAGCCTGAGGCGATTGCATTAGCTGTAGGTAAGTAGCTATAGGTTTTTGATCATAAGAAATGAAACCTAGTGTGAGAATAGGTGGTTGCTAGGAGACCTGGAGGCCTGATTCTGATGTTGTTAGCGCTTGTCTAGAAGCACGGTTATGGAATCTCAACATTACATTACCAAGGTAATAATGCCTTTAAGAGTGGAAAGGAGAGCTCAGCAAGTAGACTTGATGAGAAGCTTGGCGACCTGAGAATTCTATCCACAGGACACACATGGTAGAGAGAATCAACACTCAGGAACATTGTGCTTAAACATCCCTGTATGTTAATGCACTCCCCCCCCTCACACACACTGCAAAATATTAACAAAGAATAAAAAGGAAAAAAAGACAGTTTTAGAGACAGGGTATAGAGAACTTTCAATTAAAGATGAAGTCTGAAATGAATGTGAGGTGGCAAATGGAGAATGGTACTATCACGTAGAAATTGGAACCTTAGTAGCACTTGTTTTGGCTGAGTTTGTATCCCTGTGACATGACTCATATTGCATTAAGGACCTACCATGTTCCAGTGTGACCTCATCTTACCTAACTGCATCAACAGTGACCTAATTTTCAAATAAAGTCTCCTGAAGGATGGTAATTTGGGGGAGACACCAATTCAGTGCACAAGGCTAAGGTTAGAAATCTGGGATTCTGGAATAGTGAGGGGACTGTGAGTTAGCTCAAGAGGTATAGGGTGACACCCCACAGTGAGATGAGACTAAACAAGCTTGGAAAATCGACACTAGATAAGAGGGCTGTGAGAATTATGGGCAGTGTAATCATAAAAGTAGAAGGACAGAATGGACAGGAAAGCTTTTTATAGGCAGAATTAGGCAGGAGTCTATAGAATTGGGAAGATTAATAGCTCAGATAAAGATGATGCTGGATTCATTTGAAAGTAACTGGGTTGGAGCTGGTTTGGGAGAGTGTGTTAGCCAGATGTATAGAACACTTTGCGTTAAGCAAAACAAGCAAATGACTTACTGTGGGAAATATCAGCTTACAGAAATGTAGGCGTATAATGAAGCCAAGTACTCACAATTGTACTTTCAGAAAAAACTGCTCTTTTTCTTTTCGGTCTCCCTCTTCTCTCCTTTCCTCATCTGCAGCAAACCTCAGACACTTTAGAGTGCATTTTTAGCCACCCTGTATGACTGAAGAAAGACTGAGGGTTTCTGAGCAGGCAAAGGACATTATCAGAAGAAATGGGATAAAACATTAAGCTTTTATTAGGAAAGCAATAGAATGTACAAGAAATTTAGTGCATCACTGATTGTTCTTATCTTTTGTTATTTCTGTCATTAAAGGTGTGCAGGATTTTTATTCCAGAAGGTTGGAAAACTTGCAGCAACTGCAGTAGGTGGTGGCTTTCTTCTCCTGCAGGTATGTTACACCTTTATGTACTTGCTTCTGCTTATTCAGGTCGCCCATGGGAACAGAGAATGCTAACTTATTTCATTCCTGTTCATTTCAATAGACGGTAGAAATTTTCTTTTAGGCATTAGTTTATGGAAAACTTAATGAGTTTTGAAAGCGTTCATCTGTCCTAAAAATAAATTAAATTTTTCTAGGTACTCTAATGTATGCACACCGTGATTTGGTGTCATCTATTAAAAAGAGAACTTTGAACCAGGTGTGGTTGCATACTTCCCTAATCCCAGCTACACAAGAGGCTGAGGCAGGAGGACTACAAGACCAAAGCAAGACTTAGTCCTCAAATCAAAACAAACAGAGCTGAGGCTAGAGTTAGTTGTGCCTTTGATTTTTACCAGTTAACTGGGAATATGGATGTGTTCAACTATACCTACCTAGTTCATAGATTCATTATATTTTTTCCATAACTAATGCCTAGTTATGTCAAAGGCTTAACAGCTATTAACTTGTTCTAACATCTTTTTTAAAACTGAAGAGCTAGAGCCAGGTATGGTGGTATATGGTAAGGTTTCTTTGGAAGAATACCTTGGTGAATCAATTGGGGCCAAGGAATACCACAGACATCACACTATGTAACAGATCTTAGACAGTGCATTTATTGGGGATAGGGCAAAAGGCTGCCTTGGGGGGCAGATGGAGGATGGAAACCCAGAGACAGAAAGATAGAGACAGATGGGGGGAGGAGAGAGAGAGATACAGAGATAGAGACAGAGAGAGCAAGAGATCTGTCCATGATGGTCTGTGGGTGGCTGGGATATTTTAAAGGGTACACATGTCACATTTGGTGGCTGGTGATGAAGGGGATGCTGGCCCCGAATTGCTAAAGGAAGGCTGGAGTTGGAGGGGCTGGTTCCTAAGAGTGTACACTGGAATTCCAGCACTAGGGGCTGAGAGACTAAGAAAGATTTAGAGATTCTGGCTAGTCTTGGTCCACTTAGTTACATACTGAGACTTTAAAGGGAAAAGAAGAGAAAACAAAGAAGAAAGACAGAAAGAAGGGAAGATGCAAAATGTGGAAAATTAAGTTTAAGAATCCATAATCCTATTTCTGAGATAGGTGAATTAAAATTTAAATTTTGTTCATCTTCTTTTAGGGGTTAAAAATGCTTTGCCATTAGAGAATGTTTATGAGGATATTATCTACCATTCATGTCTGATTGATATGTATTTTCCTCAAAATAGCATTTTTCTGAAGAAGATCAAATATAGTAAATCTCAAAATTGAAACTTTCTGGAAATGTTAGCAGGTTTTAAAGATGCAGCAAACTGTCAATTATACCAGATTTAAGAAATGATTGCTGTTCATAGCAGCCATAATCTGACTTCAGTATCTAAGCCATTGATCCTGTAATAACCAATGTAGTTACCTTAAGTACAAAGAGATAGTATTTATATTAACTAAGCACTAATTTAGGTAGTGTACTAGCTAGATGTTTTGAGGTTATATTTTTTATTAACAGTAATATTAAGAGCAATATTTGGGACAGAGGTAAAAGAATGTGATTAATTTCTAATTTTTCCCTTTGGATATATGCTAGTGTTTATATGGAAGAGAATTTTACTAATTTTACTTGCATTTGTATAGAATCAAGAGCATATTTAAGTCTAGCAGTATTTTGAAAACTGAGTTGTCATTTCTGGTCAGTGCAGAGGGAACTAGCAGAGTATACCAAACTGTTAGCAGAATTGAATTGCGTGTGTGTTAGTTTTAATCTGTCTCTGCATGTTAGGTTCAGTCTATTTCAGTCCATTCAGTATTCACTGTTCGCATTTTATCATTGCTACTTCCTACTTTTCCAAGCCTGATATTTTTTTTAAGTCTTGAAGGCAAAAGGGCACAGGTTCTGTCTGCATCAAAACCACTTTCACCCACAGATATAATTAGCCTTGAAAATGCAGTAGGAGGAGGCCTCAAAGAGAAACTAGAGAAAGAAATGGCTTTTAAGCTAATTGCCTCATATTCTTAGCCAAATTCCATATCTCATAACCTTTGCTTATAATTAAAGATAAGTATTAGTTTGGGTTAGGACTTAAAGCATTTCTACTAACAGCATTAAATGTTTTTTTCAGTAGATATTTATTATATTGCCTTCTTAAAATAGACATCCAAGCAGGTCTGACTACTAATGATTTGTAACCAATTACAGATTTTTCCACTCATCATGCCTAAGTTAAAAATGTAGACAGTGGTATATGAGTATTTTACCTTTTAAAACTGTTATATGTGCTTATATATAAGGGGCAGAAACTTGTATAGGGCTGGTTATACTCCGATTTTCCCCTCTTGAAGCAACCATTGTAATTTCTCACAGAACCTTCATTTTCCTGGGTCGATTAGATCAGTGTTTGATCTTTCAGCAGCGGGTGTTCACTACTGGCTTCACATATTTTGAGTTGTCCCCACCTTCCCCTATGTTACACACCTGAATGTTTTCTCTTCTTCCCGCGTGCTCTCTGACTTTACCTTGAATATTGTTTTATGATTCTGTAAGATTAGTATCTCTGGTTAAATGAGCTGCTTGAATTCATGTTTTTTTATTGAAAATTCATAGAATATATTCTGGTCATTGTTTCCCCCTCTCATATTCTCCCAGATAACTTCTCACCTCCACACCTATTCAACTCTAACCCTTTTTCTCCTTGGAAAATGAATAGGCAAGTTAAAAAGCAAATACACCAGAATTAAATTGTTTTTCTTTATAAGACAGAAAAAGCACAAAAACACTGGGAGGCTTTGGGCCCTTATTTCTAGTAAAAGAATTGGAATTTTTTTCTTCTGATGTATTCTCATTCTCTAAATCTTCTGTGGTGGGAATATGCTTTATTCAGCTGGTTTAGTCTTCTGGAGAGGGCTGTCCCACGCTCTTCTGTCCTGCTTGTGTCCTAGGCCCTAGTGTATGCCCACTATCAGAGGATTTCCCTTTCAGTACCATTCTGACCGTTTCCTTTGCTCTATCCTGGGTTGTTTCCTGTATCTCATGCTGTCTTGTTTCCTATTTTCAAGGGACGTATCTTCCCATTTTTTTATCTTCAACTATCTTAGGGTTTCTATTGTTATGAAGAAGTACCACGACCATAGCAACGCTTATTGAAAGCATTTAGTTGGGGCTGGCTTACAGTTTCAGAGGTTTAGTCCATTATTGTCATGGTAAGAAGCATGGTGGCATGCAGTCAGACATGGTGCTGGAGAAAGAGCTGAGAGTTCTACATCTTGATCCAAGGGCAACATGAGATTGCCACACTAGACCTAGCTTGATCAGGAGACCTCAAAGCCCGCCCACATGGACACACTTCCTCCAATAAGGACATACCTACTCTATTCAGGACATACCTCCTAATAGTGCCTCTTTTTATGGGCCAAGCATTTAAACACATCTGTAGGGGCCAAACTTATTCACACCATATATCAAGAAAATAAACATGGGTGGTATAACTTTTGAGATTTTGCATGTCTGAAGATTGTATTTTCTCACATTTGAGTAATAGTTTAGCTGGGTGTAGATTGCTGCATTGTCTTCCAAATTCAGTCTCACTGTTAAAAGTCTAAAGTTCCAATACCTGACCACTTGTGTGCATACCTTCCTCCCCCACCTCCTAGTAAATGCTTAGAAGATTTGTGTGCATACTTGTTAACTGCTTTCTCTACAAAGATTCCAGTACAGATTACAAACAGTAGTGATGTTAACATTTATTTTTTCAGTGTTACAGATACATTGCAGTGATAGATATCTATTTGGAGTACTGGAAATTGAAGCCAGCCTGGGCCTCATGCATGCCAGGCAAGCCCTGTACCACTGAGCTATGTTCCAGATCTTTAATTAACCATTTGTTTTCATTTTTCACATTCCTCTAACACAAAGTAAACATATTGAAGCCTTTTGATTGTCAAGTGTTTATAGTAGGTATACATTCATTTCTATTATCCCTTTATGAAAGTACATATCAATTCTTTCCATTCTATATTCTTTATAATGAAGTCACTAGGGTAACCCAAACTTGAGGAGTAGGATTGACCTCCCTGAGGACAAGTGTCTACATAAATTATTTTTTAAAATTTCTTGTCAGTGATAGTGGTATAATTTGCATAGTTCTAGCTATTAGGAAAGCTGAGGTAGAATGATTACTTGAGCCCAGGAGTTAAAAGCCAGCCTAGGCAACATGGTGAAACCTTGTCTCAGAAGAAGAAAAAAATTCTGAAGACTTATTTCTTCTTCATTTATTAACTTTTATTAAATTATACCAGTATTGACTTAGGTTTTTTAATTTTATATTTTAGGTTAAAATCTAAATAACATTTTCTTGATAAAATTGTTGCAGATTAGCCATGGGAAGCTCTTTCAATTGCACATTGTTCTCTGTTCATCAATGCCCATGTTATTCATTTATTTACTCATATATTTGTTGTGTGCATCTGTATGTCTGCATGATGTATGCATGTGTGTAGGCTCACTTGCCCATGTCTGTGCAGCCAGAGGTTGATGTGCAGTATCTTCCTGTAGTTCTTGCCACCTTTTTTGAGACATGATTTCTTACTGAATGTGGAGCTTGATGTTTTTGCTAGACTGGGTGGCTGTTGAGCCCTGGGAACCCATCTGTCTCCACCCCTAAAGCTGGGATTATATATATATGCCACTACATCCAGCTTTCTTGTCAGTACTTGGGATCATATTCAGATTTTCAAGCTTATATAGCAGACCCTTTTTCCATGGAGCCATTTCTCCAGCCTGCTTGCCTGCCATTTTTGATTTATCACCTTTTCTCTCCCACCCCTTCTCTCTCCTCTCTCCTCCCCTCCCCTTTTTCTGGTTGTATTATATATTATGGTATTAGTGTCAAACACAGGGCCTTGTACATACTTAGGCAAATGCTTCACCACTGAGCTACATCTTCAGCTTTTGTTTTTAAAACTTCTCTCCATAGTTTTTGCTCCCTTAATTTTGTATTTGGTTGGTATTTTTGTTGTTTTGTTTTGATGTGTTAGAATTATACATGCTAGACAAGTGGTCAAACACTAAACTGTACCCTAACCCATTGTATAAATGTATACCCCTTTTCCTTGCTTATTTTTGTCTCATAATTTCATGTTTTAAAGGCCTTCCTTCCTCTGTACCTAATAATCCTTGTTCATATTTAAGAACTAGGCACTAAAATTTGATGGCACTCTAAATCCTTGGTGGGACTTTCCATTTCAGGAAGTCTAGCCAGTCTAAGAAAAATTATCTGAAGACCTGAAATGAGGAGTTGGGAAATCTTCCTAATGGAACAGCCAGTTGTATCACTAATGGTGAGGCTCACAAATGAGAAGACCCATCCACCTCATTCCAGATTTCAAGCAACAGTGCATCTTTGTCTGAAAGCTTGTTGCTATTTTTAACATGTAGTTATTTTTTATTATTGTGGTTCTGGGGATCTAATCATTCTTACATGCCAGATATGCACTCTACGACTGAGCTATACCCCCAGCTCCTTATTTTTAACTGGGAAGCTTTTGTTTCTCTCTAAGGGAAGATAGTCACGAACTTCTCAAGGAAACTTTTTAGGTGGTAGTGGGTCCTATCCATGTCAGGTGTAAACTGTTCTCTCATTAGTAAACATGATAGTTGAGTTAATCTAGCCACTTTCTAGATTACTTGTTAGTAGATAACAAAATAAGGAGATAACTTACTTTGCTAGAGTGTGCTTTGTACCAGGTTGGTTAATAAAGATTTGGAAATTTAGTATTTATTTATTGTATTTATCATCATTCATTCAGTGTTTCTCATTCATCTTTTTACATGACATTTGGCAAAAAATTTAATCATCTGGTTGACACTGAGCTGGATGTGTACCTGTGATGTGAATTGAGTGCCAGAGAAAGGCTTGAATTGCTTAGTGCTATTGGAGAAGGGGAACCTAGAGAGACATTTGTGTTCTCCATATCTCAAGCTCCATATCTGAAGATTTCTTATTTACCCTAAACTGTATACTTTACTTCCAAACAGAGTATCTACAGAAATAATTTTTTCAAATAAGCTGGGTTTGCTGACTTTGGTAGTGGCTATATTTTTTTAAATTATACATAGAATTATATTTGTAAGAATGTATTTTACCTGTCTGATTAAATGGCCTTCATTTTTCAGTTGTGGGGTTGGAGTAGATAAACAGTCACCTCTGGGAGTAAATTTTTTGGGGGAATGGGCTGGGACTTGAAACAGGGTTTCTCTATGTTGCTTTGGAGCCTGTCCTTAAACTCACTCTGTAGACCAGGCTGGCAAAGTCACAGAGATACACCTGCCTCTGTCTCCTGAGTGCTGGAATTAAAGACGTGTACCATTAACTCCTGGCCTTTGGGAGTTAATTTAAACTTTTTTTTGGTTGTTTTGTTGTTGTTCGTTTGTGTGTGTGGGAGTTGCCTATATTTTCACTATCATAACTCATGGTACAAAGGTTTTATGTATTAAAAAACTCATAACTTAAAATAGTAAGTTAAAATGACAGTTGAATTATGGATTACCAGTGTGTATGCTAATATGGATAGCATTTTCGCTATTTTAACCAACAGCCAAATAAATGCACATACATGAAATCTCTGTATTTCAATTAAGAAATACGTTGGAATTTAACCTAGGATTACATAATATAAAAGTTTCAAAGTAATCAACTCATTTGATTACTTAGGCATCTCTTCACCTTTCATATAGAAAAGGTTCCTTTCTCTAAAGTTCATTGTTACTGCTATGCCTAGGATTCAAATCACTGTATCAGTTTCTACCAGAAAAGGTTTCATATGTCATTCACTTAGATTTCTTCTCTTTCTGAGGCTGAAATCTGATGGGATAGCCAGTGAGTGAGTATAGGAAAAACTGCAGTTAAACAAATTCTGCTGTGTCACAGAGAAAATTGAACCCAAGATTCCTGCCAGGTTCTTTACATGAAATCAGATATTTTGGCTGTTGAGGCAGCTATAAGTCTAGATAGATAATTGTTGACTACTACCAAGGTACAAATATCACTGTTATGCCCTTTTGGATATTTTCTCATGCTGGCTTGTTGCTGGGTCCTAACAGTTTCCTGGGTGAGGAGGTGGGGGAGTTGAGGGGGAGTAGGGGGTGAGAGGATGAAAAGTTAAAGTCAGCAGCACAGACTTCAGGAAGTCAGTTGAAAAGCAAAAAATTCGTTTATTCAACTATGGGAAGAGCCTTATATATCGTCCTTCCAGCAACCAGGCTATCACGATCTGCTGATGTTTCATATTGACTGGGCAGGATCAGGAGATCTGACAGCATTTGCTGCTAGGCACATTCCGAGCAATCAGGAACATTGGACAGTGTCTGTTGCTAGGCCCTCAGGCAGACTCCAGGTTGGCTCATGCATGTTATATGCATGCCTTGGCAACTGGTTTGAGCCAATTTCCTAAACCTTACGGGCCTGTCTTAATACACGGGTCATTGTTGGGGCTTATAGGCATAATGGATGGGTAGGACTATTGATTTCTTTCCTTCCTCGGCATTTTTTTATAGTACCTTTCTGGTACTGTGAGAGCTAGAGTCCTCAGGGACAAGACTTCAGATTAGATCTAGCTTGGATCTACCAAGCCCTCTGTCTTAAATGCATGGTGTGTTCAGCAGTACATACTTACTTTCAATCTCTGGGAGACAAACACAGATAATAGCCGTGCCCTATATTATTTTGGGAGTCTCTTGCACTCCCTGGACCAACTCAAAATGACATTTCTATGCCTAGTAGTGGTGTTTTTGTTTAACAGCCAGTGGCTGTTGGGGTAGTATTGTCAGCCCAAGTAGCATAACTCTGTATGTGTGTGTTATACATATATGTGCATGTATACATGTATATATAGGTATATTATATGTATTTATAAACACTAATGTATATTTATACATAATTTTAGGTACATAAAAATATGATTCCATAAGACGTTTTCTTTTCTTCTTTTATGTTTGGTTGAGACAGGGTTTCTCTGTAGCTTTAGAGCATGTCCCAGAGCTTGCTCTGTAGACCAGGCTAACCTCAAACTCACAGAGATCTGCCTGTCTTTGCCACCTGAGTGCGGGGCTTAAAGGCATAAGCTACCACTGCCTGATTTTGCTCTCCCCAGTGTCTCTCCTGCCTAATTTCTTTCTGTCTAGCTATTGGCCAGTTAGCTCTTTTATTAAACTAATCAGAAAGCATCTTGGCAAAGACACATCTTCACAGTGTAAAAAAAAAGATAACACCTCCTCCCTGCCCATCATATTATTTGTATCCTACTATTCCTGTTTCTAGCATGCCCCATATCCATAGTCCCCTTTTCCTTTCCTGATTTCTGTATTTATTTCAGGTTTTATACTCACATCTTAAGATTAGGAGTTATGAATCACAGATGAGAGAGAACATGCAGTGTTTGTCTTTCTGGGTCTGGGTTACCTCATTTGATAAAATATTTTCTAGCCCCATCTATTTACCTGCAAATTATTTTATATTTTCTTTTCTTTCTTTTTAAAAAGGATTTCTTGAATGCACAGCTTTAATTTATTTTATGTACATTGATGCTTTGCCTACATGTATGTCTTATGAAAGTGTTGGATTCCCTGGGTCAGGATCATGGTAGTTGTGAGCTACCATGTGGGTGCTGGGAATTGAACCTGGATCCTCTGGAATAGCAGTCAGTGCTCTTAGCCACTGAGTCCTCTCTCCAGCCTTATTTCATTTTTCTTTACAGCTGAATAGTATTTGTTATCCATTTGATTGTTGTAGGACTTTTACATTGTTTCTATTTCCTAGCTGTTATGAACAGAGGAGCAGTGAACATAAAGGGTTGAACAATGCAGTATTATGTCAAGTACTTTGGGCATATGCCAAGGAATGGTGTATCTGGGTCATTTGGTAGAGTTATTTTTATCTTCTTAAAGAATTCACAGTGATTTCCAGAAGAGTTACATCAACATGAGTGAATGGATATGCCTTTTCCTTCACATTATCTCTTTAAATTAAATAGATTCAGAACTAGTAAAGAGCCTTTATCAGGATATTTAAAAATTTTTTAATGACCTGTCAACTGATTGCCTAGTATTTCACATCTATTTAATTAAAAAGGTCTTTTTTAGTCATATGCTTTGGATAATCTGTCTTTTTGGCTGATTCCTTATTCTGAAAGGTAGGATGAAAGCAGTTATAATAGTTATAATACAGCTTTTTAAATCTTTCCCTGCCTGTACTATATATTTCTTAACTCAGTGTTCATTGCATCTAATGTAGTAAGAAGTTTCTGGCACAGCCTTTCCAGCCTAGCCCCAAGATTCAGACCCACCCGCAGCCCCGCTGCTGCTCAGCTCCAAATAATCACACAAAGTCTAATTACATGCTGCTTGGCCCAAGGCTCAGGTATATTGCTAGTTCTTTCATTTTAACTCAGTCCATTTCTGTTAATCTGTCTTGCCATGTGGCCCATGGTTTACCTGTGTTTGTTTTATATGCTGATTCTTGGGTGGCTGGATGGCTTCCCTCTCTAACTCCTCCGTCCTCCTTTATCTACGCTCAGATTAACTGCCTGCTTCTAAGATGTCTTTCCATAGGCCAAAGTAGTCCCTTTATTAACCAATGGTATTTACAGCATACATAAAGACATCCCACATCAATCTAAGGAACACTCCTAAGAAGAGTAGAGACTTAGGTCAATTTTGTTTGGTTGCCTCTTGAATGAGTAAATTGGTGAGTCAATAACAGTTTCCTACCTAGAAGCTCTGTAAATTCCTGGAAATCTACGGCCTTCTACTTCTGGGATGATAGTTATTTTTATTGCATGTTTACAGGTTGCCAGTCACAGTGGCTATGTGCAGATCGACTGGAAGAGAGTTGAAAAAGATGTAAACAAAGCAAAAAGACAAATTAAGAAACGAGCCAATAAAGCAGCACCTGAAATCAACAATATAATTGAAGAAGTAAGACAATGAGCAATTTTGCTTTCTGCTTTTTGATATTAGGTTCCAGTAGAAAATATGACTGAGGGTAGCATTATTTTAATGATTGATGTTCCAGCTAGTCATGGAGGGTCATGCCTGTAATCTCAGCACTTGGGAGACTGAGTCAGGAAGATTACCATGAGTGCTAGACCAGCCTGCCAGCCTGAGCTACAGGATAAAATACCATTTCAAGAAAGAAAAACAGCAAAAGAAAAAAATCACGAAAGTTATTTATCATGAACTTAATAATTAAGAGGGCTTTTTTTGTAATTTGTGTATTTTTATTGTTGTTAAATATAATCAAAGTTTACCATGCTTAAGTAGAATTCAGAGGCATTATATATACATTCATGTTTCTGTATAATCATTACCTCTATCCACTTGTAAAAATTAAAAAATATAATTTTATTAAATATGATTTCCCCAAATTTCCCCTCCCCTTAGTCCTCCATTCTGCTTTGGGACTCAGCAGTTAGAGTGGATATAAGTAGAATTGTTCATTTGTCCTGTTGTTGTCTGCCTTATTCAGTGTAATATTTAAAGGTTCCATCTACCTTGTAGCATAATTATGAATATTTTTATTGACACTTTGATTTTTAGGCAACAGAATTTATCAAGCAGAACATTGTCATATCCAGTGGCTTTGTGGGAGGCTTTTTGCTAGGCCTTGCATCTTAAGGACTCGAAGGCTCTATCTTAGTGGATCCAACAGCGAGAACAGAATGGTGACAGCATGGCGATCTCTCAGTGGCACATGCCCCCCGAATTTCCAGAGTAAGGAACAATCAGCTGGACAATTGCAAATGCAACAGCTTAGCATTTTGCCATCTGAAGCTTGACAAGCTAGTATCTGCTGTAAGACAACCTATGTGGTATGTAAACAATAGTATTCTTGAGCAAATCATGGCTTTTGCTATTTTTTTAATTTACATTTGTTTAGGACCTAACCTATGAATATCATGTTTAGATTTATGGAGACAGAAAAAAGTGATTATGTGTACTGTTCAATGAAATATTAACCTGTCTTATTTTAAAAGTTCTTTGTGCTTAACTGTATAGTGCCAATAATTAAAAAATGTCTTATAGCTTCAATATTATGGCTGACTTTTTAAAAAATGTGTTTGCAATAAACTAAAGAATTGTATTGCCCCTTTGTGGAAGGCTTTAGAAACAATGAAATTATTAAGATATTAAAATGTTCTGATGTATCAATCTTTTTTCCCTCTTGTTTCTTACTTTGCGTATAGAGTATCTTTTACATTAAAGGCTTTTGTAAGGAAATACTACATGCCTAAAACACTTTTTCCTTAATCTACAGTTTTTAAAATGTTCTTTTGTATGTTCTAGTTTTTTGGGTTTGTTTGATTTATTTATTTCTAATAGTCAAGAGAGAAATAGTTTAAGAGTATGTTATTGGTTGCATCATTGATACATTTTATGAACTTTAAATGTATCTTACTTTTTTTATTTCTATACATCCCAATTGTAATTTTGGCCCCTTCACCAAAAGGTACAAATAGTTTTAAAATACTTAATAGTATAATATAAATTTATTGTCTGAAGAACTGTGATTTTTGTGTAATCATAAAATTATAGCTTAAATATAATTGCTTCCTTGATTGTGTGGCTTTCATGCATTGGTAGGTAGCATTATGTTGTTTGAACACTAGGCCAGTTTTCTTTTTTCTTAGGGCTAGAGTCACACTTGTTCAGAGCCTCCTTTGTCCAAGAGGAACTTTCAGAAATTGTTAAGTTTTGCTCATATAGTTGTAGGTTGGCATTGGGGAAAACATCAGAACAGTATAGGTTTGAGTCTTCAGACTGGAAAGATAGCAGCTGTTTAGACTATCTCCTTGTGGTTGGAAGCACCCACAGTGTGTTCCGTGTATTATAAATGTCATTTCCTATTTCTGATATTGGTTACAAGCTGTGTGCTTTTACTGTCTTGAAGTTCCTTAAAATTGAATGTGGGATTGATTTTAAATTTCTTTTATTTTCATTAGTGCCTCACAGAATGCTAAATAAAACTCAGTGTGAAGTAATTGTGCATATAAATACTTGTTCTTTTTTGAACTTTTCTCCATTTTTAACTGACCAAGATTTTCAATGCTATATAATTAAAAGGAGAAAATACCTTGATTGTGTTCAGGCCATGTTGGTACAACCATGATAACCATGACCCTGCTTCTGAGCACAGCAAGGCAGTCTACTTCAGGGAGCTCCAGTCTCAGTTTTTATTTTGAAAATGTTTATTTTGTTTGTTTTGGGTAGTATGTTAGGAGAGTAGAGGAAACACAATGTGTTGACTCTCATGCTTTCAATGAGAGGCATTAACATATTTCACTATGAAGATTTGTTTGGTAATATGGGACTGTTTGCATAAAATGATGAAGGGAGAGAATTTACTTTTAAGTATCCAATTATACAAATGAAAACAAGAGTTTAGAAGTAGTGGTACACTGCAATAACTCCAGCATACAGGAGACTTTTGCAGGAGGATCACAGTGTCTGGAGGCCAACCTGGGGTACATAATCAGCTCCAGCCTTAAACAAGAGGGGTATATGTGGTGGTACTCACCTTTTTAATCCTAGCACTTGGAGACAGAGGGAGGCAGAGCTCTCTGAATTCAAGGCCAACTTGGTTTACATATTGAGTTCCAGGATGGCTAGGACTATATTAATAGAGAGATACTGTGTCTAAAAAAATCTAACAAAACAACAGCAACAGCAAAAATAAAACCAGTCAGCAAAAGATAACACTTTTATTGTATATTTCTAAATGTCTTGAGACATATTTGAAAATATTTGTATACAAATATGTTATTACCCATACCCTGTCATACCCTGTCTCAGACTTCTTGTTTCCCTTTCTGGCTATGATGCTTCTCCTTCTAAGTTGACCGTTACCTGAAGCAATTGTGTTAATCAATCGCTTAACTTGTATGGCATGTGGCACTGGCTAAATTTCTCTTATCTGAATGAACCATTAGGGTCTGAAGTATTTTGTATTCCATGGTTTCGGAGTATTTCCTGGCTTAGGGCTTTTTGTTGTTGCTGTTTGTTTTTTCCTGTTTCTGTTATAAAATAACCAGACACTTACAGATGGAAAGGTTTATTTTGGCTCAGGGGTAAAGGGTATAAATAATCCAGCAGTTCTTAACCTGTGGATCACAACCCCTTTGCTATGTAATTCTGCATATCAGATATTTATAATACCATTTCTAACAGTAGCAAAATTACAGCTATGAAGTAGCAATGGAATAATTTTATAGTTGGGAGTCACCATAACAGGAGGAACTATATTAAAGGGTTGCAGAATTAGGAAGGTTGAGAACCACATTATACTATAATCCATCATAGTGGGAATGTCAAGGCTACAGGAGCATGAGGCTGCTGGTTATATTCCATCTACAGTCAGGAAGAAAGATGAATGCTCCTGCTCAGCTTGCAGGAAGTCTAAACACAAAATTCACTTTTCTTTCACATACATTGTCTATATGTAGCCTAATAGTAATGGTAATTTTATATAACAGCTTTTTATATTGCAGTTAGGAGGATTGGGGAATTTTTCTTGGGGTTGCTACATAAACTTTTGTGTCTGCATTTTGATTGTGACCTATCACATGAGCTAAGCTGTAGAATTTTCTATTTGGATATATCATGTGGAAACTGACAAAGTACCCATTAGGTGGATGTTTTGGATTTGGGATTTCAGTTTGGGGATATACTATCTGTATAGAGCTTTGCTTGTGGTAGGTGTGATGAAGTTCAAGACCGCCTGGAGAGGGGAACTCCGACTCAATAAATATAATTATCTGAATTTATTAAAACCTGGTAGTAGGGTGATAGACAACCTTAAAACCATATCAAATGTGTGCTGCCCAGAAGAGGCTAAGGCAAGGGTTTTTAAAAGTGGATACCACAGTTATCTTTTCTCTGGAATTTGTAGCTCTGTGAAAAACTGCTTCATTCCCCTCACCTATGTTGGAGAGATCTCAAACAAGCAACTTAATAGCATACCTGGAAGATCTAGAGCAGTTATTCTCAGCCTTCCTAATGTTCCAATCCTTTAATACAGTTCCTCAAGTTGTGGTGACCCCCAACCATAAAATTATTTTTGTTGCTATTTCATAACTGTATTCATAATTGAATTTTGTTCATAATTCATAACGTTATGAATTGCAATGTAAATATCTGTGTTTTTCAGTTGTCTTAGGCAATCATTGTGAAAGGGTGATTCAACCACCCCCTTAAGGGGTTTCAACCAATAGATTGAGAGCCACTGCTCTAGGAGAATATGTTATATCTGGGGAATATAATTTTAAGGTCCCTGGTATTTATACTGTTTCACACTGATGACCACAAATTAATATTAGGGTATATAAAATAGCAAGACAAAGAAAATAAATATCTCCTTTAGGTAAAATTTGAAAGCAATGAAGTAAGTCATTCAATCAGATCCCAGCAGTCCCATGTCTTGAGTAGACTTCCCGGAAGCCAGCATGGGCCTTGGTATGTCAACAGACACCACCGTAGGTAGCTATTTGTCCCTTTGCCAGAAAGAAGGAAACAACTTATTTTGATAGAGGAAAATGTGAGATAATTGTACATGGTGTGAAGATGTATTGCTGTGATTGGTTAATAAAATGTTGAACTGTCAATAGCTAGGCAGAAGATATAGGCAGGATTTCTGGGGAGAGAGAACTCTGGGAAGAAGAAAGGCACAGTCATGAGCCAGAGAGAGGAAACAGATGGTACAAGATGGAAGAGAGGTAATGCCACGTAACAGAATGTAGATTAATATAAATGGGATAATTATAAGAGCTAGTTGAGACAAGCCTGAGCTAAAGGTCAAACTTTCATAATTAATAAGTCTCTGTGTAGTTACTTGTGGGCTGGCAGTATTATACAGGGAACTCATTTCCTTTAAACTGTAAACATTCCAGCCTTTTTAAAGGGGCAATATAACTATAACTGCTTCTCAGCTAGAAAGTTGTTGTGAGGACCCAGGAAGGTGGTGATGTCATTCAAAAACCCGGGAGGAGCAGGATACATCTGTTTCACTGCCCAGGTTTGTAACAGTAAGGTTTCTTGGTCCCGGGTGGCCAGAGGTCCGGGACCCACAGACCTGCAGCCCCAGACCCGTTAGCTGCCCGTTGCTGATCAGACCCCAAAAGTGATTCAGAGGCTTATATTTACTTCATGCTGTTTGGCCTATGGCTCAGGCCCATTGCTAGCTTGCTCTTACATCTTAACTCAACGCATTTTCATTAATCTGTCTACCACGTGGCCAGTGGCTCACCTGTGTCCCTCACATGTTGCTCCTTTGGGCTTCTGTCTCAGTCTGTCTGACTCCGCCCTGCTTCTCCTACCTATTCTCTGATTTCTCCTCCTACTTCTTCTATGGTGCCTGTCATGGGCCAAAACAGCTCCTTTATTTAAAGATTGATATTCACAGCACACAGAAAGGCATTCCCACATCACAGGTTTTGCTGGGCCACCTGGGACTGGTGAAGTGCAGGCAGCTTTGGAGAAAACTGCTAGGAAATTCCATTAGAAACATCTGGTTTACATCAGCTTTCAGCAAGTCCTGGGCTTCCTGGTTCTGGAAAACCACCTGAGGCTGGCATGTTTGAAGCAGTTTTCAGTCGTCAGTTGATTGGAAATCAGGGGCAGATTAGACTAGGTTCAGAAGATAACATTCAGGAACTTAGGGGGAAACCTTACCTTTGAAACTTACTTGCCTGTGTTGGGACTATAGAAGTGCCAAGACTAGGAGTGGAAGAGGGCCACTCTCAGGAATAGACAGTAGGTGGTGAAGTTTAGACTAATGACAGAAATACGTATCTGGAATTCACTTGACCTGTGACAGTCAAGTTGTGGCTCCCTGGAGTTTCCATGGTCTTTTTTTAATTTACAAAAAAAGAGGTAATGGTTTTAGGTATGTTAACATCACTACTGCTTGTAATTTGTACTGGAATCCTTGTAGAGAAAGCAGTTAACAAGTATATATGTAAACAGCTCGAGCAGATGCATACCTTTGAGCTATAGCAAAAACTTGGGGACCCAAAAATTGATTCAGGATTAAGCCCTGAACGTTCTTTCCTCTGTCCAGAGAGCTGGAGATATGGGACAGAGTTGTTTTCAGCACAGTAAGTACCTTTAAGTCTATATTTAGTAAACAACCAAAAGAAATTCAAAAATTTGAGCCTGTGACTATGACAATAGTAGCCAGTACTTTACAAAGGCTAGATTAATAGCTTATCAGAACTTTATTACTCAGTTTGTTAAAATTCTGAACTTTTTGAAGTCTTAACATCATGTATCATTTTAAGTCTTATTTTTATATATCTTATATTATTTTTAAGACCCTTATGAGTTGCATATAAACAATCTTAAATTATTTCCTTAGATATTTATAATTTATGCATCTTTTTATCTAATAATTAACCATCAGACACAGATTGTCATTTACTGAGAGCAGTAATTGAAAAGAAAGGAGTAATAAAAAGCTAGTTACATTGAAATCTGTTTTGTGAATGTTTATTTTACTGTGAAACCTCTCAGAAGCTAAACTGTATAGATTGGCCTTTCACAGCAAGTAGCTCTGGAAAAAACAAGGCCTGATTTTTACATATAATGGACTGACTAGGCTGCTGTAGCCTTGGGGGATATCTGAGAAGGATAAATTTGATCAGGAAACATAATCCAAATTTATTCTGTATCAGATAAAACATCAGAGTCTTACCCACTACTGGATGATTACCGTAGGCTCCTCCATGGTGATCCCAATGTTGTGGGATGGTCTTTCTTTGTTGCTACCATTGGTTAATAAAGAAGCTGCTTTGGCCTATGGCCAGACAGGATATAGCCAGGCATATAATCCAAGCATAGATACAGGGAGAAGAAAGGCAGAGTCAGGGTAGATGCTGCAAGCCTCCAGGGAGCAAGATGTGGTAGAATACAGGTAAAGCCATGAGACACATGGTAATATGTAGATTAATAGATATGGTTTAATTTAAGGTGCATGAGCTAGCTAGCAATACCCTGAGCCATAGACCAAATAGTTTGTAATTAATATTAAGCCTCTGAATGATTATTTTATAAGCATCTGGGGGACCATATGGCTGGGTGAGACAAAACAACTTATATCTACACCGAATGCTATTTTTTTTGGAGGGGGGATAATGTAAGATCAGAAGTGGTCTGTCCTTGACTATAACACAAGACAGACAGCATTAAGCCACACAGGACAGCAATGGCCTTTGACTGCCAGATTCAGAAGGTCGGAGAAATTTTTTTTCTGTGGATGGACAGAATAGGGCAGTTAACCCAAAAATATCCACAGTTTGGGCAGAACCCTGGTAGTGGGTGAGGTATGGGACATTTTTTTTTTTTTTTTTGCCCAGTGGTTGCGGTTACCACAGTCTAGATGGTATGCCTTATGATCTTTGGAGGAGACTTTAGGGTTGCTTCCAGTTAGTGTTTTTGTCTATCATGGGAAACTTTTATTAAACATTTTAAATGCCATATTCAGCAGATCGCTTAAGGAGTTTGGGGGCAATTGTTCAATTTAATTTAAATAAAACTTGTTCTTGGTTACTTATGTCAGACTTACCCTTGGAATCATAGACAAGAGGCTAAATAATCCTTGTCCCTGTAACTGAATGACATTTGTATTTAGCATGACTACAAGTATAGTTTTGAGTATCTTAAAGAATTTTATCATTTATAAGGTGACTGATCATTAACTTGCGTTTCTTAGTTATCTTTAACAGTTTACAGAGAGTCAGCAGCTTTTTACAAGATTCGGATTTTACAGTTTTATCTCAGTTAAGTTTGATCTTAAAAATTTCAATTCAAGATCTAATTGAACATTCTTTAGCAGCAACATAAAACTTTAAACCATAAAAACAGTCCACAGACAAACTGGGAATCTTATAAAACTATAAATACAGTTCACAGAGAGACTAAGAACTTTATTTTCCTGATCCTTTTATAGTATACCATTATATAATGCCAGAGTCTCTTAAATGATTCAGTTTATCCAAATAGCTGAAGCTTAATGAAATTAGCAAAGTCAAAGAAGTTAAACAGATATCTCCCAGTCAGTATCTGCTCACCTGAATAGATCTTAGGAATTTATAAACCTTACTTATCAAACATTCCTTATCAAACACATGCTGTTCCTTATCTCTAAAACTTTCTAGAAACTTGGTGTTGAAACAGCAAAGACACAATCACTTTATGTTAATCTGAATAGACCTTTATAACCTTAAGTATTTATAAGCCTTAAGCATATCTGATTAAATATACATTGGTTTTTAATCTAAAAATTTTATTCCCATGAGAAAAAAAATAATCATACTGAAATCCATCCTAATCCAAAATATCTTGGAGACTTTTTAAAAAGGAGATATAATGATAAGCAGAAGGACTCAGTCAAGCTAAAACGTTTTATGGCATTGTCTTAATTAGTTTATACTGTATAGCCACCTTAATAAAGATGGTAGTGAAGTTACATATTATGTCCTCACTTCATTCATAGATGACTATCAAAACCACATGGTTGCTTCCTTCCATCCTCATGGGATCATCAAAATGACAGCAAGCCACATTGTTGCTTTTTACTCCAAGGTGAGCCCATTAGGCACATATCCCTTTAAGATTACCTATGTATAGATTTTTAACTTTTAACCCTTTTAATGTAAGTTCTAAGGTAACTTCGTTACAGATTTTTAGATTAAACTTACAAATCCTGAGCTATAGAAAATTTTCACAGTTGTTTTACAATCTTTAGATAAAATTATTCTTTACCAAAAGTTTTAGAGAGTTAAATAAAACCCCAAAGAGTATGAGGTATGTAGCAGTAATCCCTACTGGAGATACCCCACTTCTTAGATGTTTAAAGTACACAATGTCTTTTACTGGGTTGTTCTGTTTTGTTTTCCATTTCCCTATCATAGAGTTAGATGGCCTTCTGATTTAGGACAGAGATTTTCGAGACAATTTTTAAACAAGTATGCTTAGGTCAGAAGAGGGGAAAACATAAACCAACTCCAGAGCCAATTTTTAAATAAAGTAGAGCAGCATGAAACAATATTTCATTATTATCCATACCAGAAATACCTAAATCCCTAGAAAACTGAATTCATTGTGCAGAGGGAGGGATCAGAGTAAGCAGAGAACAAGGAAAGCTCAGAGATAAAAGATTTTTCAAGGACTTAAGCTGCTGGCTCTGGAGAGTGAACAGTGGGGGCAGAGAAAGAGCAGGCAGCTTCTAGGGGGAGATAAAGATAAATCAGATAGTCATGGCAAGTATCAATTTGACACAAGCTGCCTCAGAGAGGAAGGAGCCTCAGTTGAGAAAATGTCTCCCTGAGATCCACCTAAAAGATATTTCTCGATTAGTGATTATTGAGAGAAGACCCCAGTGTGGGTAATGCCATCCCTTGCCTGGTGGTCCTGGATTCCATATGAAAGCAGGCTGATGAAGCCATGGGAAGCAAGCCAGTAAGTAGCACTCCTCCATGGCCTCTGCATCAGCTCCTGCCTCCATGATGATCCTGTCCTGTTTGAGTTCCTGTCCTGACTTCCTTCAGTGGTGAAAGCAATGAGGAAGTGCAAGACAAATAAACTCCTTCCTCTCCAACTTGCTTTAGGGTAATGGTGTTTTGTTGCACACCACCCTTTGCCTGCCAAATCCCCCATTTGGAAACCCCCTACCTTCCAGCTATAAAAAGCCTTGTCTTCCTCATCTCCAAGGCTGACCTTTACAATCCTGCTTTAGGGAAAGGCAGCCGGTGCACATGAATAAAACTAGCTTGCTTTAATGAATTTGGCCATGATGATTTGGGTTGGTGGTCTTTCCCTTCCGATCTTTGGGATTAACATGTTTTTACAGAAGCCAGAGCAAGTGGTTAATTATCTTACAGCAGTTATACCACTCTGGGGAGGGTGGGAGATGTTAGAAGCTCATCTTTCAGGAATTTATGGCAGAGATCAGTTACTAAGGAAGGTGCCTAGTACAGAATGGAGTTTTGTTAGCTGTCATGGAAGGTATTCAGATAATAATTGAGAATGAATGAGTTTGCAAAAAGCTATTATTTTAGATTTAGTGTCAACTATAGGAAACTATTCTTTGTAGCAATCCAGTAAAATAGAGGAACCACCAGAAATAATAAGTTGATGGAGCTTGGTTGCAATGAAAAGCCGAAATAGCCCATTTTGTCTGAAATGGAATTTTATATTTTAAGGCAGAAAAGCTATTTTCAAGATTTAATAAAGCTTGACTATATAGAATGTTGCTTTTTTGGGGCTTAGGCTTTTGAAAATATATAGAAACATTTTGACTAATTTTTTTAAATGTATATATACTTCTTATCTTCAAGAATAGCTGATTTTAGTGTGTTTTCTTATTTCAAATACAATATGAATGAAATGTATTTTCTGTAGAAGACTAAATCAGGATGAAGTTTTATTTATTTAAATGTTATTTTATACTTTAATATATATTCATTTTTACCAACTTAAGGTTAAATTGCCTGATTCCTTATAATAAAAGATGAATACAATAAGAGTCTTTTCCTCCTGGTATTTCTTAAAATTATTATTAGAGCTAATGATATATTCAAATGATAGAATTATAAGTGATTACTAAGAACAATGTAGAGTTATATAAATTGACCTAGAATGATACTCACGTGTTAGTTATAAAACTAAGTGATAGAGTGATCTTTTAAATGCCCTGCTGAGTTGAGTGAATACACACACTCATGTTTGTTTCGGTTGTAACTGAGAGATTGAGGCACAGGATTTCTATTTTATGATATTACTTATAGCTGGAAGTTTTTCTGTTCCACTTGGGCCCAAGGTCCGGGCAAATCTCTCCCACTCGTGGTCCCATGGCCACTTATAAAATAATTACTCAGAGGCTTACATTAATTACAGACTATTTGGCCTATGGCTCAGGCTCATTCCCAATTAGCTATTATAACTTAACCCATTTTTATTGATCTGTCTTTTGCCACATGGCTCTGTGGTTTTCCCTGTTCCATTATATTTTATTTTCCGGGCAGCTGGCAGCTGTCTGCCCTGAATCCACCTTCCTTCTCCCTTTCTCTGCTTAGATTTCTCACCTGGCTGTCAGCTGTCTTACCATGGGCCAGAACAGCTTCTTTATTAACAAATGGAAGCAACATGTATTCACAGTGTACAGAAAGACATTCCACATCACTTATTATTTCTGTATAGTCTGAGGTTGTCCTTAAAATGCATGTTAACTTAAAGTTATAAGGAGTTAATTGTTTAAAAACCAGGGGCCAGAGCTAAAATTAGTAATTTATTGGTGCTTTAGGGAATACTTCTTTCCAATGTTTCTACTTTATTTGCAAAATTTGGTTTTTAAATTGTTTTTATCAGGATACTGGAAATAGTTCAAGAAGTCATAGGACTGTGTAGAGGGCATGAAGTCCTTGCACTCACAGATAAGCACTAGGGAAACCAAGAATATTAAACACTTAGGGTTGACTGTTCAAGAGATGTATAATCAGTTTTACACCTAGAATGCTGGGAATGGACATATTTAATAGCGTGGTGACCTGTGCTATCCTGAGCATTGTTTCTCAGTCAATAGAATCCATCTGTATGGGACATGTCCCATGTACTTTACAAATGGAGCAGAGCCTAGGTGACCTCTGTGATTATCTGTGGGGCTAGCCCTGACCCTCACAGATTTTTATGTTGATCTGTTATTCTCCCTAGACCTTTATCTTGATCATTGTTTCTAAGGCAATAGAACCCATCTTTATAGAAGAAGGTCATATTTACTTTGAAGAGGTTCATTTTAAACCTGCCTCGCACACCCAGGACTGAGTTATCTTCAGGAAACTTTTTTTCCAAAACTGTCCTGTACTTAAATATACCCAAACTGCCTAGTGTCAGACTGTAGAAATTTGAACCAACACAGGCTTCTGAGTTGAAAAACCAGACTTCCTGCCTGACATAACATGCTGGCTCTGATGGTCACAGAGACCCCCACAGAACTATAAGTCTTCTAAACAAAAAGTACATTTAAAAAATGCTTCCTCCATCTAACCCCAAGGCCTTTTCACTATAGAAGTTTCAACTTTTAAGATTATTTTTTTCTCTTGGTATTTATTTACTACAACCATTACTTCTTGAACTTTTTTTTGAGAAACCCAAGCTGGCCTAGAATTCTTCCTACCTCAACTTCCCAAGTGCTGGGATTGCAGGTAAACACACTGCCATATTATAGTTTATATTACGATAAACAACTTGACCTGGATATCCTATTATAGTACATGTAGATTTATCACTGTAATACCTTTCATTTCATATCCTTATAATAATCATTTTTAAACAGCTACAAATTCTGTACATACTATGACAAATACCATTTACTATTGAATAAGCACACAGCATCCTTTAGGTCAGTGGTTCTCAACCTATGGTTTGCGGCCCCTTTGAGGGTCAATCACAGGGGTCACCTAAGACCATTTACATTACAATTTATAACAGTAGCAAATTACAATTATGAAGTAGCAACCAAAATAATTTTATGGTTGGGGTTCAGCATCTGTATTAAAGGGTCTTACCTTAGCAAGGCTGGGAACCACTGCTCTAGGACTTTTTATGTGTGTTCAGTCAGGGTAGTGTTAGTTTGATTTTATAAATAGCTCTGGCTCATAAAGGATGGTGTGATTGTCAGAATATTGACCTCAAAAGATATATACACTCTAATCGTGAGTCTATGAGTATGTTAGGTTAGATGGCAAGGAGAGATGAAGGTAGCTGTTGGGTTAAGAGTGTTGCTCCACAGACCTCAAATAGAGAATCTTCTTGGTTATGCCAGCATGTCTTATGAAACACAGAGGGAGCATAAAAAGAGACTTAATGATGAGGATATAACATGGGAATATGGATGCTATATTTTTGTCCCTAAAGAGAAAGTTAGTAGAGGTACTTGCTGAGGAATGCTGGTGTCCTCCTGGAGTTGGAAAAAGCAAGAAAATGCATTTTTCTCCCATTGCTATACAAATACTAAGATTCTGTCCTAGTAAGAACCATGTCAGATATCCTGCCTTCTGACCTAGAAGATAAATGTGTTTTTAAGCCATTAATTAGTAATTTGATACAGCTACAACAGAGAACTAATGCAAACAGCTCTGCATTCTCTCCCTTCCTGGTATGAGGGCTGATTTGTGTATCCTTGTGTCAGTCAGGCTACGATGTACTCACAGCGAATGAGGTTGGTAATTTTCCATTCTGGGAAGCCTTGACCTCATGATAAAAAGCTCTAGAGCAGGCTGCAAGGTGTGCTAAAAGGGATATGGATGAGGTACCAGTTATCTCTACTTCACTTGTCAAGCTTAAGGCAACACTGTATGTGTCAAACAATAGTTATATCTACTTGTTTGGTTGAGAAAGAAAAGCAATACAATAAATATAGAACTGAAGTACATGGAGTCTTTTTATCATTCACCTCCCAATATATGGCTAACTTTACATTTGAGGTTTGTTATGCTGGCATGTTAAAACATTTAAAGGTTATCTACGTATCTGTTATAAGTTGTAAAAAAAATACATTAGGAACGAACAGTCTGTTTTAGTCACTGTTCTGTTGCTGTGAAGCGGTACCATGAACAAGAAAGCATTTAATTGGGGCCTACTTATAGGTTCAGAGATTGAGTCCGTTTTTATCATTGTGGGAAGCATGCTGATATACAGGCAGCCATTGGAGCAGCAGCTGAGAGCTACCTCCTAATCTATAAGTGGAGAGAAAGACACTGGCCCTAGGTAGGCTTTTGAAATCCTTAGTTATGCACTTTCCCAAACAAGGCCACACCTCCTACTCCTTTTCAAATAAATAGTTCCACTGTCTCATACCTAAGTATTCAAATCTATGAGTCTATGGGTGGCATTCTTATTCCAACCACTATAATCTACTCCCTGGTCCCTGTAGGCTTATACCCATATCATATTGTAAAAATGTATTCAGCCCAATTTCAAAAGTCCCCATAGTTTATTACAGTCTCAACTCTGTTTAAAAGTTCAAGGTTCAAAGTTTTATTTGAGATTCATGCAAGTCTCTTATAATTCTCTATAAAAGCAAAGTAAAAAAGGAGATCACATATTTCTAACATAGTAGCACAGGGTATACATTACTGTTCCAAAATGGAGGGAAGAAACATAATGAACAAATTACTAGACCAGAGCAAGATTGAGAAACAGCTCAGCAAACTCCAAACTCTGCATCTCTGTGTTTGGTGTCAAAGCGTTCTTCTGATCTCTGACTCCTTTAGGCTTTGTTGACTGCAGCACAGTTCTTTCTCTAAGGTTGGCTCCATCCTGTTAGCAGCTCTCTTTGACAGCTATCTTACTGGCATCTCTAACATCTTGGAGTAGCAAATGAAATCCAGGCTTCACCTTCATAGCTTCATGCGATGTCCTCTCTAAACCTTTAGGCAGCGACACCTCTGACACATGCTTCAGTGGCTTTCATGGAGGGAGATCCCAGAAATCTTTCCTGTGTCGTTGACTCTAAAGCCAGAATCATGTAGCCAAAGCTGCCAAGATTTTCTGCTTGTAGGAGCTTCAACTTGGTTCTCTCATTCAAATACAGTTTCACCGGTTTTCTATTTTTTATGCTTTCCTTTACTGCTTAAGCTTTTCTGTAATTCTTTTCCACCAGTTGACAGCTTAGCTAGAAGGGTCTTGCCCTGAGGTCACTACTCTCTTTATTCTATATAACATCAGGCTTTTTTTTTTTTTTTTGTTTATCTCCTTGAGCTCAGGACTTGGTTCCATTATACTTCCTGGCGCCCCTTTTCTCTTCAATCTGTACGTTTTTATTTTTCCTTCCTCAGCTTGTTCCTTTCCATTATAGATCAGCATAAGAGCGACCACTAGTTACTCCAGGACACAGTCAATACTAGGCTGTCATGAAATCTCTTTTGCCAAGGTCATTAATGTAAAACTTGGCATTTTAGCCTCAAGCAGATTTTTAGGACAAGGACAAAAAACAGACACATTATTTGCTGAAATATCACAAGAATGATCTCTAGGCCACATATGAATATACTTCACCTCTGAGACTTCTTGAGGTAGGCTCCCACAGTCCAAATCACCCTCAGTACCACCGTCTTCCATGGTCCTAGTAGGATAGCCCATCTAGCCCCACTTAAAGTGCCCAACTGTTTTTCTAGTCCAACGTCACAATCTTCCATATTCTTCCAATAAATATCATTGTCAGGCCTGTGGCAGCAGTACCCCAGTCTCTGGTACCAGCTTCTGTCCTAGGTACTGTTCTATTACTGTGAAGCCGTACCATTACCAAGAAAACACTTATCAAAGAAAGCCTTTAATTGAGGCCTTGTGGTGGTTTGAAAGTGGTCCCTAATGGGAGTGTCATTATTAGGAGGTGTGGCATTGATGGAGGAAGTATGTGTGTGTGGGGGGGGTGGTGGTAGTGGGGGTTGAGGTCTCTTTTCTCAGGCTTCACTCTGTGTGACAGTGCCATACTCCCCACCATTGATGATAATGAAGTGAACCTTTAAAACATTTGACCCACCTCAAATATTTTTATTTATAAGTGTACCATGGTCTTGGTGTCTTTTCACAGCAGTAAAAAACTCAAACTAAGGAGTTTTGCTATGATAGACCTGACTTTGTTTTTGTTTAGAATAATGTGGTCTTTGGGTTAGGAAAGCAGTGAAATGCTTTAAGCATTGCTTAATGGGTCATATGAGTAGAAGCATGGAAGAAAATGGTGCTGATAATAATTTGAAATGTCAGGAGCTGAATCAAGAGGTTTCACAGAAGAATTTTGGTACATTGCATAGCAATCACTCTTGTGATGTTTTGGTGAAGGAAGTGGTTGTATTCAGAAGAGTCCGCCTGAGGCTAAATTGATGTGTTTTGGGTTAATACCATCAGCACAAGAAATCTCAAAACAGTATAGTATAGATTTTTGTCTTGTGATTATTAACGGTAATTCTAGTGAAGATTTATAATGAAGAGGAACAAGCTGAGCAGGGCAAACAAATTACAAAATGTAAATTTTAAGGAGAAAAGGAGCATCAGGAAGTGGAATGGAGCTAAATCCTATGTTCATGGAGATAAATGGATCAAGAAATGGAATATAGGGAGTGGTGACCTCAGGGCAAGATCCCAACCAGCTAGATTTCAAACTTTTATTATTCTGCCCAGAGAAAGGAGTCCAAGGAATCAGAAATGCAAATGCAAGGTTTTTTGAGTGCACAATACAAGCCAGGCAGGGAACTTGTCCATGCACTGGCGTACAAGGAGGCCAGGAGGAGTAACTGAGTTGAGAATTCATATATCTTTTATAGGCAAAAACCATGAAGTGAACTGGAGTAAAAATGAGAAAAATGAGGAAACAAAAGTTAACTTGGCCTCTCGTCAGGGTGGGTCAGGATTGGGTTTCTATTGACTGGCCCCAGGGCAGGCTTGGAACATTCTGCAGTTGCTGAACTTGGTCAGGGTGTGTCAGGGTGGTATATGGATTTGTCTTGACTGGCCCCAGGGCAGGACTGGAACATTCTGCAGTTAGGCTAGGGCCCTGGCCCAGGTGTCCTTTTGGATAACATCTTTTGCAAGTTTCTCAGAACTGAAGGGGGATTTAGCCTGAACTTTCTTTGACCTGTTTGCTAACATGGCTGCTGACTCTAAGATGGAGGAACTTTTGGTTCCTCAGTATAAAGAAACTAAAGAAAAGCTTCTTCTTGTGTGTGGCAGTGGGAAGGCAGAAACTGTCAGATCTCTGAGTTCGAGGCCAGCCTGGTCTAAAGAGCAAGTTCAAAGAGAGCCAAGCTTAGGTAGTGAAGGAAAATAGAAAACTGATGAAGAGGTAATTGAACAGGGGCCATGGTAAGCCTCATTAAGCAGCAGGACTTGGCAGTTTCACCCACATGGCTCTGGTTATAGAGTTAGGGACAGAAGAAAGGAGTCATGGAGTAATGCTGCTGAGGCAAAGCGTGTGTCCGGCATGTCCCTCAACTGAGGCCTAGTGGAGAGGTCACTGCATAAAGCTGGGAAGTTAGAGAGAACTCGAGATACTGGAGATGCCAGTTACGGGATTCCTGCTGGTGGGAGGTGCTTACAGGGACTGGAAACATCCCAAGAGAAAGAAGCGTGTTCAAGTCAACAAAACTGAAAGGAGCTGAAGATCTCGAGAGTGTGTTGACATCCGACACAGAGATGCAGAGTTTGAAGTTTGCCCAGGTGCTTTTCAGTCTTGCTGTGCTCCAGTATTTCCTCACTGTGTTCCCTCGCCTCCTTTTGGTATAGTAATGTATACCATGTGATATTATATGCTGGAAGTATGTGATCTCTTTTTTTTTAATTTTTGATTTTTCTAGGTGATTACAGTTAAGATTGCCGTGTGTTTCAGGACAGATTTTGGACTTTGAAACAACTTTGAGACTGTTTTAGACTATGGGGCCTTTTGAAGTTGGACTGAATGCTTTTTATATACTATGATATGGCTATGAAGCCTTTGGGGGCCAGGGAATGGAATGTGGTGGTTTGAAAGAAAATAGCCCCCAACATGGGCGGCACTATTAAGAGGTGTGGCCTTGTTGGACATGTGTCATTGTGGGGGCGGGCTTTGAGGTCTCTTATCTCAAGCATCCCTCAGTGAGACAGTTTCATGCTCACCACCATGAAAATAGTTAACTGAACTTCTGAAACAGTAAGCGAGCCACCTCAATGAAGTGTTTTTATTTATAAGAGTTACCATTGTTCTGCCCAAGGCATGACTCCCAGAGACCAAAGACCAAGCCTTTCCGGATACAAAAGCAAGGTTTATTGCGGGAGCTCAATACAAGTTGACAGGGAACTTGTCACACATACACACACATGCACACACTCAGCAGTGAGAGGGTGGAGGAGTTGTAAGGGTTGGGAAATTGCTAGTTTTTATTGGCAAAAACCACAAGCTAGGTGACTGGGTACTGATGGGTCGCTTTTCGATTGGTGGGCTGCAGGTGTTGCTGAGAGGAGTAGCTAACTTGTCTGGGGAAGCAGGGTAGGGGTGGTTTTTCTGTTCTTGTCATTGGTTGGCTTATTTACAGGGATTTTTCAGTCACCATAAAGACATCAGCCTGTTCTCAGGGATTTTTCAGATGACAGACCACCAGGACTTTCTGCCCTCTACCCTTAGAGACTTTCCGTGGCTGTCCACAAGGTCCAGATATCTTGTTTATGTGACTAAGGGTGAATGGTGGAATTTTCCACTGCTATTCTAAAGTTAGGAGCTTTACTGAAATCTGTTCTTTCATTTCTTTCAGTCATGTTGTCTCTTCACAGCAATAAAAACTCTAAGACAGGCCTGCTTACAATTTCAGAAGTTTAGTCCATTGTCATCATGGTGGAAAAGAGGCAGCAGCAGGAGCAGTAGCTGAGAGCTACATCTCGATCTGTAGGCAGAGAGAGACAGAGACACTGAGTCTGGTGTGGGCTTTGGAAATACTTCCTCCAAGGCCACACCTTCAAATCCTTTTCAAATAGTGCCAGTCCCTGATGACTAAGCATTCAAATATATGTGCTTGTGGGGGTCATTCTTATTCAAACCATAACACAGTCCAACCTAAGTAAAGGCAGAAATGAAAAACAGAGAAAGTAGGGTAAAATCAAAGCACTAAAAACAATTAGAAATAGGAGTTAGAAAAAGGGTTCAGTGGTCAGGAGTGCTTGCTGCTCTTCCAGAGGACCCAAGTCCACTTCCCAGAACCAATGTCTAGTAGTTCACAGTTGTCTAACTTTAGTTCCAGGAGATCTAACATTCTTCTTATGGTCTCTACAGTTGCCCACATTAGTGCGCACAGACTCATACACATACACATACATTTTAAAAGTCATATTTTAAAAGATAGCAAAAGAAAATCATAGTGTCAAAACAATAAAGGAACAAACTTCACACTGATTTCATATAAACATCGTTCTGTGTAGAATCAAACATTTCCTTTGATATGATAACACCATATCAAAGGAAATGTTTATCAAACTTCATCAAATTATACTTTAAAAAACCTTCAGCATTCAATATGTTCTTTAGCCATGCCTACTTATTTTATTATTTTAGAGCTCAGACTCAAACCCAGGACTTCAAATATGATATAGTCCTAGCTCTCAGTCTTTTAAAATCTTCCTGCCCCCACTTGGGAGCCAATCTGGGATAGACTTACTGATTATTGTATTTATCATCTTTCTTGGATTCCTTATATGTTTAGCTAAACTATTTTCTTGCGAAATTTAGAGAGATTTAACTTTCCATGTTATTTTGTGTCTTAAAATATCTTGTTCTGTGATTCAAGATCTACAACATATTTATTTATTTTTATTATTTTGCTTATAGAATAGCAAGTTATTTTCAAAATACTTATTTTTAGGTGACCCCTTCCTGCTACTTTCATTCCCTTCACCCCAGATCCCTGCATTCATTCTTACTTGTACCTATTCACCCTCATATACCCCCTTCAGTTTTCATATCAAAGATGGTCTACTTTCCTAGTTGCACTCCTCAAAGCCTCCTTTTTTTATTCTCATGGATCTCATTCTAGTTTCCTGGTCATCATACACACACTTCCACATTAATATTAATATATAAAAGAAGCTAGGATCCTGTGGTGGGTAATTTCGAGTCAACTTGATACAAGCCAGAAGAGGGAACCCAAAATTTAGAAAATAATTCTGTTAGAGGATAACCTGTAGGGCATTTTCCTAATTAGTGATTGATATGTGAAGGCTCAACCTTTTGTGGGTGGTGCCACCCCTGAGCTGGTGGTCTTTGATTTTATAAGAAGTCAGGCTGAGCAAGCCTAGAAGAACAAGCCAGGATAGCATTCTTCCGTGGCCTCTGCATCAACTTCTGCCTCCAGGTTCCTGCCATGTTTGAGTTCCCGCCTTTGCTTCTCTCAGTGGACAGTGATCTGTAAGCCAAATAAACCTTTCCTTTCCTGGGTTGCTTTTGGTCATGATGCTTCACTATAGTAACAGTAATCCTAACAAGGACAGATCATAAGATTATAAGACATAAGACAGATTATAAGGGAGTATGTGCTTGCATTGTTTTTGCTATCTTGGGCTACTTAACCCCAAAAACTATTTTTCTTCTCTTTACAGCTGAATAAAATTCCATTGTGTATAGGTATCACTTCATTATCAGTTGATAGACATCTAGATTGACTCCATAGAATTATCATATGGACCACCTATACTACTCCTGGGAATATACCCAAAGGACTATATCCTACCAACAGAGATACTTGCACATTCATTTTTATTGCATCTCTATTCACAATAACAAGGAAATGGAAATCATCCACAATGTTGTTTCTCTATTTGGGCGGGGGGGGGGGGGCGTCATTACACCTTGTATGTGCTAGGTTGAATTACATCTCCAGCCCTTTCCATTTATTCTCTTATTTGCTGCATATGTGGTTGTATGCATGCCTTGGCATATGTGTGGAGGTCAGGGGACAATTGGCAGGCGTTTTCTCCTTCCACTTTGTGAATTCTCTGAATCAAACACAGGTTATCTGTCTTGGGGACAAGTACATTTGCCAACTGAGCTGTCTCACTGACCCTCCTCTATAAAGACATTGCTTTGTTATATGCTAGTATCTTTGTAGCTGTGGGATCCCAATGTCAGTCTGATTTTGAGTTTATCTGGACAGTCTTTTTCTTTGAAATCTGTAGTTGTTATATTTGTATTTAGAGTTTGGGATCTTGTAGATTTTTTTTCTCAGTTTTTACAAATTAGAGAACTTGTAAAGTGTATGCTAGTGTCTGTTTGCTATAGATTCTTGTGATTACAGAGATTGTAATAGATATACCTAATGTTTAAATGTTTAGTTTTGTGAGATGGAGACTCCCCCAAATCTACTCAGTAAATCTGAGAAAGATTTACAGTCATGCACAAAAACCAAATTATATCATTGTAGTGTTATTCTTCTATGACACTCAGTGTTTTTACATTTTCATTCTGAAGGGTCATGCCTTTTTCTCCAGCAAACTTTTAAACAGGGAGAGAGATGAGGATAATGCTTCAATCCTTATAACATCAGCTTTGGTAGGCTGGGGCAGGAAAGTTGCCATGAGTTTGGGGCCAGCCAAGGCTACATATTTCCATGCTAGCATGGATAACAGAGCCAACTATGTGTGGGGAAAAAGAAAAAAATACAACTAGTGACATAATCTTAACCCTTAGAAATTGAGGCAGTAGAATTGAAAACTCAAGGCCATTCATGGAGAATATTATGAGTTCTAGGTCATCTTGGAGCACATAAAAGACCCTGTCTACAAAACAAAACAAACAAAGAGCTATTAGAGCCTGGCATGGGGACATGCCTTTAATTCCAACACTCAGGAGACAAAGTTGGGCAGGATCTCTGGGAGTTCCAGGCTAGCCTGGTCCAGCAAGGGCCAAATAGTAAGAACTTAAAACAAATCTAGACTTTCATTTTTCACAGTAGCTTAAAGCTTATTTAAAACATAGGAAGATGGCTGAACAGGTAAAGTAACTCGGCAACAAGCCTAACCTGAATATGTTCCCTGGGGGTAGTCTAGGATGGTAATAGGGGAAAACCAGCTCTGACATGTTCTGTGACACCTCTCTAACACACACATCAAATAAATAAATCCATGCAGCTTTTAAAAAAGGAAAAAGGAGCAGATAGTTTAGAGACTTTGTGGGGATTCAATAAAAGTTTCAGAAGTTTTGGAGATATCAGAGGGAATCTACCCACAGTCTATGTGGGGAGTTAAGAAAAGCTCCAGAAGTCCCAGAGCTCTAACCACAGTCAGTCTAGGAAAATCAGAGAGTGGTGATTCACACCTTTAATTCCAGCACAGGGAGTATCCTGGGAATGGTGACCTACGCCCTTAATCCCAACTGAGTCGAGGTCACTTTAGATTATAGAAGAAATTCCAGGCTTCCAAACTAGGCAGTGGTGGGGCCATGCCTTAATTTACCAGAAGGGTATTTAAGACAGGATAGAAACACGGGAGGGGAAGCCAAGCCAAGGGAAGGGAGGCTGAGGAAGCTGGAAGACAGCTGGGTAAGATCTGACTGTGTTTATTCCCTCTAATATCTCCAATTTCTTCAGAGATCCATCCCTGAGTCTCATTTATTCGTGCAACAAGACTTGGCATGTGCCTTCCCTTAGATACAATTTCTCCTACTACTAGCAAACAACTTACATTATCAGGGTACATTTGTTACAATTAATCAGTCATTATTAACTAAAGCCCATATTCTAGTCAAACTTAGCTTTTACCTAATGTCTCTTTGTTTCCTCTGGAGTCCATACAGAGACCTGCATAGTTTCTTAAATCCCCTTTGTTTCCCCTTGGCTATGAAGACCTTGTTGGGGGAAATATATATTGAAAGTACTGATTATATAGTAGATATTATAGAATGCCCTTCTACAGAAATTTCTTTTAGCCCCCTCCTGCTCAATTATACTAGAGTTTGGTGAGAAGAGAACCCCAATGTCATTTTCCTCACACCACACAAAAGGTGCACCTTAATATGTTGGTCATTAGATTTCCTTCATCAGCTGGCTGAGGGCAAGTTTGTCAGGCCTCTACTCTAAGGCTACTAATTCCCTCCTGTTCTAGTTTGTGTCTCTGTTACTGTGATAAAACATTGACAAGAAGTAACTTGGGAAGGAAAGGGTTTACTTGGTTACAGGTCTCCTTACAGTCCATCACTGGGGGAAACTAAGGCAGGAACCATGAAGGGAAATTGTTTACTGCCTTATTCCCCATGGCTTGCTCGCCCTGCTTTTTTTCTCAGCTTAGGACCACCTACCCATGGGTGGCACACTCATAATGGTCTGGGCCTTTCCATGTCAATTAACAATCAAAAAAAAATGTCCCTCGGACTTGCCTATAGGACAGTCCGATAGAGAAAATCCCTCAATTAAAGTTTTGTCTTTCCAGGTGACTCTAGTTGTATCAAGTTAGCAAAAACTAACCAGTGCACCCCTATTCTTCATTACTGTACTAAGTACAGTTACCAAAGGAAGCCACTATGAATAATTCACAATTAAAGAATGTAAAATGTTACAATGAGTTTTTCTGGCCCTGGGTGGCCAAAGGTCCAGACCCATAGATCTGCCATCCCAGAGCACCTAGCTGCCTGCTGCTGCTTAGGCTCCCCCCAAAATGAATCAGACACTTATATTAGCTTCATGCTGTTTGGCCTATGACTCAGGCACATTGCTAGCTTGCTCTTTCATCTTAACTCAACCCATTTCCATTAATCTGTCTGCCACGTGGCCCATGGCAAACCTGTGTTCCTCACATGTTTCTTCTTTGGGCAGCTGACTCAGTCTGTCTCTGACTGCCTTTCTTTTCCTACCTTTTCTGATTCCCCACCTATTTCTTCTACAGTGCTCACCAAGGGCCAAAACAGATCCTTTATTTAAAGATTGATATTCGCAGCATACAGAAAAACATTCCCACATCACCTCCCCATTTCTGACTAATCAAAAAGGAAGGTTTAAATTTTAACACAGCAAAATTACATATTACAAAACAGCTATCAAGCAAGAATTACAGTTACAATATCTAGTCTATTTGTATTTAACAAAATTAAAGAAAATACTCTATTCTCTACCTTATCCTTGTGAATCTAAAGTTTCATATTCAGTATACCTTTTAAAATAACCAAGAAAAACCATACCTATAACTATCTAATCTTCAACTACATCAAAGACCACAGAAGGATATATTACCTGAGTAAACAGGAAGTGCAAGCAACTTCCAAAATCTAGAAAGGACAGAGATGACACCTATCTGCCTGAACAGTCACCCAAAGTTCCTTTATAAAGTTGAGGCATCCATCTTCAGCCTACAGACCCCGAGTCTCTTTTCAGTTCAGTGAAGTAGAAAATCTGCTCTACCCATTCATCAGTGGCTTCCCCTCGAGTCCAGAAGAATGTCTGACAGTTTTCTCTGCAAAGCTGGAACCTGAATGACTGACTCGGCTTGTTCTGCCAAAGTTCAGAGGCCACCTTCCATTGCAACCTGCATGTCCAGTTTAAACAGCATACTGTCAAGCAGTCAATACAAGAACAGGTTCTTGCCACAAAGAAAGTAGACTCCATATGGAGTTTCTTCAATGCCCATTTTTCTCTTGAGGCAGATTGGTGCTGCCAGGAGGAGATCTGTCTCACTGTCCAGAAAAGTCTCTAAGTTATTAAAATAATTTTAAATGCCATATTCTATAGGACTTAGAAGTGTTTGAAGGTTACCTATCTAATTGAAATATATTTTTGATAACCTAAAAAATCATAACTGACATAACTATAAATTTGGTTATCATAGGTGACTATTAATCTGCATTTCTAATTATACATTACAACTTTAAATCAGTTACATGGACATCATACTTTAAACAAAGGTAGAAAAATACATACAGCATAACAAAATTGACATTAAATTTGTATCAATAACCCAAAATCCATACCAATGTAAAACATTTTGAGATTAACAGTTGATTTGTGAATTAAAGTAAATTCAATAATCTAATTTTTAAAAATCACTCATATACCATATCCTATTTTTCTTCTTACAAAAAGACTAACTATGACCATTAACCATTTATAATGAAAACAAATATTTAGAAACAATATTTGGGGAATTTGGGTGCAGTTTTCCATTACTACTTCCTGCTGATTAAGGGGTGTATGCAATCTTTCAGGTTCTTGAGACTGGATCATCTTAGTCTGAAGCCCTGAAACTGATGTGACCATCCCTTTCCATCAGAGAATTTTCAGGTGTCTTGGTTGATGAAACCGTATTTGCTTAGAACCAATCCACAGGTCCTCATCATCTGTGCAAACAAAAGCAGAACTCTTCCAAAGCAATAAATCCTTAGACACAAATTTCAAAATCAAGATACCTTTAAAATGTGTGTGTGTGTGTGTGTGTGTGTGTGTGTGTGTGTGTATATATATATATATATATATATATTCTTGTTTAATTTAGCAGCCTTTTAATTCATTGTCTTTCTGCAGTTAGCTCATTAAAAGTTAAAAAATTAAAAGAAAACACAATAACAACCACAATCCAGATTGTGTGTCTATTTTCCATCTTTATATGGCTTATTATATTTTTATTACTCTATTTCTCTTTTTAAAAGACTTTCTCTACCTTCTTTTCTATGAAGCCTATTTACATTTTACATACATTGTAACCCATTTACAGGTTTTTTCCATCTGAATCTGTTTTATTGTGAATCCTAAATCATTTTTCAATCAGAAGAGCTTTTAAAATATTCTTCCTCAAAGAGCCACATAGTTTTTGCAGAAGAAGCTGAGTTAGGAAGTTCTCTTAAAGGGCCATGTCTCTATTCACTGCTAGCAAACAGAGCAGACCCAAGAAATGCTCCTACTAAGAAACCGTCTTTGACTGTTTCCTTTTTGTTAATATAAATGTAAACCTTAAATCAATCACATGCTACTGAGTCTTCTGTGAGACTTCACGAATCTGCCTTGTAGCTTACATTCCCTGCCACAAGTCCGCTGCCGCCATTTTGAATGTGGCCTGGATACTGCGCTATCTCTATACAATGACCTGCTTCTGATACACAATTTGGAAGCTGCTTTGACTCAGTTTCTGTGATCTAGAGCCCTTTCTAATCTTTCTCAGGCTTTATGTGGATATTCAGCCCACATTGAGAAGCCATCTGTTATAATGAGGTTTCTTGCCCTGGGCAGCTGGAAGTCCAGACCCACAGACCTGCCATCCCAGACCCCTTAGCCGCCTGCTGCTGCATCTTAGGCCCCCCAAATAACACAGATGCTTATATTAACTTCATGCTGTTTGGCCTATGGCTCAGGCACATTGTTAGCTAGTTCTTTCATCTTAACCCATTTTCATTAAACTGTCTGCCATGTGGCCTGTGGCTCACCTGTGTTCCTTATATGTTTCTTCTTTGGGCGGCTGGGTCAATCTGTCTCTGACTCCACCCTGCTTCTCCTACCTATTCTGATTCGCCACCTAGTTCTTCTACGGTGATCACTAGGGCCAAAACAGCCCCTTTATTTAAAGATTGATATTCACAACATACAGAAAGACATTCCCACATCAGTAGATTTATGCTCTTCTACCTTAGTGTGGTTGATCTGTATAAACTAACAATAAGGTTTCATAAATAAGACGAATTCTCTATGATAGAGATGTTTCTCCAAGTTAACTGATTTATTATTTCTCTTAATAAGTATTCAGAGTTTGGGGGTTTGTTCTCTCTCTCTCTCTCTCTCTCTCTCTCTCTCTCTCTCTCTCTCTCTCTGTGTGTGTGTGTGTGTGTGTGTGTGTGTGTGTGTGTGTGTGTGTGTGTGGCTTTGAAAATGTCTTCTGGTTCTTAATAGAGTAAACTTTTGCTGGACCTTACAGCCAAGTTAATTATAAGTCTTAAGCCCTAGCTTGCTGTCCTACTGTGTGTGTATTCAGCCCATTTAATTTTAACTTGCTTTTAAAAGAGCAGTATAACCAACTTTATTTACTGTGCCTTGGACTTCCCTGGCAGTTTACTTTAAATTGTGTACTCTTTCATGCCCCTGACCCAGAATTATAATGTATGTGTGTGTTGGTAGTCAGTTTTGCCAAAAGGCAACAGGTTGAAAGCAACCTTAAAGAAAACAAATATCCACCATAAATTTTAGAAGCAACTTGTGGTTACAGGTTGATTACATCTATGTGTGCTCTTCTGATCAGTTGGGGTTAGTAAGTAACTGTTTCCATTGTAAAACTCTGTTTAAGAGATTTGTAAAAAAATAAAAAATAAAAAATAAAAAGTATCCCTCATTTTCCTCTTATGCAATGTTTTCTGTGCTGTTTGATAAATACTGAGCAAATCCCCTAGGGACAGATACAGGCTCAACAGGGATACAACAGATAGGCAACAGGGACCAAGCAAACTTCACAAACAGGGCAGTAATCAAAGACTACATACAGATGTAAGTGGGGGAAGTGGGAAAGTTAGAGTTCAATTATGAACTCAGTATTGGTCAAACTAATCCAAGAGAATTAGTGTATATCTTCATTCCTTATTGCAACATTGATATATTAACATGCCCCCTCTGAGCTATCTTTAATTCATTAACCAACTTTCTCTTCCTCTCTCTCTCTCTCTCTCTCTCTCTCTCTCTCTCTCTCTCTCTCTCTCTCTCTCTGTGTGTGTGTGTGTTTGTGTGTGTGTGTGTGTTTGTGTGTGTGTGTGTTTGTGTGTGTGTGTGTAACAAAGTGAAACACTGAACACTGTATTCATTTCTTATCTTCAATAATTATCAACACATGACCCATCTTATTTCAGCTAAGGTTTCCTACTATATCTAATCAACTCCTGTAAGTATCTTAAACTATATTCTAGATATATCTTACTAATGAATATTTTTTTCTTCATATCTCTGAAAGGTAGGAACATTAAAAAATCCACATTACTGTCATCAAGCCAATAAATTAATAAAATAATTCTTTTGTAGTATCAGGTATCCTCAGTGTTTCAGTTTTCCCAGTTATCTAAGGTGTTCTTTTTTTTTCTCAATGAAATCAGTATCTAAATGTGGTTCATGTATTATATTTGGGTACTGTTAAGTTTGATCATTTTCTTTTAATTAAAGACAATCATTTTTTTTTCTTTTAGGTTTTCCTTAGAATTTATTTGAAAAGAAACCATGCCATGTAAAATTCCTGTATTTTGGAAGTTATTGATTTTATCTCTATGGTGTTAGTTAATGTGTTCTTTTGTCTCTTGCACTAACCTTAAAGTGGTAGGGACATCCATAGATCAGATTCTGGTTTCATTTTTTTACTCTAGAACATTTGATAGGTAATGGGTTATTACAAGAAGGAACACATATTGCATGATTATTTTAGGTTGAAGTGTTGTATTAGGTTTCTGGCCAGGACTTTCTTGGCTGTCTTTGTGGCCCAGACTTTCTGGCCCACAGCCCCATAATCCCACTGAAACATACAGACACTTACATTAATTGTACGCTGACTGACCTGGGACGAAGGCATATAACTTGCTAGCACTTTACTCTTAAACTAACCCATGATTACTATCCTGTTCAGCCATGTGGCCCAGTACCTTTTCTCAGAGCAGCATAGTTGTCCTCTGCTCTGTGGCATTTCTGTTCTGTTTTTCCTGTTCCCAGAGTTTTCTTAGTCTGGTAACCCTTCCCACACTTCTAAGCTAAATGGGTCTTCCATTTCTGAACTGAATCTTGTTTGGCTATAATATAATTTTTTAAAAAATGATTTTGCTGGGTTTCATTTATAGTATTTTTTCTAGGATTTTGGTATTTATATTCATGAAATAATTTTCTTTTGGTAATATCTCTGTTATGTTTTGCTATTAAGGTTATAAAGGTCCTATATAATAAGTATGGCAATGTTTATGATGTTATCTTTGGAAATTTTAAAAATAAAAATAGCATTATTTCTTTTTAAATCCTTGGAAGAATTCAACCGTTAAAGCCATTTGGGCCTACAAATTAGAAGAGATTTTAAATGACAGATTCCAGGTCAATAACAGTGATACAGATCTTTGGATTTTAATTAGAATTCCTATTTTGTGGATAAAATTTGGTAAATTATGGGGCTTGGGGAAGAAATTATCTATTTCATAAAATTTGGAAACCCTGACTTTCCTGTGCTATAGGAAAGTTATATTATATATACTTATATTATAAGACCTAACAAATAGACCAAAAATTTCAGAAGGGATTTTTTTTCTAAATTAATTCATGCTTATATATTGCTTTGGAAGAGTTATGCTTTTGTTTCCACAGAAGATGAGAACCTGTGGATTGCTTCCAGGCAAATATAGTTTTATCAACCAAGACCACCTGAAAATTCTCTGATGGGAAGAGATGATCACATCAGCTTTAGGGCTGCAGAATAAGATGATCTAGTCTCAAGAACCCATGAGATTGCCAACACACCTTAATCAGCAGGAAGTAGTAATGGAAAACTATGCCCAAATTCCAAAAATATTGTTTATAAATGTTTGTTTTCATCATAAATTGTTGTCATAGTTAATCTCTTTCTAAGAAGAAAAAGGGAATATGGTATATGAGTGATTTTTTAAAAATTAGATTATAGAATTTACTTAGATCAGGAAATCAGCTGTTAATCTCAAAATGTTTTGCATTAATATGGACTTTGGTTAACTGATACAAATTTAAGGTCAATTTTGTTGTGCTGTATGCATTTTTCTACTCTTGTTTAAGGTATGATGTTCATGTAACTGATTTAAAATTGTAATGTATAATAAGATGCAGATTAATAGTCACCTATGATAACCAAACTTATAGTTATGTCAGTTAGGATTGTTTTAGGTATACAAAGATATACTTCAATTAGATAGGTAACCTTAAAACACTTCTAAGACCTATACAATATGGCTTTAAAAAAATATCTTAAGAACTCAGACTTTTCTGGACTTTTCTGGACAGGTCTGCGCCTAGCAGCATCAAATTACTTCAAAAAAAATCGGCATTGAAGAAACTCCATATGGAGATCAGTTTCTTTGTGGCATCAGTTAGCCACTGAACAAAACCCTGTTCTTATATTGACTGCTTAACAGTATGCTGTTTAAACTGGACATGCAGGTTCCATAGGAAAATGATATCTGAACTTTGGCAGAACAAGCTGAGATGGTCCTTCAGGTTCCTTCTTTGCAGAGAAAACTCTCAGACATTCTTCAGGACTCAAGGAATAGCAACCGATGAACTATACCAGAATGGACAAAGCAGATTTCCTTCTTCACTGAAATGAAAAGAGACTCTGGGCCTGTAGGCTGAAGATGGATAAATATTACATCCTTCTGTGGTCTTTGATGTAGTTGAAGATTAGATAGTTATAGGTACAGTTTTTCTTAACTATTTTAAAAGATATACTGGATATGAAACTTTAGATTCACAAGGATAAGGTAGATGATAGAGTATTTTCTTTAATTTTGTTAAATACAAATAGACTAGATATTGTAACTGTAATTCTTGCTTAATAGCTATTTTGTTATATGTAATTTTGCTGTGTTAAAATTGAAACCTTCCTTTTTGATTAGTCAGAAATGGGGAGGTGATGTGGGAATGTCTTTCTGTATGCTGTGAATATCAATCTTTAAATAAAGTAGCTGTTTTGGCCCATGACAGGTGCCATAGAAAAAGTAGGTGAGGAATCAGAATAGCACAGCTGAGCCACGTGGCAGACAGATTAATGGAAATGGGTTGAGTTAAAATGAAGGAGCTAGGCAGCAATGTGCCTGAGCCATAGGCCAAACAGCATGAAGCTAATATAAATGTATGCGTCATTTTTGGGAGCCTAAACAGTGGTGGGTGTCTAAGAGGTCTGGAATGGCAGGTCTGTGGATCTGGACCTCTGGCCTCCCAGAGCCTAGAAACCTTATTGTAACACTCTTCTTGGGAGCTGGGTCAACCACCTGCAGAAAGTCTGCAATGGTGCTGTCTGACACAGAGTCTTGCAGATCATGGTCGGACTCTTTAGTAACAAGCTTTGTCCATTCACCTACAACTTTCTAGAAAAATTTACCTTTTGGGATACAGTTTCCTAAGTGAAGAAAAATATTGCAATAAAGGAATATAACAAGAAAAAAGGAAGTGGGGTTGTTTGTTTTGTTTTTTTTTTTTTACTAAAAAGTATTGACTTAGGCCCACAGTACAACTATAACAAGATGGGAATTGAAATCTTTGTCTCAACTTTACTTTGGGTCACTTGATTACCTCTGCACGCGAATCACTGAAGGAATGTCTTTTCCAACTGCCTAATACTCCTCCAAGTCTTAAGTCATAGACATAAGTCATTGTGTTACTCAAGGTGCTAGGGTTAGAGCCTGCAGCTCTAACAAGTTAGACTTGGCCACCTATCTTCAAACAGCCAGTTAAAAACACAAAGTAATCCTGAAAAGCAGAAAAAGGAATTTAGTGAATAGGTCACATTGGAGAGAGGAATAAGAAGCTCCAGTGACCTCATAAGTCTATATTTTAGATCCTGAGAGGAAGTTTAGGTTTAAATAAAAGAAAAGAGGAATCTGGTCTTTCATCTCTTTACTCCCGTCTCTCTTACAAGTTGGTCTGGCAAGGTGCCAGAACTCATTGAAAGGTTTTCCAAGGTCACAAGCTCTTTTATGACTGGCCAGGCAGGACTCCACCCTTTTCCTTCTCCTAACATGAGTCTCCTGTGGAAACTCTTAAGGCCTACTTTTTTAATAGTCTGATAGCTAACGGGAGAAGCACATGTGTCTTTTTAGAATATCTTCATTGGTGCTAAGATGCTTACAATTGTTCAAAAATCTGCAGTCACCTTGGATTCCAAAAACAGAGGAACCTCCCAGGAGAGACTGCCTCCTAGAGGAAAGCAGTTAACCCTGAGGGGTGAGCTCACATCTCAAAAAAGGAGTGATTGGCTGTGGAATATTATTTTAAGATGTGTTCCATTTGTTTATGTTGTGGAACATTTGTTTAATGATGCAAAGATGTGTTGCATTTTTTTAACGATGTATTTGCCTAACTCTGTGAAGCTATGTTACAGCACCTGCTGATTGGATAGCCAATAGTAACCCAGGAGAAATTATAGGTGGGGTTGGTAGGCAGAGAGAATAAGTAGAAGGAGAAATCTGGAAAGAAGGGGGAGCAAGAGAAAAAGAAGAGAAAGACATCCAGCAAGCCAGGAAGTAAGAAGGAAGATATACAGAAATAGGAAAAGGTAAAAGCCCAGAGACAAAATTAGATGGAATAATTTAAAGTTAAGAAAAGCTGTGGCGAAACAAATAAAAGCTAAGGCTGGGCATTTATAATTAACAATAAGCCTCCGGGTGTATGTGATTTGTTTGGGAGCTGGGTGGTGGACCTCGCAAAAGAGCAAAAACAACCAACAACAGCGATCATCCTAACTAAAACAATCACATGCATCCCTTCACAAATGACTTCGGAGAACCAGAATTGAGAGAATGACCAACCAGATCAAACTTGATAGAATGCTTTGGCCACAAGACTGGATTCCTACAAATGACCTTGCTGGGTCAGTGTGTCCCAGAAAGTAATGTTTGTGTAAATAACCTGTCTTGTTTAAAGCAGACAGTTCAAGAAAATGTGGGTGCAAACAATACTCTCACCATATAAAAAGTCTCAGCCACCTTTACACCCTACAGTCACACCTTTTCCCGTGGGAGAATCTGTTCTTTGCTGGTTGAAATAGACCGTTCAGTCTGTTGAGATGAGGCTCTAGTCTCCTTTCTGCCTCTGTCTCTATGCTGCCTTAGAAATCTAACAGCCAGACCAAGACCATTTGGATGAGCACCTCTGGCCTTTTGATTCTCTTTTTACTCTATTTAGACCTAATGTTTATGTCAGCACCCCAAACATGAGCTTGATGATAATGGTGCTCTTTATTTGTTCCTCTTTGAATACATTTCCATTTTTCATTATTAGCCACTTCTTTAATTGACATATTAGGATGCTTAGCTGAGCCTATCCTGTTGAAGCTTTTGGAGGGAAGGAGAGCTTTTGTTCTAAAACTACCATTAGATTAACACAATAAAAGGAGGGGGTGTCTATAGTACCCTGAGAAATACAGAAAAAGAAAACATTTAATAAAATATAACAATTATACATAATTAAAAACAGAAACCAACACATTCAGAATAAAGGCAATGTCTGTATTCTGATGAAGAGTTTCTGCAAAAGGCCTATTTCATAATGATGAAATTCTGAGTGTAGTTGGAATAAGACCAGGAAGTTTAACAGTTCTATTCACTACTATACTACAGGCTACAGCCAGTTTGTTCTTAAATGTTTTTTCTCCCAATCTAATAGGTGAGACATGGTCTCTTAGTGTGACTTTCATTTGCTGCAGCTTAAGCATCTTTTCTGCTCGGGGACCATTTGCATTTCTGTTTCATTTTTCTATGGAGTAGATGGCCTTTTCTACTTTTAAACAAATAATTAAAGAAGTTAAAGCTTTATCTGGGGTGCAAATTGTAATTGCTTTTTCCTAGTTTGCCACTCTGTTATTTTTCTTGGTGTTCTTCATAGTTTTTTGCATGCACTTTCCTTTTCTACTCTACATAATCAAATTCAGCAATATTTTCCTCTCTTTGTCTCGGATATTTGAGTTCTAATTAGGAAGGCTTTTTGTAAATGACAAAAGAGGTATTCATACATGAATTTTCTAGATGTACAGGACAGGACTTAAATTTCGATTTGGAATATGTGAGGTCCCGATTTGTCTTTTTTCTGAATGGCTAACCTTCTCTCTGCCACTATCTTGAGATCCCATCTTTATCATGCCAAATTTCCAAAAGCAAGCAGGCCCATTTCTGGATATTCTGCTCATTATTGAAGTTTTATACTTTAAAAAAAAAAGCTTTTATATTTTTAAAGCAGAGATATAGAAGAATATGATTTCAGTGTGATTCTGAGTTTTCTTTAAAAAATGGGCACAGTAAAGAAACCAAAATAGCTGTGCCATAGGTGAATAGGGAAAAGTTTATTCCAAACTGCCAAGGCTGTCTCCTGGGAAAACAAGGAGAAAAGTTCCTGGGTAATGTGGGAAAAAGAAAAGGAAAGCATGTGAGCTAGGGTGGAGCTTGTGAGCTGGGACTGAGGGAGCCTAGGGGTTAGCATTGACCTTGACAGGTTAATAGGTACCACAGTCCTATTTTAATTTAAGATCCACAAATTTCTTTTGCCTGAGATAAGGAGAATAACTCCTTGTTTAGAAAGCAGCCTGTTAGAGCAACAATAGAATGTAGTTCTTGTAGGAGAGCAGGACTTGAAGAAAGGTAACAAGATTAATATATGAAAGAAACCAGCAACTGAGGAAGACTTAAGAATCCCTCAACCAAGGAGTAACAAAACAGCCTGCCTGCTTGAGAAAATTCCATCCTTTAGAAATGTGGGCAAATGCAGATGCTATGTAAATGATCTATGAAGAATCAAGACTCTTGTGGCCCAAAACTTTTGAGCCTCAGATCTTTTCTAGCCCGCTGGCTTATTTCCATTCTTTGTTGTTACCAAAAATTAGGGTCCTCTGTCAGAGGTCTGTTAGATCTCAAACTTGGGACAAAAGATGAGGTACGTATTTAGCATATTAAAGCAGATAGACAGACACTGGCCACCAGGTTCCCTCTACATCCCCCAGTCCCTACCTGTTATAGGGCCCACTTGGCTGGCATATTCCACCCCCTGTTCGAAACTTCTGCAGACCAGAATTTGGGCTGCCCTTCCCCATATAACCCAACCATTTCGGTTACCTGGTCTTTTACTTCAACCCTCCTGTCCTCTTCACATGGCTCAGGGTCATCTTCACTCTGGACTCATTCAGATGCTCTCCATTTTATCTACCATAAACCTTCTTCCCCACCATACCTAAGAGCAATCATGCCCTTCTTTATTTTTATTTTTTTCATTCAAGTTTTTAGTCTGGTTAGCAAAAGAATTTAGGAATGGACTCAAAAGTTTTAAGACAATTTTGTTAGTTTAATAAAAACAACAGGGCATGCAAACAGTAAGGCTATGTGTTGGGATTGTTGTGATCCCTTACTCAGGCCCTTTTAATTCTCTAGAACTACTCATAAAAATGTACAGATGAACAGCTAGGCGGGAAAGATGCACAGGGAAAGGCATAGGGCCAACGATGATGAGATTTCACGTCCTCTCCAGATTCATGATGCTCCAAAATCTCCACTATTCAGAACTCTCTACAAAACCATCTTTGTGTGGGTTTTTTTGTTGTTGTCTTTTTTTTTTAATGGAGACTTCACTGCATAAGTGTGATTGATTATAACACTAGCTGTCACTCAGCATTTAGCCTCTCTTCCCTCCACAGAAATAAAGGCTAAATTCAAGCTTTTAGCATTTTTCCAACTTTTTAATGCCATGTGATAGGTTTTTTGGTACCCCAATAGTAGGTTTCTCTAACACATTAAGCCAAATTGAGCTGAATTAAAAAGTAAAGGACCAGGTTTAATCTGAACAAAGCATTCCTGAGTGACTCCTGGGAAAGGGATCAGGAGAGAAAATTACAGGGCCATTCTTAAGGGGGTGGTTTAAATACCCTGTAGGAGTGTGGAGGGATGACATGCCCCAAGATGGGTCTGCCTATGATAAGCCTTTGAACAGGGTTTGGGGCCTCTGCCACTAAGGAACTGGACTTTTGGCTGTTTCTCAGAAGACTGGGTTCAGAGGGGGAGAAGAGAGGCAAACTGTAGGCACAGGGCAATGATGTTTCCTCCCTAGACTGGGTGGAGTCCGACTTTTGGTGGTTTCTCTGAGAGGGTGGATTTGGGGAGGCAGTAATGAGGCTTTCTCAGCTGGGGAGAGCCGTTCCAGGTGAATACCATGAACATACAGATGACATTTTATCCCTCTGTAGGAAACAGAAAGGTGAGAGAAATTTAATAAATATTGTGCAATATCACAATTCTTTCCTCAGTCTTTTATGACTTCTATTCTGCTTTCTGCCTGAATGGATTTGTATATTCTAGGTTGTCTCATAGAAATAGAACCATGCAATATTTGTCTGTCCTTTTGTACTTGGCTCATTTCATCAAGCATAATGTTTTCAAGGTTTGTCCAGATTCAGTTTCTATCCAACTTTAATATCCTTTTATTGCATATACACTTTTTCTTGTATGATGTTCTTTTTAACAGTGTGTGTGTGTGTGTGTGTGTGTGTGTGTGTGTGTGTGTGTGTGTGTGTGTGTGTGTGTGTTGGAGGAGGTATACTCGTGCCATGGCATTCATATGCAAGTCAGATGGCAACTTGCAGGAGTCAGTTCTCTCCTGCTACTATGTGGGTCCTGAGGGTCAAACTCCAGTTGAGAACAAGCTGAGCTATCTCCCCAGCCCATATTTGGTATTCTTTTATTTGATTGACTACATATTCTAATTTGATCTAAATCCTTACCGAACAGGCATTTTATAATTATGCTTAAACGTTGTTGATTCTTGATGCATTCTAGGACCAGTTTAGTGTTTTGTTGTAAAGTGGTGCTACAATATAGAAAAAAAATTTAAAAAGAAAGGTTAAAACAAGTGACTCCCATAAAGAAGAGATTATTCAAATTAGAAATCTTTTAATATTTGTAATGTGTCATGAAATTCAGAATTGAAACAACATTTTATTCTTTATAAGTCTAAGCAAATTTGTTCATTGCAAGCAACATGAGTGGAGGGAAATAAAGTTTACTACTGGTAACAACCTATTAAAATCTCCACATTATAAACAAAAGTTAAAAGCTTAAAGCAGTGCTTGAAAATAAAAAGAAATGATAAGAGCATTAGGGATCACTACAGAGTAAGAGAACCTTTGGATTTATTATATATCCCTAGAAATGCTTTTGATTTCTTTACAAGATAGCTAAATGCATTTGCTTGGGATGCTGAACAGTGAAGTATGTCTTCTTGTTTTATTTTGTTGTAATGGTTTGTTAAACCAGTTTCTGTTGGCTTTGTGTTTTGGATAAGTAGTAGATACACTAAAGTCAGAGGGATTCGTAAGCTCCACAAAGTGTTCTGAGAATAGCATGAGACACATGTAGCCACTGTGCACTTTCTCTGTACTTCACTGTGAGACAAGCTGGCAAGGCAGTGGATCTTAAAGGAACTTGGAAAGTACCAGGTTTACAATTCTTTTAAGCCAAGACACAAGAATCTCCATACTACTGAAAAAAAACGCTAATGGAAACTACCTATAGAGACAAGACATTTTCTGAGATATAGCTCAAACTGAGTTATTAAAAACAAGTGGACCATGTTTACTTAAGAGCAAAATTCATGTGACTTTTGAGCTTGACTTTATCAGCATCCTTATGATGCACCTCATAAACCGTTTTACAGCTCCACTGACAAGGGAGTCAAGATAACCTAAGTCTTCAAATTCATATATTTTATCTAGCTTTTAAACCTTAAGTTTTAAAATTGGCTTAATCTTTAGCTCTGGTTATAATTATAATTTGAGGAGTGTTACTTCAAAAACCATAAAATCATGTATGTAGAGAGACTAATATGCAGTCTCTCTGTATTGTTATTTTTCTCATCACTCACTAAATACATGACAAAAACAACTTCAAAGAAGAAAGATTTGCTTTGAAAAGTTATAATCCATTGTAGTGAGAAAGATATGGAGACAGAAGTGTGTGACAATAGCACTAACCAGATAGCACACACACACACACACACAAACACACACACACACACACACACACACACACACTCAGAGAGAGGGAGATAAAGAGAGAGGAGCAGGGTCATCATTGGAGTTAGGCTAAGGAACCATAGTTCTACCCATATAGTACTTTTTTTCCCCGAGCCAGAGCACATGTCCAAAGGATTCAACGATCTCCTCGGTCACGGCCACCAGCTGAAGACTGGGTGTTCAAACACATGAGGCTGAGGGAGATATTTTATGTTCAAACCATAGCATTCTGCCTGGGGTCTCATAACCTCCTGTACATCCCATAATTCAAAATGCATTCAGTCTCAATTCAAAAATCTCCACATTCTTAACAACATCAGAATTATTAAAAAGTACGAAGTCTCAAACATCTTCTGAGACTTAAGGAAATTTTTTATCTGTAAGCCCCTATAAAATTAGGAAACAAAACAAAGTTATATGCTTTCAGTATACACTGACAAATGGGAGAAATGAGGACATAGCAAACAAAGAGGAAATAGTGGCATTTTACACCAAATCTTATAGTTCCATGTCTAACAGGCATGGAGCTCTGTTACCTGCAGCACACATAGCTTCTTTCTTTTGCTAGTTCAGCTCAGTGCCTATAGCTTTTCTAGGCAGATTTTCCATATTATTGCCGTCTCCAACATCTTGTAGTCTTCACGGCAACTTAGACTCCACAATCATAGCTTTATATATCGTACACCCAGAAGCCCCATGATTCTGTCATGTATTTTCTGGTCTTGGTGGCTTTCTAGAAATTTAAGCCTGCATGGCCTCATATCACTTGTATTTTACACGTCTGTAGCATCAGTGCTGCTTAGATGATGCCAAGTTCTGCTGCCAGCTTCAGATATAGCCTGGCCTCTTCGGCTGTTGTGTGCCTTTGAAGTTGAGTTTTAGCAAATACTTCCCAAGGTTGCTCTTCAACTCTGCCGGTTAGGCCCCATGTCCAAAAGGTTCTATAATCTTCCAAAATAGTACTGCCAGGTAGAGTCTAGATGTTCAAACAGATGAGCCTGTGAAGGACATTTCACACTAAAACTCTTAACCATTGCATCATTCTACCTACACATAGATCTAAAATATGTACTCCATTTTCTTTGTCCCTTTCATAGCAAATTCTAGTTCTGCATCAAATGGATTCATCCTGAAATCCTTTTCTGTTGTGTAAGTCAAGATCCTGGCCGTACTTGAGTATGAGTCTTTCAGAGGGAAATTTTCCATCTGAAGCCTGAAGCACTGTGCTGCATCTCCTGCTGGACGCAGAAAGATGTCTCTTAGCTTTATGGTGATAAATATTATACTTTTTTATATAGAGAGGTTACTAAGTATAGTAACATGCTATTTGTAAAGCTTAATGAATAACTAGCAAAGCCCACTTTCAAGTGCCCATATTCACTGTTTTAATTTTTACTGTACATAACAAGATAGAGACAGCTCTAAGAATTCTAAGAGCTATTGTTTGCAGAAGGAATCAGATACTTGAAAAATGGCAAAACCACTTTTATTTCACATAAAAATGATGCACGTTGTATTAGTCATTTTTTCTCACTATCCTGACAAAAGCAACTTAAGGAAAAAGAGGTTTAATTGAGATTTCAGCTTTAGGGAACAGTCCATCGTAGTACAGAAGGCAGGGAAGCAGGCGCATAAGACAGCTGCTCACATTGTATCTGCAGTCAGGGCACAGAAAGCAGTGAATGCTGAGCTCAGGTTGCTTTCTTGTTTTTTATTCAATTCAGGATTTCAGTTCATGTGGTATTGCAGCTCACATTTGGGGTTGGTCATCTCTATTCAATTATACCTTTCTGCAAACACTTTGCTATGTACACCTATAGGTATGTTTCCATGGTGATTTTAAATCCAATCAAATTGACAATGATAAAGACTAACCATCACACTTGAAAATGTATGATGACAACAATCTGTATTTTTCCAAAGACTGAATAATCACCATTAAGTTTTCTTGATCTATATGTAAGGTCATGGCAACGTTATTTATAATATTAATTGGAGTTTGGAAAGAACCTAGTCAATTGGTGACCAGTTAAAACCTGGCATAGTTATACATTAGAATTTATACACATACTATTTTGAAAATGAGAAAATGCTTTATATACTGATATTAAAAATCTGCAGACTTTATTGCTAAGTGAGAACACGAATGAAGAGAGCAGTGACTCCTGAGGGAGAAAGATGAGGGGATGTGAAGTCCATTGATACTGGCTTGTATACATTTGCTTAGGGCAGGGAAAGACAGGGAAGAAATAAATAAAAGAAAATATCTGTATGAGATGGAGGAGGAATTGAGACATAGCATAACCACTCCAAGACTAGGACTTAGGAATCTGCATTCCTATTTGATTTTTGAATAAGAGAATGCATGACCTACATTTAAAAAGTTAAAAGAATAGAAACTTTAGCTGTGATGTATATAGTTCCACTGACTATTAATCTTGAAGAAAAGATGTAATTTCTAAAATCATTTATTATAACCAATGCCAGAAATTTTCAAGTATTCATTCTTTAAAATGAATGATTTTTTGCCCCATGTCTTCAGTTTTTAAAAGTTCATGGAGTTTCTGGTTTATATTAGTTCAGGCAATATAGTTGTTGCCTATTTAATGATAGGAGAACTCATTTTATATTCTTTAAAGCAAGAGTTAATTGGGGATTTTAATGAAACTGAGATAGACTTCAGGAATAAATGATTTTGAAGAGAAACAAACCTAGTAAGAATCAATGCGATAAAGGCTACCCAAGGCACTTTGCTGCCGGGAGTGGTAATCTAATGTATAACTCTCTACCTCTCATCAGTGTTATTTGTGGACATTTTAACTCAGAATATTATCAAGATATTAAAAAACAAACTCCAGGAAGTTTCCTGAAAGCAGAAAAGACAAGAAGTAAGCATATAAAACTGTACAAAGAGAGGCTTAGAAGCTAAATGTGGTGGTTCATGCCTGTAATCCCAATACTTGTAAGATACAGGCAGGAGAACCCACTGTTCATGAGTTTTCTGTACATAGTGAGTTCACAGGCAGCCAAGGCTACATAAGACACTGAAAGAGGATGGGAGGGAGGGAGGGAGGGAGGGAGGGAGGGAGGGAGGGAGGGAGGGAGGGAGGGAAGGAGAGAGGGTGGGAGGGAGGGAGGGAGGGAAGGAGAGAGGGTGGGAGGGAGGGAGGAAGGAAGGGAGGGAGGGAGGGAGAGAGGGTGGGAGGAAGGGAGAGAGGGAGGGAGTGAGGGAGGGAGGGAGGGAGGAAGGAAGGAAGGAAGGAAGGAAGGAAGGAAAGAAAATAGGCTGAGAATGATTTTTAGTGGTCCAGCACCAGAAAGGGGGAAAAAAAAAACTGTAGAAACAGAGTTCTAATAGCTTAAAGTTTAAGGTACAAATCAATAATACAACACAACATACAAAAACTTGTCATGGCTGGCCATGTGATGGAGAAACAGGTGAGTGAGTGGTTGGGAAAGGGCTGCTGAAGAAGAAATAAAATATCCAAAAGTATACACATAAGTCTGTTCTATACACAGACCACCAGCCTATAAAGTGAAAAATTGGCCTTTTGGATGAAGACTTGGAAGAATATGATCCAAAATTTATGAAATTCTGTTTCTTACAGCATTCTGGTTTTAACACAGCAAAAAAGGAAAAAGTTATATACTTTAGGTGTTGGTTTATCCCATGAGATCAGACAAACACTACCAGATGCCACACTGGAGTTTATTCAGGAGAGTTGCTAAGTGGGTATGAGGTAGAGAAGCAGAGGAAAAAGAGACAGACTTTCACATGGTGGCTCCTTTTATGAGAGTGGGTGGGCACAAATTAGCCATGCCTAGGGGCGTGCCCTCCATATGCAGCATGTTCTGCCAACACCATGTTGAGTTTACCACGTGGAGGCTGCATGCTGGGAATCCTTCCATTAGGGAGACATAGTTTTTAATTTAAATTTTTATTATTTGAATTATTAACTGAGGGCCAAGAGTTCAGTTGTAGAACACTGGCCTGGCCTAGCATGAACAAGAGCTTAGGTTTGATCCCCAGCTCTAGAAACCAGTTTTCACTGACCCATAATAATTGTACATGTTTATGAGTGCATTATGATGATTTGATGCTCATATACAATGAGTAATGATCAAATAAGAATAATTATCATTTGAATCCCCTTAAGTATTTACTATTTATTTTTGTTGAGACATTTTTGGACCCCTCTCTTCTAGTTCTTTGAAAAACATCTCTTATCACATTACTGGAATATGGAATAGTGGAACTTAGTCATCTCTAATTTTACTTTGGTACCTGATGCTTGACCTTATAGAGAATAGAGACTTCTCTCTCTTCATTTCTCTCTCTCTCTCTCTGCCTCTGTCTCCCTCTCTCCCTCTCTTCTCCTCTTCTCATTATGTTTATTTCATACTGCTGTTTAAGCATGTATGTGCTATGTAGGTGGGCACATGTGCAGTGGCACATTATAAAGGTCAGAAGACAACTTTGTGGAATTGGTTCTCTCCTTCAACCTTATGTGGATTTGAAGGATTGAATTTAGGTCATCAGGCTTATGCATCAAGTATCTTTACCTGCTGAGCCATCACTGGCTGGCCTCTTATAGAACTATTCTTGATAGGGTTTGTTAGTTGTGGTAAATGATCTCAAAACTGCCTTACAGTCTGTGGTGGATTGAATGAGATGTCCCTCATAAGTCACAACATTTGAATACTTCAATCTCCAATTGGTGACTGTTCAGGGAGGATTAGGAGGAGGTATGTTACTGGGGTCAGCCTTGAGGTTTCAAATGCTTTGTGCTATTCCCAACATTCTCTCTGCCTCCAACTTGTTTGAGATGTGAGTTCTCAGCTGTTTCCGCCACCACGCCTTCGGTTCACCATCACGGACTCTAAGTCAATGGAACCATAAACCCAATTTTTATAACTTGCCTTGGACATAGTGGTTTATCACAGTAAAGAAGTGATTAAAATACAGTTCTTCAGTCACAGTGCTTCTGGAGACACTTCTTAGATCATATGTAAATGGCAAAATGAGATACCACTTTTACTCTGTCAGTGAGAAAATGTATCATGTATACCAAGTAGCTATATGGGACTGGGCACATGATAAATGGAGTAACATGGCAGTTCTGAAACTATAGGTTCTCTGCCTTTAGTACGTGTGAGAACAATCAATTTTGTCTACATCAATCCCTTCTTCTTGTTGTTTGGTGGTGTTACATTCTAAAAATATATCATTTATCTACTGGCTTTTTAATTGATGAGAACTCTTTCTTGCTGTTTTCTGCTCTACTGAAGTTGCTATGAACAGTTGTATAAAGTGCTTTTAATGGCTGTTTATGATCATATATCATGGATAAGATTCTAGTATCAGAGTCTCTATGTTATGGCCATGACTACCTTCAGGAGTAATTGTCAGAGTGGTTTCCAATATGAATATGCCATATTTTGTCCCTTTGAGGAGAGCATGGGAGTTCCAGTTTTGTTACATCCTTACCAACTTGAATGATCAGATTTTTCACATTTAGACACACTGACAGAAGTACAGTAAAATCACATTCTAATTTTAATTTGCATTTCTATGATGATAAATGCTTTTTTTAAGCATTTTTCATTCCATACCTGCTCCTTAAACATTTACAAGATAATATACTCAAAATTTTAGCCTATAGTCATAGAATATCTGGTTATAAAAGTCTCAGAATGACAATAGCAGTGCCACTATTTCACACTGTACATGTCAGAATTTTTCTGTGCCCTTAGAATGGGCATTACAGACACAATTCCTAACGTTCAGTAGTTGAAATAAGGATTGGCCCAACTATGTCCTAATGAAATACTTCAAGGAAATAGTCATCATAATTAAGGGTCAGAAGGGTTTCACAGGAGGTGATGTATGTAATTTCACTTGAATATTTTAAAAATCTCTGACTCCATGAAATGGTGAAGCTCCTAGGGGGAAATAGTTTTTACTGGTTATTTTTAATTAATAAAGTGCCAAGATAATGATAGAATCCCTGAAATTAGAAAACAGGAAAGATTGCTGTGCAAAGCAGCTCTCTAAAAATACAGGGCATGATCTCTCCAAGACTTAGCTTCTCCAACTGCAAAACAGGACAATTAATGACTCTGACACTTCTTTCAATTCTGGCCAGTGTTCAGTATTTTGAATTGCTTTGTGACTACCAGGTAGCTTCTTTTATGTGATTAGATTAATTAGATGTAATAGTACAATTTTGGAGAAAAAAAGAATCTCCCTGTCAAGACTGACAAATTCTCTTCCTGCAGTTTTTCTTCTCTAAGATAATTAAGTGAATTGAACCTCTTGGTTTCCTAGCTGTGATACTTAAATATGCATGAATTTCCCCCCATCATTTTATTATGAACATTTTCATACACACAGGAAACATGAAATACTGTTGGAACGAACACTTAAAAACCTGGACACCTAGATTCTGCAATTAACCTTTTGCTCTACTTCATTTGTTAAAACTGTGTAACATCCATTTATTTATCTGTAAAATAAAAAAGTCTTATTTAAAATTAAATGACTGACCTCAGTGCATTTCAGTCTGTTTGCTTTTTATACTTTAAGATGGACTTTGGATATGTTAATGCACAGTGACACACGTGTTGTTTTATAGCAATAGGAGATAGCTAATGTTGTTCCTAGAACAAATATTTATATATAACATTTTAAAGACAGTGGCTCTCAACTAGGAATGATTCTAGCCCCCTCCCCTGATGGAGGGATTATTTGTCAGTGTGTGAGATAGCTTTGGTTATAGTGACTTGGGTATGCCATTGACATCCAGTACGTAGAGAATAAGGGTGCTGCTAAATATCCTAGGATGCACACTGGAGCCTTACAACAAGGAATTACCCATCCCAAATATTAGTTCCAGGAGTGCTTATTCTTGTTCGAGGAAACGGTAGAGCAGGGCCAGATAAATGGACCCAGCAGGTAAAAGCCTGACGACCTGAGTTTGATTCCTCTAACCCACATAGTGAAAGAAGATAAATGACAAATTGTCTTCTGGCATCCACATGTGTTCTCTGGCGTGTGTGCCCTGTGACAGATGCATGTTCCTACTCCCAAAATGTAATAAATAAATAAAATTCAATTAAAATTTTCAAAAAATGGTAGATTCATGTCTACCCTATTCAGAAACATAGTTGTATGAAGCTGTGTCTACATACTCTGTGAACTTCAGCATGGCTAAGAAGAAGCAAAGTCTTGAAGCTTCTTTTAACTTTCTTGTTCTGTTTGTGAAATTATTATACTGAAGGTACCTTGTGCGTATCATTTAATTTCCCCCAGTTCTTCTCTTTTCTCATTTAGGTTTGAGAAACTCAAACATTTTCTGGCAAAGTGACAGGACAATCACTTGTTCTTCCGACAACAGAAGACAGCCCATCTTGATCAGGATGGCAACTGTTATCCCTTGACACACACTCTCATACCAAAGAATAAATGAATGTAGTGCTGTGTGTGCAGTTCATATATAGAGCCAGAATGTGAGAGTTCCTGGGTTTTATTACCCAAGCACCACTAAACAAACAAACAAGGGTCACGTTGTAGCTTCAATGATGAGATTTTTCATTTTTTCCCCCTTTTTCTTTTTCTCTTGAATTTTGTTTTACTTGGGTGAGTGCAGGGGTGGAAGGTGGATGAAGAGGGACAGAGAATGAATGGGATCAAGATACATGATGTGAAAGACACACAGAATAATTTTTTTTTTAAAAAAAAAAAAGACAATCTATCTCAGAATCAAAGGAGGGAGGGGCAAGTTACATGGGAACAGGAATCAGAAAAAGCATATGGATTTATTTCTTTTTCTAACTTTAATTGGTGTTCCCTTCACTTCATTCATTCTCAGTTTAGCTCATCTAAGGACTTTCTCTGAATGCTTCCTTTGTATGTCTGTGATGTGCACAGGCCTGGGACTAAAGCAAGGAAAGTCAAGGGTTGAATGCCAAAAATCCAAAAGCCAACCCATAACAACTGTTCATTCATATCATTGTACGCTTGTTTCCAGTTATATTAGATGTTCAGGTACCCATTAACTTGCCCCTTGCTCCCCATCATTAGCTGCATGTAATAATGACTAGCATGGACAAAAAGAGTACAAATCTTCATAGTTTCTCCAAATACCATACCCGAGAGTCTCTCCCTATAATAGTCATTGCTTCAGAGTATTGCATATGGACCCTGACCAGTTTGGCAAATACATTCATGGGAACTTGTAGTTTTGTGTGATGATATGTTGTCTGTACTTTAAACAAAGATTGCCTGAAAATCATAGGATAACAGCCACAGAGTTAGCCCTAGAGGTCAGGCAGTGGTGCCACAAGCCTTCAATCCTAGCGCAAGGAGTGAGAGATCTATCTGGATCTCTGTGAGTTCAAGGACAGCCTGGACTACACAAGATTAATCCAGTCCAAAAGGGAAACAGAGCTAGGCAGTGGTGGTACACACTTTTAATCCCAGCACTTGGGATCCCGTGCCTCTGCTCCCAGTACTTGGGAAGCACACACACCTTTAATCCCAGAACTAAAAAGGTTGAGACAGGAAGTGATATCGCTAGGCAGAGAAAGATATATAAGGCAGGAGAAGACAGAGTTCAGCCCCCTTCTCTTTCGGCATTCAGTCTGAGGATTCATACAGACCGGGTCTTCCCTCTTGGCCTGAGCTTTCAATAATGGCAAGAAGTTTCCTTATTAGCTGGTTCCTCTGTCTTTATAATCTTTAAACATGTATCCTGGTATCTAGCTCCTGGTTTTTATTATAAGACCAATTAGAATTTGGGCAATAGTTTGTGATTTTTTAAAAAATATATTTTTATTCATTTTACATACCAACCACAGTTTCCCTCCCACCTCTCCTCCCTCCCACCTTGCTCCACCCTCACTGCACTCCACATTCAATTCTCCAAACGGATAAGGCCTCCCATGGAGAGTCAACAGCCTGAAACATTAAACTGAGTCAGTGGGTTCTTTCTACCATCATGGTTCTAGGAATCAAACTCAAGGTCAGGCTTGGTGGTAGTGCCTCTCCAGGCGGAACTACCTTGCCAGTCTGCTTTCGTGTTTATTTTTCCTTGAAATTAGTTGTTCACTAAAGTTATAAGTAATTATATCGGTCATTTGGTAAAACTTTGTCAGATACAAGAGGATATACACGGCAGAAGTCTTGATCTTCTCAAAATGCACCCCTAACAATTGTCACCAGCTTTCCGTGCATCCAGATCCATCCAGTGCCTGGTGCTCAAGGAGTCCATAGTTCTTGTTGTACATACAGGAACTTTTTGTATGTGCTTTATCATGCCTTTTTAAAAACTGAAATACAGTGTACACGTAGAAAAGGGCACAGGTCTTATGTATATAACCCAGTATATTTTGACCTATGTGCGCAACTGTGAAAACACCTGTCCAAATAAGATGAGAATGTTATCAACTTCCCAGAGGCTCCATGATATATAGAGCAGCCAAGACTCATTAAAGGAGACCTGCTTTGAAGTGGCTTCAATTATTTTTGGTATTTTTTTTATAACTAATAAGAGCCCAGCCATTCTTTTGCCACTTTGCAAGCTCAATCACAGGTGAATTTCTGGCTGTCTTCCCCTATCATAAGCAGAGCCAGATGTGTTAAGTATAAATTGTAGGGCTGGAATCCTGCCATTTTTTCTAGATTCAAAGTTATCTGGAAATTGCTAGCTGTTTTCAGAGAGGTAGAGTGGCTTTTAGCAAACCATTCTAATTTTGGCTCTGCTGCTTAATGGCTTTGTCAGTATGGGCAAGTAATTTGACCTCTGCAACACTCAGTTTCTTCTGTGTAAGAGAAATGATAGTCCTTACTTAGAAGCACAGTTGAAAGAGCTGCAAATAGTTTTTCGTGTTTAGCAAATGGTAGCTGGGATTGGGGGAAGGGCTGTAGGTCCAAGGAGCAGAGAATTGGAATGTTGAAAGATTTCAGAATTTGAGCAGAGAAGAGTTTACTTCACTGTCAATACAGTCAAGAGTTTGGTTTCCTAAAGCTGAAGACATGGATCAATTGGTAGAGGGCTTGCCTCGTATTTGCAAATCCCTGGATTAAACCTCAGCACTGCACAAAACTAGCGTGGTGGTTCGACTGAAATCTCGGTGTTAGAGAGGCGGAGGGAGGATCAAAATTTCAATGTCATCCTTGGATGCATTGTTAGTTCGATGCCAGGATGGGGTATGTGAAACTCTGTCTCAAAAAAAAAATAATAATTTCCTTGTTCAGAATTTGAGAAGGTCTTTATCAAAAAGATTGGACTCTACGTGGGTAGTGTATTCAGCTCTTTGTTTGGGAACATCTACCTGGAGGTAGCAGGGCAATGGCACTCTGACTCTAAACACTTCAGAACTCATAGTATCTATTACAAGTTTCATTACTTGTATATCATCTTTTCCTTAAAGTTCCACACTTAGGAAGTGGAGTCATCACCATCAAATATTGCTGCAGGCTCTTTAAATACAGATGCCCAGGTTTCCTTTGGCCTTGCAGATTAACTTTGAGCTTTGTCAGTTGCTGCAGTATGGTGTATGCTCTGAGGAATCTGACATTTGTTAATAAGAAACGGAATGTACCAAGGTTTCACTTTAAGAGATGATCTGCTCTGAATGCCAGACCCTTCTGGCTCTCAGCCAATCATTGTCTTCTGAGGACTGGAATTAGAGGACATAACATTGTAGACCCAAACGATATGGCAAATGGAGTTGTGGCTTGTTCATCCTGGCTGAAAATGGTTCATCTCAGACACCACTGAGGAAACATGTCATGCCCCCTCAGATTCTGTTTGTTTTCCTAGTGCATGCAATTTAATTGATTCATCTGCAGCTACTGCTTATAGTCAGTTGCATTTGGTCATTTTCCTTTCTGAGGTAGTAACCAGGATATCATCACCCCCGTGTGTGGTGTGTGTGTGTGTGTGTGTGTGTGTGTGTGTGTGTGTGTGTGTGTGTGTGTGTGTGTGTGTGTGTCTGTGTGTGTCTGTGTGTGTGTGTGTCTGTGTCTTTGTGTGTGTGCTGTGCATTTAGAATGTAGGCAAAGTTTTCACTGGGGATAAATTAGATTTGAATATGAGTATTTATTAATAAATAAACAAAATTTAAAAGAACATATGTTTAGAATGTCTACTATCTCTCTACCCTCATGCTACAGGAGGGGAAGATATACTGATGAGTTCTATGGAAAGGAAAAGAGGTAGTATTGCAGCTTGGTGGTAGTGTCCTTACTGTAAAGATATCAGGTTCTAGCTTCCATTCTCAGCCCTTGCAACACAAATGAGACAATGATTGCCAGCCCTGGTGAGTATACCATAAACCCAGCACTCAGGAAGCAGAGGCAGGGGAATCTCTGTGAGTGTGTGGCCAGCCTGGTCTACACAATGAGGTCCAAGTGTAAAAAACAGCAAAGCAAGAAAGACAGAAGAAAGAGATCCATTATAATTAGTGCCTTTTTTAGACTTTACAGAAACATCGACTGCATATGACACATGGCTAGGGCCCCTAGGAGGACTATAGAGTAGGCATGTAATGAAGGCATCGTAATCCCACAGTAATCCCACCTCTGCCAAGTTTAAAGAGACTCATCTGTGACACACCTATGAGATGGTTTCCCAAGTCACCTTACACTTCCTTGTGGATTTTGATCCCCACAGAAATTTACAGAAATGGTTGGTCAGCCATAATAAATTAATTATTTTAAAGTCACATTTTACACATTGTCAAGGTTATTTAATCTTTCCCTATCTTTTCCGTTTCTTTTTTGACACAGTGTCTCATGTAGCCCAGGCTGGTGTTCAGTTTTCTCTGTGTCTGAGGATGACCTTGAACTTCTGGTCTTTTTGCTTTCACAGGCTTATACCACCTTGGCGGGTTTTCCTGAAGGCTGGGGATCAAACCCAGGTCTTTGAGCATTCTGGACAAGCACTCTAAAAAGTGAGATACACCCATAGCTCTTTTTTTCTTTTTTAAGTACTGTACCTATGTGAGTATGGCATGGAGGGGAAAAGATTGGGATCATGCTGGCTAAGAGAGGCACCACGTATTACAGATGATATAGTGACACATTACTGTATCTAGGAAAATGCTTATGGCTATAAGGGGCTGTGCAAGGGGACCTGCTACCTGTATCCATGGCAGTTCTTATTATCCCAGGCCAGCTTTATGAGAGAATTGTCATCCTGAGGAGGGTGACATTGAAGGAACTGACAAAGTGAATGTCTACTCTTTCCGAAGACAGGCCAAGAAGAAATTGGTTTGAATAGCAGCATCATATTGAGGTTAGATATAAAGAAAAACAATTTTATTTGGAGGGCATCATGTACCATTAAGGCAATTTTGGATCAATTTTTCTTGTAGCTCTTAGTGGCTCATCAAATTCTCATCATTCTGACGCAATTTAGGCACTGGCATTTTGTGTTAGGAGACTAAAAATCACCAATCAGAAATCCTTCTAGTTACAATGACATTCTGTGAATGTTTGCCTAGTATGTGACAAATCCTATATCCTACTAACAAACATAATAAGAGCCAGGAGGAAGTATGCAGAGGTAGAATATGGGATGTGCATTATGAAAGATCATTCTTTCTTTTAAGGAGGTATGTAGTTGAGACATGGTAACACTGTGTAGCCCAGGCTAGCCTGAATTCAGTCTTTCTGCTTCAGCCTCTGGAGTGCTGAGATTACAGATGTACACCAACATGGCCAGCATGAAAAGGCTTTTCTGTTGTTTGTTTGTTCATTTGTTTTTTGAGATGGTGTCTCACTAGGTAGCTGAGATTTGTCTGGAACTCCCAAACTTGGTATCCTACTGCCTTTTCTTCCGAGTACTAGGGTTACAGATGTGTCACTGTACCTGGTATGAGAGGACTTCTTAATGTAGTGAAGGGCTCCTTACAAGTTTAGTTTATACAGCACATTATGTTCTAGTCTCTTTAGTTTAGTTAGGGGTTGGTAAACTACAGCTCATAGGCCACATTCATCCTGATGTCTATTTTTGCAGTAAGTTTTCTTGTAACCATGACACGCTGCCCATTTGTTTACATATCGTCTATGACTGCCTTGGAGGAGCAGCAGCAGATCTGATGAGTGCCATAGCTGACAAACTATGAAGCCTAAAATATTTACTATCTGGTTTTTCTAGGCCAGTGTTTTTTAACCTTCCTACTGCTGCAACTTTTTAATAAGGTTCCTCGTGTTGTGGTGACCTCCAGTCATAAAATTACTTTTGTGGCTACTTCATAAATGTCACTTTGATGCTGTTATTAATATCATAATGTAAATATTTTTGGAGATAGAAGTTTACCATATAGGTTGAGACCCACAAGTTAAAAACCACTGGCTTACATTATTTTTAAATTTAACAATATTCAGTTATTCATATAGTATTTGGTATGTAACATAGCTGGATTTAAGCCAATGGCAGAGTCCATGCAGAATTTAGTTGAGGGGCAAATTTTGTAGTCTAAAGACTAAATTTTGACATTAGTGAAAAGTCTAAATATCTATCCCTTTCTCACAACAACTGCTTTTTTTTCTGGCTATGACAGAAAAATGCAGTGCCAGCTAAGTAATCTATATAAATTATTTCATGTTGAAGTGGATTTTTGAATATACAACAATGTTAGGATTCTGTGACTGGCTATAGGAAGTGCTCAGACGCTATCTGAAAGAAACGGTCTAGACCACAGTGTTGAACTACTTCAAACAAGAACATGGACTATATTTCCTGTTGCTTCATTTTTATTTGACCAATGTACTAGATCTACTTTTTTTCTGACACAGTGTCTTTCTATATAGTCCTGGCTGGCTTTGCAGACCCAGACTGGTGTCTAACTCAGAGATTCACTAATTTCTGTTTCCTGAATGTTAAGCAAACAACTGTACCATTGAGGGAAGACTAGTCTCATTATAAAAGTTGCACTGTGTTTGCAGAGAAGCTATACATGTCCTTTTATACACATTTTATCACTACCAAATTACTTATAATAACTAAGAAAATATAACTCCCATGCATATAGTTATCATACTGTATTATTTAGGGAATAATGATAAGAAAAGAAAACTGTACATGTGCAGTTCAAATGTATTTTTTAATAATTTCATTCTATGTGTCTTAGTTTCTATTTTGTTGCTTTGACAAAATCAGCTACAAGAGAAATCAGTTTTAAAGCTACTGCCTCTCTTAATTACTGTCCTATTACTGACAAAACACCATGACAAAGGCAGCTTATAAAAGGGAACATTTCATGGGAGCTTACAATTTCAGAGGGTGACTCTGTGACCATCATGGTAGGGAGCATGGCAGCAGGCAGGCAGGCATGCTGCTGGCTGGAGTGATAACTGACAATTTATATATGATCCATAAACACAAGGCAAAGGGAGAGGTTGGTGAGGGACAGTGCACACACTGGGGGCCTAGTTCACCCAAACTTGACCTCATAAAATTGGGAATTCAAGACACATAGGCGCTGGAGCCTCATTTTTCTCATTTGAAAAAAATGGTAAGAGCAATGATTCCTGTTGCAGACTGGGGAAAACAATACTGGGACACAATTCTCTGTGTTGCCTTAGTATGTTGCCTTATGTGTGGCATGGAAGCCGAGATGCTTTTCACTAACATGGAGAGGGTCTTTGCAAGAATATTTGTCTACAAAGACCCTTGAAAGGCAAAGATCTTGTTTCTGTGAAGAGCTTAGGTTACACTGCCTTGCCATCCAGCTTAATGTTTCTTTTTGGACAAAGTTTTGGTAGTAAGTGTATTCTATCTATTATAAAAGATTTGGATTCTGTAATGCAGCTTAGTGTGGATAGGCTTCAGTTGGCCTTCAGTTTGAGAAACTGAGATAAATGAGGCTCTTAGAATTGCTATAGTGAAAATAAGCTGTCCATTATCTGACTTAGTATAGTTGACTTCTTTGAGATGATGCAATATGGTTCTTGGTTCAGGTTGGCTTAGACTAGAGAACTGGAATCCTGAACACTCTATGGCCACTTAATCCACTCCAAGCCAATGGCTCCTAGATTTGTTGGGTAACAATCATGAAGAATGATGTTTGAGGGTAGTAGAAGAAGGGCAACTGGAGTTTGTCTGAGGTAGAGGAGCAGCTCCTTGTAGCAAGGGAAGGGAATCAAACCTTAGTTGCCAGCTCTGCCTTCTTGGCTGGGTTCTTTTATGCTCAGTATCTGAGCCTGATTGGCTTAGGCCTCTATGCAAACTAAGGGTTGAGTTTTGAGGCCTCTGACTGAACTGAACTGAATACATGTAGAAAACTGTGGTTGAGTTGAGAGATATGAGGGCACCAACTCAGGAAAAGCTAGCTATCTGGTAATGAAGACCTACCTAATGTTTCAAGGGGGAGAAAGAACCAGAGAGTGAGGAGAGCTAGGGCCTGAAATCTGTCATTTTCAGAATGAAAGTAGTTATTCAGAGCAAAGGTCAACTGTTATGTTGGTAAGTCAAGGCCTTTAAAAATCCCAAGTTTCTAAATTAAATTCACAAATGTTGAATCTAGCTTCCATGTTAACTGCCTATATGGAGTCCAGTAAGAGGCTGATTCTGCTAGTTTTCACATGTTCCTTCAGAGATAAGCTCAGGGCTTCTCTATAAGCTTAGGACTTTTTTGGCTAGGAGCTTATTGAGTAGCAGCTCTGCCAAGATCCTCTATTTTCTATATATCTAGCTAAAAGGAAACTTCCCTACTCTTCATTCTTATCATCAGGAGCCATGTATCATCTACCAGCATCCATGATGTTGTGAGGATAACCCGATAGCTTGCAAGTAAGGCAAAATCTTAACCTTTCACAAGTTTTAGGAAATATACTCATAATAAGCATACTTGATATCATTTTTAACATGTATATAGCAGATTATCAATAAACAATTACTAACTGTATAATGGTTATTGTTATGGTTTATATGTGAAGTATTGCCCTAGCCTAAAGGTTTATGTGCAGAATGCTTGGGTCCAAATTCTATAATAGTCAGAAATGGGGCTTTGGGGAGATGAGGACAACTTCATTCATGAATTTATCTCATAGTATAGTGACATTATTAGGAGTTGATGAAGAATTAGGGAGGTGAAGCCTAGTTGGACACATTAAGACACTGAAGTCATCATATCTTGTCCAGGTCATCCACCTCTCCGTTTCTTGGCTGCCAGGAGATGAGCAGCTTTGCTCCACCATGCCCTTCCACCATGATATGCTAATTTGTCACATACTTGTATTAATAGAGCCTATGTTGAAATCTAGGAAATCCTTGTCCAAAATCAACCTCCTCTCCTTTAAAAGTTTTCTCTTAGATATTTGATATAGCAGTGAAAAGTCTGAGTAATGCAGTGGTATATGGCAGAACAATGTCATCCACAATACCTTTTTACTTTACCTCTCCAAATGCTGGAGAGAAAATAGAGATTGTCAAGGAGCCCCAACCCCATGGGACTAGGGAAAAATTTTAGAAGCTCATCTTTTCAGGCCCTGGGTACCAGTTTCTCCTTCCAATTTCATTCATCAACTTCCAAGACTTGAGAAGAAGTAAGGGAGCATGTTGGAGACAGAAGCTTTGGTGCAGGTGACACCAGGTGACAGGATCATATTGCATGAAACAGTAGAAATGAGATCAAGCACCAGGCTTGATTCCTTTATTGGGACTTCAGTTCATGAACAAATGGGGCTGGGACTGATCAAAGAGGGAAGCAGGCTGCTTTAACCAAAGGAAGCATCAAGCTTTAATTGGGTTTCTCTGGAGAACTAAAGTTTGGTAGCTGATCATTGCCCGTGGGCACAGTTTTAAAAGGTGTTTCCCTGCTGATGCACAAGCATTCAGGCCTTAAGGTTAGTACCAAGAAGCTGGCATCTTAACCTAAGAACTGCTGAGTTTATCTTCTAGCTATTCATATTGCATAAACATTTGGGCCTTGTGGTTCTGTGTGGACCAAAGAACTTAACATGCTTGAGTTGCTGAGACAGCACAAAGGTGAGGTCAATGAAATGTGTGCCTGTAAAAATGGGCAATAGGGTGAATGAACACTGTATTACAGTCATGGGTAGAACATTACAAAATTAGACAGAGTAGAAGATGACTTATTAAGAAAGTAAAAGGTCAAACGTGATATGAAAACTGAGATGACAAGATGTTTTCCAATTTGAGTGAAATATCAGGTAGATAAGGCTGAAGTGAAGGGTCAGAGTTTAAAGCAAAAACAGCCTTAATATTTTTAAAATTACATTTGTCTTTATTTTATGTGTATTCATGCATGTAGACATGCACATGTGGATATTGGAAGAAAGCTTGTGGGAGTTAATTCTCTTTGTCTACCATGTGGGTATTAGGGATAGAACTCATGTTGCCAGACTTTGTAGCAGGTGCCTTTACTCTGAGCTATCTCAAGTTCCTACTCAATAAGCTAAGCAACTGTTAACCACATATCAGAGGTGGGATATGAACAATGTACTACTTATCTGTGTAACCTTGAAAATTAATGATTTTTTTTAAAGTTAAAAAAATCAACAAAACGTATTTAGGCATTTCTTTGGTAAGAATTCCCACTTATCTGTGTATTCGAGACCATCTTGATCTTCACAAGAGTTTCAGGGCAGCCAGGCCTAATTAGAGAGATCCTATCTCAAACAAACAAACAAAACAAAAAAAACATGACAATGGTAATACAGAAGTCAATAAGAATAAAATCAGGGCTAAAATGTTCTAAGATAATATTAACATTTGAGGAAAGTGATGAAATTGGTATTTGTTTTAGAGTGTAGAAACTAGCCATGATTTAATCATTAGCAATATACAGATTCTGTAGATGAAAGTAGAACAATAAAATCAAGTAATGAGACTAAAAGAACACCGAAGAATTAAATCAAAGGGCAGGAGAGGAATATGATGTTTGAAATAATCTCAGATTTACCAATAATTATGTGAAATTTTAATACACGAAATATTAATTTCTTTTGAACAGTTGTGTGATGTACTTTGTGGAGTTGTTGATAAGTATTTTGCATAGTTTACCGATGAACAGTGAGTGCTCCCTATTTTTTCTAAATAATCAATATTGTATGAAAATTTATGTACATAAATCTATTTTTATACAATATTTAAATAGGTTGGAACAGTGGGGGAAAGGAAACATTTAAAATTAGTGACAGGTTGTTGAGGTGATGGACATCTTAATTAGCTTAATTGAATTTCTATAATATGTATTTGTCTATTGAAATCTTAAAATTCCACTAATATAAAATGCTGACATGAACTGTAAACATTGCACTTTTCCTGGTAGAAATGTATGAAAATTTTTCATTTACCAACAATATAAACTGTCAATCATTCCACATTTTAATTTATGTATGAATATTAGAAACCTCTCACATTTTATGGATATGAGACAAAATTATCTCCGACGGACTATTCATTAAATTGATTGCCCGTTAATTGGATCACCCAAGAAGTTACTGCTTAGGTCAACCACCATTATATTAGATCTTGTAAGACTAAAATCTGAATATAGTAGGTCAAATTTTGGGATGAGTTAGCTATTATTGAACCAATTAAGATTTGATACAATTCTGCTAAGGTGGAGGCTAGCCGATTGGGGTCCTCAAGGAAATCCATGCAGCCCTGATGCAGTTCTGTTCAAGCAAGGGCATGTAGTATCAAGCAAGCGTCTCTTATTATGATAAGCAAATACATGGTGGAGAAATGGGAAAGAGAAGCAGAATGGTTCATGTGCTGTAATAAGAAACAGAAAGGAATAAATGAAGACTGTGAGGAGTAGGCTGATGGGCAAGGTATGCTTGCCATCTGGTGCCATTGTGATATCTGGGTAGGGCTGCTGCCAAGGGCCACGTCTGAGCCCCTGATCCTATAGCAGCCACCAGGGTCTGTGTTTGTGTCTGTGACTCCTGTTGCCATTGAGGACATGCTGATTCCAGTGTTCTGAGTTGCCACCTGGGACCATGTTGGGATACAGGGGTCACATTACTGCTGGTACTTTGCCAATCTGGGTGGTCTTTGTCACAACTTGGTGACAGCCATACCTGGGCTGCTGCTGAAGACCATGTCTGAATTTGTGTCCTACTGCAGCCGAGGTCTGTGCTGAACACCAAAGGCCACATAAAGCCTGGGGTTTGGGCTGTGCTCTCTGTGATGTTGTTGTCCAAGGGCCATGCTGTTGCTGCCAGAGTCGTCCTGATTTGCATGGTGGCTGAAGCTACCACCTGGAGCTAGGATGCCCACAGGACTGAGCTGCTGCCTGAACTATGTCTGGGTCTATGGTCTAGCTACAGCTGGGGTCTATGTTGCAGTCTGTGGCCCAGGTTTCCACTAGGGCCTACACAGAGGTCTGGGATCTGGGCCACAGCCTGTGGCCTTGTTGGAGTCTGGGGCCCATACTACAGTAGGGGCCATACAGATCTGGATGGCCAGTGCTGTTATCTGGGGTCATGGTATCATCTGGGCTCAAGCTGCCACCTAGAACCATGTCTGAGTCTTTGACCCTATAGTGACTAGGGTCTATATTGATGTGTGTGGTTCCTGTTGCCACCAAGGGCCATAAAGACGTCAGGTCAGTTCAGGTTAGTTAGTGTCTGAGGGGCATGGTGCATGCAGATCTTTGTGGCCTTGAAGGCTACCCAATGCCACAGTGATACCTGGACCAGAGCTGCAGCTGAAGGTCATGTTTGGGTTCGTTGCTCTACTGTACCCAGAGTCCGTGCTGATGCCCAAGACTCCTGTTACCATGGAAGGCTGTGGAGATACCCAAGGTCTGGGGCCATGTTAGTGTCTGAGAGCCACACTACCACTGGGGCCTGTGCCAATCTGAGTGGCCTGCACTGCTGCTACCTGTGACAATGGTGACATCTAGACCCAGCTGCTGCTGAGGATGATGTCTGTCCCACTGAAGCTGAAGTCTGTGTTGAAGTCCAAGTCCCCATATTGCCACAAAGGTCACATAAAAGCCTGGAGTTGTGGCTGCAACCTGAGGCCTTGGTGTTGTCCCAGGACCATGCTGCTACCAGAACCTCTCAACCTGAGTGGCCAGTGCTTCCACTCAGAGACAGGATGTCTACCCAACCTAAGCTGCTGCCTAGTACCATGTCTGGGGTCCATAGTCCAGCTGAAGGGATGGTCTGTGTTGATGTCTTTGGCCAATATCATCTCAGGGGGCCTTAGGAACCATGTGAGATAAAATCAGAGGGCCATGATGAACTGGGCCCACCCTTCACTGGCCCTGCCTCTTGTTGGACACTGAAGCAAGAGAGCTAGCCCTTGTACTCACAAGTGAGGGTGAACCAACCCCGAGGGCATGAGTGTAGGAGACCTAACTCCTCCCCCTTCATCTGAGGCAGGTAGCCCCAGTGACCCAGACTGACCAACTCAGCAACCACCAAAGCCCACAGCCGAGCCTTGGGTTGGCCCACCCTAACATCTACATTGAATCTGCCATTGAATGATCTACACACTGATTGCATCCCTATTTGTACTAAGCACAAAATAAAATAGACCAACTCTTAGCTGAATCAGCCTTCATTTGGATCAAGTGTAGATTGGATCAAGCACTGACAAGACTACTCCTGATCTAAGATCAATCTGGATCAATCTGATCAAGTGATTCATGATTTTCAAAGTACTCACTGAATTGGCCTTGGCCAAGTTGCAGATACTGGCTAGGTCAGTGACTGGGATTGGAGATGTTGTCAGACACTAAATTATATCCATTTTTCTAGACCTTTCCTCTTGTCCCTCTGACAGAAAAACTCCAAACTTATATATATATATATATATATATATATATATATATATATACACATATATATACATATATACATATATATAAACTTATAAAGTCAATCATTTCTGGCCCACTGCTTACCTCTGGACTCATCAGCATTCTTGTCATCCCACATTGCTAATCTATTTGCATTGTATTGCATCATCAATTCTGCTTGACTTGGCCTCCTCTTCAGACTCTTCTCAGAACTGCCTACCCTCAGAAGCTTTCTGTAGCTAACCACAGGCCTGCTCCAGCTCCTGCCACTACTTCTGAGCCCTTGAGGCTTCATTAATACTGTGATCATGTGTTCATGGTGCATAATATTTCCCACCAGACCCAGCAGTAGACAGATGGCAGGCAGTGTGTGAAGGCTCCCTGTAGAATGTTATCTTGTCTATGTGGAAACCCGATTGGCTTGACTTGCTAAGCAAGTTCTCTTGCCCATGGCCATAGTGATAGCATTACTGTCTGAACTTCTACTTATCCCTCCTGACTTCTCCCTTGAACTGCTGCCTTGGGGGTTCTCACAACACGCCCCAGTATGCCTTGTTCATAGGACTGTAATTAAGGGAGAAGAAATCACAGTCAGTAGATGACTTGCCTTGTCACGGATTCACCTCCTCACAAGTTTTGCCATACACCACACACACACACACACACACACACACACACACACACACACACACACACACACACACACACACACACACACACACACTGCTGTTACTACAGTTATTCTTAAACCAGGTCTTATTACTAAGCCTGGGTGGCATGCCTCCATAACCCTCCATGTCCTCTTTGGGGATCTTTTGCCCTGGTTACCTAACCCTTCTTGCTTTCCTTGCCCTGGCATAGGATGTTCAAGTGGCTCATTATGACAGGTTTCCCAAGCAAAATTGGCTTCTGGCCTCTGCCCTCTCTTCAGCTTCTCAATTGCCTGGGCGCTAAGAAGTAAATATCTTGTGTCTTATCATACCAAGCCTGCATCTTTCTAGAACACACTATGTGGTCCTAAAAAACACAGTTGCCCTCACAGGAGGTACATAGGCTCCTCTCTAGCCTCACAGGAAAAAAATGGATCCTCCATACTTTAGATTAAGCAAAAATTCCAGCCAGGTAGTGGTGGCTCACGCCTTTAATCTCAACATTCATGAGGCAGAGGCAGACAGATCTCTCAGTTTGAGGCCAGCCTGGTCTACAGAGCAATTCCAGGACAGTCAGGGCCACACAGTGAAACCCTTTTTCAAAAGTAAATCTTCCCACTTCAGACTAGCCATACTATTTTACTTGGGTTTTTACTGCTGTGAAGAGATACCGTGGGCACAGCAACTCTTATAAAGGAAACATTTAATTGGGGTGGCTCATTTAGGTTTCAGAGGTTCAGCCCATTATCATGAGGGGGAACATGGTAGCATGCAGGCAGATGTGGTACTGGAGCTGAGAGTTCTACATCTTGCAGGCAACAGGACATCAACTATCAGTCACACTTTAGGAAACTTGAACAAAAGAGACCTCAGACTCTGTCTGCATAGTGGTACACTTCCAACAAGGCTACTCTTCCTAATAGTGCCACTCCCTTTGGGGAGCATTTCTTTTTAACCACCATACAAATCTCATAGAAGAGACTCCAGGGCTTTCACTGAAATCTTGAAGGGAGGGCATTCTAGAGCTCAAATAAACATTGAATTTAGGTCTTTCTTGAATCTCATCTGATAGCTCTTAATTGCTCATCTACATTGTAGATGTGCTCCCCTAGGATTTCAGCATTTACCTCTGCCTGACACATGATAAACCCATTATTTTCTTCATCCTCCTTCTACCCCTGTGTTCCTAATGGCTGACTGGGGGAGGTGGAACACTTATGTTTTAGGTGTGGAAACAGCATCAACTAGGAATGCATCAGTTTGGAGATACAGACAAGTGCTTAGAGTGTGCCCTTCACACAGAGGAAAGATTAGCTTTCTCCAATGGCATCTCACTGGGTGTATTAATCACACTTGAAGTGGTTTGCCCATAAGTAGATGGGAAAAACACAGTGAACTGAGTGCTATTTTTGTAAACTTTTGTCTCATATTGCTTTGTGTGACCATTTTGGTTTTGTGTTACTAGTGTTTTGCTTGTATATTATGGTTTCTAATTTGGTGTTTTTATGGTTAGTTTGTATGCTTCTTGTATTTTTTCTTTTTTAAAAAAAATCTGGTTTTTTTTTGTAAAAAGAAAGAGAAAGAAAGAGTATGTAGCTAGGTGGGTAGAGAGATGGTGAGAATGTAGGAAGAAGGGAAACCATGATCAGAATATATTGTATGAGGAAAATTTTTTATGGCGGCCATTCTCACTAAACCTACTACAGAAACCCATCTCAAACAATAAAGTTGAACAAATAAGAAGAAAAATATCCACTTCCATACTCACATAAAACTTCTGGTACAAACAATTTTCATTAAACTTAAAGTGATGGTAAATCCAGGTAATTATATGATGATTATTCATAAAATCATTAATTAAAACTCTGACTCACATACACTTGTATTTTATACATAACTAGGCAATTGGAATATTTTTTTAAAAATATTAGAATTTTAAATACCACTCCATTGCAAGTATTTATCAACAAATATGGAAGAATTATTTTAGCTATTTGTAATATATTAGCTATATTTGTATAATAGAAGATTTTAGATAATATCCAAGAAACACAATTATAATAATACAATGCATACTCACTTCCAATGTGTTCTCTGTGATAAATATCTGCTGCAAAACACCTGAGAAAAACAACTTGTCAAACTCATTTATGCTTTATCAGTGCTTGAGGGTATGGTGGCAGGAGCATTAGGTTTCTGGACATATACGTCCACAGTCTGGAAGCAGAGAGAGACTAATGCTGGCTTTTGGCTCATCCCTTTCTTAGTCTAGAACTTCAGCCCAAGAATGGTGTCACCCATGTTCAAGGTTGGTTTTCTTTCTTTATTTAAATCTTTGCAAAAACACTCACAAACACACCCAGGAGGTCATCTCCTAGGTTATTTTAAATCCAATCACATTAAAAATCAAGATTAACCATTCCAACAAACAAAATATGCATGAAATCTGGAATTAATATTAAAAACGTTAGAAGTAATTTAAAAACAGATAAAAGACAAAATAATCCATTCTCTATTTTTAAATTTTTTCTAAATCTGTCCATTGAGGGACTTCTTGAAAGTGTCTCATATTTTTAAAGCTAGCCTAGCATCTTAGATTATTCCCCGTCTGAGACAGAAATGTGAAGAAAACAAAAATAAAGATGACAGAATTTGGAAGTGATCTTCAAAGCAAGGTGTGTTTTAAGCCACAGAAAACTGACTCCTAATTTTGGAGGTGTCATATGTTGATTTTAAGACAGTAGGTTTTTCTTGTCTCAGTTTCATTACATGAAATTAATTCTCATGTGGACCAGAAGGTTACTTTCAAAATGGGATTTCAAGCCTAGAGAGAATGATCAGTAGGCAAACATGCTAGCTTTGAACCCTGAAGTCTTCCAACCCTGAAGGCCTGAGTTAGACTTTCTGGGACACATATAGTAGCAGGAGAGAACAGACTCCTATAAGTTATCCTCTGACCTGCATAGACACAAATACACACACTTAGACACATATGCACACAAAGCAAAAAACAATTTAAAGAGGATTCTCAAAGTTGGAGAGATGGTTCAGTGTGGTTAAGAAGATTTGTTTCTCTTGCAGAGGAACTTGGGTTCAATTTCTAGAATGTATATGGTTGTCCACAACCATCAGTAAGTCCAGTTCCAAGGGATTTTATGCCATCTTCTGGCCTCTTCAGACACCAGGCATGCATATACACATACAAACAAAACACTTAAATACATAAAATAAAATTAATAAAAAACTTAAAACAAGGATTTTCTTCTCAGTAGCTTCAAAGCAACCATTCCCATCTGTAGTAAGAGGTTTCTGGCCCAGACTTTCGGGCCTAACCTCAAAGTTTAGGCCCGCAGACCCGCAGACCCGCTTGTAGCTCAAGCCAACAGGCCTCACCAGGCTCATTGGGCTGCCATTTGTAGTAAGAGGTTTCTGGCTCAGACTTTCAGGCCTAACCTCAAAGTTTAGGACCACAGACCCGCAGACCCGCAGTCCCACCGTCCTACAGAGACACACAGATGCTTTCATTAGTTTTTGGCTGATCAGCCTCAGGCCCAGGCATATCACTTGCTAGCTCTCTACCCAGTTGTCCTCGGCTTCCTCTGGCTTCTCTCTGGTGCTCTTCTGGCATTCTGCTCTCAGAGATTTTCTTAGTCTGGTAGCCCCGCCTACACTTCCTGACTGCCTTTGGCCAATCAGCTCTTTTTATTAAACCAGTGGGTGAGACAATTATTTACCATGAAACAACACAATACCCCTACACCCATCACTTAGATTATCCACATTCTCTTTTAGCACAGCAATTTCCAGCTTAGCTTAGCAAGTCATTTATTTTATCCTTTGTGGAAGTCCATTTCCAGGTATATTGGACACCCTTGATCCTTGTGAACTCCTTAGCCTTCTTTGTCAGTATTGACATTTTTTTTTCTTATTCTGCAGATGACAATGATTGACAGAATCACAGGTAACCTTTAGAGCTGGAGAAATTAGCCATTCATTTCCAATCTGTTTCACTCACAGATTTGTAGATGGGCTGTCCATCAAGATTCAAAGAGCATATTGAGAACTGATACAAAAGAAAACTTTAATGTTGTAGAATATTAGTTTATGATATGTTACATTCATTTATGCTGTGGAATATCTGTTTAATGATGCAAAGGTGTGTTACATTCTTTTATGTTGCATTTGTTTAACTCTGTGAAGCTGGGTTACTTTGCCTGTCTAAAACATCTGATTGGTCTATTAAAGAGCTGACCAATAACTAGACAGGATAGAGACATAGGTGGAGCTGGCATGCAAACAGAATAAATAGGAGGAGAAATCTAGGAAAGAAAGGAAAAGGAGGTATACCAGGGGCCAGCCACCCAGCCAGCCTTTGAGTAAGAAGGAAAGGAAGACATATAGAATAAAGAAAGGTAAAAAGCCCAGATGCAAAATATAGTTAAAAAGAAATAGGATAAATTAACTTAGAAAAGCTGACTAGGGCCGGGCATTTATAAGTCAGAATAAGTCTTCATGTATTTATTTGGGAGTTGAGTGATTGGTCCCCTAAGAGAAAAAACAAAACAAAACTATACTTTGATACCTTCCTTCCCTTGTTAACTTGAGTCAATTGCCATTTTCAGTGCAGTAAATACTATGGGGATGTTAATGTGTAGTGTGGCATTTATTGAGTTAGTAAATTGCCATGTGATGTTTAAGCTCAACGAGACACTGGCACTTGAGGCAGGGTTAGCCCTTGCTTTAGATCTAAGCATGTTTATTTTAGAGTATCTTCTAGAATGCCTTGTTCAAAAACAGGCTAGTCCTAAGAAAAATGGGGAAAAAATGATGGAAGAACTCAAAACTAAAGATACTTTTTCTTTTTCTGTCCTTGAGCACAGAAAGAGAGTAAGTTGTCAGAGATTGGAGGAAAATCATGTCCAGGCACTTTCCAAAGCAAAAGTTACTGTTACTCCCATGATGTAAAGATAGCTATTGTGGAAACGGCTAATCAGAATTTTTGATCTGTCTACGATCCTCTTTATAGGTGAGAGTGTATTTGATTCCCCAGGCTTTAGTTGGCTTCTGCTGGATGGATAGTATAAGTGTCTGAGAGTCTGGTCTGAAACTTTTCTTTCTGTTGCTTACAGCTTTATCCTTTTATTCCTGCTTGCTCTATACTTAGCATGCTTCTTCAAAAACAAAAGCCCAGCCATCAAGGATCATTCTCCATGTGAAATATATATATATTTTCCTGAGATGATGTGTGCGATATTTTTTCTAGTAAATATTGCTATTTGTAGAATTGCTAGAGGAGGGTGTATACAAAATTTCAGTTTTACTTGCTATTACATATTGTTTTGCAAAGTGTCTGGACCAGTATCCACTCTCACCAGTACAGCTAGAACAGTCTGCTCCTCTACCCAACTCCATACTATCCGAATTCTTAGTTTATGCCTTTTGATGGAAGAGGGGTACTGTGAATATTTCATTAGTTTTGATTCCTGTAATGGATACTCACTCACACTGGAGTACTTCTTCTTTGGATTACAAATTTGTATTCTGTTTTGTCAATTTGTTTTGCTCTGTTGCTTTGTAGGAGGGGAAAGAATGCTTCTTCTCAAATATTCTTTGTAAGTTTTTTGAGTTACATGTGGCATCTCCCACTCATGATTTTTCCTTTTCTTCCTTTCTCCTCTCTTTCTTTACTTTCTTCCTTCCTCCCTTTCTTTCTCATGTTTCTCTCTCTCCATCCCTCCCTTCTTTTCTTCCTTCCATCCTACCTCTCTTTCTTTTGGTGCCTTCTATGGTTCAGCAATATGTAATGTTAGTAAAGGAGTTTGCTAATCTTGTCTTTTAAAGTTGCCTTTTTGTATTCTGAGAACTTCTTCCTACACCAATAGAAATGACTACAATTTTCTAACTTTAAAGATTGGGCAAGCCTATTTTTTCCACAAGTGGAATTCTACATTGGTCTTTATACACAGCAGATTTGCACAAGTTTAGCATCTTAGAACAGATTACCATTACCAACTCACTGGAGAAGGTGTATGTACCATGATATAGGGACCATCTTAGAACTTTGCTTACCATATGGTATGAAGTGAAGAAACAATTACATGTTATCTCATTTCAAAATATTTTCAATATATACAGGAGTACGCACAATGGTTGCCTGAACCCTTAGTTTTCTGTTATCCCAAATGGACATTTTAAGTACCCGCTCACTTTTCCTAACTCTCTAGGTTAATTTTCTACAAACCTAAGGTATGAATTTGTCTGTATTTCTGTATCTGCCTTCAAAGAATCATTTCCTTTTATTTTCCTTCTAGTTTTTCTTTTCTCCCCTTTCCCTTTTTCCTATTTAGAACTAGCTAAACTCAAGGTTACGAGTACAATCATCCAAATTGCCAAATCTGATGAATATTTCTGACACAAATCATAAGTTCAGAGTTATTCTCCAAGAGCCCCTTGGTTTTAACAGTTTTCTAGAAAGGTGCAAAATTCACTGAAGCCTGACATGTTTACACCTATGTGTACTATCAGTAAAAATGCAAACTATAAGACACAGAGATGTATGCTCAACAGAATCTTGAACTTGGAAGGTATCAAATGTGAAACTTCAGTGTCCTTAAGGAGAAGGGTACCCTCTTAGCATCAATATTTGGCAATATTTAGAAGAGGATTACTATCTCAGACAGCTTTAGTACAGTTGTCCTCAACCTTCCTAATGCTAGAACCCTTTCATACAGTTTCTCACGTTGTGTTGACCCCTAAATTATTTCTATTGCTTCACATCTGTAATTTTTTATAACTTTATGAATTGTAATATAAGTATTTTTGGAGAGAGAAGTTTGCTAAAGGGGTTGAGACCAACAAGTTGAGAACCTCTGCCCTGGGAAGCAAACAAAGCCTGTTCTAAAGTACAGTGTAGGAGCAGGAAGTGCAGGTGTCGTGTCAGGAAAAAAAAATAGGTTCAAGGAGACACTTGTGGTTTTATCTGAGGTAGGGCTTTGAAAAGTCCCAAGAAAACTACTGAATAAGGGCATGTGGAAGAATAAATGACCCAGCTGGTATGCAGTGTGACAGTTGCCACTTGTCCTATCTGTAACCTTTCTCCATTCAGTTTTGGTGTCTGAAACAGCCTGTTCTTACAGGCAGTGAGGGGGTAGGAACAGGTTCCCTACCTATTTGATCTAATATCCACAAAACAATATCTTAACACAGCTCTGCTCATTTACTTGGTTATTTTGTGCCTAAAGGTTCTCCTTCCTTCTTAAATCTTTTTCCTTGCAATTTATTTGTGGAAGAAAATGAGTCATTTGTTCTATAGTGTCTACCACATTCTGGATTTTGCATAAATTATATAACTATAAAATTCACCCTGATACTGTTTATACTTAACATATTCTAATTAGCAAGGACAGTTCAAATATACCTTGTAGTAGAAATTGCAAAAGCACAAGTCTAAAACCTCCTATTAGTTAGTTAGTTAGGAATTAGTAGGCTTGCAGATTATCAAGGATGGATTCCCTCCTTCATAATGAGCTTCAGGTCCTACTTCTAGTAACATTCTACTTTTAAAAAGTGGAGGAGTATCACAATTACCTCTCCTTACAATTTGAAAATATCACATGAAAAGAACAAGAAAACACCACAATTATCCCTACTTACGATGAAAAAATTCTTTTTTTAAGTTTCTCTCTCTCTCTCTCTCTCTCTCTCTCTCTCTCTCTCTCTCTCTCTCTGTGTGTGTGTGTGTGTGTGTGTGTGTGTGTGTTGCACATGACCTTCCATATGCACATGGAGGCTAAAAGTCAGTACCGACTATCCTTTTTTTTTTTTTTTTTTTTTTATCAGTCTCCACTTTATGTATTTATTGTTTTAAGTCAGGGTCTTTTAAGGACCTCTGACTTCCTGTTTGGACTGGTTACCTAACCAAGAAGCTCTGGGGATCCACTTGACTCCGCTCTCCAACACTGGGATTACAGAGACGCACTACTGCATCAAGCTTTTATGTGGGAACAAGATCAGAACTCAGGTCCTCCTGGTTGAGCAGCAAGCACTTTATCTCCTGAGCTATCTCCTCAACACCAAGGTTTAAAATACCATATGAAGGGATGTAGCCAATACGATTTCTTTGAGACCGTCTATAGATATTTTTAAGTTTCTGTTCACATTATTTTTTAAATCTACTCTCTAGTATGATTTTTGGTCAGAAGAATGAGATGTGAGTAATATCTCTTACCTGGATGGAGGGATGACATTTTCAGCTGCAAGGAAGATTATAGGATTATTATTTAGATGAAGGTTTCTGATAAAGGACACCAATACATTACTGTCCCCTCCTTTAAGAATTAATCTAAATGAGGTTGTCAACTGCCTATACAAACCTGCGCTGCAGGAAAACTGTTCCAGAAATGTAAGAAAACGGTTTAAAGCCTACCTAAACAGATAGGTTGCCACAATGGTCTCTCTGGTCATTGTCCATTCTCATACCATGAAGATGTTTTCCTCCACGTTACCGCCTACTGTCACCTTTGAAAGTGCCTCATATTATTCATAACAAACTCTGCCTGGTGTTTACACTGTATTTTGATATAAATCACGTGGACAGGGGAACCAGCAGGAGGCCAAAGTGAGGCTCTGGAAACTTTGTGAAGCATTTGGTGAGCAGATTCATAATGTGGAAACTCTAGAATTTCTCTCTGATATTATCCGTCCTTAATCTAGTCTGAAAGCTGAATGTATGTATGTTCCCTTAAGCGGAGCATTGTGTGTGGCCCTAGAATTTGAAAGCCCATATCTCTAGGGTAGAGTCCTTTGGAGGCTGCTTATTACAGTGTTACAAAAGGGAACTTCCTGGAACAATCTTTGGCATGCAACAGTTACAACCTCTGCTAGAAATGGGATGTTGGATCTCTGTAGCTCAGTGTTAGTAACTCTAAAAAACGCATAAGTAAATTCTCCTTAGATTTGGTATCTGGTTTTCTAAATTCAGGTGATTTTCAAATTAGATTATATTTTGTAACTGTAAAAAAAAAACAATTAAACATGGCAAGATGGTTTACATCTATAATTCAGCACTCAGAAGGCCAAGGTGGGATGTGGGAGATTATGTTGTTACATTGTAAATAATTGTCCCACCCACTGGTTTAATAAAAAGCTCTGATTGGCCAAAGGTAGGCAGGAAGTGTGGGCGGGGCTACCAGACTAAGAAAACTCTGAGAGCAGGAAGCACAGGGCAGAATGCCAGAGAGAGGCCGGAAGAAGCAGAGGACAACTATGTTGCTCTAAGAAAAGTTACCGAGCCCCATGGCTGAACAGGATAAGAGTCATGGGTTAGTTTAAGGGGTAAAAAGTTAGCAAGTTGTATGCCTGGGCCTTAGGCTGATCAGCCTAAAACTATAGTAAGCCCTTGCATGTCTCTGTGGGACTGCGGGACTGTGGGTCTGTGGGTCCTAAACCTTGAGGTTAGGCCCAAAAGTCTGGGCCAGAAACCTCCTACTACAGTGGGAAGATCAGAACTTCAAAGCCATCCTGGTATACATAGGATGACCATATCTCAAAAAATTGGCCCTATCCCATAATATAGACTTGTCCTTTGGGCACTAAAATGGATGTGAATGATCTGATTGTGCCCCAGAGTTAAGTGCACTGAGATGTCCTTCCTATAGTATGAAAGGCTGTAAGCAATTCTATTCTTGCCAGTGCACTTACAAGTACTGGAGAAAACTCAGCCCTAAATAAATGCCTTTAAAATTCCTTTCACAATTATCTGACCTGGTGAATTTATAAAAATTGTTGCTGTAAATGGGTTTGACTGACTTGTTCATAGAAGACTGTAGTCACCGAATGACTAGGCAACAGGTATTCTTAACATATTTTCAAATAGACAAGGAAAGGGCTCTCCATCGTGTCTCCGTTTAGTCTACATTTTTATCCTTGTTGAACATAGTCTAAGAGACAAGTTTCATGAACCTCTTTGTGGCAAGAAGGGCCTCTTGGCCAGAGGGAGTCTTTGAGGCACTATGAACCAATGTCAAGACATTTGGCAGATGCTTATAATCCCAGAACTCAGACTGATGTTAGAAGATCACTTTAAATTTGAGATCTGCCTTACTATTTAGTGAGTTATAGGCTGGTCTGGGCTACACAGTGAAATGCTGTCATTAAAAAGGCCTGGCCTGCTGGTACAAGTCTGTAATTCTGGCTAGTTTCTGGTTTCTGGAACTATGAGATAAACACATGTTTACCTTTACAAATTACCTAATGTGCTGCCTAGGTTTTTGTTAACTTGACATAAATTCTGGTCATCTGTGAAGAGGGAACCTCCACCAAAAAAAAAAAAAAAAAAAAAAAAAGACTTCATCATATTGAATTAAGGACATGCCTGTGGGGGAATTTCTCAGTTAATAATCCTTGTTGGAGGGCCTAACCCACTATTAGTGGTGCCAGATCTGGAAAGGTGGTCCTTGGTGGTATAAGAAAGCAAACTGAGCAAGCCTTGGGAAGCAAGCCAATAAGCAGCACTCCTCCATGGTCTCAGATTCAGTTAGTGCTTTAGATTAGTGCTTTAGATTCATGCTTGCGTTCCTGCCATGGCTTCCCTCAGCGATAGAGTACAGTACAGAAGTATAAGCCAAATAAGCTCACTCCTCAAGTTGCTTTGGTGACTGTTTTATGACAGCAACAGAGAAGCAAAGTAGGATACCTAGTCTGTGGTATTTTTTTCACAACTGTAGATGGCCTAAGATAGCCCTATGGAGTGTACTGAATGTTGTTTTCTCACAAGGCTCACAGAAGGGGAATATGAGGATAAACTCTTATGAGAACTGCTACTGGGGGATGAACTCCATGGCAGCCATGGAGAAAAACTTGTCACAGATACTCAGAGGAGGGAGATTGTGTTCTGGGAAGTTGATGTCAAATGGAACTGAGTGGGATGCCAGAGTGAAGCTCTCATACTATTGACAATTTGGGTCCAGGCTCTCATGTCCCATGAGATGTCTAAGACAAACTGCAGCTCTAAAATTGAGACTGATGCTCTTCTGAAATCTTTTTTTCTGAAGTAGCCAAAAGGAGAGTTCTTTGTATCCAGAACTCCTTAAAGTCACAAAGTATAGATATTTTCCCCGATAGTCCCAGACAAACAATGATGCTCTCATTTTTGGCTGATGGGATAAGAACATTACAACGTATAGTCTATGATTTTTTCACTTTGACTTTGAGAAGAGACATTATTTTCTTTCTGGTCAGTATGATAAATGTTGGGGTCAATCTGACTAATTGAGGGATGCCTAGATCATGCCTAGTCTACAGGTATGAGCCTTTAATCCAAGCTACTCAAGATTCCAAGATGGTAGGATAACAAGTTTAAGATCAGCCTGGGCTATAGTTAAAGATGGTGAAATGTGGTGATTTTTCAAATACGTGTCTATGAGGGTAGTTTTAGAGAAAATTGGTATATGAGTTGGGACCAAGTTTCAATGTTGGAAAGTAAAATCAAATGATAGAAGAGGCCTTGTCTGTCTTTGTTTCACCCTTTCTGTTTTTGTCTCCATCACATAGAGAGACATGCTATTGTATAATACAATGAATATTAACACCCATAATACTTTATGGAAATCATTTTATCTTCCCCTATGTTGTAAAACTTTTGTGCAAGTATTTCACACTCTCTATGGTAAAACCTTTGTTTACAGAGAGCCCCTACTGCATTATGGGAAGTAAGTGACCCTTAACTACATTCCTTCTTTCCTTTGGGCTGATTCTTTAAAAACTAGCCTACCCTGAAAGATGATGAGGCCCAACCCCAGCTAAGAGGAAAAAGGAAAAGTTATAACCTGTGTTGGAATAAAGCTCAAGTGGCTTTCCTGTCCTCCTGTGTGCTTCCTAGCCCAGTTTATATCTTGGAGTGAAAGACCCCCGGGGGTCAGGGACCCCCGAAACGGACCTTTCTTCAGGGAGAAACCCCGGGACCCAAGGAGGACCGAGCCACAGATCAGCTGCAAACAGCACGAGGTTTATTGAATAACACAGGTAGCTGCGGGCTACCGAGCCACTTGGGACGGCTGGCGCGCCCAGCCCTCTGTTCAGGGCCTTTTTATAGGGTTAGGGAAGCAAAAGCGTGCGTACAGAAGCAGAAGCGTAGTTACAAGGTTTTCATTGGCTGGTTTGAATGAAATCACCCGTTGAGGGGTGAGGGCCCCCAGGCTGCCATCTGGCCTGAGCAAAGGTCCTGGTTATCACCTGCCCCCAGGCCTGCTGCTTGTTCTTCCTTTGTTCCTTATCTCTTCCTGGAATTCCTTCCCTGATCCGGCTGGGCCTGATCATGTAGCCAAGTAACTACTTCCCCTCCCTTCCCCCTCTGCCCAGCTGACATACACTGTGAAAGTTTTTATTACTAAGTTTTACAGGGATGCTGGTGTCCCCAGCACCAGGATATATGTTTTGAGAGCAGGTTTTAAGGGCAGATGTACAGCCCACAGGGGAATCAGTTTATCAGTTTATCCTTGGTTGGGGACTGTTTGGCATCTGGCTCCTGACCATGGCTCCTGACCACATTCCTGACCACATTCCTTTGTCTCCACCCCAGGCACCTGGTCTTTGTCCTAACTGCAGTTCTTCTTTTATCAGCGAAGCTAATCTTTACTGTCCTGTTAATATGTCTTAGGCAAGTTTGCTTACTGTCCTTGCAACTGCTGTTGCTAGGACTACTTCTTGGGTAAGAGAAATTTGCTAAAACAAGCAAAAGGGAGGAAAAGGGAGGGGGCCTTACAGGAGCAACCATTTTGAAAAAAAGAAAAAAGAGTTCTTGCTGAGTTATTTAGATACGTTTGCTTCGATCATTTGTTTCTTTGTGTAACAGAGAGATTGTTTTGTTTCTAAAAACAGTCTTCCTGCCTGTGAACATCAGAACTCTAGATTCTTCAGTCCTTGACTCTGAAACTTGCACTAGGGGTTCCTTGTGAGTTATCCAGCTGCTGATCTCAGGTAGTGGTTGTCCTATCAATTTCCCTGGTTCTGGAGTTTCCAGAAATGGACTAAGCCATGTTTTCAGTGCCTATGGATCTCTGGCTTGTAGGTGGCTTTTCACAGGGCCTATCAGGCAATTTGATCACATGGGCTCATTACTCTAATACATTTCCTTTCAGACAGCGTAGTAGTTATTTTTCTCATTGCTGTGACAAAATTTTTTGGCAAAAGCAATTTAATGAAGGGTTTATTTTTGGCCCACAATATAGGAGTATAGTCCATCGTCACAGGGAAGGCATGAGGGCTATGGTGGTTTGAATGAAAATGGTTCTCATGAACCCATAAAGAGTGGCACTATTGGGAGATTTGACCTTGTTGGAGTATGTGTGACCTTGTTGGAGGAGGTATGTCACTGAGATGGGCTCTGAGGTTTCAGATGCTCAGTGTCACTCTCTCTTCCTCCTACCTGAGCCACCTCTCCAGCACCATATCTGCCTACATGCTTCCCACTATATTAATAATGAACTAAACCTCTAATGCTATAAGCCAGCCCCAATTAAATGTTTTTCTTTATAAAAGTTGCCATGGTTATCATGTCTCTTCACTGCAATAAAACCCCAACTAAAAGTGGCAGATGCATGAGGTGACCAGTAACTTTGCATCAGGAGCCAGGAATCATAGAGAGATAACCATTGGAGTTCAACTTGCCTTTTCTTTGTTTATCCCATCCGTGATTGAAGCCCATGGAGTAGTGCCAAGCAAACTTGGGTGCATCTTCCCACCCCAGTTAAACTTCTTTGAAAATGCTCTCAAAAAATGCCCAGAGGTGTTTCTCCTGGGTGTTTCTAAGTTCAGTAAAATCAACATTACTGATTAACTATCATGGATATTTTCTTGGTTTTGCCTCTCTGGGAAAATCTGACTAGTATATTCACTGTGATGTCAGTACTCATGACATAGGCTGCTTCTCCAATATTGAAACCTGGTTTGTAGTCAGCTTACTAGCTAGAGTTTGCATTTTGGTCAACTTTCTCACAGTTCTCCCTCACTGGACCTTGGTTCCTTCTTAAAACACAGCCCTGTAAATTCATCTGCACCACCAGATGGAATAATCCCTGACTTCACGATTCTGCTGGCATTTAATAGCTTCTGTTTCCCTTCAGTACTAGAGCAAACCTTTCTTCTCTTTTACTTGTCCATTATTGTTTTAGAATATTTGCCTATGTGCATTCCTGTAATTTGTATTGATTTGTGCACATCTTTTTTGGTATTAAGTTTCTATAGAAGCTCCTTCAGATACATCCTTCAGCTCTGGAAGTAAAGTGTGAGATCAAGTATGTCCAACTGTCCTTATCACAGAACAGCCATAATGCAAGATGCCATATACCTCAAAGCACACCTGGCTCCTCAGCTTACAAAGCAGCACCTTCTAGGCAAATAGGATTCTGTTCATATGTTGAGTGAAGAACCTCAGTAGAGTCCTTAACACACACCCCCAGGGGCACTGGCAGCCTTTATGGCTCAAGAGGAAGAAGCTTCTGTTCCAATTCTACAACATCCTGGACTGGAAGGGATTTCTTTCAGGAGATTCACTGAACATTGCTTCAAGTTAAATCTGGTCACTTAAGGAATTAGCTGCTTGTAGCAAACTGTTGCATTAGCAGAGCAGAGCTCACACTTATAATCCTAGTACACTGGAGGCTGAGGCAGGAAGATTATCATGAGTCTGAGGCTAGCCTGGGCTACTTAGTGAATTCCACGCCAGTCTGGCCAGTGTGAAACCTATTGAAACAAAAGCAAAACAAACAAAACAAAACCCACCACAAACCAACAAAGCAGAATAGAAGGCTGAAAGCAAGGGGTCAGAGCAGTGCCCCAGTTCTCTCAGACTCATGCTTATATTTTGCCTAGGTTGACTAAGTTTTCCTTCTAAAGATTTTCACATTGTCACACATCTCTTTATAACTCAGGTTCCAAAGAACATTCGTTATTTATCTGCTTAGCAGTGTTCAGTGATGGCACCTTTGGGAAATCTGACCTTTGTTCATCTTTGCTCCTTTGTTTAATGGGTTATCTTTGTCCTTCTTCCTCTTCTCATCACTTTTTTTCAACTTCTTTGGTGATTATCCCCCTTTTATAAAATTGTATTTTATTTTCCTCATTGCTATTTCAAGTTGTACATATATGCCCTATATAATATAACACAATGGTTTAATATATAATTATATTGTAGGATGATTAAAACCAACCAATTAATATATGTATCACCTCACATAGTTACTTTTTTAAGAGAACATTTTGAAACCACTCTCTTAGTATTCCCTATCCCCAGCTGTAATACTTTGGCTTAGGCCCCTGAAGTATAGGATTTATAGGAGTATTCCACCATACTGTTCTTATTTTTTCCTGCCCCTGTTGTGCTAAAGATAGAACCCACTGCCTCATACACACTAGCAAAGCACTCTACCGTTAAGCTACACCTTGAGCTAGGATTTTTGAAAAGCTATAGTTGTGTTAGTCAGTCTCTTATCACTGTGACAAAATACCTGTTAAAGTTACCCTAAAGGAGAGGAGACCTATTCTGACTCACGACTTCAGACCAAGGTCACTTGGTTTTGATGCTTTGGGGCCTATAATGAAGCAGTGGAGGTTAGGGCTCACAGTGGTGGAAAACACTTCATCATAGCTTTCAGGAAGTGAAGAAAGAAAAGAAGACACTAGAGTCCCACAATCCCCTCCAAAGGTACACCCCAAAGGTCTAAGTGACTTCCCCTAGATCCTACCTGCTACTGCCTCCAAATAGTACCAGGCTAGAAACCAGGTCTTTAACATGTGAATCTTAAAGAAATACTTTGATTGAAATAATAGCGTTAATATGTAACTATAGTAATCATAGTTAGAAGATATTTCTACTTAACCAAAATCTTGAAGCTCTTCAGCAATATCTCACCAGCTACAACCAACTCCCAATGTGCAGTGACCTGAGCCCCTGGTAACTATATTATTTACTTTTCTTATTATTACAACAAAATGCCCCACAGAAGCAACTTCCTTCCTGCTGGAAAGATTTATTTTGGATCATAAACTGAGGGATTTTGTGGTGGGGAAGGCATGGTAGAGTGACTCCACAGCATAGAGAGGCCATGGGCCAGGAAGCCAAAAACGAATATGAACACAAGAGTGAGGATACCTGATCACACACTTTCTCAGTTTCTTTGTGTACCAAATATCCATAGAATTCGGAACAACAAAAACTATCATTCTTTTCTGGTGAGAATGCAAAGCAATGCTCTTTGTAATAATTAGGCAATTTGAGAAGTTGTAGCATCTGCCCACAATGACTACCAAGAAGCAGATTTCGGACAATTCCAGGAGCTTGAGGCTGGCAAACAGCTCTGAGAAAATAGAGTTTCAGAGGAGCTAATAGAAGTTGGGCCCAGAGGCACATATATTCTTGAAATCCTAGCACTTAATGGAGACTGAGGAAGAAATATTACTGGCTTAAGGCTAGTCTGGGCTGCATAGTTCAAGGCCAGTCTAGGCAACTCAGTGAGACGCTGTCTTGAAATAAAAAGTAAAGAGCTGGAAATAGAGCTCTGATGTAGGGCATAAATGAAGTCCTTAGTTTGATCTGAATACCATAGTAAAAGACGAAAGGGTCAGGAAAGAAGAAAGTTAGTATAAGCATGCAAATTGACAAAAATTGATCCAAGAACCTCTAAAGACAAGAACATGGTCATTTATTGAGGATTGCAGATGTTCATCCAGAACAAATACAACAGAACCAAATAGCCATTGACTTGGTTAGGAGTACTGTTGCGATGGTGAAAATAGTCTGACTTAAATCAACTTAAAAATAAGTTTGTTTCACTTAATTTTCCTTATCACAGTTCATCACTGAAGGAAGTCAGTGCAGGAACTCAAACAGGGCAGGAGCCTGGAGGGGGGAGCTAATGCAGAGGCCATGGAGGCTGCTGCTTATTGGCTTGCTCATTCTGCTTTCTTCTAGAATCCAAGGCCACCAGCCCAACGGTGGCTCCACCCACAGAGGTTTGAGTCCTTCCCCATCAATCACTAATTAAGAAAATGCCCCACAGGCTGCCTACAGCCCGATCTTATGGAGGCATTTTCTCAATTGAGGACCCATCCTCTTGGATGACTTCAGTCTGTGTCATTGGCATGAAACTACCCAGTGCAACCACTAAGATTCTTCCAAGTTTTAAAATATGCTGAATATTCCATATGATTCAGAACATTACTCTTGTAACCTCTTCAGGAGTCAAGTAAAAACAAGATATTATAAAGCTGGGCAAGTCTTGATTTTTGCTCTAAGGTTTGCCATTGAGGTTGTCCTTTTCCCACTGCAGTTTACCCACTCAGTGCCGGGCCACAAATGGCAGCATTATTCTGCACTTGGCCGGAGACAACAGAAACATGTTGCCTCCTCTGTGTCTCTAGCCTGAATCCAGGGACAGGGATTTATGCCTTCCTCTCGTTTGACAAGTTGTTCCATTATTTTAAGACTTTTTCTCTTCTTCCTGTTTGGTTTGGGTCATGTTGCTATTTAGTTACTTTATTTTTGAGACAAGGTCTCAAGTATATCCCAGGATCCTCATCTAGTCTGAGATTACAGGCATACACTGCCACACCTAGCATTAGTCTGCGTCTTCAGCTGCTTTGTTCTCCTTCCTTCCCTGGATTTCTAAAATCTTTATTGTGTGTTACAAGCTTGTTCTATTGACATCGTTTTTAAGATCTTTTAATTGTGTATTCTTCACATGCTCTGAGCCTTGGCTGCTAATGCCATTCCACTGGACTGCAGAAAAGATGTCTGTGCTTAGAATCTCCTCAAACTTGGCGTCTAATTGTATCATTATAATGTGCTTAAGTGGTGGGGGTTCTTCCTTTTGATTCATTGTTCTAGTGAAATAATATCTCTTTGGTGTTTTCTTCTTTCACTAGGTTTGCAAAGGAAGCCATCATTTTCTTTCATCTAGATGTTCAATTTTACTGCCAAGAACAAATATTATCAAAAGACCAAGGTGTTATTGATAGTCTAAACAGAGGGCTCAAATTTCCTATATTAAAGATTAACATTTTTTTGATTATTTGTCAAAGTAAACCAATCAGGGCAGGAATTTAAACAGGAGAGGAAGTGGGAGGCATTCTATCCTTTTAAGTTTGAGTTTCAAAAGTGTTATACAAGCAGGTGGTGGTGGTAGTGGTAATGGTGACATTACCCTGTAATCCTTGCACATGAGAACTGAGACAAGATGATCACAAGTTCCCAGGAACAAATGCTATCCCAGACAAATAGTACATACAGCTCAATCCTTCTAAACATGACAATGTTAATTAATGAGAAATGCTACGGTTCCTTCACAGTTGCAAATGGTATGATTATCAAATACATTGTTGTAGAACCCTGGAGAGCTCTTTTCTTCAGACATTGCAATTAATCTTAAAACTAACTTTATTTGTCAATTTCAAAACTAAGTCATTAGAGCATGAAGTTAACACATGGAATCATTTTGAGAAAAATATAATATCTGGCCTAGAGTAGGTGTACACAGAAGCTAGCATTGCCTTTAAACTGCACTGTGAATTTACACAGCTTCTTCCAAGTACTTAAGGAAAGCTTGTACCTGAGGTTAAAATGCATAGAGTCTATGCCATAGACATTCACTTTTTGCTATGTATAGGAGATGGGTGCAAGATCCTGGCAGAAATACTAAATCTGAAGGAGGTTTAAGTGCCTTATGTGAAATAGTGTAGTGTTTGCATCCTCCTGTGGACTTCACATCATCTCTGGATGATTTGACATATCCAATACAAGGAGCTGACAAAATGATCTGCTCAGTGGTTAAGAACCCTCATGCTCTTTCAGAGGATTGGAGTTCAGTTCCCAGAACCTTTCTTCTGATACCCTCTTCTGAACGACATGCATACCTGCACACACATGGTACACATAAACTCATGCCGACATGAGTATTACCTTTGGGGTGAAATGTTTTATTTTAAAAAGATAATTTAATACAATAGAAACAGTTGCAATAGTGATTAGTTACAACAGCAGAACAAACTATATGTTCAGTCCAGATACAACATTTATAGGCTTAACTATATAATACATGTCAATAATAGTATAGCATTTTTCTGACTTTATTGGATCCATAGATGGTCAAATATGTAGATGGTCAAGCTGAAGAACCTATAGATACAGAGAGCCAACTTTAAGGCCATCACCTTGTGTTTCCAACCACATAGAACCAGTCTGCTTTGGTCACATTTTTTTTTTTTTTGAGTTTCATTTGTAAGTGGGTATCAGCAAGGAAGTATGGTTGTTACTTGGGCACTATCAAGAGGTATGCTGAAAGTTGCAGCATGGTAAAAGTAGGTTAGGAAAAACAGAAGGAAACCTAGGAGGAGGATATCTGATTTTCAGGTGTCAGCCACTCTCTTCTGCCCCACGTCTTCACACTGACCTGTTCCAATCTTCTATACTAACAAAGACCCATGGATCACCTGCAGCTTCCCAGTACATCTAAGGGCTTGCCTAGGTATTCAGTATGAAGGAGCCAGTATGGAAGCTGGATGCTCACTTCTAGCAAATGGTTGAGGAAACTAAGGAACTACATGGAGAACACTGACTGACTCCTAACATGGAGAGAAGTTTTCTCATTTCCTCTGAGGAGAACATGAAAGGAAATAGAGCAGCTGGGGCAGAAGAGAGTAGGAGAGACTTAGCAAGCTCTTTCCAGATCCTTTGTGCTTAAAGATCCCAGACTGTGAACACATTGCCTCTGGTTATTTGAGAATAGTCTGGCTTTCTAATCCCACATGGGTTTTGTATTGTGTAAGCCACCCAAAAGAGCCTCCCTCCCCACACATAATACAAAACACACACATTAAGAACAGAGTCAAGGTTTACATTTTTTCCAAAACCCTTCGTTATGCTTTAGCATCATTTGGGGGAGAGATAATTAGCATCAAATTATCTCTCGTATTATATTCCTCACTACTGGCCTATGCACAAATGTTGCTGTCATATAATGAGTATAGCTGGGGAACCCATTTTTGTGCTTGTTTGTTTTGGTGGCGAAAGTGGAATCTTTTGGGAAGATAAAATTGGAGCATTTCTTTAAGAAAATTTTATATTGAATGTTTTCACTATTCGTGAAAAATAAAACCAGGTCTGTTTTGAGCCTTTCATGTTAGCCAATAGTTTGACAGCATATCTCTGCATCTTGCAAAATAATCTGTCCACAAATTATTTACTCTCTTTTCCAAGAATAAAGAACCTCTTGGTACTTAAACTTTACAGAACTTAGAAACACAGATTGGAGGTAAAGTATGCACCTAGGCTCTCTCTCCAACCATTTCCCCCAGCCTATGTAGAGAAGAAACCTATGTAGAGAAGAAACCTAAGGGTCAGTATTGCCAAGATAAATGGTCTACAAAAGAATTATTTGTGTCCATGAATAGAATTAAAAGGAGTCTTACAATTAGATTTCAATTATATATTTGACAAATTATTGTATAGAAAGCTGAAAATGAAATTGTTATTATCTCAGGAATTTTAATGTATGTTCACTGCCCATAACATAAATACCTACCATTTCTAGATTTATAGAAGGATTAATGCTGAAACCTCAAAGTAAGTAAGTGTTTTATCTATCTCCAAATGACAACTGCTTGCAATGGACAACTTAGTTTTCTCCAATGGAGTCTCAACAGTATATAGACCACACTTAAGGGTAGGCCCCAGACCAGTAGCAGATGGCCAACACAAAACAAGCTCAAAGGTAGTTTTGTAGGTTGTTTTTTTTATACTCCATATTGCTTTGAGTTTTTTTTTTTTTAATCTTACTGGTCTTTTGCTTGTATATATTATCATTTCTGCTTTTGTGTCTTTATATTTGTGTGTGTTTGATTCTTGTGCTTTCACTTTTTCCATTCTGCTTGTTTTGTTTATTTTCCTGTTTGTTTTCTAGAGAGAGAGAGAAAGAAGAGATCGAGTTTGGGGTGGGGAAGGATCTGGAAGAAGCTGGAGAAAGGGAAATTGTGATCAGAATATATTGTATGAAAAAAAATATTTTCAATTAAAAAAAAATCAAAGTAGGTGCTTGTCCTAGTTAGGATTTCTATTGCTGTGATGAAACACTGTAACCAAAGCAACTTGGAGAGGAAAGGGTTTGACTTACAGTTCTGTAGCACTGTTCATCACTGAAGGAAGATAGGAACTCAAACAAGGCAGAAACCTGGAGGCAGGAGCCACAGAAGGGTGAGGCTTATTGGCTTGTTCCTACTGGATTGCTCAGCCTTCTTATAGAACCCACGTGCAACAGCCCAGGGATGTTAGACTGGGCCCAATGGACTGGGCCCTCCCCCATCAATCAATAATTAAGAAAATGCCCTAGATAGCCCTATCATATAGAGTGTGACTTTCTAATATAACATAGATCCAACAGCCTGGAGGTGGCACCACCCATAATAGTCTGGGGCCTCCTCAATAAATCACTGATTAATGAAATGTCCTACAGTCTTCCCTACAACCAAATGGTAGGGTGGCATTTTCTCAATTGAGGTTCCATCCTCTCTGATGACTTATAACTTTTGTCAAGTTGACATAAAACTAGACAGCATAGTGCTTTACAAAAATCATTACATTTTCTGCTCAAGGAAACTGTAAGAAGTTGTCACTATTCATTTATTTTGTATAAAAGATAACTTAAAGTCTTATATGAAGAGTAGCTTGCATATATAGCTTATGGGTATATATGTAAATATATAAAAATCATTTCATACATATACATGGTATATTTCAATCATGTTCACCCTATCACATTCTTTTGTCCCCTTCCGAACTATTGCCCCTTCTAATTTCATACCTAGTATTTGTGACCCAATGAATTTAATTGGGTTTGCTACAGGGTTGGGGATTGTTCATAAAAGCACATGGACCTTACAAGAGGCCACATCTCTCATGATAATATCCCCCCCTCCTTTATCAACTGTCATCTAAGTACAAATCCTCAGGGAGGATGGGGCCTGTCTTAGTTAGGGTTTCTGTTGCTGTAAAGAGACATCATGGCTATGGCAACTCTTATAAAAGAAAACATTTAATTGGGTGGCTTACATTTTCAAAAGTTTAGTCCATTAGTCATGATGCAACATGGAGGTACACAGAAAGACATGGTGCTGGAGAAGTAGCCAAGTGTCCTATATCTTGACTTGCTGGCAAAAGGAAGTAGTCTAAGATACTGGGTGGCTTGAGCAAATATGAGACCTCAAAGCCCACCTCCATAGTGACACATTTCCTCCAACAAGGCCATACCTATTCCAATAAAACCACACCTCCTAATAGTGCCACTCCATTTGGGGGCCATTTTCTTTCAAACCATTACAGAGCCCCATGATCCTCTCCCTTGCCATCATAAGAGTTTGGACAGGAACAATATAGACCTCTTATGGAGGTCTTAAATAGGGAATAACAGCTGTGAGTTCAAGAGTGCAATAGCGGTCATGCCTAGATGTGAGCATTCCACACCAGAGTTTTACACAAGCTAGGCAGGTGAGTTCCTACTGATCTAAACCACAACCCCTATTAATTAGGGCTTTTTAATCTGATTGAGAATTATTCTTTCTGTTGCTGTGAAGACAGACTATAACCATGGCAACTCTTATAAAAGGAAATATTTAATTGGGGCTGTATTACAGTTTCAAAGATTTTGTCCATTATCATCATGGTAGAAAGCATGGCAGCATGCAGCTAAGCATGGTGCTGGAGAAGAAGCTGAGAGTTTTACATCCAGATTGGTAGACAGCAGGAAGTGAATGCCTAGATCTGACTTGAGCATCTGAGACCTCCAAGCCCTCCACAGTGACATACTTCCTCGGACAGTGTCACACTGACTTCAACAAGGCCACACACCTCCTAATTGTGTCACTCCCTGTAAGCCTATGGGAGACATTTTTCTTTTAGAGTGCCATACCTGGTTGTGAATTACAGCAAAGGCTTTTCATTTCATTACTTCTGTGGAGGTGAAAGATGACAGATGTTCATTAACTACCTATTTGGTACCAGGCACTGGAGCCATAATTATAGAATACAGTATAATTTCTAAATTTTCCTGTGTTGTTGAGTTTTCACTTTACTCAGAAAAGGTCCCCAATATGATTTCATGATTTAAAAATTTGTTGGGTGTATCATATGACCTGCTGCAGAGAATGTTTATTATTGAGTTACTGTTGAGTAGGATGTTTTGTGGATGGCTATTAGGTTTAATTTGTCTCAAATACAATTCAGTTCTGATATATCTTCATTAGTTTTCAGCCAGATAAAAATTAGAAGTTCTGATGTGCTACAGTACAATATGGTGATAACAGTAATTAAGCAGTATGTATTAGTCACTATTCTATTGCTATGATCAAAAGTAGAGAAGGAAGGGCTCATACTGGGCATACAGTTCCAGAGGGTTCATCACCATTATGGTGTGGAAGTGTGACAGCAGCAACAGCTATGAGCTCATATATCGAATGCAGACATGAAGCACAGAGAACCACCCCCCAAATTCTGCCCTCTGGCTCACTTGCAGCTCATTTCTATATTTCTATTTTCTTATACATCCCGGGAAATTGTGCCACACACAGTGGGCTAGGCTTTTCTTCGTCAATTAATAATTGAGACAATCCACCAAGACATATTCATGGACCAATCTGACCTATGAAACCCCTCAATTGAGATTCCCTTCTCATGTGGTTCTAGATTGTCATGGACAGTTAGAACTATCTAGGAAAGTTGGTTCTGTGAATAAAATTCCTGAACTTTCTTTGTTGGAGGATGACACTGCTTTGGAAAACACTCCTACGAACTCCATTTCTACTTCAGATTAAAAAAATATATTGCTCCATTTCTTTGTCTATGAACAAGCTATATTTGTTCAGGCACACAAGATGTGAAACCACTATATTTGATTAGATTATACTATGAGGTTTCCTATAGGAAAAGGCATTTAATAAGTACACTGGAAGATTGTAAGGCCAACACAATTACTTTGTATAACTATTTACACCAGTACTTAGTAGCATTGAACAGTCATTTTAGTTTGCTCACAATTTTATGCTTAGAAATGAAGGAAGTTCTTAACCAAAATATTGTTTCTATCTCTCAAGTCCCTACAATCAGGGCCAATTAGAGCTGTGGTCTTCTAAACAAGTAAAGGGCTGGATGTCTAAGATGGCGTACTCACACGGTTAGTGCTCAGAATGGCAGCTCTGAGCATGTTACTTCACCTTCAAAACATCTCATTGGCTATCTTATTACTACCAGAGCAGTAATGATTTCTATTTATTAACTTCTCCTGTAAAGTAAAACTATAACAAACTGCTAATCTCCATACATTTGCACAGAAAAACACTGAATCCCAGAAAAGGCAAAGAACACAGTCAAAGTTTTACAGTCCTATCTTGGGTGAATAGTAATGGGTAACTTGTAATTAAATGGAGAAAATCTAAATTGAGGTAGTGAAATGGAGAGACCATACAGCATCATTAGACTTTGAGGAGGCAGGAGCTTTATTTAATAGCTCATTGGGGATCAGGAAAGGGAGACAGAGAACCTGATAAGGCAGTGGTCAGACAGCAGAGTACAACTCCTGATGGGCACTGTGGCAAAACATTTTTGCTATGTAGGATCACTCTTTTATTCCACGTGAAGGTCTTGTCTTCTGGGGATATACCTCAGTGGCAGAATACTTGCATAAACAGCCTGCATGAGGGCCTGGGTTCCATCTTCAGCGTCCAACAGCAACAAAAGGGATATGTCTTTATTAAGGTCTTGAAGCAAAACCTGACACTGGATCTCTTGGGCAACTGATTTACTGAGGGAGTGCCCTAAGGAAAGGGGCAGGGGAAGAAAAACGGAATAGAACAAACCTATCTAGAAGGTGGATGCATGCAAGTGCAGCTCAGTGTTGCCCAGTATGCACAGGTCCCTAGATTCCTCTCTCTCTCTCTCTCTCTCTCTCTCTCTCTCTCTCTCTCTCTCTCTCTCTCTCTCTCTCTCTCTCTCTCTCTCTCTCTCTCTCTCTTACACACACACACACACACACACACACACACACACACACACACACACACACACACACGTGGGGGGGGAGAGAATGATGATCAGGTGTGGTGACCACACTTATTATCAAAGCCCTCTGGAAGCAAAGGCAGGAAGATTAATGCAAGTTCAAAACCAGCTTAGTTTACACAGGGTTCCAGGTTGCTTAGCATGCCATGGATACACAGTGAAACACAGTTTCAGAGGGGGCGGGGATAAGGAGAAAGAGGAACTGAAATGAAAAGCAGTGTTTTCAGTTGGAAACTACTTTGAGCAAGACTCTATAGGAAGCTCGGGTTCTTAGTCCTACCACACAATTAGTTACACCTGGAAGCAAGTGGGCTTCATTTCCTGTCACACTGATTGATTGGTCTTGGACAGTCTGAGGCTACTAAAGTAGAATGTATTCTCTCTTGGTGGGAGGCCATTTGGGGGCAAGAACAATTCTATAGTGAAGTTAGCAGCTGTAAGCCCTCATTGGCCACCATAGTTAGAAGTTCTGGAAGTTGTACAGGCCCAGAATATAGCAGTCTAGTAAGATCTTAACATTGTCCACTAAAAGGATATCAGCTGCCTGTGGGCTTGAGCTACCTGTGTGAGCAGAGACCCTGGCGGATTTGGTGTTTTGATTATGGAGACAAGAAAATTTACAGATACACAGTAAAGACAGATCCAGACAGAAGATACATATAAATGAGTACAGTGCGTTAAAAATATACATAGGCTTGGTAGTGAAAGAGACACTCAGGTGGGAATTGTTTTAAAGTCATGAGGGGGTCCTTGAGAGCAGCTGAGGCTTGAAACTGAGGCTCCAGGAGAAGAGGCCACTGGTGAAGGTGGAGCCTCAGTGGCAGATGAAGACCCAGGACTGAGAGGGCCATGAACAAAGTTGAGGCTTCACACCATGAAGAGAGCATGGGAGAGGCTATTGGTGAAAGTACAGCCCAGTTGCAGCAGAGGATTTCAGCATTTTGGAGATGCCAGCCAGTACCATGAGATGACCACTAAGCACAGCAGCAGTGGAGCGGAGCCATCCCAAGCCTGGAAGACAAGCTGTGTGTGCTGCAGAGGGCGGAGCTAGAGAAGTGAGCCCTTTGGAGGAGCCCAGAGTGTGAGTGAATCTCAGATAATTGAAAATAGAGTTATTTATACTGTTGGAGTTTGGGTTTGTTGTTGTTGTTAAGACTGTGACTGTGCCCTGCTTCTTCCCTCTTGAAATAAAGTATTTAACTTAATTTTTATTTTTACGGGAGTACACAGTTGAAAGATTTTGAACTTTAAATGAAATTTTGGATTTTTTAAGAAGAGATTGCATGTTTTAAAGAGATTAAGCTTATTTTTTATTATTACAAATGGACTCTTCTCTCATATATCTTGACCACAGTTTCCCTGCTTTCCACTCCTCTAAGGAGTGGAGGTACCAGAACATCATTGGGAATCATTTCATTGACCTTTTTAGAGTGGTCCTGTTTGGTTCTGCTTTAGGTCTCTGGCCTATCCAGTCTCCAGTTCCTGGCCATCCAAGCAGTGTTGAGCATGGGCTTCCTCTCATGATGTAGGTCTCAAACTAAATCAGACATTGGTTGGCCACTCCCACAAGTTCTATGCCCCAGCACATTTTGGATTAAAGACAGATTGTAGGTCATACGTTTTTTAGCTGGCTTGATGTTCACATTTCCCATTCAGTAGCCTGTAGAGTAACTTCCCACAACAAAGAGAATGACACTGGGGCTCCATTGTGGGGATATTTTCAAGTATAATTAAAAACAGTGATATCAGAGGGATCTACCCACAGTTAGTCTAGGAGGATCAGGCAGTGGTAACTCACACCTTTAATCCCAGCAAATATCCAGGAGTGGTGACCTACGCCCTCAATCCAATCTAAGTTTGAGGTCATCTTAGTTTACAGAAAGAATTCTAGGCTCCCAGACAGGCAGTGGTGGTGCCACGCCTTAACTAAGCAAAGAAAGTATTTAAGGCAGGCATAGAAAGACAGAGCAGGCAGAAGCCAGGAGGAGCGAGGCTGAGGAAGCTGGAAGACAACTGGGTGAGATCTGACTGTGGTGTTTCTTCTCTGATATCTCTGCCTTTACCAGAGATCTGGCCCCAAGTTTTCTTCATTCTTGCAACAATTCACTGATTAAAACAGCATACACACAGCTTGTTGGACATGGAGAGGTTGAGATGGTGCCTAAAAAGAGCCTTTACCCCTACATTCTAGTCTCTTTGGTGTGGGAAGTACTCTACCGGCTACTGAAAGAGATTTGCTAATTTAGATATCTTTTCTGTGTCTTTCAGTTGGTTTGGATAAAGGGTTTGTCTGTCTTGTTAATTTTTCTTAAAGAATCACCTCTTTTCATTGATTATTTGCATTTTTTGTTTTGTTTCTATTTTATTGATTTTAGGCCTGAGTTTGATTATTCCATGTCATCTACTATTGTTGGATGTGCTGACTTCTTATTATTCCAGAATTTTCAGGTATGCTGTTACACTGCTAGTTGATATTGATATCTACAATTATTTCTTTATGAAGGCAGTTAGTGTTTTGATCTTTCCTCTTAGCACCATTTTCATTGTGTCCTATAAGTTTGGGTATGCTGTGTGCTCCTTTTTATTGAATTCTAGGAAGTCCTTAATTTATTTCTTTATTTCTGTCTTGACCCAGTAGTCACTGAATAAATAGTAGTTCAATTTTCACGATTATGTAGGCTTTCTCTTGTTTCTCTTATTGTTGAAATCCATCTTTGATCCACAGTGGTCTAATAGGATACAATGAGTTATTTTATTTGTCTTGTATGTGTTGAAACTTGCTTGGTATCTGAGTGTATGGTCAATTTTGGAGAAAGTTCCATGAGGTGTTGAGAAGAAGGCATTTTCTTTGTGTTTGGGTGAAATGTTCTGAAAATATTTGTTAGTTCAGTTTGGTTGAGAACATATGTTAGCTTCAGTATTTCTCTGCTTAGTTTTGTCTAGATGCCTGCTCGTTGGTAAGAGTTGAGTATTGAAAAGAGTCAATATGTGATTTAAGCTTTAGTAGTGTTTCTTTTAAAAACTTATGTCCCCTTTTGTTTGGGTCATAGATATTAAGAATACATATAGAGAAGAGCTTCAGCTGTAGGCAAGCAAGCAGGACCCCTCCTAAAAGTTTGACTATCTATCTGCCTCCTTCTACCCCATAAGCCTCAAACCATTTCCCCAAACCACCCATTCACTCAACCTCAGACACTTCCTGAGACACAGCCTCTGCAGAGTCCCAGAAGAAGAAGTGAGTTGCCCTCCTCCCAGCAGGCCAGCCAGGGTAGCTAAAACAGCCCCCGGGACTCAGCAACATGGAATAAACACATGCCCTCTAACTCATTTTAGCTCCACCTGCAGGCAAGTAAGCAGGACTCCTTCTTGCAAGTCTGACTATCTACACCTCTCATGAGAACCTCTACCTCTTAAGCCTTAATCCACTTCCCAAAACCACCCATTTCCCCAACCCCAGTGGCTTCCTGAAACAGCCTTTGGAGAGCCCCATCACAAGAGTGGCTTCCTGAGAAAAAAAAAAAAAAACTCTGGAGAACTCCTTCACAAGAACTCCAGCTGCAGATCTCAATTTCTCCCTGAGACATAGACTCTACTGCCTCAGAGCTCTCCAAGAGCTCCAATTGCACCAAGAGCACCTAGTAGACCAAAAACAGCTAGCTGAAACACAGAATACATTGCACTGATCTGTGGAAGACCTTAGGTAGACACCAGTGAAAAAAGTCACTCAGCAACATAAAGAACAATATGATACCATTAGAACCTAGTGGTTCTACAACAGCAAGACCTGAACATTTCAATATAAAAGAAGCCAAGGAAAATGACCTTAAAAATATCTTCATACAGATGATAGAAGCTTTTAACAGGAAATTTAAAAAGACCTGAAAAACTCCCTTAAGAAAATAAAGGAAAGGACAAAAAAAATCGAAGAAAACAATAAATCTCTTAAAGAAAGACCAGAGGACCAAGAAAATGCAATCAAACAGTTGATGAAATCAGTACAAGACTTAAAAACTAAAATAGAAGCAATAAAGACACAAACAGAGAGAATGCTGGAAATGGCAAAGCTGAGTAAATGAACAGGAACTACAGATACAAGCATAACTAATAGCATGCAAGAGATGGAAGAGAGAATCTCTGTTGCGGAAGATACAATAGAGGAAATTCATCAGTCAAAGAAAACTCTAAAGTTAAAAAAGTCATAACACAAAAGGTTCAGGAAATCTGGGACACCATAAAAAGACCAAACCTAAGAATGATAGGAATGGAAGAAGGAATAATAGGAATAGAAGAATGCAAGCTCAAAGGCACAGACAATATATTCAACAATATCATAGAATAAAACTTTCCCAATTGAAAAAAAGAAATGCTTGTGAAGATACAAGAAGCTTACAGAACACCAAATAGACTAGACCCCTCCCCCCAAAAAGTTTACTAGCCACATAATAAAAACACTAAGCATGCAGAAATAGAAAGAATTGAGCTGCAAAGGAAAAGGGTCAAGTAACTTATAAAGGCATATTCATCAAAATAATACCTGACTTCTCAGTGGAGAGTATGAAAGCTAGAAAGTCCTGGACAGAAGTTAAGAAGACACTAAGAGACCATCATTGCCAGCCCAGACCACTATACCCAGCAAAAATCTCAATCATCATAGATGGAGTAAACAAATCATTTCATGACAAAACCAGATTTAAACAATATCTATCCACAAATCCTGCCCTACAGAAAGCACTAGAGGGAAAACTCCAACCTAATGAAGCTGGATACACCCACAAAGCCACAGCAATAGATGATCTCACAGAAGCAAACCCCAGAGAAGAGAAACCGACACACACACACACACACACATACCCTCCAAAAATAGCAAGAATTAACAATCGTTAGTCATTAATATTTCTTAATATCAATGGACTCAATTCATCTATAAAATGACACAGGCTAACAGAATGGACAGAAATCAGGATTCATCCTTCTGTTGCATACAAGAGACACACCTCAACTTCAAAGACAGACACTGCCTCAGAGTAAAAAGGTTTGGGAAAAAAATTTCCAATCAAATGGACCTAAGAAACAAGTTGGTGTAGCCATCCTAATATCTAACAAATTAGACTTCAAACTAAATTCAATCAAAAGATATCAGAAAGGACATTACTTACTCATCTCAGGAAAAATCCATCAAGAAGATATATCAATCTTTAACATTTATGCCCCCAATATAAGGCCACTCACATGTGTAAAAGAAACATTACTAAAGCTTAAACTTTATACAAAACCCCACACACGAATAGTGGGAGATTTCAATACTCCACTCTCACCCATTGATAGGTCTTCCAGACAGAAACTGAACAGAGAAATAGGGAGCTAACAGACATTATGATTCAAATGGACTTAACATATATACATACATATATAACATTCCACTCAAATGCCAAAGAATATTTCCTTCTCAGCACCTCATGGAACTTTCCCTAAAACTGACCACATACTTGGTCATAAAACAAATATGAATAGATACAAAAAATGGGAATAACCCCATGTATCCTATCATATCACCATGGAATAAAGTTAGAGTTCAAGAACAACACAAACCACAGAAATCCTAAAAACTCATGGAAACTGAACGTCTCTCAATTGAACTACCTCTGGGTCAAGGAAGAAGTAGGAAAGAAATTAAAGACTTCTTAGAATTTAATGAAAATGAATCCACAACATAAGAAAATGTATGGGACACAATGAAAGCAGTGCTAAGAGGAAAGGTGATAGCACTAGATGCCTATATGAAAAATCTAGATACATCTCACACAAGAGACCTAACAGCACAGCTGAAAGCTCTAGAACAAACAGAAGTCAACTCAGAAGAAGTAGATGGCAAGAAATAAATAAACTCATGGCTTAAATCAATAAAATTGAAACAGAACAATACAAACAATCAATGAAACAAAGAGTTGGAAAGTCAACAAGACAGATTAACCCTTATTCAAACTAAAAGGCAGAAAGAGAATATCCAAATTAACAAAATCAGAAATGCAAGGGGACATAACAACAGACACCCAGGAAATCCAAAGAATCATTAGGTCATACTTCCAAAATTGGTACTCCACAAAATCAGAAAGCCTAAAAGAAATGAACAGCTTTATGGATAGGTACCACTTACGAAAATTAAATCAAGATAATATAAATAACCTAGATAGATTTATAGCCCCTAAGGAAATGGAAGCAGTTATTAAAAGACTCCCAAGCAAGAAAAGCATAGGGTCAGAAGAAGGCTTTAGTGCAGAATACAACCAGAATTTCAAAGAAGAGCTAATACCAATAGTCCTTAAATTGTTCCACACAATAGAAATAAAAGAACATTGCCAAACTTTTTTTATGAGGCTACAGTCACCCTGATACCCAAACCACACAAAGATCTGACAACGAAAGAGAATTACACACCAATCTCCCTCATGAATGTTGATGCAAACATAATCAATAAAATAATGGCAGACTGAATTCAAGAACATATCAAAAAAAGTCATTCACCATAGTCAAGTAGGCTTCATCCCAGAGATGCACGGTTGGTTCAACATATGAAAGCTTGTCAATGTCAATAAAAAAGAAAAAAAAAAATATCACATGATCATCTCATTAGACCCTGAAAAAGCCTTTGACAAAATCCAACACTTCTTCATGATAAAAGTCCTGGAGAGATCAGGAATACAGGGAAAATACCTAAATATAATAAAGGTGATTTACAGCAAGGCAGCAGCCAACATCAAACTAAACAGAGACACAAAGCAATACCACTAAAATTAGGAACAAGACAAGGTTGTCCACTCTTTCTATATTTATTCAATATAGTTCTCTAGACTTTAGCTTGAGCAATAAGACAACAAAAGGAATCAAAGGCATATAAATCGGAAAGGAAGAAGTCAAATTATCACTATTTGCTAATGATAAGACAGTATACATAAGTGACCCCCAAAATTATACCACAGAACTGTTAGACCTGATAAGTACCTCAGCAATATAGCAGGATACAAGATTAACTAAAAAGAAACAAACAAACAAACAAACAAATAGCCTTCCTATACACAAATGATAAAAGGGATGAAAAATAAACCAGGGAAACATCACCCTTTGCAGTAGCTGAAAATAACTCAAATATTTTGGGATAGCTCTGACCAAAGATTTGAAAGAGCTGTCAAGAACTTTAAGTCACTGAAGAAAGAAGTTAAGGAAGATATGGGAAAATGGAAAGATCTCCTATGCTGTCGGATAGGTAGGATCAACATAGTAAAAATGGCAATTTTACCAAAAGCAATGTTCAGATTCAACACACTCTCCATCACAATCCCACAATCCCAACACAATTCTTCACAGACCTTGAAAGAACAATACTCAGCTTCATATGGAAAAATGAAAAGAAAAAACCAGGATTGCCAAAAAAGCCTTTTTCAATAATAGAACTTCAGGAGACCTCACTATCCCTGACTTAAAGCTATATTATAGAGCTACTTTAATAAAACAGCTCAGTACTAGCATAAAAACAGACTTGTGGATCAATGGAATTGAATCAAAGACCCCGACATTAATCGACTCACCTATGAACATCTGATTTTTTACAAAGAGGCCAAAAATATACAATGGAAAAAAAAAGATAGCATCTTCAACAAATGATGCTGGCATTACTGGATAGTGGTTGTGTAGAATAACGCAAATAGATCTGTCATCCTGCACAAAACTCAAGTCCAATTGGATCAAAGACCTCCACATAAACCCAGTTACACTGAATTTGATAGAAAAGAAAGTGCAAAATACCCTGGAACACATTGGCACAGGTGACCACTTCCTAACCAGAAGCACAGACACTAAGAACAACAATTAATAAATGGGATCTCCTGAAACTGAAAATCTTTTGTAAGGCAAAGGACACAGTCAATAAGACAAAATGACAACCTACAGAATGGAAAAAGATCTTCACCAACCCTACATCAGACGGAGGACTAATCTTTAAAATATATAGAGGAGTCAAGAAACTAGAGGCCAAAAACCCAAATAATCCAATCTAAAATGGGGTTCAGAGCTAAATAGGAAATTTTCAATGGAAGAATTTCAAATGGTTCAAAGACACTTAAAGAATTGCTCAATATCCTTAGCCATCAGAGAAATACAAATCAAAACAACTCTGAGATACTGTCTTACACCTGTCAGATGGGCTAAGATCAAAATCACAGATGACAATTTATTCTGGAGGGGATGTGGAGCAAGTTGAACACTCCTCTATTGCTGGTGGGAATGTAAACTTACATAGCCACTTTGGAAATCAATATGATGGTTCCTCAGAAAACTGTGAATCAATTTACCCAGTGATCTAGCAATACCACTATTAAGCATATACCCAAAGAATGCACATTCTTTCCACAGGGAATTATTCCAACTATGTTCATAGCAGCATTAATTGTAATGGCTAGAACTTGGAAACAATCTAGATGCCCCTCAACTGAAGAATGAATTTTTAAAATGTAGTACATTTATACAATGGAATATTACTACTCAGCAGTTAAAAAAAAAAAAAGACACCCTGAAATTTTCAGGCAAATGAATGGATAGATCTCAAGAATATTATCCTGAATGAAGAAACACAGACCCAGAAAGATATACATGGTATGTACTCGCTTATAAGTGGATTTTAGATGTAAAGCAAAGGATATCCAGGCTACAACCTATAATCCTTGAGCAGCTAGGTAACAGGAAGAACTTATGAGAGACATCCATTGATCTCCATAGGAAGGGAAAATTAAAGATCTCTTGTGTAACTTGGGATAATACGGAGGAGTAAACAAGGGGAGGTGGGAAGAAATCATGAGAGAAAGTGATAGTTGGGTGGAAGGAGCAACAGAGAGGGAGAACAAAGAAATAGATATCTTGATGGGGGAGTCATTGTGGGGTTAGAGAGAAACCTGGTGCTAAGGAAACATCCAAGACACAAGATGTCTCCAGCTAGAACTCTGAGCAATAGTGGAGAGGGTGCTTAAACAGGTCTGCCCTTATAATCAAATGAATGACCACCCTAATTGTCATTATAGAACCTTCATCCAGCAATGAATGGAGGCAGAAGCAGAGATCTATAGCTAAACGCCAGGTCAAGCTCCTAGTCCAACTGAAAAGAGAGAAGAGAGAGTATATGAGCAAAGGGATCAGGGTCATGAGGAGATCCACAGAGATGGCTGAGCCAAGCTATTGGGAGCTCACTAACTCTGAAATTACAGCTGAGAAACATTCATGGAAAGGAACTAAACCCTCCAAATGTAGATGACATTCAAATGGTGTGGGTAGTTTGTAGAGCCTTCCTGGTGCATGAAATGACATCTTGGAGCCCATTCCCTACAGAGGAACACTGTACTCAGCCTAATACTGGGAGAGGAGGGAGAGACTTGAACTTACCTTAACTGGATATGCCAGACCAAACTGACTCAGCTTGGAATTCCTTGCCCTCCCTGGGGAATGGGTGGGGGAATGGGGTGGGAAGAGGCTAAGGGAGGACTGGGAGGAGGGATAGGAGGGGGTACAGTAGTGATTATGGGGAAAACTTTTTAAGTAAAAATATAAAGGTAAAAAATAAAAGAAATAAAGTATTCAAATGTCACCCTGGTGGATTTTTCATTTGATAAAGTGTCCTGCCCCATCTCTTTTGTTTAGTTTTGGTTTGAAGTCTATTTTGGTAGATATTTAAATGGATACCCAAGCTTGCTTTTTAGATTCATTTTCATTAAATATCTTTTTCCAATCTTTTACCCCGAGGTAATGTCTATCCTTAATATAGACATGTGTTTCTTGGATGCAGCAGAAGCATTGATCCTGTTTTGTTAATTCATTATGCTATTCTGTCTTTTTTACAGGAGAATTGAGGCTATTGATATAGAGAAATATCAATTTTTATTTGTTTTTGTTGTATTTTTGTTGTTGGTTTTGATGTTTGTGTGTGTTCTCCCCTTTTTTGTATGAGATTATTCCATTTTCATAGGTATAGTTAACTTCCTTAGGGTGGAATTTTCTTCCTAGGACCTTCTTAGGGCTGTATTTCTAGACAGATGTTATTTAATTTTTTCTTTATTATGTGCTATCTTGTTTTCTCCATCTATGGTTATTGAAAGTTTTGCTGCGCTGGCATCTGTGGTCTCTTAGAGTCTGTAGAATATTTATTCAGACCCTTCTGGCTTTTAGAGTCTTCATTGAAAAGTTGGGTGTAATTCTAATATGTCTGGATTTATATGTTACTTGGTTTTTTTCCCTGGCAGCTTTTAATATCTTTCTTTGTTTTTTGTGTTTTGACTATTGTATTGTATGCTGAGGGGACATTTTTCTGGTCCAGTCTATTTAGTGTTCTGTCTCGTTCTTGTATCTTGATAATCGTCTCTTTCTTTAGATTAGGAAAAAAATTTTTCTATGATTTTATTGAAAATATTTTCTGGGCCTTTGAGCTTGGATTCTTTTTACTCCTCTGTTCCTATAATTCTTTTAAAAATACTTTTATTTTTATTATACATGCATTTTGTGTTTTGTCTGCATGTATATGTGTGTGAGGGTGTCAGAAGTTATAGACCTTGTGAACTGCCTTGAGGGTCTGGGAATTGAACCCAGAGTTTTCTAGAAGAGCAATCATTGCTCTTTGCCACCAAGCCACCTCTCCAGCCCACATTTCTATAATCCTTAGGTTTGGTCTCTTCATAGTGTCCCATATTTCTGGATGTTTTGTGTCAGTAATTTTTTAGACTCATTTTGTTTGACTAATGTATCCATTTCTTCTATCACATCTTCAATGCATAAGATTTTCTCTTCCATATCAGGTGTTCTGTCAATGATGCTTGCCCCTGGAGTTCCTGTTAAAATTTCTGAATTTTCCATTTCCAGAATTCCCCCAGTTTGTCATTTATTTATTGCATATATTCCCATTTTCATGTCTTGAACAGTATTGTTTACTTCAACAGTTTGTGTTTTCTTGGCTTTCTTTAAGAGATTTATTCATTTCTTCCAATTGTTTGTGTGTGTGTGTGTGTGTGTGTGTGTGTGTGTGTGTGTGTGTGTGTGTGTAGTCTTGGATTTCTTTAAAGGAATCATTAAGTGTCTCTTTAAGGACCTCTATCATCTTCATATAGGTGATTTATGGTCTTTCAGCTGGAATATGCAGGGCCTGCTATGATAGGATAGCTGTACTCTAATGAAGACATATTATTTTCACTTTTAATGATTGTGCTTTTACACTGGTATCTAGGTATCTGCATACAAGGTGATTAATAGGTCTAGGTGCTGATTTCTGGGAGGTCAGGAGGGGTAGTGTGTGGGATCCACAGGGGGCATGGACAAGGGAAAGGAAGGCTGTAGCTGGGAAAAGCCTGAGGGATTGGATCTGCTGGGGGAACCCGGAGCAGAGGTCTGTGGACAGCCAGTCTTCTGGAAGGCGTGGCTTGTGGTTTAGCAGGGGTGTGTCTGCCTGAGCTGGGGTCTTGGATATAGCAATAAGTGTGGGGAGGCCAGGAGCTGATGGTCTTTGAGATCCACACAAAGTTTGGAGATGTGTCACGAATGGGTGGAGGCTATAGCTAGTATTCTGTAGCAACCACAGAAATAAGCATAAGGAATTAGGCCTGATGGACAAATAGAATGAGATTGAACTTTTAATGTGTTTAAATTTGTAAAGACCTGTTGAACTTTTAAAGTTATTTATGCTTTATATTTTGATATTAATATTAATATGCCATATGAGAAAGGGACAGTTTGAATTGAAAAGTGATGAGTTGTGTGTCAACTTGACAAGGAATCAATTGTGTTGGCTATTTTTATGTTAAATCAACACAAGCTATAATTGTGATTTAAAAAATGTCTCCATAAGATTAGTCTGTAGACAAGCCTATAGGGCATTTTCTTCATTAATAATCAATGTGGGAGGACCTAGCCCATTGTGAGTAGTGCCATCCCTGGCCTGGAAGTCCTAGGCTCTATAATAAGCAGGCTGACCAAACCAAAGGCAGCAAGCTGTAGTAAGAGTTTCTGACCTGGCCTAGCCCTGAGGTCCCGACCAGCAGTCCCAAATAATCACACAACGTCTTACATTAATTACAAGATGTTTAAAAGTGTTACTAGATTTAGGGGCTGGGGCTGTAGTTTAGAGGTAGATTGCATAATATGCATAAGGTTCTGGTTTCTATGCATAACATCATAGTGGGTAGAGTTCATGTCCTAACACTCAGTACCTATGAAGATTACCTTATTTGAAAAAGTCTTTCTAAATATAATTAAGGATGTTAAAATGATAAAGTAGGCTCTAAATTTGCTGCTAAGTGCACCTATAAGAAGAGAAGAAACAGAAGAATGATGTGGAGAAAAGCTAAATATAGAGGATGGCTCCAAGGTTAAGAATGTTTATTCCTCTTTCAGAGGACCTGAATTCAACACCCATGTCAAGTGGCCCATACCCTCCCATAAATCCAGTCAAGGAGATCTGTTGCCCTCTTTTGCCTTCCACAGGTACCTTCAAGCATGTGCATATACACATATACATACATAAATAAAATAAGTCTTAGGAAAAATGTAGGCACATTCTACCATATGAAAACTAAAGATAGAAATTGGATCAATTCAGTGAATGCATGCAGCCAGAAAAAAAGGCTTTCTGCCTGGCCCTTCTTACATGATGGCACCCACTACCTGGCAACCTCTGTACTCACACATGTGAGGAACATATGCATGTACATCACACATGTATAGAAATGGAGAAAAATCCAACACCTCACACAGCCACTTTAAACAGACTGAAACAAAGCAACATTAAAGGCCACAGTAAAGTGAAGTTAAAAGAAGGTTGGGAAGGGAAGTAATCCCAGAGGAGAGGAAAGATTGAATCAGTTAAGCAGCTGAATCTTCTATTAAGTAAAGGGCTTAGCAAGGAATTAAGTCAGTGAGCATTTCCTTTAAAGTGAAACATGAAAATGAAAGCAGAAAGAAAGTGATTTGGGGTAGTAATGACTAAGGAAAGGAGAGCACTTCAATTATTCAGAATTTACACCATCTTCAGCACAGTCTCCATCCTTTGTTTTCCCTTCCTATTTATGTTTAAACATTTCAATGAAGAGAGTGATTCTTATCTATCACAGTTAGGAAAAAGTACTTGCTTAAATTGGGTAGCTCTGAGCAAAGGAAGTATTCTGCTATCTGAGTAGCATTAATGTGACCCCTGACACCTACAGCTCAATCTGCTGATGCTCAATTTATAATGTAAGTTGTCTGTGTTTTGGTTGTGACTTTTTCTCCAGCAGGATTTCTAAGGTATTTTTTTTAAATCAACTTTAAGATGATATATATAAGGTAGCTGCTACAGAGTTAGGGCTCAGGTCATAGTGACAAGGATTACTGTGGTAGTTTTTGTCAACTCTACACAAAGTTGGAAAGAGAGAATCTCAAGTGAGAAACTGTCTCCATTAGTTGGCCTATGAGCATGTCGATGGGGCATTTTCTTGATTTGTGATTGATGTGGAACAGCTCAGCCCCCCCCCCCCCCCGGACTGTCCCATCCCTATCTCTTGGTTATATAAGAAAGCAAGCTGAGCAAGCCTTAGAAGACAAGCCAGTAAGCAATGTTCTTCCTTGTTATGCTTTAATTCCCTCTAACAGGTTCCTGCTATGAGCCTTTGTCACGGTTTCTCCTTTGTGATGGATATAATCTATAGGCCAAATAAAACCCTTTCTAGGTGAGTTGCTTTGGGTCATGGTATTTGTCACAGCAACAGAAAGTAAACAAGAACAGTTATATCATAGTAACTCGGCCATTGATAACATTACTAAAAATACCCACTGAGAAACTAGTGTCTGAGAGATTGGTGCTAAGGAGAAAGAAAATAAGTTTCATTGGTGATGCTACTGGCTTATACAGAGGTGGACATTTTAATATCTGAAGTGTCATCTTCTACTGTTTGGGGGGAGGTGGTGAATATTGATGTGTACATTAGGTTAGGCATTTTGGGCAGAGATTAGCATTTTTTTTTCCAGAAGCTTGAGCAATAGCCACTGTCCAAACATTTTTATTGCTTGGAATCTGCCTAGCAACAGACACTCTTGATCGCGCCCAGCCAATGAGGGACAGCCATGCAATATCTCCAGATCATTACAGCCAGGGTGCTGGGAGGAGGGTATATAAGGCTCTCTTCATTGTAGAATAAACGTGTTAGTCCTTGGCTTTTTAACTGATTCTTGGGATCTGTGTTATTGACTTCTGTGCCTTCTTACACCCTTCCTGGAGGGAACTGTTAGGACCCAACCATACCACCTATATTATTCAAGGTTCTCTAAAGAACAGAATGAATAGAATATATATTATATTATATATTCAGTGAGTATAAAATATAAATTATCAAAGTATGAGGTTTATTAGATTGGCTTGTAAGTTGATAACATATCAAAATAGTACAAGAGTAGCTGTTAAATGCTGGAGGTATCAAGAATACAAGTCCATGAGGCTGTTTGTTGGTAGCCTGGAGGATTCCTGGAGAGCTGCTGATTTTCAGTCTGTGTTGGAATCCTGAAGACATTAATTCTAATAATGGTGAAAGAATGCCACAGCAACAGCATAGGTGGAATTTCCATTGAGGGTGAGGGCACGCAGGCAAAAAGTGGTTTCTGTCTTTTGTGTCCTTTTATCTAAGCTGCCACCAGAAGGTACTCCCTACAATTAAAATGTATCTTACTGCTTCCAATATTCTAATCAAGAATAATTCCTCACAGGAGTGTCCCGAAGTTTTGGTTTTTGATGAATTAATATGTAGTCAAGTTGACAATCAAGATTAGTCATCAAGAATCACCTTGAAGATTCCCTTAAATTGCAAAAGTTTAAAGCTAGGAGTGAGGCTCAGTGGTAGAGTATTTTTGTCTACCATGAACTAGTTCCTGGATTCCATTGCCTGAATCACAAAAACAATACCCTCAAATTTTAAATGAACTATATATTATCTTTTCTTGAGAGAGGAGTAAAATTGGCATTTGTTCTTTGCAATGACTTTCGTGGGCTATATGGGTGGTTAGTAAAGGCTTAGGGGTTGATGGACTTGGCAACTAAGTTAGGGTTCTTTAGAGTAACAGAATATATATAGAATATGTATATTATATATTTCATATATATACATATATATACAATTATATATACGGAAAGAGAGGGGATTAGAATGATTTATAGGATGCAGTTCAGCTAATCCAACACTGGTTGCTTATTAATGGAAGGTCCAAGAATCCAGTAACTGTTTAGTCCAAGAGGCTGGATTTCTCAGCTGATCTTCAGTAGATACCAGAATCCTAAAGAAGTAGACTCTAATGCCAATGAAGGCATGGACTTGCTAGCAAGGCGAGAGCAAGTAGGTGAAGATGAAAAGCTTCCTTCTTCTATGCACTTTTATAGGTTTCTAGCAGAAGGCATGGCCCAGATTAGAAGCAGGTTTTTCCCAGCCCAGAAGATCTGAACTAAAGGTGTGTTTTCCCACCTCAAAAGATCTGGATTATAGATGTGTCTTTCCCCACCTCAAAGATCCAGATTAGAGGTGGATCTTCCCACTTCAAATTAAGCAAAAATCCTTCACAGGTATACTCAGCCACTTGGGTTTTAGTTGATTCCATAGATAGGTAAGTTGAAAACTAAGAATAGCCAACACAGCTACTTTTCCACCTCCTTGATCATTAAATTTTATCTTTTCTCTTTTTCATTATGGTGGCAGATAGGGACCCAGGGCTTTTCTAGGTAAGCATTCTGCCACCACGCTACATCTCTGGCTCTTTTTTGCTACTTTCTGTGGTTGCTGGAGTGTTACATGTACAAAGTGGTCATTTGGTAAGATACTCTAAGACACTACTTAAGTGATTCATTTATACTTTACATTTACCTCTACTATGACAAGGCATCCAGTTTCAGAGCAAATGTCTGAAAGTTGAACATCTAACTTATTTTACAATATGGGTTTTTTTCACCATCTTCAAGACAAATAATAGCATTTAGAACATAAAACCCCACTCTTTATTAAGGAGACTTAATATTCCAGCATGAACTGTAAATAGAAACTGTAAATAGACTTTCTTGAATTTTTGCATATTAAGTACAAAATACTGAATATCTACTCAGTACATGGTATAGGTTAAGTAAATGTTCCTCTTTATACAACGTAAGTGAAGGATACTCTCAAAGTAATTTTATAATCATTGCATAAGTGAGATAAAGGTACTTAGCATAAAGGTTGTAATATGTTTTAAATGTCAGAGCAGTAACTGAACAATTATAACAGTTAGGGCTTATTTTGTTATTAATTTGTCACTCTTCCTGTGACATTAACTTCCTTCCTCCAAATTGCTCATTTGACATTTTTCTAACATAGACTGTGGGTCATGAGAGTCTTCATAATGGACATTGTGTCATTTTATTTTTGTCCTATATTGTCTTATTTTGAAAAAGCGTACAAATTTCAGCACAGATATCTTCTTATAAAAATTGTTCCCTTGATGAAGAAACACTTTATTGTCACTCAGTCTTTCTCCTTTCTTGAAATTCCACTAGTGACTGGTCACCACTTCCATGTGCACGCCCTTCTCTCTGTATTGGTGTGCATTTGGCAATGCCTGATTCTGGGTTTTGCACGTATTTCTAAAAATTAGATCTCATCATATCTCTTGCTTTGTGACTGCCTTTAAAAATATATTTATTTTAAATGTTTTGCCTCACAGACATGTGTCTGTGTCCATACGTAAGCTTGGTGCCTGCAGGCACCAGTGCCAGAATAGGGCATTGAATTCTCTTAGTCTGGTGTTATAGATGATTGTAAGCTGCCCTGTTAGTGCTAAGAATCAAACTTGGATCCTCTAGAAGATCAGCCAGTGCTCCTTTTTTTTCCTTTCCTTTCCTTTTTTTTATTTTATAAAATTTGAAATTTTTCCCCATACTCACCAATGCTCCCTCTCCCACCCCTTATCCCAGTCCTCCCTCAGCCTCTCCTCTCACCACACCCCTTCACTCCCTAGAAAAGGCAAAGAATCTCAAGGTGAGTCAATTCAGTCTGATGTATCCAGTTGAGGTAGGTCTGAGTCCCTTCCCCAAGTATCAAGGCTAAGAAACGTGTTCTCCCACTAGGCCTGGGTTCTGAGAAGCCAGTTCATGGACCCTGGACAGACTCTGGTCCGATTGCAAGAGGCTCCAGAAACTGCCCACACCTTCTGACTGTCTTCTATATTCAGAAGGTTCATATCCATTCCATGGAGGTCCATCAGCTGTCATTTCAGAGTCCGGGAACTCTCAACAGCATAGGACTGCCTACTCCATGGGTCTCCCCATTATGATCCCAATCTCTCAGCTTCTGCAAGCTATCCTCCCCTCTCTTCAGCTGGACCAATAACTCAACCCAGTGTTTAGCTATGGATCTCTGCATCTTCCTCCATCAGCTGCTGGATGAAGGCTATGTAATGGCAACTGAGGTGGTCATTCATATGATAATAGAGAAATTCCAGTTTAGGCACCCTCTCCACTATTGTTTGGAGCCTAGCTGGGCTCATCTTGTGGGTTCTTGTGTGTTCCCTAGCACCAGGTTTCTCTCTAATTCCCCAATGACTCCCTTTATCAGGACATCTACTTCTTTGCTCTCCCTCTTTGTTGCCCACCCCCTCATGCTCAAGCATCCCATTCCATTTTCTCATGCTCTCTTCTCACTTCCCCTTTCTCCCTCTCCCCATATGATCACAATTTTCTCAGGAGGTCCTCTCTATTTTCCCTACACAAAGAGATCTAAGACTGTCTCTCTTAACTTTATCCTGTTACCTAGATGCTGGGGGTGGGTATGGATTGTACCCTGGTTATCCTTTGCTTTACACCTAAAATCTACTTATGAGTGAGAACATACCATATCTATTTTTCTGAGTCTCTATTCAGGATGATACTCTTCAGATTCATCCATTTGCCTGAAAATTTTAGGATGTCTTTTTTTTTTTTTTTTTTTTTTTTACTGTTGAATAGCACTCCATTAAGTAGATGTACCACAGTTTTTTTAATCCATTCTTCAGTTGAGGAGCATCTAGATTATTTCCAGGTTCTGGATATTATCAATAATTCTGCTATGAACATAGTTGAGCTAATGCCCTTGGGGTAACAATCTGCATTCTTTGGGTATATGCCCAATAGTGGTATCTAGCTGGATCATTGGGGAGATTGATTCCCAGTTTTCTGAGGAACCACTATACTGATTTCCAAAGTGGCTGTATAAGTTTACAATTCCACCAGCAGTGGAGGAGTGTTATCCTTTCTCCATATCCCCTCCAGCATAGGTTGTCATCTGTATTTTTGATCTTAGCCATTTTAACAGTTGTAAGACAGTGTCTCAGAGTTGTTTTGATTTGCATTTCTCCAATGGCTAAGGATGTTGAGCCGTTTTTAAAGTGTCTTTCAGCCATTTGGAGGTCTTCTGTTGATAATTCTCTATTTAGCTCTGTACCCTCTGTATCCAATTGGGTTAAGTTTTTTGACCTCTAGTTTCTTGAGTTCCATATATTTTATAGATCGGTCCTCTGTCTGATGTAGGTTTGGTGAAGACCTTTTCCCATTCTGTAGGCTGTTGTTTTGTCCTATTGACTGTGTCCTTTGCCTTACAGAAGCTTCTCAGTCTCAGGAGATTCCACTTATTTATTGTTGTTCTTAGTGTCTGTGCTACTGGTGTTATATTTAGGAAGTGGTCACCTGTGCCAATGCATTGGAGATGTATTTACCACTTTTTCTATCAAGTTCAGTGTAGCTGGGTTTATGCTGAGGTCTTTGATCCACTTGGATTTGAGTTTTGTGCAGGTACGAATAGGTACGAATCTGTTTACATTCTTTTACATACTACCATCCAGTTATGCCAACACCATTTGTTGAAGATGCTATCTTATTTTCATTGTATATTTTTAGCCTCTTTGTCAAAAATCATATGTTCATACATGTGTGGGTTAATGTCAGGTTCTTCAATCTGATTCCATTGATCCACACATCTATATCTATGCCAATAACAAGCTGGTGTTTTAATTACTGTTGCTCTATAGTATAGCTTGATGTAGGGATGATGCTGCCTCCTGAAGTTATATTATTGAACAGGATTGTTTTGTTAGAATTTTCCCATTTTAGTACTAGTAGATTCATCTATACAGTCTAGATTTCATTGTATTTAAGCCAATACTGGTTCTGCTTTTCCAGACCCCAGAGGAGGAGTATATTTTCCTGCCAGTTTCAATCAAGTGAAGCTTGTTTCTGTGGATTGTTAATGCCAATTGAACAGTAGTAGTGGGAGTGCAAGCCTTCTAGACCATAACAGAAGCTTTGAGAGGTATTGGAAATTCTAGTTTTCAGGAGTTCTGTCCTCCACTAACAGAATAGTGTGTTTCTCGCCTAATTCTACCAGGTCCCTGGCATAGAAAGCGACACAGAGCAGACCCAAAGCCAAACCCAACAGAGTTGCTACAGTCAGTGTTAGGACCACAAATAAGAAGGAAGTGCTTGGCTGCTATAAACTACTGCAATCTCAGAATTTCTATGGCTTGGTGTGATCAGAACAAAGACAACAATTATTATTATTTGCTACTTATTGTTCTAGATGCTAGGGAAAAAAATTACAAAAATAATTCTCCATGTATAATTTATGCTGAAAAGCTGTCTAATATTTCACGGTTTTGGACAGAGTCTCACTTTGAAGTCCAGGCTGACCTCAAACTTGAGTGTCTGTCTCATGAGTGGTGGCTTTATAGGGCTGTGCCACCACATCTATTCCTTTTATGTTCCTGTCATTTCTGTCTCCTTTCCATTCTTCATTCCATATGTTCACTTCTCTTTTCTTTGATGCCTACTTGGAAGCAACAGCAATTGGTGGATGCAATATGATTGGGCAGCTTCCAGCCACGATCTAGCCCTATGTAAAACTACAGGGCCTTGCCTCTTTTTGTCATTAAGTTTAGATCCTAATGTTCCAAACTTTATCTTCTGCTTCTTCTCGCATTTTCATGTTTGTTTACATTAATATGGCACACTATCTTCCGGACCAGCTAGAATTTTCCCTCCAGGTACAATGTCCTGACCCCCTAGATCCCCTAGATAATGACTTTCACGGTTATCCCTCTTTAGAGGGTGCACTGACTTGAAGAGTTATACTCCCTTCTCATAGGTAACTTAAATCTAATAACCATTCAAGGTCGAAGTAGTGAAGGAAGTTATGAAGAGCAGTCTTAGGATGGGAGATGCCACCATTGATAAAGAACTGGCCATGAAGACACAAGAATCTGTGTTCATATCATCCAGCACCCATGTTTAAAGTGCTGGGTTCAGTGGATGCTTATAATCCTAGTCCTGGGGAGATAGAGTCAGCCAATCTAGGTGAACTGGTGAGCTAGTTCCAGAGTTAGTCTCTGCCACAGAAAATAAGCTGTAGAGGAATTGAGGAAGACACCACATATCAACCTCTGATATCCACAGTCACATATCTATGTGCACACATACAGACATGTACACACATACATGCACAGCTGTCATGAAGTCACTGAGCTACATCTGCATCCTAAGATATGATTCTTGAATGAATGAATGAGTAGATGGATGAGTGTAGCTGAAACTTGGGTGAAGTCTCAAACAAAGAATACTTCCTTCTCTTCAGATACTCTGTAGTGATCTTTAGGGCTAAACTGAAGGGCAGAGATGCAGTTCTTTCCCAGGCAGCCTCTCTTGAGGGGGTATTGTTAGGGTAAGTAGGAGGATGTCCCCGGGTCTGATAACATTTTTTCTCAAGGTGTACACAAATGATGATCCCACAATAGTGGTGGAAAGGCAGATTTTATGGTCTCAGTGGACCTTTAAGTTGGATTTTTTTCCTTTTTCCGTGTCTGTGTGTGTGTTTATGCTTCACATTTAAGTTTCTCAGTAGGCATTAATGGCCTGTGTCACAGTTTAGGTTTCCTAGGAAACAGACAGAGACTGAGTTAATGTGCAACTTGGTTATTAGCAAGAGCTCTGGGATCGATGACTGTGGAAGGGAGGGATAAATAGGAATGGCCAGGAAAGGCTGAGCTGCATTGCAGACCAAGAGACAGCCTCCTCTCTAGGGAACTTGAGAACTATATTGTTCTTTGAAGGTGTCTCAAATTAGGCCAAATTGACCACTTGTTTATACCGTTGCTTTGGATGTTATTTTATGTGAACTGGCCACAGGATGCTGTGACTTTGTGTAAGGTGATTCTCTGTAACTGAAGCTGACCTGAAGGGGCTGACAGTTGAGAACCCTCTGCTCACTGGGCTCCTACGGCTATCAAGCCTTTCCTTGTAGGGGAATTTGAGAGGTGTATCTCCATATTCTAAACAGCATGTTATATGTATTGCCAACCTCTTCCCTTCTCTCCTTCTGCTGTTGTTGCTTTTCCTTCCCAGTTTGGTGGCAATAGAAGGCCAGTCATCTCCATCTTTTGTTCACACTTTCTCTCTTGTTCGAATATTCTTCCCTTCATTTGTTGAGCTAACTTTCACATAGTTTAAGGTGAGTCTTTGGGCATCATTTCCTCCAAGATGTTTCCTGAATTCTTCAAAACAAGATGATTTCAGGGCTGAAGTGCAGTCAGTAATAGAGTATGCATGCTTAGATTTGGGTTAACTCTCTAGCACCCAAAATCCATAATGCTTTAAAAATATGCTATCCTGTGAGCTGAAGAGATGCATCAGTGGTTAATTATCCTATAGAGACTAGAGTTTGGTTCTCAAAACTCATTTTGGGAGGCTCCTATAACTTGAGGTCCAGGGCACCTGGTTTCCTCTTCTGGTTTCTTCGGCGCTCTCATAATACATACATACATACATACATACATACATACATACATATTCACATAAATATACATAAAAATAAATTACCTCAAATAATTAACCCTTTGATTACAAAATAGCATTTCTGTACCACTCTGTTATTGTATCTACCATTCTAGGCCAGAAATTACTTCTTAACTGAGCACTTGACAATATCTGACTCAAGCCTGAGGATTCTGTTCATGTTTGCCAAACGAATGGAATGGGGTGGCTCTCATTAAGAGCAGTGCTATATGTGTCACCCCTTCACTAAGAACTTACACAATCAAATGACTATAATATCAAGTATGTTTATTCGAATTCTATCACACAGGGCTTATACTCTGAATCAATGTTTTGCACTTGGCTGGCGGTTTGTCAAATGAACAGCAAATATGCTACTTTTCACATCTGTTGTTTACCAACTAATACAGGACATTTCGGTGGATCATAAAGATGTGTCTTGATGCATAACAAGGCATTGGGGCTGAGATCTCCTGTTCTGTGTAAGGGTGGGGCAGCAAGTGGAAATGTGCATACTTTATCTTGTTTCTATACCTTCTCCTTTGCACAAGATTGTGGACTTCAAGAGTTCAAACATGAAAAATAATGTCACAGTCAAAGCCACCTATAGTGAAGCCACCTATCAACACCATTGCTAAACCAGGGCAAGCTAAAGGTGGAAAATGAAAGACTAAGGATGCAGACCACTCTGAAAGGCACCAACTAGGTAAAAGAGAAAAGCAGTCCTGAATATAGATGTGAGAACTTTTCCCCTCACCAATCATGCAATGTTTATACTGAGTGCTTTAATCGTCTTCGTAAACACTGACTTGAACATGAGACTGGCAATTAGCAAAAAGTGCTGTGTGGACAGACTGTATCTGAGTTGCCTTTGCTTCTGTTTTTTTTTTGTTTGTTTGTTTGTTTGTTTGTTTGGTGTTTTTTTTTTTTTTTTGTTCAAAACACAAGGCAAAGAAGGGTGCGAGTAGATAGACCAGTTAGGCAACTCCTGCAATAATTCAAGAGAGATACGATTACAGCTTAGAGCAGATTGGGTCATAGGGCTGCTGTCTGAAAGGGACAGCTCTTATCCCATTCTCACACAATGGGGGCCCAGATGTGAAGGCTCAGGAGGTCATGTGGGTCACAAGTGTTGTAACTAGAATCTGAAATCTGCCACTTACAGCTTTACAAAACAATTGAGAGACAGAGAGGCAGTGGTTAAAGGAAATACATTTATTTATTGGAAAGGAAAATCTTTAAGTTCTTTGTGCCTTGCCTATAGCAGTATTATAAAGAAAATCCAGGCAATTTGCTTATGAAATTTTTCTGTAAGGTAAACAATCTTACTCATTTCCTGGAAGAAGGCTCCTCTGGTGCCAGGGACTCAGGATATTTTCACGCTGTCTGGGGGAGAAGTTTTAACTCTTTATAGCCCACGTTCCCCAGCACACTTGCTCACCACACCTAGGACATCTAACCTTTATTTAATATGGGGAGCTATTTCTGAAAGGGAGATCACGAGAGCTACCTACTTCAGATGCTGTTTAAGACCACCTGAAAGTTTCTGAAAGCAACCTCTCACATTGACCCTCACACTTGAATATATCTGGAAAACCCACAACTCACATTATCTATTCCATTACATCCACACTCTACTCTTCTGCATACTGTTCTGAGGTTCCCATGAGGAACTAAGTCCTGGGTGTATTTCATCATGACACAGCTTTTCCAGTCCCTGTCTTCTCTCTTAGAGAAGTGTTGTTTGTTGAAATATAGCTCACTTTATGTCTTGTTTCTTGTCACAACAAATGACGAATGGTTCCATATGCATGCACCTAGTTTTCTCAAGAAGTTTCATTTCTTTGAAATGCACACTGGTTCTTCAAAGAGGTAATGATCTTGGCAATATGTATACCATCTTAGCTTTTGAGTGACACTCAAAGATTTTGGATGGATGTTTAAGAGATGTAAAGAAAAACAGACTCTTCCAACACGGTTGTTAGAATGATGAAAAATTCTTAGTTCAGAAATGGTCTGCCTTTCACTGTCTGAGTGGTCTTTTACATATTACTATGATATAAAGCTAGTGACTATTTCTTTAACAGTGAACTCTTCCAGATCTCTTTATTGTCAATAAGCTCAATATAATGATATTTGCAACCATTAAAGTAATTTATAGTGATCACAAATATATAGTACTATAGTTGTAAGTTTCTGTGTCCTGAGGTCTGGGCCCACAGTCCTGCAGCTGCTTAGTCCCAAATGAACATATAGAGGCATATATTAATTACAAGCTTTTTGTCCTGTGGCTTAGGCTTATTATCTTGCTAACTCTTAAACTGACCCATGATTCTTATCCACGTTTAGCCATGTAGCTTAGTACCTTTTTTCAATATAGCATTCTCATCTTCCTTCTTCAGTGCCTGATGGCATCTGTTTTGCTTTTCCTCTTCCCAGAATTCTTTTTGTCTGGTTACCCTGCCTCAACTCTCTGTCAAGCATCTGGCCAATCAGCATTTTAGTAAATCAATATTTACAGTGACAAATGTTTACAGTGTACAATAGCATAGTCCCACAGCATAATACTAAAAGCATCTTGGTGAAAATTATAATGCCCTCTCCTCTGTATGAATTACTTTTCCCATTGCTGTAACAAAATACCTGACAAAAAACAATTTCAGGGATTAAAAATTTATGTTGGCTCATAATTTAAGGAGAAATAGTCCAACACGGTAGAAAGACATGATGGTAGGAAAGTAAGGGAGCTAGTCACATCAAATCCACACTCAGGAAGATGAAGGAGGAGGAGGAAAGAGAGAGGGGGGGATGTCTTTGTGTATGCTGCAAGTACCATTGGATAATAAAGGAACTGTTTTGTCCTATGGCAGAGCAGCTGAGAACAGGCAGGAAATCTGAGCCCACATACAGGGGAAGGAGGGCGAAGTCAGGGGAGATGCAATCCAGCCACCCAAGAAGCAATATATAATGGAGTACAGGTAAGCCACAAGCCATGTGGCAAGACAAATTAATAGAAATGGATTGAGTTAAGATGTGAGAGCTAGCTAGCAATAAGCCTGAGCCATAGGCTAAACAGTATGTAAATAATATAAGCTTCTGTGTGGTTCTATGAGACTGTATGTCTGTGGGTCCTGATCTTGGATCGGATGGGTCAGAAATTTCATACAACAAGAGAGAGGGGGAGGGGAATGAGAGAGAGAGATAGAGAGAGGGAGGGAGAGAGTGGGAGAGAGGGAGGGGGAGAGAGAGACAGATGCTCACCTGGTTGCCTTTCCTAGGCCCGTTTTCTTTTTTTATGTCTTTTTATTCAGTTTAGGAGCCTCGCTTCTGGAATAGTATTAACCTACATTAAAGTGTAAGTCTTTATTCCTCAGTTAAATATCTCTTGAAACTCCCTAAAACACACCTAGAGGTGTGCCTTGTAGATCATTCTAAATCCAGTCATGTTAATAAGATTAAGTGTGTCATTCTTACCAATAAAGTATAACTTTTATTATATTTTTCAATTTAAAATTTTTAACTGATTTGTAAAAATTAAAATTGAATATACTAATGGGGTACATATTCAATATATACACACTTAGTGTAACATTTAAATAAGGTGAAACATATAACCTCAAAATCTGTTATTTCTCCATAATAAAGACATTCAATATCTTTTCTTTTCTCTGTTATTTTCCCCCCAGTGCTGACAATAGAACCTGGGGCTTCATGCATATTAGACAGACATTCTACCACTGTGCTAGACTCCCTGGCCATTTTTCCTGTTCAAAAAATATACACACTACATTATCATTACCTGTGGTCACCATAGTCTTTAGCAGAAAAACTTAAGTAGCAATATAAAAAAAAACTGTTATTTTTGTTGCTCTGGGTTTTTTTTTTTTTGAGGCAAGATTTCACTTTGCTGCCCTATCTGGCCTAGAATTATGTAGTCCAAGCTGGTCTCAAATCTGTGGCAAACCTTCTGCCTTAATCCCTCAAGTGCTTAAATTACAGATAAGAGCTATTGCATCTGGATCCAAAGGGTTTTTTGAAAGCCTAAAGTCATGTTACATTTTGGAATCTGTATATAGTGTGTTGTATGATTAATTTCTGCAGATATATATAAGCTAGAAACTATATGAGTGCACTAAGTATTTCTTGCAACAATGAGAGGATGAGAAGCAAGCTGTGACCTAATGAGGAGAGGCCATCTATCTTTTAGACTTGCCAAAAAATAGAATGTTAATAAAAGGCATAGGCAAATTGATGATAGGTAGGGCCAATTAATCTTACTGATTACATTTGTGTATACACATACATATGTCTATGTCAATGTGTATGTGTACTATAATATAATCAAAGAAAGAGAGGCTATCAACTTGAGAGTAGGGGCATAGAATGTCTTTGAGGGAGGGTAGCTTGGGAAGGGATGGCAGAAAGGCATAGAGAAGGAGAAGTGATATAATAATCCCATTTCAATTAAAAATACAATAAAAACCCAAATTCTGGGATTGGGTGGGTGTGCAACTCAATTCATAGAGTGATTGCCTAACATACATGATGTATTGGTTTGGTTTCCAGAACTGCATAAGCTAGGCATGGAGATACATGCCTGTAGTGCTAGCCTGAGGAGGTAGAGACAGGAGGGTCAGGAGTTCAAGACTACACAGCTAGTTGAATATCCCTCTACTTTCTTAAACTTTATGTTTTTTCTTTTCCTTCTTTGTCTTTGAAGTCTTGATACATTTTATACATGAATATAAATGATATATTCTTCAGTTTGCCAATTTCAAATTCATGTAAACAATAAAATATTGTACATGTTCAACTTTCTGTATACTCAACATTATTAGTTTAGGGCAGTGGAGATTGGTTATACTGGTTGTAAACTGCATAATTCTGGGGAGAACTGTCTGGGTGAATTGTAACTAATTCCTGGAGTTATATAGGACTGAGATTCAGTGTGCTTCCAAATATGGCCACAAAAATATCTTCCACTCATGAAAACCTATAGTCCTAGATACTTAAGAGGCTGCCATAGGAGGACTGTTTGAGCTCAGCAGGTTGGAGTAAGCCTGGGAAATGAGTAAGATCCCATCTCTAAACAAGCAAAGAAAGAAATAAATGCACATCTCACATTCTTTGCAATATGACCTTGTTATGCCCCCGTCAAGAAATAAAACTGTTTTTTTTCCCCATGGACTGGCTTGGCATTATTGTAAGTAGTAGAAATGATGCTAGGAACTTCTACAGATACTAAATGCAAGAACTATAGCTTTTGCCTCTACCACCTGGAAATCTGATTACCCTGAGGAAGTTTAAGGTCACCATATGGTAAGAGAGCGGCCACATAGTAGAGCACTGAGGTGCCACACATTTATTGTACCTTCTAGCTCAGCCCAGCAACCAACCGTCTGAGTGAAGCTGCGTGAATGATCGATCCCAGCTGATGTCATGTGGGCAGAACTGATCAGCTGGACTCTGACCCAATTCCTGAACCACAGTATCACAAGCAAATAAAAGAGAGCCAAGGAAGACCCTTCACAGCTGTCCTAGGTTGAGCTAATTATTACACATAGACATCTAAGCAAAGAAAGTAACCTTGAATAAAGCAGCTCTCTACTGCTCAGGAAGTCCCTGAAGTCTATTGCCCAGCAGCCGGCAATAAAGATTCCTTCTAAAAGGAGGGTCTGAGAAATGTATAGTGTCTACAAAAATTTAACTGCATGAGCACTTGACTATAACCTTTTTGCTGTTGATGGACATTGGAGTCCTGAGATCAACATGTTTTCTAAATGTACTAAAATTTTGTAGTTCATATTCATTTTTTAAATTGTATTTTTGAGTTTATAATATAATCATAATTCTTTCCCCCTTTCTCTCTTCAAACCATCAGAAATGCCCCTCTCCACCATTCTTCGAATTCATTACCTCTTCTTTCACTGTTTTTGTATGCACCTCTCATCTATCGAGAGAGAGAGAGAGAAAGAGAGAGAGAGAGAAAGAGAGAGAGAATATTCCTAAATATAACTGATTTATCTATATGTTACTTGTATATTTTAATGAACCTGAAGAGTGATTTTGTTTTTCTATGATGCAAAGTAAAGGTCCATTTTTGGAATGTGTAAATTATTGCTAAATTGCAATGATGCCTTTGCCATACATCAACTGTTTTGGTGCCTTGCTTGGCTGCCACTTGGCTCCTTTAATCTCTATGAAGCAATGTTATAGTTCTTTAATAAGTTGGAATTTGTAAGATTGAAACAGGGCCCCTTTAACATTGCTATTACCTTTCCCCAGCAGTGTCCAAGATACTTGATATATTCATATAGTTTCAATACTATACTGTTTTTGTTCCTGGTAAATAACTTTTATTAGGTTATCTTTTCTTCCTAGATTGTAGGAATTTTATTCCAGTAAAATTGAATTGTTCTGATTGCTTTTATTATATTTGTTAAGATAAACTTTTCTCTTTATCAATGAATCAAAACAGTGCATTGTTTCTCAGTGTTGGGAATGTAACCCAGTGCCTTATGCATGCTAGGCAAGCACTGCCATCTCTTTCCTGAAACCTTTTAGTTCTCACACCCACTTCCTCCTATGCCAACTCTCATTCCTAATTCTGGTTACTTACAAAATTGTTCACCCTATAAGTATGTGAATACATATGTTCTACTCCTTTCCGCACAGGTCATTGTAGGGCATGAGATTATTTTCATGGATTCATCTCCTGAAGCTTATTTCATCCCTCTGTAGGGTGTAAGAAGACCTCTGCGGTTTCATATTCCTCCCTAAGCTTAAGGAACCCAGGGGACACAGGTCTCATTGTACTATGTGAACAACAATGGTAATTCTGAACCCCCACCGGCCAAATAGCTGTTGGTCTCAGAAACCATCAAGCAATCAGTGTTAAAGGAAGAATTCAGATGTGATGTGGGAGTGTCTTTCTGTATGCCGTAAATATCAATCTTTAAATAAAGGAGCGGTTTTGGCCCTTGGCAAACACCATAGCCTTAGGCAGGAGCATACATAGGAGAAGGAGGGCAGAGTCAGACAGAGATCCATCCAGCGACTGTGGAAGCAACATGTAAGGAACACTGGTGAGCCACGTGGCAAGACAGATTAATGGAAATGGGCTGAATTAAAATGGAAGATCTAGCTAGCAATTTGTGCCTAAGCCATAGGCCAAATGGTATGAGATTAATGTAAGTGTCTATGGGTTTCTTTGGCACTTTGGGGTTGCTAGTTCAGATAAGCGGTTGTGGGCAGGTTCAAATGGTGGAACTAGTCTGGGCCAGGAACCTCAAAGTTACACAGATGGATACCTTGGAGGCCATACGTAGCTGTGAGGAACTCATTCCTCCCCAGGTCACAGGACAGGTTGTCATCACTGGGTATAATAACACAGACTCTGTCCTGAATGCCGCCCACTGCATTCCATTCTTCATTGTTCTTATTGCATCACCTATGGTCTTGCCGGGCATGGGCAGAAGTCTTTTTATTCTCGTGGATGGTATCTAGCTCTTGCACTTTCTTCTAAATCTTTTCAGGCCATATAATTTGTCACATTTTATCTATTCTTAACCGTTACTACATTTGGTGCTTTGCCCAAATGGTCAAACTACTCATTTTTGCTACATAGTGAATAATAGAAAGAGGTGCCGCTCTCTAGCTCCCACAGCCTCACATCCTATCACTGTTTTCCAGCTTCTCCAAGATGTGTTCTCCCACATTGCAGGGAAGCTGATAGCTGTCCTGAATCTCTTGGTAGATACTATACATGATATAAGATAGAAATGTTTTTCCCAGTCTTTCTTGGTGGAATACAAGTAGAATGATAGTTCCAAAGATGATGAGGTAGGCTGAATCTTAGATTTCTCGGCAGGATTCATGGAGACTGGGTCAGACTGAGCTCTGAATCCCTTAGAGCTCCCCAAATCTTTTAGAAGCTGACCATGAGCCTCAGTGGGTGTCATAAAACGTTATTGTTCACCAACACCCTGGGTTTTATTTCTCAACACTGAGAAAGAAAAAGGTGATATCTACCTATTTTTGATTCTGCAGTTAGAAATAGTTAAGGAACCACTTTGACAGGATTCATGGCTTTACTTGGGTATGAGAAGTCAACCCAGCTTTGGAAATACTGTGGGTACCTGTGTGAGAGGCTAGGGCTGATGGTTTAGATAGCTACTTTTCTGAAACCAGGTAGGGTGTGTGCTGCTGCCTACTGATGGACAAAGCAAAAGAGGTCCAGGGATGTTTCTTTCCAAATCTTCTTGAAATCATCTCTGCCTTTAGAAACAAGAGCCATTTGGGAGGGGAAAACTGCATTTTGCAGTTCTGACAAGGAACAGAAAGGAACTCTCTGACAAGTTGTGATATTCATAGGGGTCTCTGGCTTCTGGGACAACCTCTGCACATTACCCAAAGCTGCCATTGTAATAGATGGTCTTTTCTTTGAAGGGCCATATCCTCTGAAGACCTTCTCTCCTTGAAGTAGCCTGCTATAAGGTAAAGGTAGGTGAGAGCCTGTGGGACTGCCCAGGCCCCATGGTACCCCAGTCCTCTATCCTCTTCATGTTCCTCATTCAGCCTCAGCTCTGCACCTGAGTCAAAGGCAAAGACAGAGATGTCAGAATCGGACTCCTTGGATTAGTCAGGGTTCTTTAGAGGAACAGAAAAGATAGAATGAATATATTTGAGTATATGTGATAGAGTGGCTTATAGGCTGTGCTCTAGCTAGTCCAGCAATGGCTGTCTCTCAGTGGAAATTCTAAGAATTTATTTATTCACAAGGATTCATGCTCAGCTCACGAGGCTGGATTTCTCAGTTTATATTCAGTTATGCCAAAATCCCAAAGAAGTCAGCTCTAATGCAGATGAAGGAATGAACTTGCCAGTGAGAGTGAGGGCAAGCAGGCAAAGAGGACAAGCTTCCTTCTTACATGTTCTTATATAGATTGTCAGCAGAAGGTATGACCAAGATTACAGGTGGATCTTCCCACCTCAAAAGATCTGGATTACAGATGGGTATTTTTACTTCTCATGATTTAATTAAAAAAAAAATCTCTCACAGGTGTGCCCAGCTGCTTTAGTTTTAGTTGATTGCAAACATAGTTAAGCTGACAGCCAAGAATAGCCATCCCACTCCCTCTACTTGAGTCTTGGAGGGATTCCTGGCATGCTGATACCCCAGGACTCTTGAAAGCCAACTGGGGTTTGCTGGAACAACAGTGAGGACACATAACCTGGTTTAAGTTATTTTTAGTGTGTTTGTGCCTTGGCTTATCTTTGCGCACTCATTGGCAAAAAGGCAGAGGCCCAGCTCTCCTCATCAGTTTTCACATACACATGCTTCCTGAAGATCTCCTACTGACAAGTTCTGCCTTCTGTTCACTTCCAAAGCTGATCAGGACAAATGCACTGGAATTCAGGAAGTATGCAGTACTCTGCCTCACGAGAAGGGGGCTCTGTTGCTTCCAGATTGCATTGCATGATGGAAGTCTTGGCCTTTGATTTGATGTACACTCATGCTTGGGATGGGAAATTGTTCTAATTTTTGAGAGCAGCAATTAGTAGTAGGCCAGTATGAAGCACATTCTGGATTATCCATGTTGCTCACATCCCATCCAGGGTCCAAAGGCAAACAAGACACTACAGATACATTGTACATCTCTAAGACACATCCCCAGTCCTGGAAATATTGATGTCTGATTCATCAGATACACCATTATCAGCCTCCAAGATGGTAGCAGACATATAGACCCATTCACAAACCACCTCATGATAGCCATCTTTCTGCAGTCTAAAGACCTAGCTTCCAGTCCTCCTGCTTCTTAGGGTTGAAAACCAGTTGGCTTAGGGTTTTCTATTTCTGTGAAAAAAACACCAGAATGAAAAACATTTAATTGAGGGGGGGCTTCATTACAGTTTCAGAGGTTCAGTCCATTATCATCAAGATGGGGAGCATGGCAGCATCCAGGCAGACACGATGCTGGAGCTGAGAATACTGCTGCATCATGCAAGCAACAGAACGTCAACTGACTGTCACACTGTGGGAAATGTGAACAAAAGAGACCTCAAGCCCACCCTCACAGTGATACTCTTCCTCCAACAAGGCCACAGCTACTAATAGTGCTACTCCCTTTAGGAACTATTTTCTTTCAAACCACCACACCATAGTGTACTGTACGAGGACAGTGGGCTTTTACTGGTGTTTATACTGATTTCTTCTTCAAACTGTCACAGTTCCTAAGAAAGAGACAATCACAGATATAAATGGGTTAGGACCTAGTGGGGGTTATAGAGCTGTGGAGTGTCACTAATGGGACATGCACAGGTAGGCTCCATAGGTCCCTGATATAGATGACAATACTCACATGATAGTTCTTACAGCATGGGGTGATGATACCTGTTCCCTCAGCATTTTAATTTGCTTTTTATTGATTACACACTACAAGGATCTGTGGGTCTGTGCAAGACCCCCCCCTCTGTGTGAGTAGGGGGGTGGGAGTATGTATAGAGGTAAAACCCGGGGCTGGTAATATCAACCAACTTCATAAAACTAGTGGAGAAAGTCAAGGCTGGTGACTAAGGCCTGCAATCCCACTAGTTCCAGAAGATGGATAGTTCAAGCCCTGCTTGAGCTACCGAGTGAGTCCAAGGTCAGTCTGGGAAACTTAGTGGCAATGTGTTTCAAATTAATAGGAAATATAAGGATAGGGGGCTGGAAAGTTGTCTCAGTGTGTAAGGGCCTTGATCGTAAGTGTGACAACCTGACTTTGATTCTTAGAACGTGCATAGTGGAAGGAAAAAATTGACTTCTGTCAATTGTCCCATCACTTACACATGTGTGTCATTGTAGATGCACACAAACACATAAAATAAAATAAAATAAAAAAACTTAAATGAGGTCAGGGATGTAGTTTCATGCTTTTGAGTTCAATCACTACTTCCACCAAAACCAGTTGCTGGGAAATGTTCCCTCTTCTCTAGTTTGGATTTTTTTTGTAGGCTTGATAGTACTGCTTTTTAATGCCATTTAGGAAAATTTTCCTGAAATTCATGTAGTCTTGAAGAGTACTTCTTGGGAATTTTTAAAATTATCCATTCAGTTTCTCTAGTAGTTAAGGGATTGTTCCAATTATCTACTTCATATTGGTTAAGTTACTGTGATACATAGTTTAAAATAAATCAGCCAATTTCACTTAATTGATCAAATGCATATGTACAGAATTGTTCTCCTTATGCTCTTTTTATTCTTTTAATATCTGCAGGAACTGTAGTGATCTCCTGTGTTATTAGTAATGTGTCTCCTCTTCACATGAGTTGCTAGGAATCTGTTGATCCTATTCCTCTTCTCAAAAACCAGCTTCAACCTTATTGTTTTCCATTGGTTTTGCTGATTGCGATTCCATTTAGCCATTTATATTTGCTTTCATTTTTATTTTTGTCGGCTGGGTCTATTTAGCTTTTTTAAATTAATTTTTTAAAAAAAATATTCAAGACGGAATTTCCCTATGTAGCCCAGGCTGGACTCAAATTCATGGTCTTCCTGTTTCAGCCTTCACAGTAGAGGAATTATAGGCATACAGGCATGTACTCCATGCTGTGTCTGCCTTCCTTTTTTTTCCAGCTTTGGCAGTCGAAACCAAGAACTCTTGAATGGTAGGCAAATGCTCTACCATTATGTCACATCATCAGTCCATGCATAGTTGGTTTTTTTTTAAGCCATTAGGTGACTGATTTGAGACTTTTTTTTAAAAAAGTAGTAAAAATAGATGTGTTCTATTTTTACTTTCATTGAACTAAACCTGTTATAAAGCTTAAGTCTGTTATTTGAAAGTGTACATTTTGCTTTGCAGTGCATTGGTATCAGATGAGAGGCAACTTTCATCTAAGTAATAATAGAAATCAAACTGAGACAAAAAATGGGAAAACTTTCCAGGCAAATCTCTAACTGAAAGCCAACATGATGGCACACCTCTCTTATCCCAGATTTTGAGAAGCAGTAGCAGGAGAATCATGAGTACAGGGCCAGCCTGGCTGCAGAGTGAGACCTTGTATCAAACAACAGACAAACAAACAAGATATGAAGGGTGAAGGAGGGATATTGGGGGAGGGAAATTGGGGAGGGCATGGAAGGGGAAGAAAAAGGAGGGTAGGGAAGAGCTAACTAGCATTAAGGATATTTAAAGAGGTTATATAGAAACCTACTATCTTATCAACTTGCACAATGGAATAGTTTAACTCTACAGGAGCATAATGGTTCCCCAGAGGTCTGGAGAAGTAGGAAGTGAATATGATTAAAATACGTTATGTACATGATTAAATTCTCAATCAATAAATGTAGTATATAAAAGATGAGGGTAACTTTATTGAAAGGAAAAGGGATCCAGGAGAAGAGATGCTGCTTTGCTAGGAGATTTAGACTACTATTAGAGGAAGAAAGTGGTTCTTATATCTGCTTCCTGAAGTGGCTAACACTTTTCAGTTAATTATGAGAATTATAAGTTGTAAGAATTATTCTCCTCATTTAAAAATTTTCTGTTTTCTTTGTATGATATGAATCAGTAGTCAGTTTCATTTTGGAAACATCATGGCGTCACTATGCAGCCGTGAGTTTTCTGTCCTATTTGTGCGTATGTGTGTATGTGTGTGTGCTTGTGCGTGCCCGTTGCGTGTGCGTGCGTGTGTGTGTGTGTGTGTGTGTGTGTGTGTGTGTGTGTGTGTGTGTGTGTGTGTGTGTGTGTGAAGCCCATGCATGGCGGTGAGGCATAGAAGGCCAAAGCTTAACATCGGGTATTTTCCCTGATTGTTCTTCACCTTCTTTTTGAGACAGTCTGACCTACATATCATTACTTCAGCTAGGCTGGCTGGCCAATGAGTCTCAGGGCCTTTCTGTCCCCATCCTTTCAGTACTATGGTTACAGAAACACAAACCCACATGGCTGACTTTTCCACAAGTGATAGGACTCTGAACTTAGGTTTTCATGCTTGCATGGCAAGCACTTTACTGTTTGATCCTTCCTCCCAGCTCTTTATGTCCTATAGGGATTGTGATTACATATACTGCTTCTAAGATAAGAATTTATAATTTTTAAAATAAATTAATGCTATTATTCTGTTTGTTTTAAAAAATATTTATTTCTATTTTGTGTTATGTGTTATAGTTATTTGCTTGCATGTATAGATGTTCACCATGTGTGAGTCTGTTCTACACAGAGGTGAGAAAAGGGTGTTACATTCTCTGGAACTAGAGTTACAGATAGTTGTGATCCACCATGTGCATGCTTAAAGGCAAACCAGTGTCTTCTGCAAAGGCAGCCAGTTCTCTTAACTGCTGAACTATCTGTCCAGTTCTGTTTACTTGGGGTTTTAGGCATGGTCTTATATTGCCATCCAGATAATTGTCAGTGTACCTGTCACATCTTGGTGTTTGAGTGTAGTAAGAGGTTTCTGTCTCTGACTTTTGGGCCTAGCCTCAAGGTTTAGGCCCGCAGACCTGCAGAGACACTTAGATGCTTACAATAGTTTTAGGCTGATCGGCCTAAGGCCCAGGCATATAACTTGCTAACTCTTTACCCTTAATCTAACCCATGACTCTTATCCTGTTCAGCCATGGGGCTCAGTACCTTTTCTTAGAGCAGCACAGCTGTCTTCTGATTCTTCTGGTTTCTCTCTGGCATTCTGCTCTGTTATACCTGTTCCCAGAGTCTTCTTAGTCTGGTAGCCCCACCCACACTTCCTGTCTACCTTTGGCCGATTAGCGCTTTTTATTAAACCAGTGGGTGGGACAATTATTTACAATGGAATAAAATAATCTCCTACATTTGAGTACTCCTTTTGTAGTCTCAAGGGAGCTATATCTTCTGTGATTGATAAATCCATCTGTCTAATATTTCTGTTATGATTTGGTATATCACAGGTGTGACTGTCATTGGCACACATAAAATATTAAGTTTTTGTGCTTTCTGGTATACTTGCTGATATCTGTTTTATTTGTATAGATGGGACATAGCATCATTATGTCATGACACTTGTACTCAAAAATGAAGTAATTCGGGTTAAAACTGTTATTTTATAAAATAGAACCACTTCAAGCTAGGCATAATTTAAAGTTGCTGTTGTGGACAATGTAAGTTATCCAGAGTAGGTCCTGCTTGTTCTGATCACATGTCCATTGATGCAGCCTTTAAATGTTGATTATTTTATTTTTCAGTTCTTAAGTCAACATCTGCTGCTTTCTATCTTCTGTTTCCTTATTGACACTTTTTGTTCCTTTGCTTAGATGTTTCTCTTTTCTTGGTGTGTTTCAATTATCTTCATTATTGTCCTTTGAAGTACATTTTCGTTCTTGTTGCTTTAAAATCCTTGTCAGATTAATTCCATTATTGTTAACTTTATTAATGGCTTTTTTTCTTATTGAATTTGGTATTTCTCTGCATAGGATACATGATTCTCAGTAGTATCCTAAACGTTTTCACTATGTATGACAAAAGTGATTTGAATGAAAATATTCCCACATTGTCTTCACTATTTGAATAGTTGGTCTTTAGTTGATGGTGCTGTTTGGGAAAATTCAGAAGGTATGACCTTGTTGGACCAAGTATGCCACTGAGGGTGGGCTTTGAGAACTTAAAGACTCACCATTTCTAGCTCATTCTCTCTGCCTTTTGCTTAAGGTTCATGATTTGAGTCCTCTGCTTCTCATTCCTGCCACTATGCCTGTCATTTGCTGCCATTTTTCCATCCCATGGTGGACTCTTATCCTTTAAGAAATGTAAGGCAAATAAACCTTTCCTTCTATAACTAGCCTTGCTTGTGGTGTTTGATCACTGTAATAGAATAGTGAGCAGTACAATGGTGCACTGGATCTTACAATTCTTCTCTTGTAGTAGTCAACCATGATATCAAACTTTCAGGCTATATTGGTTACTTCCCTCATTACTGTGACAAAATACCTTACGAAAATAACTTAAGGGAGTGATTTACTTCAGCTTACAATTATCCATGCTGCAGCTTCCTTTCTTATAGTCATCCATGCTGCACTAATTCCTTTCTTTTTTATTCCCAAATAATGTTGCATTGTATTGTTCTACTACATTTTAGCTATCAGATGATGGACTTGTGGATTGTTTTCACTTTAGGGCTGTTGTGAATAAGGCTGCTACGAATGTTCATCCACAAACACATTTTTATGTGAACATAAAATTTCATCTCTCTTGGGTATACTGCTAAGAGTAAATTGTTGGGTGTCCCATGGTAACTTTATAGGGAACGTTTTTGAGAAACTACTAAATCATTTACTACAAAGGCTGTGCCACTTTATATTCCTATCACCAGTTTATAAGCTTTTTAATGTTTTTTCATCTTTGTTCAGTGTGTGATCGATAACTTGACCTCCCTCCCTAGGCCCCACAATGGAAGAAAGAATTGACTCCTGTGGTTATCTCTTGACCTCCACATGCATTCCATGGTACACTCGAGCATAGGCATGTATGTTTGTGTTCACATATGCGTTCATACACACAGACAAACATACATACTCTAAATAAATAAAATGTAATTTAAAAATTGAGATATTTGTTTTTCTGCTATTGAATTACAAATATCTCATAAAAGACTGGAATTGGAAGTATTTTCTTGCATTATATTTGGTCTGCTTCCCTCCCCCTTTCTCTTTCTTTCTCTCCCTCTCTCTCTCTCTGTCTCTGTCTTTCTCTCTTCCTCCCTCCCTCTCCTTTCATGTTGGGAATAGAAACTATAGTTTGATACATGCTAGGCCACTCTACATCTCCATTCCTCTTACTCCTATTCTTTACCTCTTCCTTTTTGTTCTTCTATTTTATTTGATTTAAGATACCGTGGTCTTGTCACTATGATTGAGGATGCTCTACAACTTGCAGTTGTGATGGCTAATGTTATCTATCTATCTATCTATCTATCTATCTATCTATCTATCTATCTATCTACCTATCCATCTGTCCATCTATCCATCTATCCATCTATCCATCTATCTATCTCTATCTATCTATCTCTATCTATCTATCTATATATAATTTTATTATAATTCTTTATTGATTCTTTGGGAATTTCACATCATTAAACAGCAATGCCACTCATCTTCCAGTCTCTCCATATCTTCCTTTTACCCCTGCAGCATGCCCCCCCCAAATTGATTCAAAACAAAATAAAACAAACAAAAGCCACCTCCTTCATCTTTCCACCACCTCTTCATTCATCCTAGTGACATCGGAGGTGTGGTGTGCCAGGCAGTATAACTTTTTATCCAATCAGTTCCACCTGCAAAATGTTCATTGCAATGAGGCATTGGTCTGTGTTAGAGTTTTATTGCCACCACGACTATGGCAACTCTTATAAATGAAATCATTTAATTGGGATGGCTCACTTACAGTTTCAGAGGTTCAGTCCAGTATCATCGTGGTAGGGAATATGACAGGCTGTAGGCAGACATGGTGCTGGAGCTGAGAGTCCTACATCTTGCAGGCAATAGGATGTCAACTGAGACACTGGGCAGTGAACAAAAGAAACCTCAAAGCCTGTCCCCACTGTGACACAGTTAACAAGGTCATATGCACAAAAGCCACACCTCCTAACAGTCTCAGTTCCTGTGAGATTATTGGAGTTAATTACATTCAAACTACCATATTCTACCCCCTAGTGCTCATATGCTTGTAACAATATCATAATGCAAAATGCATTTAGTTCAATTTCAAAAGTCCGTATAGTATATCACAGCCTCAACAATGTTTAAAAGTCCAAAGTTAAAGTCTCTTTTGAAGTTCATTCAATCTCTTAACTGTAATCACCTATAAAAATCAAAATTGAAAAGCAGGTCACATACTTCCAACATATAATGGCACATGATACACATTACCGTTCCAAAACATAGGGAAGGAAGCATGGCAAGGAAGTACTGCACCAAAACAAGACCAAAACCCACCTGAGCAAACTCCAAATTTCTGCATCTCCATGTCTGATGTCAAAACGCTCTTCAGATCTCCAACTCCTCTCAGCATTTCTTTTTCTGCAACACACTTCACTCTCAGGCTGGTTCTACTCCCTGTTAGCACCTCTCCTCAGCAGGTAACCCACAATTCTGCTATCTCTAACATATTGGCTTCTCCAAGACAATCCAGGCTTCAACTACACAGCTTAATGCAATGGTCTCTCTAATAGGCCTCCATTCAGGGACACCCCTGACACATGCCTGACCTCAGCAGCTTTATTCCATAACCAATTTCTTCTATCCTTCACTCTAAATACAGAACCACATGGCAGAAGCTGCTAAGTTCTACTTATTGGAGCTGGAACATGGCCCCCTTATTCAATACCTGCACCACCAGATTTCTATTTTTTTACTATCTAAGCTTGGCTGTCATGAAACTGGACCTCTATACCAGACTGGCCTCAGAGATCCACTATCCTCTGCCTTCTCAATGCTGGGCTAAAAAATGTGCCTATCATACCCAGCTCTAAATTTTTCTTTAGTTCCTTTTCACAAGCTGGAAACTTAGCTGGATAGGATCTTACCCTGAGGTCACCACTCTCTGTGTTCCTTTTCTTAATCTGTTTATCTTCTTGAACACTTCCCGGTGCTCTTTTCCTCCTCAAAATCTACATTTTGTAACTTACCCTGCTCAGCTTGTCCTTTTCATTATATATTTTCATTAGCATCACCACTAATAACCACACAACAGAGTCCATAGTAGGCTGTTTTGAGATTTCCTCTACCAGTGGAATTAATCCAAACTTTTCACTGTAGCCTCAGGCAGACTCTTCAGACAAGGGGCAGAAAACAGCCACATTCTTCACCAAAATATCACAAGAACAATCTCTGGGCCACATACTAACATTCCTCTCCTCTGAAAACTCTTGACTCCCACAGTTCATCAAATCATATTCAACACCACTGTGTTCCATGCTCCTGCTAGTATGTCCTATTAAGCAGTGCTTAAAGAATTCCACTGCTTTCCTATCCCAAAGTAACAAAGTCCATATTACTCTAAAGAAAAGCACGGTCAGGACTGTCACAGCAATACCCCATTCCCTGGTTGTAGCATGAGGTTTTTGGTCTGATTAGCCCCACGGTCCAGACCAGCCGCTGTTGCTTATCTGAACCGACGATCCCAAAATCCCAAAGAAACACACAAATGTTTATATTCATTTCATACTGTTTGGCCTATGGCTCAGGCATATGGCTAGCTAGCTCTTTCATTTTAATTCAACCATTTTCATTAATCTGTCCTGCCATGTGGTCTGTGACTCCCCTGTGTTACCTTACATGCTGAATTTTGGGCAGTTGGCTTGTCTCTCTTGACTCTGCCCTCCTTCTCCTACCTATGCTCCAATTTCCCACCTACTGCTACAGTGTCACCATAGGCCAAAACAGTTTCTTTATTTCACAGCATACAAAAAGACATTCCCACATCACTTGGTACCAACTTCTGTCTTAGAGTTTTTATTGCTGTAAAGAGACATCATGGCCATAGCAACTCTTATAAATGAAACCATTTCATTGGGGTAGCTAACTTACAGTTTCAGAGGTTCAGTCCTTTATCATCGTGGTATGGAGCATGGCAGTGTGTGGGCAGATTTGGGACTGGAGCTGAGCATCCTACATATTGCAGGCAACAAGAAGTTGACTGAGACATTGAGTAATTTCCCAAGCATAGGAAACCTGCCCTCACAGTGACATACTTCCTTCAATAAGGCCATACCAACTCCAACAAAGCCATACTTCTTAGTAGCGCCACTCCCTGTGAGATTATGGGGGCCAATTACATTCACACTACCACAGTCTGATTCAAGGCCTTTGGCAATCATCTTCACTGAACTCTCACTGAAAACTCCTCTTGGATATCATGCTGTTGCCCCAAGTCATGGAGATTCTGCTGCTATGGTTCTTCAGGACCAGTCCCTTTGCATACTCCAGTAGATCATCGATGGGGTAGATGTTAGGGAGGGCCAATCAAAGGTTCAGGATGTATATCTGGGTGGCAGCTGAGCCATTGATTCCAGGCTACTGTGACTTTTCCCTCAAGTGAGGGGCAAAGCCATCTCTCCCATGCTAGTGGTAAAAGGTAGGACCGTCTTTCCTGAATACAGGGACCAACACTTTTGCTGCAGTGTTCACTGAGGGGCATAGCTCATTACCCCAGGGCTAGTGAGGGGTGAAGCCAGCTCAGAACAGACCTCAGATTTCAACAGGTATTGTTCCTATTATCTCCCGTGGTAACACAGGCCATGAACATCGTCACAGATCCCAGATGCAGCAGGAACACAGACAAAGACATGGTCTTAGCAGCAGCTCTGACCCAGAAGTTACCATGGCTTTAGTGACAGCACAGGCATCCCAGATCAATTTGGCCCTGGTGGCAGCAAGGCCCATGGACACCAACGTGGTCTCAGGTGGCTTTTCAGATCCTGGGCATCTACTCTATTAACAATGGGAGCCATGGCCATCAACCCAGAACCTGACTGCTTCTGGACGATATGCCCAGACATGGCCCATGACAGCAGCCTGGGCCAGTCACCATGGTCTCATGTGGCAGTGAAGATCTGCATGGCGTTGGTATTGGCACAGCTCTCAGACATCACAGGTTCCAGCCTAGACCCTGCGCATCTCTATCATCTTTGGTGGCACCATAGGCCATGGACATCAACACAGATCCTAGCTGTGGTAGGGCAGGGGACTCAAACATGGCCTTAGGCAGCAACCCAGGCCAGATGCTGTGGCAGGCTTTCTTGAACCACCAACTCCCAAATAGTGAAGACTTATTATTAGTTATGACTGCTTGGTCTTATGCTTGTCCCACTAGTTCTCATAACTTAATTTAACCTGTTTCTATTAAACTATGTTTGCCTCGGGTCTTTTTACCTTTCTTTCATTCTGTACATACTTTCCTAATATCTCCTTGTCTCGTTCTCTCCCCTTTGCTCTCTGCTCACCACCTCTGCCTATTTCTCGTTGTTCTAGCTATTGGCCGTTCAGCTTTTAATTAGACCAATCAGGTACCTTAGACAGGCAAGGTGAAAGAACAACACATCTTTATATAGTTAAACAAATGCAGCACATCTTTATGTAGTTATTCTGCAGCACAAACAAATGTAACACATCATTACATAGTCAAGCTAATATTCTGAAACAGGACACCACCCCAGTTTTATTTTGGGGGCACAAGGGTGGAAATGTCAACCTGGGAAGCAAGTGTGATTGGGGTGGGTTGTATGAAATTTTCAAAATAATTAATAAAAATATTATATTGGGTAAGGGATCTAGAAGGCCTAGCTATACAGTCCATGTACAAAATGAGGATGCCCCAAGATTACGAACTGGATAGGTTTGGTTTAGTGGCTGCTTTAGTTTGGGTGTAGTTTGATTCTTGATATGCCAGCTGCTAAAAGCTTTATGAGGTGAGGCTTATGAGGAAGTCATTAGGTCATGATGATTAATGCCTTTCTCAGAAGTGAGTTGGTTAGGTCTCTCAAGACTAAATTAGTAACTACTACACTGAGTCGTTTGGTTACTTACTCACTGATTGTTGGTGCTCTCATATGCAAAATTGTCACTGTCCTAGTTATCTGTCATGTTGTGACACAGCATAAGGACTACACCAGATATTGCTGTCATGGCATAAGATTTTCAGCCTCCAAGACCATGAGACAAAACAAATCTCTTCATGAAGTACCTGGTTTCAGCAATATTGTTATAGCAACATAAAATGAACTAAAACAGTGGCATATAAAGGACAGGAAGCATGGGTGAGATCGTGATTAGATTACAAGCAATAAGTAAGTACATTACCTGTATGGAATTTAAAGCAATATAATTCTGGCCACAGTGGCCAGAAGAGGATGCTGGATCCCCTGTAACTGGAGGTATAGGTGGCTGTGAGCTTCCCAACATGGATATTGGGAACCCAAGTCTGGTACTTTGAAGTACATGTTCTTAACTGCTGAGCCATCACTTTAGTCCTGCCCATCCACTTTGTATTGTTGTCTTATACCAGCAATTCTGAATGTCATTGATAAAATAGTCTTTGTCTCACAATATTTTGTCCGTCTCAAGCAGCACTAAGCAATAGAAATGTGTTATTTTTCAAAAGCGAAGAAAATTGGTAAATTTAATTTCTTTTCTTCTGCACCACCTCTGGAGAACTTGATTTTCATAAGCTCAAAGAGTTGATATACATAGATTACTAACACTTTAACATACAATCAGAATAAAACTATTAGCAAAGTAGATTTTTGAGGTGTTCTACATGTGGCATTTTCCACTTATGACACACCCTAATTTAGACTGCCTGGTCTTCCACAACTCAGTAACCACATGTGGCTCACAGCTTTTGCATTACATAGTATATGTTTGAATCTGAATAAAACTGTGGTTACTCTTGCCTTCTAATAATATGTTGGAATCTTCAACTTGGCACTGTATTATTACTTGCCCTTTAATAAACATTGTAGTTACATGAAGATCAGTTTGAAAAACTCCTAAATATGAGGATTCAGAAGAATGAGTTGACTTGCAAATTAAGTTTGTGGTGGTTCACAATAATTAGAACTGACTTAGGTACAACCTATTATTTTTTCTACTTTCTGTTGTTTTTCTGTCTTCTTTTCCTTATTTTTTAAAAGACAGGGTTTCACTGTTTAGTCCAAGCTGAGCTAGAATTTGATGTCCTGCCTCAGGCTCCAAAGTGCTAAGATTCTGTTCAGCTGGAATCTCCAGCTCAGCTCTCTCTCTCTCTCTCTCTCTCTCTCTCTCTCTCTCTCTCTCTCTCTCTCTCTCTCTCTCTCTCTCTCTCTCTCTCTCTCTCTCTCTCCAAATCCTGCCCTCTCAGAGAATCTCCAACACAGAATGACAAAAAGCCCAGATCTGCATTCTTGGTCACAACAGCTCCTCCCCTGAAGCTTCCAGCTGCCCAATCTCCTCCTAAAGCATTATAATTAGGCACAAACCCAGTTTGTCTAGGGCATGTCATGACCACGCACCTACGGGCTATTTAAGCTCCCTGCCTTAGACCGGCCATGTGACTTTCTCCTGTCTTATTTCCCACCTCAATCTGTGGGGGCTGAGGGAGTACCTGGGAACTGCTTTCCCCAGAATAAATAGTCTTTTACTTTTTAATTTACCTTGATTTGGCTTTCTGCATCGGTGGAGAAACCTATTGTTAGGATGCAGAAAACTTATTATCTTGGTGCTGGAAGTCTGGGAGGAGTTGTACATTCCCTGCAGTGCAAACCTGGTCCCTGGGTCATGTGGGAGGCCACTCCTCTTTTATCTCCCTCTCTGACAGACAGGATCAACTTTTGACTTGCAGTAAGTCACTCATTTTCAAGCCACTGCCTACAGAGGTTCTCTTCTAGGTCAAGACCACTGGGATTTTTTTTCCACCAAGCCATAGCTGTGCCAGGGAAAACTTGACCTATATTCAGAGCAAAAACTGTCTTTGTTCCATGGGAACTTCCTACCCAAAGGCAACCCCACAGCTACTGCTGAACTCCCGTCTCTCAGCAGACACACTGCTCTCTCTAGTCTTTGGTTCTGCACACCTTCCCCACCTTCTTCTGTGTTCTCTGCCTATCTACCTACCTCTCATGTTATGTTTTCTTTCTGAGATGGCCTTCTCTTTTTTCACTTTCCCCATCCCCCAATAAATCTCTTGCACTATCTCCGTTGTTCCTGTTGTGTACTCTTAGTGGCATACCATGGCAGGGCCTGCCAACTTTGCCTTTTGACTCCTTAGGCTCTCCTGGCTTTTGATCCGCTCATGCTGGGATTCTACCCACAACAGATCCATTCTCTTTGTTTATTTTTGTCTGCTCTCCCACCCTAAGCTGCATAAATGTCCAGTCTTTAAATGTGTTACAACATGAGAGTCAGAGTTGGAGAAGCCAGCTGCTTCATGCCCAGAGCATACCCGTTCTCCCTTACAGTGTCTGCTGATCTGGCCCTCAATAAGGTATGTACAGACCATTCGTCTGTGTCGGAATCTAATCCCACATTTTGGAGTTCAGTTCTTCCTACATTACTTTCCACATGGACACACGTGTCTTTGCCTGGCTCCTGTAGCCAACTACACCACATGGACACCTCCTTTATTGTCTGCTCCTTCCTGGCTTTCCCTCACCTTACAGTCAAGACTGCAGAGCCACTATGCTACCTCACACTTTTCACCTGCAGTGCTTACTTTCACTCTCAACTTCCTCATAGGACATCTAGGAACACATTTGCACAATGTTTCACTTTAAGACTCATATTTGATTACATTACAATGACATGGCCCTAATACAAGTCAATGGCTAAAACTGGTGAACTTGTGATTCCCAACTTCTCACAAATCATTAACAATAGCTACTGTCACAGACAAAGAGCCACAAAATATCTTATATCTAACTCTGCTACACTTCTGAAGTCTCTTACCTCTAAGGCTTTACTTCTTCACTCCTAAAAATAATTTATGCCTATGGTTTCTAACATGCTGCTCTATATTGTAAACTCTTATTTCAGGGTTTGTAACTCACTCATCTGGCATGGCTTAAAATTTATATAATTTGTAACAAAATCTGTTTCCTACAGAAAGTTTTGTTTGTTTCACTGTTAGAAAAGATCTGTCTATTTTATATGTATGTTTGGATCTGTGTCTGTATGTTTTCATCTGAACATGGAGCCACACAGAATTACTTCAGGCTCAGCTGGTTCTGGAAATGTATTTGACCATTAGATGTTGTTTCTGACTGGTCTTGGGTGCCTGAGTTTGTGTTCCATGTGTCTTGGAGATAGCTCAACTATTGCAGCTAGCTGCCTGGGTTTAGAATTTGCCTCTGGGATTTCTGGCCACTGAATCCAATGCAATGACAGAAATCCATATGTCATTAGGGTATAAATAATATTAAAGTTGTTTTATGTTATTTTACCTTTTTTTTGAAAAACAGCTGAAGGAAGTAGGTATGGTTAAAAATCTGTAACAAAAGGTTAACTTAACACTTATAACTACAAATTGGAATTGTTATGGGAGATAACACATATTTGACCACCATCTTAATTGACCACCACCATTTTGACTACGGTTGGAGAAAAGGGAGGGCATGTGACTTTACTACCATCTTAAAGATGACCACATGGAGTTGGCCTACCAAAGACACAGCAAGTCTCCAAGATATTTTGGGTTAGGATGGATTTTTGTATGATAATTCCTGACCTGTCTTAAAAGCAAGGTTTATGAAAGATAGGATTTAAAACAGTGCTAGTTTAGTGAGATATTAAAGCTGCACCTCCATGCATTCATGTATGGAGATATATTTTACTGGCAGCGAGATTTTGTATTTCTAACCTTGCTTTTAATAACATTGTTAATCTATAACTAGTTTGGTAAACTAAGTCATACAAAACACTGTTTTATTCTATAATGGTGTGCTATAAAAGAGGAAAGATCCCAGTCTCTTTGTAGACTGTGTTTATGAGCTAAATATCTTATCTTGATATTAAAAGATCTTCAATTCAGAAATTCTTATTTCTTAAGGCTCAACTTAACAAGGATAAAGCTATAAAATCCTAATCTTATGACACATACAAGTTAACTGTCATTCATCTCTTAAACAACCAACTTCTTTGATATGTTCAGATGTAGCTTTATATGTGTGTATGTATGTCTCTGTGTGTGTTCTCAAAGTTAAGCCTAAAACAAGTAACTAAAAATAAACAACATTTGTCTAATTTAGATATTCCTAACAGATAATGATCCTCATGCTTCAGAGATCTGAGAATAAGATATTTAAAATGTTTAATAATTTTTATGATAGAGATATGCCAGCTCCTGTCATCCTTATTTCCTCCAAAGAACTGGATGAGCACAGAAGAACTTCCATCTAGAACTTGGACAAACACGACACTGGAGAATTGATTTTCCTATTTTGCTAAGATAAGAAGGCTGGTCTTCTCAAAATCCTACTCCACAGGAAAGTCTGTCAGATCTTCTGGGCCTGGCAGCTGATGACTGATGCTGTCCTGGGACCTTAGCTCTCAGTGATCATGGAGGATCCTTGGGTAGCTCTCTAGGAAGTCAGTAAGTCCCTGTCATTTTAAATAGATTTTAATCTGTTTCACTTATTCTTACTCAGGTGAAATTTATCCTTCTCAGATCTGATGGTGTTTGATGACTAGGGTACTACTGATAGTTCTGTCAGTTTAAAAAACGCTAAGCTACAACCATTTCAGTAGTTCATTATTTCATTAGCTAAATTTCTTGTTAAAAAATACAGACAGCTTTGCCTTGTTCGCAAGCTTCATAGCAAAGTTTAAACAGGTTTCAAATGTAACTTTTATATAAAGGAACACATAAAATGATTTAAGATATATAAATTCAAGTTGTAAAGGTATAAGTAAATGATTTAAGGTATGTAAAGATATTTCAGACTTCCATCCGTTTCAGTGCTATTATTACACTGAACCTCCAGACTTTCAGAATTTTAGCATTGATAAATGGAGTTCTGATAAACTGATAAAGCACTGACTATTTATTACTTAGTCATAAGCTCAATATTTTAAATTTTCTCTGTTGTCTTATAAGTATAGACTTAAAGAGGTATGTTTTATTAGGCTAAAACCAGGCTCACTAGACATAGGAAAAATGCTATTCTTTTTATATCAAAGCCATAGCCTTTGCTATGATACTAAGATGTAAATCTGTTCCATCTGTTTTATAGAGACCTGTATGTTCCAGGGAAAGAGTGCTGCTACTATATTGAGAAATCTGGCCCATAGAACCTAATACTGAGTCACTTCACAAATTGTCTGAAGAATTTCATCAATACAACCAAGGAATATCTGCATTCCATTCTTACTGGCAGTTTTCACTCCTCCAGTCCTGTTCATAGGGCTGGTATTAATAATATATTTTTTCTCCTAGTAATTTACCTTTTCTGCTTCCTCAAGGGACAGATTCCTGAGGTCTCCACAATGGTAATTAACTGAATCCTTAGTCACCCATACTTCTGGCTGAATGTGAGATCTCCGACTCACCGATTCCCCCTCCCTATGTCCTCTCATGCCAACAGGAAGTAGTCAGATTTGCACCAGTACCCATATACCCAAAAAGGTCCAGATGTTCAGTTGGAATGTCCAACTCAGCTCCACTTCTCTCTCTTCAAACCCCACCCTCTCAGAAAAAAGTGCCAAAATGTCCAGTTCTGCATTCCTGTCAGTTGTAGTGGCTCCTCCACTGAAGATGCTAGGTGCCCAACTCCCACCTAAAGTGTTATAATTGGGCACAAACCCAGCCTGTGGAAGACACATCATCACTCAATGCCTACCGAATATTTATGCCCCCTCCTTTAGATTGGTCATGTGATTCTGTGCTGCCTCTTCACTTGCATCTATCTCTGGGGGCTGGAAGAATCATATGGGACCTGTTTTGCCCAGATTAGACCTGTTTTGTTTTTTTTTTTTAATTTTTAATTTCGCTTGATCTGGCTTACTGCATCAACAGAGAACCCTACTATCAGGGTACAGAAAGCCTATTAGATTCCAAGTGTACAAACTGTGTCTAGCCTCAGGGTACTATTTTTATTTCTATTACTCTGATATTGTAAATTCCAGCCATTAGACAGCAGATTGGAAATGAGAAATGATATAGGAGTTATTCCAATCATAAGAAATAAAACACAAGATGGGTTAAGCCTAGCTTGTGCTATCAGTTTGATTTTGTATTTGTTTCTATGTCTAGTTTTATTGTTTTACATGTTGTTGTATCCTGAGGTGGGGTCTCTGGGAGGATGGCATCTAACTCTATGTAGTTGCAGATGAGCTTGGATTTCTGATCCTCCTGCTTCCAGTTCCCAGGTACCAGGATTACAAGCATATACTATGACATGTATCTGTTTTCAATATTTTAAAATAGTGAAGCAGAATACAAACTATGTTTTTTGATATTTTTGTGGGTAGTCAGAAACATTGATTTCACATACAAAATGTTTTAGTGTATTTAAATAACATTGTTTTCTTGGTCTTTGAATTGTTTTGGATTTTTTTTGTTTGTTTGTTTGTTTTTTTGTTTTTTGTTTTTTTTTTTTTTTTTTTTTTTTTTTTTTGCTTTCTGAGACACCGTTTTTCTGTATAACATCCCTAGCTATCCTGGAACTCACTTTGTAGACGGGGCTGGCCTTGAAGTCACAGAGATCCCTCTGCCTCCTGAGTGCTGGAGTTAAAGGCATGCACCACCATCACCTGGCATTGTCCTTGAATTGTTATAAAATGTCAGACTGTATAGTTTATAAAGAACAGAAATTGCTTTCTAATAGTACTAAAACCTGGGAAGTCCTAAGCCCAATGTGCCAGTACACTTCATGGCCAATTTTCTGTTTCCTGTTTCAAAGTGACTTTAGTATCCTCACACAGTGAAAGAGGCAAACAAACTCCCTTGGGCCTCTTTAATAATAGCACTAACACTACTCAACAGAGCTATTGAGCTAATCATCCTCCAACCTCTAATATCACCAGTTTAGGGATTAGGATCTCAACATGAATTTGGGGAGACAGAAACACACAGACCATACTCATTATTTAGTTTAAATATATTCTTATTAACTGTTAGTTATTTTAAACTAAATAATCAAGAAAAGAATGACAAATATATTTTCTTATATATGCTTCTTTTCATATTCTTCTTCTTTACCCTATTCATATACTTTTTAAAATATTATAAGTAAGGTGTGGTAGAATCATTTGGAAGTCTGGGGTGGGAGGGGCTTGGCTTACAGACAAGTCTGGGCTCATAGAAAGATTCCATCTCAAAAAATTTATTATAAATAGTTCTGTAACCTTCATATCATGGGCTATATCTGAGTATTCATGGCATTCACAGCTTTTGAATGCATTACTATTGTAAAATTATTATAGCCACTACCATTGATCCACACATTGAAAAGACAAAAGCAGAGCAGAGGAACACAGCTCAGTGCCTGAGAGAGAAAACACAATCTCTATGCAATTGTGGTTATAGAAAAGCAAAAAGAAAATTGCTGGCCTAAGCAATGATTGTACCACAGTGTAAAGAGATGAGAAATAAATGAAACCATTTCCAAATTCTGGCACATAATTCATTTTTTGAATTAGAATTTTGACAGAGAAATTTCTATTAAGCATGCTTGGATAATTTATAGGACCTATCTTGAGGCCTAAGACCAAAGAAGATATAATTAAAATCTACTATAACAGGTGATTCATGTACTGGTGTCACCATCCTGTGTAAATATAGAAACAATTCCAGTTTGTGGCTGCTTAAATATCAGTTTGTCCTGCAGCATTATGGAGAGACAGGTAAGTTTCCTCTCTTTCTGTTGTTTAGCTCTCAGTAAACAGTCGGAGTTTCATTTTTACTTGTGCCTTTTCCGACCTTACAATATTCATTTGCAAATGTAGCTATTGTTCAATATCATTCACTATGGCATTAGAAATCTACCTTGAGATTACAAACTGCCACTTAGAGATCTTTATATAGTTTCCTCCTCTCAAAAGTGCCAAAAGCATAAAAGGCATCAGAACGTGATACTCTGTGCCACATCACAAATGTTGACTTGCCTATGAAGCCTGTGTGGCCAGAATCCCAAACTATTTGAGATGACAGTTTGGTATCTAAGATGACAAATCTGTCTGCTCATTACACGCAGATATTAGTAAGTTGTATGGTCTGGAAATAGATAAATTGCCAACCAATAGATAAGTGCAACCTCCAAATTCAGGAGTCATTGTGAAGTGACTCCATCTTTGGACTTGCTACCTTGTGATTTTCTGGATGCTTCTCCTCATCCAGAAAAAAATAAAAGAAAAACACCATTCACTTGCTATAAAGCCCTTGGGCATAGCATGACATTTACAACGTATTAAGTATGCATTTCATGTTTATTTATCATGTATTTCATCTGGTTTTAAAAACCTGAATATGCAATCTACAACATCCAAATAAATGATTTGGCATATTTTATACAACACATGTTCAAGTAATTAATTTTTCTCATGGAAATGTCATACCATTTAACTCATAGCTATGAGCCAAATATTTCTGAAGGAGTATGTAATGAATATATGCATAACCACAGATTCCCCTACTAATTCTGCCCTCAGATATAATTTAAAGGGACAGAATTAGTCTGCTATACTCTCATTATCAAATGCCTGATACATAGTAACCTGTCAATAACATGATTGACCCATTTGGCAAATTTTACTACATCTTATGAATTTATGTTGTTGCCTGGTCTTATCACAATCTTACTCTATTACTAAATATAACTATGTGTGATATGTTTTGAGAATACTTGGTTGCCAAGAAATGTAGCAAAAATAATTATGTATACACAGGAACAAGCATTAATACAGAATCCAATGTAGAGTAGGGAGTACCTACATCATTTAGGCTGTTTCTAGGAGCAGGTAACACAAATAAGGCACAAAGTGACTTAGAGGATGAAAATTCATTGTTATGATCAAAGGCAGATCAAACTTAAGGTCTGAAGGCAAACACTTGTTTAAAAAGGTTGTAATCACCAGCTAAGAAGTATTACTGGGGACTCAGTGGTTAAGAACACATACTGTTCTTAAAGAGAACCTGGGCTCCATTTCCCACACCTATATCAGGTGGCTAACAGTCACCTATAACTCAAACTTTCTAAGAATGGACACTGTCTTCTGGCCTCCAGGAGTACTTGCATATATGGTACACATAAATTTATATAGGCACATACATATAATAAACAAATACAAAGTTAAAAATTGTAAATGTAAAGAATCATTCTGCATCAGGACAAAGATTAGGATTCAATGTCTTCTAAACACCACCTCATCAGTCAGCTAAGGAAATGAGAACAGGATGGGAGAATGAGGTCAGTACTCACCAAGTTTTTAATTTTTCAAAGTTTACATTCTTCTCCTTGGTTTGCATGCAGTAAAAACTCATGAAGTGTAGCTTATTACAGGGCTTGGCTGGAGCAATGCCCTAGGTTTGATCTTCAGCCTCAAAAAAGAAGTGAGACCCTGATTTTTGTTTTTATTTGCTTGTTTGTTTTTAAAAGAGAACCCAGTATTTCTCTGTTTCTATTTTAATTCATTCCAGAGTCTCACTATGTATATAAATCTGGCCAAGAATTCACTATGTAACTCAAGAAGGGCTTTAACTTGTAATGATTCTGCTTCAGTACCCTGAGTGCTAGCATCTCAGGTCTGAATCACCTTGTCTGGAATCTCCTATAGGTTCTATACGTTCTTCAGTGAAACTTGATTTGGGAAGGAGAAGAAGGAGACCTGTATCCCCCATCAGTTGTTATTGAAATTAATGTGAGTATATTGGCCGCATCACACAGGGTTCCCACGTCTTCCATAGTTACTTAGCATTTTCAGAAATGACTTTAAAAAGTGACTTAGTGGAATTGAGGAAACAGTTCAATTGAGAAAGTGCTTACATGTGTGATGCCTACTTCACCTGAGGGAACTTCATCGAGGAAGGGCCTGGAGGTTGAGAGACACAAAGATGCGGGTCACTTTTGAGTGAAGAAGTCTTATATACCAGGGTTGCTTTATTCACCTTGAGTAACCTTAGCAGCTCACAAGCAACACCTGGCCTGGGTCAATTTCTTTGTTCTTTGCTAACTTCCTGATTCCCTAATCACAGCACCTGCTTGGGCAACATTCTGATAGTGGAAACAGATCAATTGGTTTTGGTTAACACCACAGGCCATAAATAGTGTTAAGCCCTGAGGGCTGCAGGCCGAACTCCAAGTATCCCCTTTCCTTTTATACAAAAAGGAGATCCAGACTAGGCTTGTCTTAGGTGGTACAAGGAACTCAAAGATTGCATCTTACCTGCCATCAGAGAATTCTGCAGCATAGGGCAAAACCTGTTGTCTTAGGTTGACTACAATCACCACATGTCTTACACATCATTGGCTTGCTAGCCTGTTTTTGATCCACACCTCGCGAGGTGCAGAATCATAGGCAATAGCACAAAGCACATTTTTTTGTGGCCATATTGACTTGGGTTTGTTGCTGGCTCTGTCTTAGGAGCACGATGAGAAGCAAAGCTCCTCCCAGCATTGATCCTGCCCACTTCCTAGTCATCTCCTATGCCTGTAACTAATTGATTGGCAGTCTGGTCTCATACACTGCAATGATCTCTATAGACAGGTGCTGCATATAATTCCCAAAACAACTTTACCTGCTCTTGCAACAAGGAAATCTGCAAGTCAAGCTGTAAGATACCTTGTCTAATATGCTCATTCATTCTATTCTGTGTCTCTAAAGCATTGACTATTCAATGAGGCCCGCAGTGGCTACAGAATGACCAAAGGCAATCCTGACTGCTGCTGCCCCCCACAGAGGCAGTCACAATAGCAGCTGTGGTGATCTTTCTTAGGATGAACCAAGATGAGCTGATCAAAGCATCAAGTGTCTCACTTTTCCAGCAGCCAGTCAGGAGACAGGATTCTTTAGAACATTTCAAACTGCTAGACACATTAGTAGCCTTTGTCACCACAAAGAAAAAAAAGGAAAGTATTGAAAGTTTTCAAACCCAATGCTTGAATTCCAAGAAGCAGTCCCATTAAAACAGATTGCCTCCATAATATCCTTGGCAGGGGCTGTGGCCCATACCACCATAGAGGGGTTAGCTGATATGGAGGATTTGTAATACATTCAGCCCTTAATGGTGGACTGACCAGGTGGTAGTCAGAGTACCCAGGCTAACAACAATTAGCCAGAGGGATGTGACCAGTGTGATTTTGAGACTTATTTATTGGCACAAGTACAATTTTTAAGCCTACAACAGAAGGAGGCGTTCCCCCCAAAGTCAGCAATTGAGGCATACAGAAGTTCAATTCTCCATACTACATAAGACCAGGAGTGGTGGTACATTCTTATAATTTCAACATTCAGAAGGTAGAGGCAGGAGAATTCACTGTTTAAGGCTACACTTGGCTACATAGCAAGTATTAGGCCAGAATAGGCTACACAAACTCTTCTCAAAAGAAAAAAACAGAAACTTGGGCAGAAAATCCTATGTGCAAGGCTTGAACATCATGATTGAATATCAGAGTTAAAAGAAAAAGAAATGGTGGCTGAGTGGGTCATCTCATTGAAGCATCCATTTCAGGACTCAATTCTGCAGGGGGACAAAACAAAACAATGGAAATGTTGACCGAAGCAAAGAGTAAGTTGGGGAAGAAAATCAAGTAGACTTCAGGCTTCATGCTGCAGTCACTTTCTATACAACACAGTATAAGCCTTTGGGTGAGGCTAGAAGGCAATTTTTTTTTTTTGCAGGGCTTTGAAAAAGTCCTACTTTCCATAAATTTCAGAACTAAAACATCAGGGAAAGAAAAGTCACTCATATGCAACAAACAAAAGAAATGGCATTACCTTTTTATTTCTTTAGCTATCCTATATTTCCCCATGCATATGCTATGTAAAATTTTCCTATAAAAAATTGGGTCATTCCTTTCCTGATTTTTTTTGTCAGAATTTGAATTTTTATTACTTGTTTTTTATATGTTTCTCATAAAAAATTGGGTCATTCTTATATGTGACTCTGTGTCCAGCTTTTTCAATGGGTAAGCATTTCCCCCCATGTTATTAAAGTCTTCATAAACAAAAACTCTGTATTTAATATTTTTTAATTAAAGCTTTTTATTTTAACTTTTTGTTGTTGTTAAGATTTTTTGTTTTTTGTCTTTTTAGAGACAGAGCCTAGCTGTATAGCCCAGAGTAGCCTTAACATGTTACAATATCCTTCCAAGTGTTCCGTTGTAGGAGTGAGGTATCATGTCAGCCTGTCTAAACGTGATTATTTTATTAACACATGAATTTCATGTATGACTGTAGTTCAGTACAATATTTGTATATTTCAATATACTGGTCAAATATACCCTCTTTTTCCACCCTTGCCCCCACACCCAGCTTAACCCACAGTACTTACTATTTTATTGAAAAATGATATAATATGACAAAATGGCAGCCTACAGAATGGGAAAAGATCTCCATCAACCCTACCTCTGACAGAGGACTGATCTCTAATATATAGAGAGAACTCAAGAAACTAGACATCAAAATACCAAATAATCCAATTTAAAAATGGAGTTCAGATCTCAACAAAGAATTTTCAACAGAAGAATCTCAAATGGCCAAAAGACACTTAAAGAATTGCTCAACATCTTTAGCCATCAGGGAACAACTCTGAGATAGCGTCTTACACCTGTCAGATCGGCCAGGATCAAAAACACAGATTCTTGTTGTTATTAAATGAAAACCCAAAGCCAGATATCAGGGAAAAGGCTGGAATATCAGAGAGATGGCAGAGACCATATTCAATTCTATCTTCCAACGTCCTCATTCTGGCTTATCATTTCTACAGAATCTTGAACTGTCTGCCTATGCCTTTTAAAATAACCTTTTTTCCGCCCAGTTTTGCTTCTGGGTTCAACTCTACATCATAATTCTAGAGTTAAGATTAAAAGTATGTACTACTATTATTTGATAGTTAGGCCTTGAACTCACAGAAACACAGAAAGATCTCTGTCTCTAGAGTTATAAGATTCAAGGTGTAAATAACCAATCAGTCTTTCCCCTGCTGGGATTAAAGGCGTGCGTTACCACTCTCTGACCCTTGTGGCTTGACTGTGGGATCTGTTTTCTGATATTCCAGACTGATTTATTAAATATAAAATATATCACCACAACCTATGCTGGAAGGAATGTGGAGCAAGTGGAGCACTCCTCCATTGCTGGTGGGAGTGTAAACTTGTACAGCCACTCTGGAACACGTTCCTTAGAAAACTGGAAATCAATCTATCTCATGATCCAGCAATACCACTCTTGGACATGTATCCAAAGGATACACATTCATACCACAAAGATAGTCTCTAAACTGTGTTCATAGCAGCATTATTCATAATAACCAGAAACTGCAAAAAACCTACATACCCCTCAACCAAAGAATGGATTTTTTAAAAATGTGATATATTCACACAATGGACTATTATGTAGCAGTAAAATATTACGTCTTGAAATTTGCAGGCAAATGGATGGGACTAGAAAAGAACATCCTGAGCGGGGTATCCCAGACTGAAAGACAAAGATGGTATCTACTCACTGCTAAGTGGATATTAGACATAAAGCAAAGGATAACCAGCCTACAGTCCACAACTCCAGAGAATCTAGGTACCAAGGAGGACTCTAAGAGAGATATCCATGGATACCCCTAGGGATGGGGAAATAGATAAGATCTCCTGAGTAAATTAGGAGTATAGGGGGAAGGGAGTAAGAGGAGATGGGAAGAGAATATGAGGGAATGGGATGGTTGAGATAGGGGAGGGACAGAGAGGGAGAAAAATGACATAGAACCATTGTGGGGTTAGAGAAAAACCTGACACTAAGGAAATACACAAGAACCCATAAAAATGACCCCAGCAAAGACCTCAAGCGATAGTGGAGAGGGCACCTGAACTGGCCTACATCTATAATCAAATTGATGGCCACCCTAATTGTCATTACAGAACCTTCATCCAGCAACTGATGGAACCAGAAGCAGAGATCCACAGATAAGCACTGGTGGAACTCCCAGTCCAGCTGAAGAGAAGGAGAGATTATGAGCACAGGAATCAAGATCATGATGAGAAAACCTATAGAGGCAGCAGTCCCGAGTTACTGTGAAATCACTGACTCTGGACTGGCATCTGGGGACCCTTCTTGGGACTGAACTAGGCCCTCTGAATGTTGATGACAGGTGTGTGGCTTGGGCAGTTTGTGGGGCTTCTGGCAGTGGGACCATGATTTATCCCTAGTTCACGAATTGGGTTTTTTTGGAGCCTATTCCCTATAGAGAAATACCTTGTTCAGCCTTGATGCAGGAGGGAGGTCTTGGTCCTGCCTCAACTTGATATGCTGGGCTTTGGTGACTTATCATGGGAGAGCTTATCTTTGAGTAGCAGATGGGGGGAAGCTGCGTGGTGAGTGGGAGGAGGGGGACTGTGGTTCGTCAAAATAAAACTTAATTTTTTAAAAAACTGACATGATATAATTCTGTCCTATAACTGCCACAACTGACTTAACAATCCCTTGTTTCTCATTCTTTTAATGGATTTCTTTCAAAATGGATTCTTTCAAAAACCGTCTTTCAACATTTGCAGACCAAAATATATGTATCTACAGAATACAATTCAATGTGTTTTGATAAAGGCAAACATAAGGTAGTCAAGATAAGTATTTCCCTTATCCCTCACTATGTACTCATGTCTCTTTCCATTCAGGCCTCCATCTCCCTTGCAACTACTGTAGGCTTTTATCATACAGATTTGTTTGATCTATTCTTGAACTTCATGTAAGTGCTATTGTGTAGTATATACCTTTTTATGGCTGGCTTCTTTTTCAATACAATAATTATTTTGAGAGTCACCCACAATGTGTATGTCACCAGTCCATTCCTTTTCATGGCTAGTAATATTCTCCTGTATAGATATACAGAAATCTGTCTCTTTGCTCAGTCACCAGCTGATAGGGATTTTAGTTCCTTCTGATCTGAGTTTGGTATGAGTAGTATTTCAAATCAATTTTAATGGATGTTTAATAGTAGTAAATGAAAGGTGGCCTAGTAATGATCCCCCCCCTTGTTCCTCTCTTATTTTTTGTTTTCATCTTCGTCTTCTTTTTTGAGACAGCCTTAGTATGTAGCACTGGCTGGTTTCAAAGGCCTGTTACTCCTGCCTCAGCCTCTCAAGTTTGGATATTACAGATGTTTACCATCATATCTGAATTTCTTTTAGCTTTGTATGTTTATAGGTGTTTTGCTTTCATAATAACAACTGCACCAAGTACATGCCTTGTTTCTTCAGAGCCTAGAAAAAGGTACCAGATCTCCTAGGACTGGAGTAGAATGTATCAGGCCATCATGTGGGTGGTAGGAATCCAAAAGAACAGCTAGTGCTTTTAATTGCTGAACCATCCCTCCAGTGCCTATTTCGCTCTGTTAAGGGAATATACAGAAGCTGGGTGTATGGCTCAGTGCTAATGCACTTACATTGCAAAGTCCTGGCCAGGGTCCACAACAGTGGAGAAAGCAGGGGAGTGCAATTCACAGACTTCAGCCATGGTGGAGGGGAAGAAGATGAAAAGTGAGAACAAAGGAACTTTTGAAGAAGATAACCCAAGGGGAAAATTAATTTTAAATAAGAATAGAAAAGAAGAATTAAAATTTGGCAAAAGAGAAGCAATAAGCATCAAACATAGAGGTTTGGATGAGAGCATTCTGTAAGGAGAGCCAGGATGCCTTCTCATTTAAACACTACATGTTGTTTCTGTTCCACACACCCTTAACTGAGACCCTGGTTGAATCTAGGACACAAACTTGTGGGAGACTGGCTATAACATGGTCACACCAGACAAAAACCTGTGCTGTGCATCAAAAAGGCAAGGTGGTTCTCTCTCTTTCTCTTCCTTCCTCCCTCTCTTTGTCTTCCTATATCTGTCTCTTTCAGGTGTGTGTGTGTCTGTGCCTGTTTCTGTGTGTGTATCTGTCTGCCCATCTGTCTACAATTATGTGGAAATCTTCTCAATGTCAAGAATTCGGACTTATGGTGCCTGCATGGGTTATGACCCAGAGAAAGACCTGAATACACATTAATATTTTCTGATTTTGTGGGAAATTTTACATGTCTTCAAGATAGAAGGACACGAGGAAAGGTAAGCTTTCCAGATGTCTTTGAGTTACTGATCTAATCCAGAGCCTTGCACAATGTGGTGGTATGGAAAAATGGCCCCCATTTACTCAGGGGTTGGCATTATAGTGATGTGGCCTTGTTAAAGTTGGTGAGCCTTGTTGGAAGTGTGTCACTGGGAACTTTGAGATTTCAGAAGCTCAACCCAGGACTAGTCTTTCACTGTTTCTTCCTATTCCCTGCAGATCAAGATGTAGAACTCTCAGCTACTTCTCCAGCACCAGGTCTGCCTGTCTGACACCATGCTCTCTGCCATGATAATAGACTAAACCTCTGAACTGTAACCCCCACCCATAATTAAATATTTTCCATTATAAGACTTTCTGTGGTCATAGTGTCTCTTCACAACAATAAGATCCAACTAAGACACACAATGAGCAACTTCCAGGGCCCTGATGTCTTAAAGAGATTTTTTTTCAGGAACTAGGGTACAGTGATGCATGCCTGTAATCCCAATACTTGGGAGGTTGAGAGAGGGTGATTGCCATGAGTTGAAGCCAAGTCAAGACTCTCGTCTCAAAAACCAAAACAAATGGAACTTGAGGAAGTTAAAAGCACTTATTATTCTGGTAGGGGTGCAAAGGACCCAAGTTCAGTTCCTAGCACCCAAATGGCAGCTCACAGCTGCCTGCAATTCCACTTTCAGGAGTTCTGACTCCCCCTTCTGACCTCTATGGATTCCTGCAGGCATGTGGTGTGCATAAGCGCACACAAATGCACAAAAATAATAAATGAAAAGTATTAAATGGAAACAAAGAAACACACATACATACACAGAAGGAGAGGGAGAGATTCTCAAACTTGCTTTTTTTTTTCTTTTAGTGATGTTACTGTCATTTAAACACAGTGTTCACTTTTCTGTTAAAGCCAGAGAAGAGACACAAAAACAACTCAAGGAAACTGGAGGAAAGAAGGACCTGGAATCTTGTAAGGAGCACAGGAAGACATTATTAATAACATTCTATGGGCTTTATGTCATTCTTACCTCACTATGAGTCTCAAGTTAATTGAATGATTAAAACTGAAAAGAGAGAGAGAGAAAAAGGCCACAGATGCAAATACTGAAAAATGGAGAATGTTTATTTGGTCCATAAATCCCAGAGGGAAAGGCTAGGGCTGTAGCTTAAGGGGAAAGTATATATTTAACATTTGCAAAGCTTTGGGTTTGGGTTCAGCCTCCATCACAGCACACAGATACACACACACACGCACACGCACACGCACACGCACACGCACACGCACACACACACACACACACACACACACACGCACACCGCCACCACCAGGGAACATAACCTTGAGAAAGACAGTGCAGTTTACAAAAAAAAATTGATTGTAAAAGAGGAACGATGTCTTAATGTGGGAACTGTAATCAAATATATCTTGATGCACTTAGAGGAATAAAAGTGCTATTTGAAGCAGCATTATTATTTATTCCTTAAGGGAAATAGTGCAGCTTCACAATTAAAACACACCTAAACAGAAATGGGGGTAACTAATTTCACAGTAACTGTGTGTGGATCTCAAAATACAAACCAAATCTCACTGGGGACAGGGTGAGATTAACACTGCATATACATGGGCCCCACAGGGACATGACATATTCTTCTTACTTCTTCAAATTCCCAAAAGTTTAGGTCTTCAATTAATTATTGGGAAAATCTCAAATAGTGTGTATGAAGATACAGGATCTGCTTGGATTCAGAGCATGAGTTAGAATACACATTTACCCTTCCAGAGACTTGCTGAAGTCAGAGGTTGTGATGCATAACTAATATTCCAGCACTTAGGTTACTGAGGCAGAAAAGTTGTTGTGAGTTTAAGGATATTAGCCTGCCCTATTCAGTGAGTTAAAAGCCAAACTGAAATACACAATCAAACCTTATTTCAAATAAAACATGAACTAAAAGGAAACAAAGGGAGATAGAAACAGACAGACAAATAGACAGAGACAGATATACAGAGAGACAATGAAAAGAGTAAGTTCAAATTTTCATCAATTCAATGCCTTTAGAAAATCAGGTTGGAGCAGGGAGTGTTTCAAATTCAGGTGTCTAAGATAAATTAGGACTATGTGTGGGAATGAAAAGGGAAAAAGTTTATTGAAAAGACCATCTGTGAATTGGAATCCTGGAGAGGCCAAGCTGGGAAGACAGTGAGTTTGAGATCAGCCTGGTATATTATCTAGACCTTTTTAGTTATTTTTGTCCTGTAGTGTTGCTTAACACTCACAACCCTGTGGGATAGTGTATGATGGTTATTCTCCCCAGGCTGAACAAGGATTAACTAAAAACCCAAAACAGAGGCTACATACATGAGGGATTTCTGATTAATTTGAAGTGGGAAGATACACTTCTAATCTAGATCTTTGAGGTAGAAAGACACATCTCTAATCCCGATCTTTAATCTATATCTAATCTCGCACACTCCTGTTGAAAGCATATATAGGGACATGGAAGAAGGAAGCCTTTGCTCTTTGCCTGCTTGTCCTTAACCTTGCTAGACAGTCCATTCATTCACTGGCATTAGAACCTACTTCTTTGGGATTCCAGCCTATATTGAAGACCAGCCGAGACCTTCAGCATCATGGATTGAGAAATTCCTAGTTTCTTGGATTTTCCAACAGAGATAGCCGTTATTGGGTTACCTGGATCATACCAGGCCTGCAGTCCAGAGGAATTTTCCCATCTGTGGTCCCACTGCCACTTATAAAATAATTAGACAAAGGCTTATATTAATTATAAACTGTTTGGCTTTTAGCTTAGGCTCATTATCAGCTAGCTCTCACAACTCAACCCATTTCTATTAGTCTATGTCTTGCCACATGGCTAATGGCTTTACCTTTGTTCCATTACATCTTGCTCCCTTGGACAAAAGCTCACAGCATCTCTCCTGATTCCACCCCCCTTCTTTGTCTATGCTTGGTATACCCACCTGCCTCTAAGCTGCTTCGACATGGGCCAAAACAGTTCCAGTTCCTTTATTATCAAATGGTAATTCACAGTGTACAGAAACACATCCCATATTACATAGGGCTTCACAAAGAAGTAATCTGATACTTGGAGTATATATAGAACTTGGCCTGTGCCATACAATTGGAATAGAAATAATGTATCTGACTCTACAAAGCCTGGACAGGAAGCACTGGTCACTCACTGTCACTTTTCTATTTCTGTGATAAGGCATACTAATGAAAAGGAACTTGAAGGAGGAAAGAGGAAATAATTTAATTAGCATACTTCTATGTCATAGTTTATCACTTAAGGAAGGTCTGGGCGGGAACTGAAGCAGAGACCATGAGAGAATACTGCTTATTCCTCTTGGGTTGCTCAGCCTACTTTTCTATACAACTTAAGACCAACTTTCTTGAGTTGGCACCACCCACAGTAGACTGAGCCCTCCCCACTCAACTAACAATCAAGAAAATACCCCTACAGGCTTACCCACAGATCAATCTTGGGGGGGGGGGCAATTTTCTCCATGGAAGTTCTCTCTTCTCAGATGACTCAAAAATGTGACAAGTTGACAAAAATTCAAGGAACACAACCAATTCCTTGTCAGCTTGATGCACAAACACATTACTATTAAGTTCTAACCTTTATTTGCTTGTTTATTTTTAAGATCTCATGCTTTTATCACAATATAAAACACAGTATAATGTAAGTCCCCAGACCTTTAAAAAATTTAAACACTAAAAGCTTAAAGTCCCATTAAAATTTCCAAAGTTTTGTAACTTTAGGCTACTGTAAAATTAAAAATAAAACAAGTTAAATACTTTCTTATTCCCAGAGGGAGGAACTAAGGACAGTCATAATCAAATCTAAGCAAAACCAAAGCCAACAGTGTAAATAACTAAGTGTTCAACATCTTGAACTCATCATCTTCTGGGTTTCCTGAGTCTAGCTTTGTCATCTGCAGCACACAAAGCTTGCCTTACAGACTCAGGCTGGTACAACTCTACAGCTGCTGCTGTCCTTGGTGGTCATTCCACAGTACTGACATCTCTAATAGACTGTGGTCTCCATTGAACCTTCACCACTGTCTTTTTCTGGTCTCTCTTAAAGGATTCTTGACATGATATCAATCCTCAGCTTCTTTCTATGACCCCTTCAATTTAGTTTTCATGCAACCTAAATGAGTACCATGTGTAAGACTTTCATACACTGCCAAGTTTCATAGCCAATTTGAGATGTCCCTAACTCTCTGTGGACCACAGTTTCTGTGTGCTAACCCTGAGGAAATTCTCTTCAAGAAGATTTCATCTCAGAGATGCCAATCTTATTAATTGTGGCTGACTTTTCAGGACTAGCTGAGCGGCATCAATTGACCCAGTATGAGTAAAGCAAAGGTTTTACTTCAGTAGTGTTGGTATCTTAATTCCAGATGAGTCTTCAGCCCTATCTGACCCAAACCACATATCCTTAATACAAAATATCATATGAATATAGTTAGTATTAGTAATTGCTGGCAACTTACTAAAAAGGTTAATATTTAATAAGGGGAGTATAGGGAAGCATTCACTGATACAAGAGACTAAACAGTCTCTAGGTTCCTGTCAAGCTGGACTAGTTAATGAGGATGAAGCTCAGGGTGTCAGGTCCTCCATCCAAGAACACAAAAGAGAAAACAGGAAGAAAGGGTGGGTGTACATGCACCCATTTTTAAACTGGCTCTCTAACCATGCCCCAAACACTGGGGTTTCAAGACCTAAAGGACATGTGTCTAGGTCAAGGTGATAGTGCCTGCTCTACACCACACATGGATAGTTCTAACTTATTGTCTTTATTTCCATCTGAAACTTGACAAGCCAGGCCTCCATCACCTGCATCTCTCTCAGCAATCATATCTTCCAAGTTCCTGTAACAGCTCAGTAAGTTCAAAGCACTCATTGGCCTTTGCAGTCCAAAGTTCCAAAATCCTTCTATATTCTTAACCAAAACAATATGGCAATGACCTTTTACTGAAATGCTCCATGATTCTGGTACCAGCTTCTGTCCTGGTTTGCTTTATATGGCTGTGGTAAACACCATGACCTTTGTGGCCAAAGCTGAAGGTGGGAATCTGGAGGCGAACACTGAAGCAGAACTGTGGAGGCACACTATTTAGTGACTTAGTCACCATGAATTGCTCATCCTTCTTTGTATCCAGCTTTGGATCATCTTCCCAGGGTTGATAGCTGAGTTCTCCCACATCAATAATTAATCAAGAAAATGTCCCATCAAGTTACCCAGATAATTCTAGGTTACGTCATTGACAAAAAACTAACCATCACACTTGCTTTTCTGTACCATGTTTACACATACATTTTTCATTTGGATTTTTCCAGAACCAATTTTGAGATAAGTATTGGAAAGAGTAAAGTTCAGAGGTGATCCTAGGAAATGCTGGAAGGGGAATGGAAAAAAAGGAAGCAAGAAAGGAGAATAGTCAAGGGGGAAAGTTATTCCTTGTGTGCTCTGTGTAAAAGGGAACTTTAGAAGCTGAGGTATCTCCCTGGCAAAACAAGGATTTGATATATTCACACTGTATCTGGTCCTATCCCTTATTGGTTGAAGGCTGCTGGGTTGAGATGGGGTGATAAGGCAAGGGACACTGATGAAAAACCTGGCTTTCACGGTAAAAGACTAGGAAATGAAGATACTGAAAGTAGAGGGTTGGTATTGGCTGAAGTGGTTAGAGTGAGGACAAATGACATACAGAATCTGGTGGACCTTGGGCCTCTCCGTGGCATGGGGTTGGATGGCTAACAAGTATTTAGCACAGAGACTTAAGTGCTTGACACTTATTCCTGTATCCCCAATCTTATGTGAGATGGGCAGGGGATGCAGGTGCCATCAAAGGGTCAGAGTAGAAACCACTGTAAATGTTGTTAAATTCTTTTAAACACAAAAATCTTTGTAGGGCTCACAGCTACCCATAAAATAATTGATGAACTCACCATCTTAAAAAAAATACTTTGGAACTATTTTTTCCTTTCAGTACTAGGTATTGAATCCAGTGCCTTGCCTACACTGGACAAATGTTTACCACTGAGCTGTATCCACCTACTGCTTGAATCTTAAGTATACCCTAAATGTTCATTTGTTAAAGGCCCCAGATCATTCTGTTTGGGAGTAAGTTGGTGGAACTCTTGGAGATAGAGTCCCTTGGCAGGTCTTCAAATTACTGGGGATAGTCCCTTGAGGGAGACAGTAGAACATCAGCCAAATTCTCTTGCTATAAGGTGGCTTTGTTCTTCTGCATGCTTTTACCATACTGTTTTGTTTGTTTGTTTGTTTTGGTACAAGCCCAAAGCCATGAAATCCATTAGTTACTACTCATTGAAATCTCCAAATTTCTAAGCCTAAGTAAGTATACTTACTATTAAACGGATTTTTCTCAGGTTTTATTATAAGTGACAGAAAACCGGATAACACGGATGAACAAAAACAAAGGACAGGGTTATAACAGAAAAGTGCACTTATTCTTCCAGATGCTGCATTACAGTCTTTTCCTCTGTATGTTGCACAACATAATACAAGGCTCCCAAGTCTCTTAGCAATTAACATGTATCATTAAAATCTTATCCACAATTACACTCTCCATTCTAAATTGTAGTTGCAAGGTTTTTTTTTCCTGGTCTTTGCATTGCCTGAACACATAAGTACTTCAGAGACCCAGAGAATACACAACCCCACAGGGAATGTGTTATCCCAAATCACACTGAATATTTACTGATAAGGTGAAAATTTAAAATGAATCTTTGAGGGTGATATTTCTTCACACTGAAACACAAATTCACAGTTTGGTGAGCTGTTATTGTTAGTTTGGTCAATGTGTCTATTTTAGTAACAGAAAATTGGCCTTGAAAAAAGCCAAGGAAGTAATGGGGCACAATACCAGGGTGAATGAGTCTGTTGGAAGCCATCAGAGTCACCTCTGAGCCATGGATATAAGGACATTTTCAAACAAATCAACTGTTCCTGTTTTTCTTAGATTATCTGTAAGAAAACTGAGGGTCCTAGCACTAGAATACACAGATCTAAATGTACCATTTTTGATGTGGTGATATAGCCTAGTTGGAAAACCCTTGCCAGGGCATGTGTGAGGCACCTGGGTCCGTGGATTTTATTACCAGCACTGAAAAATGGGAAAGGGACATACTCATATTTCTTGAGTCCAGCTCTTTCTGGGATTGAGCTATTCTGCTCTAAAATATCATCTTGATAACTTTGAAATTCTCCTGAAGACTTAGGAACATCAGTAAGTCTATGAAACAACTTTTTGGCCTGAAAATTATATGAAAGTCATTTAAACATGAGGTAGTCATGGCCCTAAAAGATCTCTGGTCCGTAAAAAATATTTCTTTCATGCTGTATTTATCCTGTGTGGACAATTTTATGCATTATGGATCATATTTGATGTGCTGCTTCATAATATTATAATTATTGAACAACAGAGGATAGATATTTCAGTGTCAAGCATGAGCAGTTAACATTGTAAAGGCTCTGTAGTCCATCCATTGTATATACTTTTTTTTTTATCATCTCCCTTCACTTTTCATAGACCCTGAAGTCCCCTACTTTTTCCTTCTCCAAACTCCTCTCCACAGGGTCTCACTATATATCTCAGGATGTCCTTGGGCTCTTGGTTTTTCTGCCTTAGCTTGCCAAGTGCCAAGGTTATAAATGCAGGCCAACATGACTGGAATTTTATGTTTTATTTTCTCCTGTGGTAAATAATACCCATCACAATTTCAGCCTATATTTCAAACACTATTCTACACTATACCTTATAATAGTATATCTTATTATGGATTTAATTCTCATAGCAAGACTTGAATTAAATATTATCATTAGATATTTTGGTGTGCAAACATTTCTGTTGCTGGTGATTGAGCCTAGAGCCTTGCACATACTAGACAAAATTTCTACCACAGAGCTGCACCCACAAACAAATGTTCTGATTACAGGTGAGGAGCTGAGGGAAAGGAGGTTGATAACTTGACCAAAATTAGTAAGCAGCTACTCCATGTATTTTGGTCAATATTACATTTGACCAGTAAGGGCATCTACTGAATGCTTTCAATTTCCTGTATGTTGTCTTGAATACAGAAGAGATCATCTGCCAGACCTGTCAGGTTAAGTTGGCAACTCAGTGCCAGGAGGTACTTGCTTTTAGGTTTCATGGAGTATGAGAAGACCCCCCCCCCTTTCTTAAAGCCACTGTGATTGTGATTCTCTGTAACTTCCAGGTGAAAGCATTTCTATTTGTTACACTCCCCCTTTCCTCTGTTCTTTTTCTCGTGCTGATGATGTAATCTAGGACCTTGTGCATTTAGGCAAGCTCTCTACTATTGAGCAACACCCTTAGCACCAAAATGGATATTTGCAGCCCAGTAAATAGGACTCTTGATAAAATGTAGTCCCTGGAGTTGGACATGTGAGGATGTTCTTCCTTGAAGTTGTAGTAATTATACAACAATAATATATGGTTGCATAATCTGGATTTCTGGAATAGGCAAGGGCACTTTATAGTAGAAGAAATAGAGTAGTCATTTCTTTTGAGAATGGGGCTAAGGACTAACTAGGAAATAGTATAAAGAGACTTTCTGAGGCGAAGAATGTGGTTCAATGGTAGGGTACTTGACCAGTGTGCATCAGGCCATGGGATAGATCCAAGACACAACAAACTGAAAATGAAAAAAAAAATTTGATGTCTTGATAGGAATTGGGGTTACAAAATGGTAGATATTGCAATCAGATTGTTCCCTGCTCTAAGTTACTGTATATTCTGTAAAGCAGAAGGTCTCTGGATATGTCTTGTTCTTGGTAAGTCCATTTTATAAGTAGCATCTGGCTTTGTTTTGAGCATAAATGCAGAGGTAAACTAACTTTACATCATTGTGCACATAAGCACTATCACCATCCATATGGTACAAACTGATAACTTATTCTTAGAAGTAAGAAGTGTCATCTGGGACTGGAGAGATTGCTTAGTGATTAAAAGCATCAGTGCCCAAAAGCATTGGATTTTCTTCTGAAGGACTTGGGTTCAATTTCTAGCACCCACATGGTGGTTCACAACTGCCTATAACTCTGGTTCCAAGAAATCTGTTATTTTCTTTTGTTCTCTGTGGACATCAGCCACACAGGTGGTATACAGACATACATGCAGGCACTCCTACATATACATTAACAAATAAATATTATTTTAAGGATTATTAAAAAGAAGAGAAGGTATCACTTTATAAACTTACCAAAATAGATCAGGGCCATAGGAGTCTATCAAAACCATATTAGAAAAAGCCAGGACTCCAAAGTTATGAAACACATCAAACTAAGGAAGGGTGCAAGACTCTCACCTGGACCCCATAAAGTAGAGGGTACCTAACACTGCACTGGTGAAAGCTGCCACAAAGGCTGCTAAGTTAAACAAACATATATATTTTGACAGTATCTTGTCTTTGAAATTTGTGTCTAAGGATATATTTCTTTGGAAGAGAGGTTCAGCTTTTGTTTCCACAGAAGATGAGAACCTGTGGATTGCTTCTAGGCTATTATGGTTTCATCAACCAAGACCACCTGAAAATTCTCTTTTGGAAAGAGATGGTCACATCAGCTTCAGGGCTGCAGACTAAGATGATCCAGTCCCAAGAACCTATAAGATTGCTAGCACCCCTCAATCAGCAGAAAGTAATAATGGAAAGCTATGCTCAAATTCCCAAAATATTGTTTATGTTAGTTCTCATTATGATGGTTAATAGTCATAGTCAATCTCTTTCTTAGAAAAAGGAGGATTTGATATAGGAATGATTAAAAGAAATATATTATTAAATTTAATCTAAAAATCAGCTGTTAATCTCAAAATATTTTAAATTGGTATGGATCAATAAACTAATATTGATACAAATTAAAGGTCAATGATGTTATGCTGTATATATATTTCTACTCTTGTTTAAGGTATTATGTTTATGCAATTCCTTTGAAATTGTAATATGTAATTAAAAATGTAGATTAATAGTCATCTGTGATAACCAAACTTAAAGTCATGTTAGTTAGATTATTTTTTAGGTGTACAAAAATATACTTCAATTAGATAGGCAATCTGTGAACACCTCAAAGACCTACAGAATATGACATTTAAAATATTTAAAACTTTTATGGACAGTGAGACAAGTCTGCTCCTGACAGCACAAGACTACTTCAAGATGGGCATTGAAGAAACTCCATATGGAGTTTACTTTCTTTGTGGCAATGGTTAGTCACTAGACAAGAAACTGTTCTTGTATTGACTGCTTAATAGTATGCTATATAAACTGGACATGCAGGTTCCATACGAATGTGACCTGTGAACTTTGGCAGAACAAGCCTAGTTGGTTCTTCAGGTTCCTGCTTCCCAGAGAAAACTGTCAGATATTCTTCAGGACACAAGGAGAAGCAAATGACAAACTATGCCAGAATGGGCAGAGCAGTCCTTTAGATTTCCTGCTTCACTGAAATGTTTGTCAGAGACTCTGGGCCTGTAGGCTGAAGATGGATGCCCCAATGTTACAAAGGAACTTTGCGTGACTGTCCAGGCAGACAGGTGTTATCTCTGTCATTTCTAGATTTTGAAAGTTGCTTATACTTCCTGTTTACTCCAGTAATATTGTATCTTTCTGTGGTGTTTGATGTAGTTGAAGATTAGTTATAGGTATAGTTTTTCTTAGTTATTTTAAAAGGTATTTTAGTTATGAAACTTTAGACTCACAAGGATAAAGTAGATAATATTTTCTTGAATTTTGTTAAATATAAATAGACTAGATATTGTAACTATAATTCTTTCTTGATAGCTGTTTTGCTTTATGTAATTTTGCTATGTTGAAATTGAAACCTTCCTTTTCGATTATACAGGAAAGGGAAAGTGATGTGGAAATGACTTTCTGTATGCTATGAATATCATTCTTTAAATAAAGAAACTATTTTGGCCCATAGCAGACACTATAGGAGTAGGTGGGGAAATCAGAGCATAAGTAGGAGATGGAGGGTGAAGTCAGACAGAAATCCAGCTGCCCAAGAATCAACATGTAATGAAATAGGTAAGCCTTAGGCCACATAGCAGGGCAGATTAATAGAAATGGGTTAAGATAAAAGAGCTAGCTAGCATATGCCTGAGCCATAGACCAAACAGCATGAAATTAATATAGGCGTCTGAATTATTTGGGGAGGGGGGAGCCTAACCAGTGGGGGGTGGAGCAAGCAGGTCTGAACTGTGGGACTAGTATGGGCCAGAACCTTCATGTTACAAGCTCTCTGTCTCTTCTCTATTGAAATGTCTTTGAACCCCCATTAGCCATGTTTTGCAACTTCTTTTGTAACCTAATATAGACATATATATAGAGACAGAGAGACCATTGACAGATGTAAGTGCTTTGTGATATATAATGTAATATGAGAGTTAATATTAGTAATCAATATTAGAATAAAAGAACTTGTATTTGCCAATAGTCAGTTATCAAAGGAATGTGAAAGTACTTGGAAAATTGCTGCCAACAAACCTATGACATGTGAACTTATTATTATCCAATGAATTCTAATATTGGGGGAATGACATAAACAGCCATCTCTGTTTCTGGCATAGTGCTCTCATGACAGTAGGCATTTATCAAAATTCAGTGAGTGGATATTATAATTCTGTGAATTTCATTATATATCAGTTTTATGTCATAATAATAAAAGTCTAGAAATAAATATGAAACTTCAGTAAATGACATGTACACTTACATACTTGGGGGTGTCCTCTTTACTTTCAACTGCATCAAAACCTAAGATGGAAGATCACATCCATTAACATGGCTATTAATATTTTTAAATAAAGAAACAACACAGTAACCGGTACTGATGAGAATGTGTAGAATTTAAGCCATTGTGCACTATTGGTGGGAATGGAAGATGATGAAGGTGCTATGGAAAACAATATGATGGCTTCCCAAAACATTGACAATTTGGCTTTGCAGGAGTGCACACATAGTGGCCTACATAGTGATAGCTACATAGTGAGACCATGCCTTGACAAAACAAAACAAAACAAAAAATTGAAAATCAAAGTACCTTGTAATATAATGATCTCATTACTACACATACACTTATGCTAAATTCTACCTTTTCAATTAGCTGGTGTATAGGCAGAGGCTTTTTCATCCTGCTTGGTCCAAATGCCTATTCCGAAATAATTGATTCAGAGGCTTAATATTAATTGCAAACTATTTGGCCTATGGCTCATGCTTATTACTAGCTACCTTTTACATCTTAAATTAACCCATTTCTATTAATCTATGTATCACCATGTGGTTGCTGGCTTACTAGACCTTCACATCTCACTTTCTTGGGAGGTTAGCTGCTGTTTTCTAGATTCTACCCTCTTCTTCCTGTATCTGTGCTTGAATTTCCTGTCTGGCTCTATCCTGTCTTGCTATAGCCAAAGCATCTTTTTTATTAACCAATGGTAATACATATTCACCATGTACAGAAACATATCCCACATCTCTGGTGGAGTTTGTCTCCTACTCAGATCTTCAGTGATACAACAACCTTGTTTGAAATTGCAATAGAAACTTACAAGGGTCTATATTACATGTGGTATACTTGGTTAATTATCTTCCTTACACCAGAATGGAGGCTGTTTGCAAGCAAGTGTTTACTTTTTGCTTATTGCTATATCATAGATACTTGTTAGTGTCTGATATATAGTTGAAAGTTAATAATTGTCTAGTCATCTATAATGTGTAGGGAAAGGAAGGTCTGCAAGATCCACAGTTACAGCAGGAAAATTTAATTCAGTTTATCATCACAGAAAATGGAGACTACAGGCTGAGAAAATAAACAAATCTCTCCACCTTCTTACAAAAACTTCAACTAGGATATTCTGGAATTCACAGAGCAGTCATCAAGACAGCTTAGATATGCTGGTTTTTATTCTTTCCTTCTTCCCTGCCCCTTCCTCCTTTCCTTCTCCTTTCTTCCTCTCACTCTTTTGTTTCCTTGTTTGTTGCTGGTGCTGGGGCTTGAGTCCAAGGCCTTTTGTGCAGAAGCCCAGAGGTACCCTAACATTGAGGGTTGAGTTATGCCCTCAGCTCTGTGTGATCCTTTTGAACCAGAGAATATTTTAAAATTTTACTGTAGTGGGGCCATGGGAGGAGTCTCTTCTTGAAGATTATAAGAGTTGTAAACATTAAGAGACTTCTTTTCTCTCTCCAATATTGTAGCTACCCTCACTTCCTCCAGTGGGAAGTGATTAGCTCAGAGCATTGCTCTTCTATCTAGGATATCCAAAGCAATGACTCTCAGAAGAGGAAGACAAATAACAGCCTTACCTGTTGAACACATCTATCACTTTTCCAAATCTCTTTGCTCCTAGGGTCAGCAAATCAGAATGGCCCTTGGGGCAGAGTAGATGCCAATAATTTTAATAAGTTTCTAAAGTAAAATAGAAAAGTCTCTTACTTAATTGAGAATCAGTGGGCAAAGGAAATACTCAATGTTAATCATTGAAGGTTAAAATATATACTCCTGGCTAGGTGTGGTAGCACATGCCTGTAGTGGCAGCACTGGAGAGTGGAATCCTGAAGATCAGGAACAAGATTCATTGAGAAAAGGGCAAGGGAACAAAAAAAATCACATATGACATGAAAATGGAAAAGAAACGACTGAAATTGGAAAGGCACAAAGGAGAAAGCAGGGATGAGAAAGAAGGAAGACAAAGAAATAATAAACACCCCCTTACAAGAGAGAGAGAGCTGCAACTGCATTCCCCCACATCCATACCTCTTACAGCAATCAGGATAGAAGGCCCTGAATCTTGCCTGGGCAAAGCAGTAGAGTTGGCCCTGGTGATGTGGGTATGGGTGGGCTGAATCTGAGGAACAGGAACACTGACCTCAGACCTCACTCCTTTCTGCAGGTTGCATTGGGTGAGCTAGTGAGGCAGTGCTAGAGCTAGAGAGCTTGCCCTAATGATAAGGATGAGGGAAAACTGGTGCTGGTGGGCCAATCAATCCAGCTACCACCTAAGACCAGAACCGGGGTTGTGAGTTAGCCCACCCCAACATCCACCAAATCTATGAATTGTTGGAACAGGTGAAGGTGGACAAACCTACAGAATCAAAACTGAAAAATCTCCATGACACAGGACAACAGCAGGATATTCAAGAGAAACCCCAGTGAGAGCCCATGGTGTAGCAGAAACAAGAGGCCTCAAACCAGATCAATGACTCATGGCAATGAACACTTAGAAGATGAATAGACTAAAGGGTAAGCTGTGTGATTTAATGGGCCACATCACAGCTTCCATGATGAGATTCTTATCCCTTTAGTTGTTGTTTGCTCGTTTGTTTGGTTTGGTTTGGTTTTAGGGAAGAGGTTGCATAGGCAGAAGGTACATCCGAGGGGATGGGGCGATAATTGGTGGGATTGAGATGCATGATGTGAAATCCACAAAGAATCAATAAAAAGCTAAATAAAATAAAAAGAATAAAAATAGAACTGGGGGCTGGATGAAAAAAAAAGGAGTAGTAGGTCAGTGAAAGCAAACTGAGAAGAGAACAAGAAAATAATGGGAGTGTGAATATGACTGACATGTTGGAAAGTGGCATAGGAACCAATTGTACATAATTAACATCTGCTGATAGAAGCTAAACCACAAAGAAACAATAAAAACAAAATAAACAATAAATAATAATTCTTTTTGTTAAAATGCCATGCCATGATGAACTCCTTTGTAAGCTTTCATTATATTTAAATAGATGGCAAAAGTAAAATTTCAAATATTTTTTTAAAAAATTACAACAAAAATTTAACAGTATATAAATTTCTGTCAGTTCTTTATCAATTTTTATAGGATTGTCAGTAATTATTTAATTTTAATATTTATATGAAGATGTGTGCTTGTATAAATGTTCAGGAATATGTTCATGTACGTATAAATGCCAGAGGTCAACATCAGGTGTTTTCCTCAGATGCTTTCCATCTCATGCTTGCACACAGCAAGCACTATACCCACTGAGCCAAATTCCCTGCCACTCTCAGTTACTGCTTTTGTAAGTGATCACCCATGGGTTCTAAATGTGATATAGCTTAAGACTTACAAGAAATGAGAATGTCATTAGCTATGGTGCCAAAGATAGCAGTGAACTTTTTTCAATAGTTTTTGTTGTATCTGTTGAAAATTTAACTGTCAATTCAGGGGATTAAAGAGTGTAGGAAAAATTAAAGTGTACGAGAAGCTAAATTTTACAAATATATTGAAATATTTGTGTAGCAGGTTTTTTTTTTCAGGCCAACAACCAGCTCCCAAATCTTATGCTTGTCCTACTAGGTCTTAGAATTGAACCTGCTTCTCTTCATCTACATTTTGCCTCAGAGCTTTTTTCTTTCTTTCCTTTTGTATACCTTACTTTTACTGATTCTGCTATGTGGTTGGCTGGTGGCTGCCTGGCTTCTGACCTGGGTGTGTCCTTCTCTCTCTTACTCATTCTCCCTCTCTCTCTCTCACGTCTAGATTCCCCCTCCTATATACTGTCTTGGCCCACCAGCCCCACCTAGCCCTCTCCTGCCTAGCTATTGGCGGATCAGTTTGTTCTTAGACCCATCAGGTGCCCTAGGCAGGCAAGATGAAACAAATGTAATACATCTTTACAGCTTAACAAAGACAGCAAAAACAAATGTAACATAACTTCACATAGTTAAAGTAACATTCCTTAGCATAAACAAATGTAACATACCTTTACCTCCTTAAATAGTACTCCACAACATATTTGCCTATCAAAGTGAATTGCACAATCACTTTGTAATTTAGCAGGAATGTCTCAAGGGGAAATAATTCTGTTCAATAGGATTTTTTCCCATTGCTAAGGTGTTAGCTTTCTCAGGGGAAAGCATACAAACTTAGCAATGGTATTTTTATCTGCATGTTGGAAGGATTTGGGTAAAATCTAATCAGCAAGTTTCAAGTGAATCACTCAATAAAAAAATTAAATATATTTTCTCTAGTTAAGTTTTAAAATAAATTTTATTATTTAATTAAATGATCAGCATTTAAAGAAAACCTTACTGTAACAAACAGAGAATTGGGCAACAGGCCTATACCACTGTATTGAATTTTGACCTTCAGAATTTGTAATAATTTCCGAGTATAGCCAACTTTGTCATAGCTGGGATATCTTTTTAAAATTTTCAACTTTAACCAATCTTCTTCCATATGTTCTAGCTTTTAATTTTAGTCTTCACGTTTCTTTCTCATTCTGAAAGACTACTTTATGTCATAATCTCATTTTTACTATACAAAATCCTTGCTTCATCTAAAGACATTTCCTTTATCAAAAATATATTATTACACAGCTGTACATTTTTATGCTTGGTGGCTTATTTTTATCTTATTTTTCTCCATAAGTTTTTTTCAAGTCATTTTGCTAACAAAGTTTAATAGCTTTATATCTTAATTAAAAACCCAGGGAGCTGCAACTGAAAACATGACAAACTCCATCAAGAAACCTGGAGACATTTGTTTTCCCTTACCAATAACTCTCAATTAACTATTTGTTAATGATTTAAGTGTTGTTGTAATAGGCATCCAAATTGCCTTTGCTACAAAGCATTGACTTCTCATTTGGGCCCACAAGGCAACCGAAGGCAGGCTAAAAGTTGTGTCTCTGCCTTCATGCTTTTTAATTTGGGTCAGAATCTTCCTTGTCTTTGCAGTTAGCATGTTAATAACCCAAAGAGAGTCTATGTGAATTATTTAATTTACCCCTTTAGTGCTGAAAGCACAGAGATAAGCCATTATTTAAACCTTCAGTCACCTTGGATTTCACAACATTAAAGCCTCCCAGATTAGATCATCTCCCACAAGAGGAAAGTTACCCATGAGGTTGAGGCTCCATGTTGGAGCCTGAGCAGTTGTCTCTTGAGAACCAGCCTGTCTTTCCAAGAAATAGGGACTTCTTAGATGTCACATCCTATAGAACCACATTACACCTTGACCAACACCGTTCAATTACTTGACCCTTGTCCTAATTTTCTTTGAAATGTAAATCCAAAAGTTATGCCAGTACTCTGAAGATGGACTTGCAGTTACTGGACCTCTTCATTTGTCCTTCCCAATTTGGGCACATTAATCAAACTTTCCCTTTTCTTGCCACTCATCACTACTCATGATTCAACCTGGCAGATTGGGACAGGTAGTCAAGGCTAGCTTATTGGGGCTGCAAGCCTTTTGATGTAAATTCTTGTTGCATTATGAACTAAAAGGAATTTGGACCATTGGGCTACATTTATATGTGTATTTATTTACATACAAGCCAATTAATATCCCCTATGGGGGGAGTTTGTCATGTAAACACATCACATAACATATATCTAAAAATAGCACACAGAAACATACATATAGATAGAGCAAGGTGATGTAGCCTTTATGGTAAAATTTAGTCATAAGGCAAACTAAAATAAACTTGTCAATTTTAAATACGGAGTAGGACTCTTTATTTATTACAGAATGACTACCTTAAGACTACCTGTTTATTTGGTCACACTCATAAACTGTTACTAGGAAATCTTTGGGAGTCCTGCCAGTCACTGTGTGTTACCAGGGAAATTGGAAATCTTCACTGTGGTTCATAGTCTCCTTAATAAAGCAATTTAAAAATGGGCTCAAAAAGAAGCCAGAGGATAATTACATTAGAATTTAAAACAAAAAATTACAGGACAGGCAAGGTATAAATTAAGCTGCAGGCAGCTTCCCAGGGGGATAGAAAAAGGAAAAGAGAAAGCCATGCCTTTTGACTTGGACCAGCATGTGGTGAACCACCTGGCAGACAAACAACTACGTGCTAGAGAGGGGAGCTTTAAGGAAAGTAAAAAGACCCAAGTATTGGGGAAAGCATTTCTGAAAAAGGAAAGAAAAAGAGAGTGTGCTTTTCTAAGGGATTCAGAGAAGTGGGCAGACTTAGAAAGTGGTGTGGCTGCAGCCTAGGAGACAGATTCTGGGAAGGAAAATTACAGTATCTTACCAAATAGATAATTATCCTCTCTGCCTATTTTTCATATCTTAAGGTGAGCCTGCCTTCTGGGGGGGGGGGTGGTCCCTTAGAGCTCAAGTAAGTTAAATCCTTTATGTTTGGTCTGATTTGGGATGATCAATTGCCACTGAGGGCCTCTCCACTGAGCACCAGTCAAGGCTATTTTAACAAAACCTGTTGGTGGGGGCGGTTTATCTATTTAATGCTAGCATTGGGGAGGCAGAAGCAGGAGGACCTCTGAGTTTGGGGCCATCCTGGTCTACAGAGCAAATTCCAGGACAGTCAGGACTACACTGAGAGACCCTGTCTCACCACCCCCACCCCCAAACAAAACAAAACAAACAAAAAAAAACCTTTTGTTTTTGCTGATCTTAAGACTTTCATATTTCAGTCTGAAAAAGAGTATAGAATCATAGACACAAGCTAACAGACTAATAGACAAAATGACACAGAAATCATGAAATCCCATCAAAGTATAAAAGACTACATTAATGCAGAGGGCACTTGGCAAAAATAATGTCCCAGTGAGAAGGGAGCAAAAAGTCAAGTTTGTTTTGCATACTTAGGTTAACATCTTCCACTGTTTGAAAGGTTAATCAAAAGAGATGGAGATTTCCTTACAAATGGAAGTTTGATATGACCCAGGAAACACCATACTCTTTAGTCCAGGCAGTATAATCCGTGGCTTCTCCTGTTGGGCTCTGTCTTAAAAGACACCATCCCAATCTTTCCTATTCAGAGCGATTACTAGAGAAAAATAGGAGGGTGTGATAAAGAAGGCAGAGGCAAGGTCAGAGAAGGCTAGATGAGAGTAGAGGGCTGAGAAAACTTAAACTCCTCAGAATTGCTCTTCTGTTCTGACCCAATCCCTAAAACGTTCTTGTTAATTTCTTATTCTTTATGATCTCCGTCTGTTTTTTTACATAGCGTTTAAAGAATGCTCTTCTTAGTCTCTTGTAGATCAGCCCTGTAGCATTTCTTCTCTTCCATGTTTCTAAATTCCACTTAAAATAGAGTGCCCACTTAACATCTTCAGTTCTGCTGCCTCGGACTTCTGGTCTAATGCATTAACTATGATACCTCCTACCCCAGAAAAAAAATTAAGAATTTTTTCATATTCCCTGATTTTCCCAAATACTTGTAAGATGAATTAATTTCAAACCTAAAACCAGCAGGAGTAGCAAATCACTGCTTTCCTCAGAACATTCTGTTATTCTTCGACATTTTCTGTTTCTCAATTTCATGTCCCTCTTCTTTAATGAAAATCTCTACCTCTACGGTAGCTGGAGGGGCGATGTTACCTCTTATGGAAATCTCTGCCTCTACGGTAGCTGGAGGGGCGATGTTGCCTCTTCTGGATGTCTTCTCAGCTGACCCAAAAGGTCCCTGTGAGGGTGCTTCATGTCTTGGGGAAATTCCTCCTGATACTTCCATCTTGGAGGGCACAAGTTTATCTTCAGTTTATTATTAGGCTCTTTCAGCATTTCTAAACTTTGAAGTTTTGAATGTTGCTATTTCTCTAGTGAGTTTCTGTTTATATTTTGAAGGTGTATTTGGCGACTGACCTAAACCCTATCCCCCTTGCTTTACCCTGTGTGCTGGACAGCTAGTGTTTCACTTGGGACATTGCTTTTGTTTTTCTTGAACTCATCTGATTTTTTTTTATTAAACTTCTAACTCCCTGGAGGGGTGGTTCATGCCTCCTTTCCCTCACTCTCTTCTTTTCCCTGTCCAGGTCTGCTCAGGTTGATCTTGAACTAATGATAGGCCTATCTCAGCCTGTCAGGCATTGGAATTGCTGGCTTAATCTATTGATGAAATAAAAATTTTGAGCAGACTCTATAGAGGAGGTTGAAGTTCAGAAGATAGAGAATGGGCCAGTGGGGGTTCCTCATTGAAAGTTACATTTTGCTTTGGCCAAAACCTATTACTGCTCCACTCTGCTTCCTGGCCACCATGAGGCAAAGACCATACTCTCTCACATGCTTCAACCACCATGATGTTCTATCCAAGTAAATGGGGCCAAAAAACTATGGATGGAACAACCTCTAACTATGAGCAAATATAAATCTTTTTTTCCGTCAAGTGTTATCACTCAGGTATTTTGGTCACAGCAACATTGGACCAGTGCAAGTTTTACTGTATGAGACACAAAGAGGTTAAGAAATCACTCCAAAATCTCATAGCTTCTAAAGCTAGAGTCAAAAATCAGACAGTCTGGTTGGAGTCTTGGCTCTTAACTATTCCATAATCTTTTCTAGAAAATACATATAAAGCAGAATCCTTTGTTTTAGGGCCTGGAAACTGGTTACAGTAAACTACTGAGTCTGGAAGAACAAGGGAGTCGCCAGTTTCTCATGAATTCCCCAAATAGAACTTGAGATCAGTTTACTGCAAACAGAAGCCATTTGCTCTGAAGCTGTGACAACAGGCAGTGGGAACAATCTTGGTCACTGTGATCCCAGATGCCATCCACTTGTGCCTTTCCTGTCTCTTTCATAGGTGCTATCACTGACATTGTCATCAGAAATAAAATCAGAGGTCTTTGAGTTGTTCTCTTTTGTTTTCCAAATCCAATTTTTTTACTAAGTCTGAAGGTTCCTTTTCATAATTTCTGTCCTTCATATTCACTTCAAATATGCTTTGCTCTTTCTGCTAGAATAATTGCTTGTCTGTTAGCTTCATCTGACCACGTTCTAATTCTAAAGATGAGATCTGTGCTGGCTCATAAACAATACTCCACTTGTCCTTACTTATAGGCCTTCTTTTAGTCTAGTGCCAACTCACATTCTTGACATTGCTCCATTCCAATCTGTCAAACCAGCCCAACCCCTCTGTAAATTTCTGAATGAAACTTGCTTCAATGAATCTTTGTGGTCTCCATTTCGTGAGAAACTTCTACTATCTCTACATATTGGAATTCTGCTCATTTCCTAAGGTTATTCTCTATTGCTAAATCCATCTACTAGCCATCGGTTCTTTCAGTCTTTAAATATGGACTTCCAGTGTCTGGGAGGTAAAGACAACACGATTAAGAGTTCAAGGTCAGCCTCTTGGCTATAGAAGACCTTGCCTCAACAAAGAAAACAAAAGAAACATTTAACATCACAAACCACTCAAGGTTGTCAGTGCAAAGAAGACTCAAGCTTGACCTTACTTTGCAGATACCTATAGGTCCATAATGAGGAAATATGGGTAATACAAAATCTATACACGTATGTGGTATTAAGGGAAGAGAGACAAGAGGCCATACCCTTCTTCTGGAAGAATCAGAGTGAGAAAAAAAATGACAGTCTTATTTGACCTCTAAGACTGTATCAGTCCCAAGTGGCCTTATAGCATTCTATTTATCCTTGGTGTGATATCCATACAATTATCATACATTAAATAGTACTGGGAAATATCGTTATCATTTTTGAAAAATGTTTGAGAAATTAATAAATGCATTCTTACCAAATTTTTCTTAGTCCCTGAAAAGTGGGGGCAGTGGCTTTCTGACACCCTATTGTATAAAGTGCCCACTCTGTAATCCTTCAGTTAGGTACATTTGTTTAATTCCATTGACTAGAATCAACAGTTTGGGACGGGCACATCTGAATGTAGTGGAAAGCTTACCTTAGGATTTGTGACAATTTTTTTTTTTGCATCACTCTTAAGGAGCTTATTAAATTCTAAAAAAAAAAAAAGAAAGAAATCATTTAAAAGCTTTTTTTATTGAACCAAGACTGAAAGAAATAAAAACCAATTTTGCAAAGTTAAAGAAACAGTGTAACTCTTAATAATAATTGTTTTTGAACTCCTTATTGCTTAACTCAATACATTTTGTTTCTGAGTGAAACCTTTTCTTTCCTCTTGGGAGCTCCATTACCAATCTTAAACTTACACAGTAATTGTAGTTGCTAACTACTCTACCAACTGCAAATCATTTGCCTGGGAGTTTGAATTCACTTTTAAATGCACTGTAATCTTGCTTCTGGGAAAAGCATTCATGAATGGTTCAGAGAATTCCTCCAGATTTGCCTTGCTTTATTTCTCAAGTGAGAACAGTATTAAATTTCATGCTTCATCCAGGTGTGGTGGCTCATATCTGTAATTTCAACACCCCGGAAGCAAGGACAGGTGTATTGCTTTGAGTTCAAGGTTGGCCTGAGCTATGTGGTGAGCTTCAGGACACTGGCTTGTCACATTCTTTGCCTTCAATTCTTTTAACCCTATTCTTTGCTTCTTTCCAGATGATTTTGAGAGCAGCTATACCATCTTGCTTTCCTCTCAGCAATATAGGAGATAGACTAGCAATTTCGCTTGTTTGTTATTTTGATTTGTCCATATTTCTCTGTAACCTTTCATTATGAACCTGGTGGCTGATATTTGTGTTCAATTTTGGGATGATGATTGGTAGTTTGGTCTATAACTGAGGATTCATTTCATTTCTTTCAGTCACCCTGGAAAGTTCATATTTACAACTTAGAAGGTCATTTTGTCAATACTTTCTTACTTTCTATGTCTAGAACATTATCAAGTATACCTTTTCATGCTTTTTGAACGTATTTCTCTATATTTTATTGTCATTTCCATGTCTTTGACTTTTTCACTGCATCCTGGAAAATTCCCCAAGACATGTATTCCAAGTCACTAAGTCTCTCTTTAAATGTATCTGATTCCTTAAATTTGCATTTGTTATTTATAGGAGCCATTTAGTATTCAAGTATTCATTCATCAATCATCCCCCATCTTCCTTAATGATATATTGTCTTTTCCTCAAACTGTGATTTATTTACCTAAACAATATTGTTAACAATCAGTTGCAGTCTTTATTTCTGATGTCGATCCCACATTTGCTCCAATTGTTTCCTTTCTTATTTCTGGGTTTTGGGGTTTTTTGTTTTTTGGTTTTTTGTCTAGAAAAGAAAAGACTTCTTTATTTAAAAGAGGAATGCATCAAAATAATGGGTAAAATGAATGGCATCTTTTTTGAACAAGGAGGCAGTCATTGAAGAGATGAGTTTGCCAGCCTATTCCCTACCATTTTCTTTAATGGAATCTGCCAGGTGAAATTATGTTATTTCTGTTTTATTTATGTCTTTGAGATTTTGCCAGAGCTAGGAGAACACAGGAAATGAGAAACTTACATATGTTAATATTCTATATAAATATTATTTAAACACTTTCTGCAGGAAAGATGAATGTAACTAGGAACTGATCTCAAGGTTTTGACCATGCTGTGCCATACCACTGAGCTATGTTCCCAGCTCTATGTCGTTAGTTTTATTTTAAGATATTTATTTATAAAAGTGGCTCTCTCTCTTTCTTCTCTCTCTCTCTCTCTCTCTCTCTCTCTCTCTCTCTCTCTCTCTCTCTCTCTCTGTGTGTGTGTGTGTGTGTGTATGTGTGTCTCAGTTACATGCATATAAGTGTGGGTTCTTGCAGAGGCCAGAAGAGGGTACTGGATCCCCTGGAGTTACAAGTGGTTATAAGCCATCCAGCATGTGTAGTAAGATGTTTCTGGCAGGGACTTTCCAGCCTAACCTCAAGGTTTAGACCCACAGACACACAGAACCACAGAGACACACAGATGCTTATAATAGTTTTAGGCTGATTGGTCTAAGGCCCAGGCATACAACTCGCTAGTTCTTTCCCCTTCATCTAACCCATGACTCACCCTGCTCAGCCATGCAGCTGGGTACCTTTTCTCAGAGCAACATAGTTGTCCTCTGCTTCTTCCAGCTTCTCTATGGCATTCTGCTCTGTGCTTCCTGTTCTCAGAGTTTTTCTTAGTCTGGTAGCCCTGCCCACACTTCCTGCCTGCCTTTGGCCAATCAGCGCTTTTTATTAAACCAGTGGGTGGGATAATTATTTACAATTGAAACAACACAATCTCCCATAAGCATGGGTCCTCTTCAAGTGCAACAAGTGTCCTTACCACTGAACCATCCCTCTAGATCCCCATTTCTTTGGGTTTAACATGTTCCTAAAATTTAAAAATAAACTGGCATTTATTGAGTGTCTATTATGTGCTTACTGCAGTGCTAAGTAATTTATATGTAATTTTAGTGTAGTCTTCATGACTATTTTTAGATTAAAACACTATAATTTGGGGCTACAAAATGGCTCTGCAAGAAAAGGTACTTGCTGCTAAACCTCATGCCCTGAGTTCAATCCCCAGGACCCACATGGTGGAAAGAAAGAACAAACTTTCACAAGTTGTTCTGTTTCTCCACAGAAAATAAGTAAATGTAAACTGTTGTTTGAATCTTAGAATACACAGCACTAAGCTTTCTAGTGACCACTCTGCTAGTAAGCAGCAGAGCTGGTGTTTGAAAACAGGCCTTTTTTTCTCTAACCTCCGACTCTTCATCAAGTCATTTGATTTTGGTAAAAAATAGATAGAGCCACTTTCCCAGGTTTGTTCTTTAGTTAGAATCTTTTATAATCTGTGAGAGAATTAATTTTTCAGGTTAACAGTCCTTTGTGTGTGGCTTACTTCTACATATTCTGTCTCCGGTCCAAATGCATCCTTAGAGGGTAAAACGAAAATACTAAGCTCAGTTTCTCCTATGCTCCACTCAACAATCAAAACAGAAGATTTCTGACTCCACATGTGGCAAAGTTTCCTGTGTGTGAAGTATCAAGGAACTCTCTAGCCGACACTAACTAATTTACTCATTTATGTCAGATCATACCAGTTAAGTGTTCAGCTCCCAATACCATCCCCTCTCACTTCAAATACTAGTAGTGGGCTCTGCTTGTAGTTAAGTGTCTGACCTATGGATTGTAATCAGGGCTCTCAAAACTTCTTCCATGGGTGTAATCGCTGTGCTAGAATGGCTCACAGAACTCAGAGAAATATTTAGATTATTAGTTTATTACAAGGGGTACAGAGGAACCCCGATTAAAAGAAGCATTGAGCAGGGGACAAGAAGCTCCTTCTTTGGCATTCTGTTCTCTAGAAAACTTTTATGCATTCAGCTGTCTGGAAACTTCTGGAACATTGTCCTTTGTGGTTTATGGAGGCTTCGCTACTTAGGCATGAGTAGTGGTGGAGACTGACTATTGGGTCTCTGATGGCGCTAAATCAATATGGCACCACTGAGCTACAGCTCTAACTACATTTCTTTAGACAAATTCAAATGATTGATTTTATTATTGGTCCTTGGTGATCGATTCTTTCCTTATGTCTTCTCCCCAAATCAAAGACTAGGGGATGAGGCTGAAAGTCTCAACCCTCTAATCCTGCTACTTAGGAACTGCCAACCCACAGAATACATCACCGTACAAAGACACTGTTGCCTTAGGAGTTTTATGCCTGGAAATATAGTACAACAGCACACATTTAAGTTCCTTTGACGATTAATATGAATGATGTAGAACTGAGTATTATTAAAAAGCAAAGAAAATAGAAGACCCCCAAATTTTTCTAGTTATAGCTACTAACTAAATTTATGCACATTTTATTTAATATACAACCATAGTCACTATTAAAATTTACCGCTTAACATTATTAACATCATTGCTACAATCATAATTCTATGTAATATTTTATATAACACGGTATACAGGCACATATGCAGGCTAAACACTATGTGCATAAATTAAAAGTAAACCTCAGGAAAAGAAAAGTTCAAGGTCATTATTGACTATAAAGCAAGTTTAAGGCTACCCTGGGATACATGCACAACCTTGAAAAGCAGAACATTCATAACAGTACTGAATACTCAGATTTGTAGCAACCTATTTAAGACAGAGGCTATTATCATTACCCTTGAATTTCAGTTACCTTCCTTCCCACTATGTCCTTTATAGTTTATGGTTGTCATGTCTTGCTTTTCTTAGTAATTTATATTGCTTCTTTTGCATGATTTTGAAATTTATATAAATGTGTCTTCAGCAACTTGCTTTTTGCCTCTCTGCTTTATATCTCTTTTAGAATTATCAGTAGAATAACACAGAGAATTGATATCTTAATGACTTTGGATTTTTCATTATTTAGGTGTTTGATACCTTTTGATAAAGTTTACCATTTTCCTCTTAAATATCCTGTTCATCTTTTTGCTAAATTTAGTACAAGATATAAATTGCTTTTGATGTTATTCTAAATGAGTTTTTGAAAAATTAGTTTTCTAGCAGTTTATCGTTTCTAGACAGAAATGTAATAGATGTTTTTCTCCGATTGAACAAAGACATTTCTCAAAAAGGTCGAGAGAAAAGAAAATAACACATTGGTTTTAAGATGTGTACAGACTGTAGTGATCTTCTTGGTTGGGAGAGAAAGAGAGTCCAATTTTAGGACAGTAGTGTTTGGAAAGGCAGAGTGATTGAGACCAAAGGAAGATACAAAGAGAGTGTTAATAACATGCATAGCATTTTAGCTGCTTTTTTAAAAAGCAAATCTGAAAACATATTAACACAGAGAGTGCATGAGTGATTGCGCTATTATTCCTTGTGTTTTTTTGGAAACAGGCTGTAATTTGAAAAGTAAAATACATGTTATTTACTGTGTGCTAAAGATAAATCACATTTATGATGAATGTCCTTAGAATCCATTAATGCTAAATTGCATGCTGTAAAGTGGCGGCTGCATGCCAAACCCAAACTTCAGACAGAATTATTCCTTGTGCTCTATGATTTTCAAAAATGGGTCAACAAATGCCAATGATTTTGCATTCAAATCCAATTTATAAATTCTTTTAAAAGGTTCAACAATCCAGGCTGGGATGTCGTTCAGAGGTGGAATACTTGTTTAATGTAAGTGAGGTCCCACATTTGACTGTCAATGCTGTACCAAAAACAAAAAGCATATCTAACAATGGCACATTTCTGTGGGTGGATTTCAAGGTGATGATAGTAAGATAGACATATGTAGTAGCTTCATGCTTGATTTTTCACTGTTTATTATGACAGCTTTCAAAGATTTTCAAGATAGATGAAAATAATACCCAGATACCAATTGAGGCCATTCAGTAATGAAAGATTCAAGATCAAGGTCTTGCTTATATTTGTAAGATTTTTGTTAAAATATATTTATTATTTTACTTATTAGGTGCTAGAGATGGAGGCCAAAGCTCTGCTCATGCTAAGCATGTGTTATAACCCTGAACAATAGCCATTAGAAGACATTTGTGTTTGTGAAGCTGGTGGTAGAACCAAAAGCTTCATGTATGACTCAAAGTATTACCACTAAATTCCAACCAAGCCCCAAGGTTTACTTTGTACTAGACAAACAATTATTGTATTTATTTATTTATTGCAGACCACATGTTGCTTTGAAATACATCTACAGTGTGGAATGGCTAGGTGGAGGGAATAAACATATTCATTACTTCCCATGTTACTTTTATATAATGAGAACACTTAATACTTACTCTGTCACCAATTGTCAAGAATACATTGTTAATAATTATAGTCATCATATTGCACAAAAGGGCTCCTGACCTTGCTCATCCTAAGTGAAATTTTATATGTTGATCTATGTTTCTTTCTCTCCCCTTCTCAGGTCTGGGAACCACAATTCTGTTATCTTTATTGCTAATCATTCAACTATTTTAGATTTAACAGGTAAGTAAGAATGTGTGTTGTGTTGCTCTGTGCTGCTCTGTTACACTTAGATACTGCAGATCCATCCATGTTGTCATGAATGACAGGATTTCACTGTTTTCAAACAGTATTATGTCATATGTATATGTTTTTCTTCTGCTGCTCTCTTCCCTACAGCACATGTCCCAGCAATATGACTTCTCAGTTTATCAAAACATCAACAACAAAACTGAAATCAGTGTTTTGAGACAATTGCATTCCTATGTTCACTGAAAAATTGTTTACAATGTACAATATAGAATAAAGGTAAATATCTGTTGATGGATGGATGACTTTCAAAATGTGATATATTGACTGTGGTAGTTTGAATGTAATTGGCCCCTATAATCTCATAGGGAATGGCATTATTAGTAGGTGTGGCTTTTTTGAGTGGGCATATCCTTGATGGAGGAAATGTATCACTGTGGGGGCAGGCTCTGAGGTTTCCTATGTTCAAGATACTGCCCAGTGTCTCAGTCCGTTTCCTATTGCCTTCAAAATGTAGCCAGAACCATGTCTGTCTGCATACCACCATGCTCCCAGTCATAATGATAATGAAGTAAACCTCTGAACTAAGCCACAACATCAATTAAATGTTTCCCTTTGTCAGAGTTGTCATGGTCATTGTGTCCCTTCACAATAACAGAAATTCTAACTAAGACAATTGACTACAATGGTGAACACCTTTAATGCCAGCATTCAGGAGGCAAAAGGAAGCAGACATCTATGAGTTCAAGACTATTCAACATACTGAATTCTAGGCCAGCTGAGGCCACATACCTTGTCTCAAAACACTAAACACCAAAAAAATGTGATATACAGCCTGAGCCCTGGGCACAGTGCCCAAGGTCTTGCAAATATGGTAGGTTTGTTTTAGTTTTCCATAATGGTTGTAACAATTTATACCCTCACAACAGTATGCCTGGATTCCTTTTTCTCAATATACTCAATAACACTTGTTATCATTTTCTTAATTGTGTTCTGCCTTTTGCCAATATTTCAGTTAGATTAATTTTCTTTTTGTTATTTATTTTATGCACATGGGTGTTTTGCCATGTGTAAGTCTGTGCACCATGTGCATGCATGGTGCCTGTAGAGGCCAGAAGAAAGCATTATATTTACTGGGAGTGGAGTAAGAGGTGGCTGTGAGCTGACAAGTGGGTGCTGGGAATGAAACCTTTCTCTGGAAGAGCAGGTAGTCTTGCTGACCACTGAGTCATCTCTTCAGCCCTAGAGTGTTTTCCTGATGATGACATGAGTTCCTTACATATTCTAGATATTAAACCCTTATCAGATATATGATTTGCAAACAGCTTCTCCTCCATATGTTGCAATTTTATTGTTGGCTTTTTTGTCTTCAAAAGACTCATTGGTCAATGTGGAGATTCAATAAAAGCTTCAGAAGTTTCAGAGATATCAGAGGAAATCTACCCACAGTCTATGTGGGGAGTTAATAAAAGCTCCAGAAATTCCAGAGCTCTAACCACAGTCAGTCTAGGAAAATCAGAGAATGGTGATTCAAACCTTTAATCCTAGCCTGGGAATGGTGACCTACGCCCTTAATCCCAACTGAGTCAAGGTCACTTTAGATTATAAAAGGAATTCCAGGCTCCCAAGCAGGCAGTGGTGTGGCCACGCCTTAATTTACCTAGAGAGTATTTAAACTTAAGGCAGGCATAGAGCAGGGAGAAGCCAAGCCAAGGGAAGTGAGGCTGAGGAAGCTGGAAGACAGCTGGGTAAGATCTGACTGTGGTGTTTATTCTCTCTAATATCTCCAAATTCTTCAGAGATCTATCCCTGAGTCTCATTTATTCCTGTGACAGGTTAATTTTGTTATATTTAGTGTCTCTACTTTCTGGACTTCTGGATTAGTTTTGAAGCAATTTTCAACCCCTGTATCATTTCAGCCACAGTATTTTACTCTTTGTTTCTAAAACATAGGTGCTTTTTCAGAAGCTTAATCGCAGACAGAAGAGATGTGACAATAGTTAAAAGTGTGTACTGCTCTTGCAAAAGATCAGAGTCCTGTTCCCAGTATCAAAATAGTTACTTCACAATCACCTGTATCTTTAGCTCCAAAGAAATCCAGTGCCTTCTCCTGGCTTCTGTTGGCATTTGCACTTAAATACACATACCCAAAGAGATGCACACGAATATAAAAGAGCAAGATCACATTATTATTGACACACTTAAAGATTTTAACAATAATTACCTAAAAAAATAAAATATACTGTCCTTTCAGTATTCAAATTACTCCAGATTTTTCATCTATATTCTATAGTTTGCTTGAACAAGAATTCAAAGATGGCAATCATTGGGGTTTATAGCCATAATGCCAGGACTTAGGAGGTTGAGGCAATATTAAGATATGTGTGGCTTGCATAATAAGGACCTATCTCACCAAAAAATAAAAAGTCAAATAAGGCCAATGCATCACAAATGCTTTATATATTCTTTAAACCTCTGGGGTCTGCTAATTAGAGTTAAACCCACAATAAAAATTTCTGCGATAAACTGCTAATCATCTATACTGTTTTATATCATAGCACTTAGTAGCCATGTATGTTATTGAGCAGTTGCAATGGGATTGACACATTTGAAAATATGGATTTTATTTTTGAGACAAGGTCTCAGGATATAGCTTTCATTTATAGTATGTCCTCAGACCTTAGCACAACTGACTCCATGTTGGAAGTGCCATATATCTTGTAAAACTCAGTACAGAACATAGACAATATCACCACCCAAAATGAGAACAAAGGCCTAATCCATCAAAGTCCATATAGTTCTGAGAAAGTCTCAAAATTTTCTAACCTTGCTTTTTACCTTTGGTAGTTCTCCTTCTGAATAATTGCTCTTGTTAACTGAAGTAAGGCAACCCAGAACATGGTTTTTGTACTTAAATGCTCATCCTGAGAAAACCTCAGGGCTACACTGGGATCCTGAACATCCAGTGTCACTAATTGGCTAATAAAGATCTTTTGTTGGTTTAACCCATGTCTCAGAAATCTTCTCTGGTGAATGCCCCACAACATTTCCAGGGAACCCACAGAGATGAGATTTTGAGACATCGCTGGTCTTAGATCCCCTCGGAGTGGAGTGAGAAGTGTCCTGGTCAGGGGCTGGGGGGGGGGCAACCAGAAATGTCCCAGGACCCCAGAATTCCCTCTGATCAATTTCTGCCTAATGTTTCTGACACTTGCAACTCAAAAGGAAATAAACTAAAATGTTGCCTGATCTGTCACCTCCAGAATCTATTTGGGCACATGGGAAAGACTGGGCGCAGCTGCCCATATGGTGTCCAGGAACCATGTGTGATGTCACTAGATCCCTCGGTCTGCTCAGGTGTATAAATGCGTGGTGGCCACCCTTGATTGTTTCCTCCCCCCCCTCTCTCTCTCTGTGTGTGTGTGTGTGTGTGTGTGTGTGTGTGTGTGTGTGTGTATGTGCGCATTCCCATCAATTTTGTTACCCTATATCTACCAGTGAATTTCTCTGGCATGAAAACCTCCCTCTACCCAATTTAAGACCATGCCCCCTCCTGTTGGGGACCCAAACTCTTTTGGTTCTGCCCGGCCACCCAGAGAAACAACAAAGAAACAACAAAATCCAAACATTTCACCTGTCCCCCTCAGGAGCAGGAGGCTTACTTACTTAGCTTGACTCCTGCTCACAGTCAGGGTTGGTCCTTGGGTGGAGGTGGGAGGGGCTGTGCTTTTCATCCAGGGCCCTTTGCAGTCTAAGCACCCAGGGAGAGGGAAATAGTTCTTCTGGGTGAGCATCCCTTCTGCTCTGCTCCTTGCCTGCTCTATGCCCCAGGAAAGAAGAAACATTCCCCTGGGCTGAGCCTGAAGGTGAGTCAAGTCATTCTTTGCTTTTAAATAGACAGGCTCAGATTCCAGTCCTTTCTCTTATGTAATTTATGTCTGGGTTTCAACCAACCAGTGATCTGTAAAATCCACCATTCTCTGAAAAAAGTTAAAGCAAACAAATAAAACACAAACCAATCAACCAACCAACCATCAAAAACAAAAGCAAAAACAAAAACAAACAAACAAACAAAAATCCTGCCCCTGGACTGCCAGAGAACACACACAGCCTGGATGATAGATTTCCACTTTTGTGCAACACTGACCAAGGAGCCCTTAAGCAGTTTTCACTGGTCACTTTTTAGAAAGATTAAAAATAGCTGCTAAAAGACCCTAGAAAAGAAAGCGGAAATTTTGGTCTATGTTGCCTGGCTTGAAGAGTGCTCTGCCAATCATCCTGGAATATACCTGTGAAGAAACCTGGAAGCTCTGATTCACATGAGTCTGATTATTCTGGAGAAACAAGTATACGCTATCTTGGACCTGAAAGATGGCAATCTTCTACCTCCCATTGGCAGAGGTGAGCCAGCTCATTCTTTGCTTTTAAGTGGACAGACCCAGAAGGATGTTACAGCAGGCAACTTACCTGGACCACTAGGTTGTTCAAAGATTTAAAAATTCACCAACCCTGTTTGATGAAACACTAAAATTTGACACTCTGACCTTCAATCAGAGGTTTCCTGGAAAAACAGATTATAAAAGGGCCACTCAGGGACAGCTTCCAGAGTTACAGATCATGGACTACAAAATGTCAGCTAAGAAAGCCCAACTTTGTACATCAGAGGCTACCTTCTTTGGCTACTAGCTGAGAGAAGGCAAAAGGAGCCTGTCTCAAAATAGGATTGCTGCCAACCTTCAGATCCCAACTCCAAAGACTAAGAGATAGGTTCAAAAGTGTCTAGGTACTGCTGGATATTGGCTGCTTTGAAAATAGCAGACCTCTTTCTATACACTAGCCAAAGAGGGAACTAAGCCCCAAATCTGAACTGAAACTAGACAAAAGGTATGTGAAGCTTTAAAAGCAGCCCTGACTTCCAGTCCAGTCCTAATACTTCCAGATGTCTCAAAACCTTTCCATCTGTTTGTTCATGAAACAAAAGACAAAAGGGGTCAACTTAAACTTTGGGGTCATGAAAACACCCTCTGACATATCTGTCCAAATAATTGGACCCTGTAGCCACTGGATGGCCCACCTGTCTAAGAGCAAGGAGCACCAGAATTCTGGCTGTCTAATGATTGCGTGACCCAGTATCAGGCCCTACTCCTGGTCCAATCTCAAGTCTAATTTGAGATATCTACTGCCATCATTTTGGCTGGCTTCTTGCCTGATGATGCAGATACTTATCCATGACCGTCGTGAGATGAAAAATAAAACAAGATACATGAAAGCTGTAGTAGTTATTTTAACTGAAATATTTTGGATCCAAGTCAGTTAGCTCAGAGAGTAAAGCTGATCTGACCCAGGTTCTCAGGCAGAGAAAAGGAAAGTTCACCACTATATACAGTATATATAGTAAGTCTGCTTTTATGACTAGGGATGATGTTTACCATATGAACCTAAAGAAACAGGTCTTATCACCACTAGGAAAAACAACATAAAATAATCTCTTCTTTCATAGATGCTACTTAGCTTCCCCTATGAATTTCTGTCCTCCACTACTGGGCTGCTGCCCTGGCTGCTTGACAAGCAGCCCTAAGACCAGGGAGGCCTATTGTTATTCTGGTGACATACTGATATTCTGATGACTCAGTGCTTCCTGAGATCCCATGGTAAAGAAGAAATGGACATCCCCAAACCATAGGATGATGTAGGACACCAGAGGGAAAGATTATTCTCCCAGAAACAGCTGATAAACTCTGATAACTAACCTTTACCAGGCTACTCATCTGGGTCCCCCAAATTTGATGAGTTGCTCAAACCAAGGTATGTTATACCTAGACTGGACAGCCTAGTGTGGGATGTCTCAGCCAGATGCCAGGTTTGAGCTTAAGTAAATCCAAAACAGAGAGCCCTAACCAAGGAATATGTCCAAATGAGAGACCAACACCCATCAAACTCTAGGAAAACTGATTTCATCAAGATCCAGTCTCCCGGGGAAGGATAAAAGTACTTGCTAGTTTCTATAGATATCTTTCCTGGGTGGATAAAAGTGTACCCCACCTTGATGGAAACTTGCTCAAATAGTAGCCAAAAAACTTCTCCAGGAACTGGCCTTCCTGACTTAGCCTCCCCTCTAGTAATAGGGTCCAACAATGGTCAGGCTTTTATAGCCAAAACCTCTTAATTAATAGCTAAAGCTTTAGACATAGATTGAAGACTTTATTTTAGAGACCCCAGAATTATGGCCAGGTAAAAAGAATAAACAGGGCATTAAAAGAGACTTTAATAAAACTCTCATGAGGGTCCATCAAAGGATGGATATAGGCCTACCATTTTTGCTTTGTTTTGGCTCCCTGCAACTCGTATAAGGAGTGATTCACCCCCATTAGACTATGTTTAGAAGACCTCCCTGACTGCCTTCCAGGCTCAGAGACTAGTAGTTGGCAGAACTCAATAACCATTCCTTTCAAGAGTCACTATGGGCCCTCCTGTCATCCACCACAGGTTATTCATTAGACTATACAAGAGACTCAACCAACTTCTGAGTCCACCACCAGTTTCCTTTTATTTAAGTCTACTGATACTGCCTGAGTCAAGTGAGTAGCCAAAGGGGCACTGGAACTAACCTGAAATGGACCCTATAAGGTAATTCTTTACTACTTTGATAAAGATAGCTGACATTACTTCACGTATCCATCATCCCCACATCAAAAAAGCAGAAGCTACAGATGATGCTGCAAAACTGACTGTCTTCAGAGTATAGACCCACGGAAATCAAGATTCAATGGGCCCCCTGGGCCCTTCCATTCCCTGGCCCATACCTCCTCCTAAGACTCGTGTTTGGTATTAATACAGGGTAATGATCCAACTCTCATGGCCCTAAGGGAACTATGGAATAACAGATAAGGTATTACCTACTCTGACTACAGACTTGCAACCCATATTCATCTCGACCTCTGCTCACTGAAGTTCATTTTAAATGTCTGATTGTATTGGAGAAAGAAAAGATATGGTTGTTTATCTCATAAGGCAAAAATACGAAGTTTACAGTTCTATATATGTCCTATGGCTAAGCTCCCTAATTGCCAGAAGAAACAAGGGGGTTTCTGTTGCAAAAATTGGGCTTGGGCTTATGAAACTGAAACTTTCTTTAAAAACTTCCTTTAAAAATATTCTGGCCTTTGGAAAATAGGAAATACCTGGAGAATGGTATGCCAGAGAAGGGACTCTGGGAATAAAGTTAATCATTCCCAGCCAGAAATCAGCCAGGACTGCTACTTATACTTAAACACCTGGCACTTGGTGTGATGATATTTTGTGTGTGCTCTAACAAATAAAGCTTGTCTAAAGATCAGAGGGCAAAGCCAGCCACTAGTTAGCCATAGAGGCCAGTCAGGGAAGCACACATCTTTAATTCCAGCACTTAGGTTCTCATGCCTTTGCTCTCAGTACTTGGGAGGCACGCGTGCCTTTAATGCCAGCACTAGGAAGGTTGAGACAAGAATTGGTACGGCTGGGTGGAGAAAGGAATGTAAGCCAGGAGAAGACAGGAGCTCAGTCCTTTGGGCCCATGGATTCAGTAGAGTAAGAACTCTCTGGTGGCTGGCTGCTCCTTTATCTGTCTAATCTTTGAGTCAGCATTTACCCTGATACTTGGCACCAGGGTTTTATTAACACCAATTAGGATTCATGCTACAACCTGCTTGATATGCTTAAATACCTCCACCACCAACCCTTCTCTCAGTACTACATAGTATAACCAGACTGTTAGCCCACTGACTGACAAAACTCACTGTGACTGGAAGCAGCCCAAATTAACATTAGAGGACTAACCACAGGCACCTCCCCTTATCCTGATGCCTGCTATTCTGCCTTATGTGTTAAATCATCCGGATAACAGTAATATTTCTGAGTCCATGAGAGAACTTGGTGGGCATGTACCCGTGCTTTGACTAAATACACCTCTTATGATGCTTTCTAAACTAAGTAGATAGTTGGTTAGGTATTAAAAGTTTTTATTTCCAAATTGAAACAGTTATATTTCCTTGCAGAAATTATAAAATTGAAGAGTCTTAGGCTTCTCATGAGATAAAGGAAATCTATGACTTTAGAGGGAATCTACTGTTTCAATTAATAAGACATAATTAAAAAATTAACATGGTTAGGAAAATAATTGGTACCAGTCTCTGTTCTCTTAGTCCCCTTGGCTTTACTGCTCTACTATCAACACTGACTGGACCTTTAATTCTCATTCTGATTGGATTAACAGTGAGCCCTGAATCTTAAACTAAAACAGAATAAGCCCATGATTTGACTCATTCATTAAGACCAGTGGGAAAATTAACAGACCTTAGCACAATTGATTCTGTGATGGAAGTACCATTCAAACCATAAAACTCAGCACATAAACAGTAGCGCCTGCCAAAACGAAAACAAAGACCTAATCCATTAAAGCCTATAGTTCTGGGAAAGTCTCTAAATGCAATAACCTGGATTTTGGCTTCTGTAGTTCCTATTCTGACTTAACTGTTTTTGTTAACTGAAGTATGTCAACCCAGGCATTAGTTCTTGTATTTAAAAGTCTAGGGGTACACTGGGACCCCAATGATCCAGTGTAGTCACTGGCAGGCTAATAAAGACATTCTACTGGCCTAAACCCATGTCCAAGCAGTCTTCTCTGGTGAATACCCCATAACAGGTTTCCCTGAAATTCATTACATACATTAGGCTGATGTCAAACTCTGGGGTCTCTTGCTTCTGCCTCCCAAGTGCTGGGATTAAAGGTGTGCTCCACCTGGACCAGCTGAGAATAAAGAAATTCTTAATTTAGTTTTATTTTAATTACTTGAAAATATTTTCTAATATATTTGCTAAAGATATTTAAATTTCTGTCAACTTGACACAAAGTAGAGTCATCTGAAATGAGGGAGCCTCAGCTGAGAAAAGGCCACCTTTAGATTGGACTGTAGACAAGAGTGTGCAACATTATTTTAGATTGATAGTTGATATGAAAGAGCCTAGCCCATTGTAGGCATATCATCCCTGGGCAGGTGGGATTGGGTGATAGAAGAAAGCAGAATGAGAAATACATGGGGAACAAGAGAGTAAACAGTACTCCTACACAGCTTCCGCATTAGGTTCTGTCTCAAGTTCCTTCCCTGACTTCCCTCCATGATGGACTGTAAAATGTAAAATAAACACTTTATCCCCAAATTGCTTTTGATCATAGTGTTTATCACAGCAACAGAAACAAAAGAAAACTATTATTTAGTGAGATATGGTTCACATACCATGAGGTTCAATTCTTAAAGTAAATAATTCAGTGACACTCTGGCCCAGAAAGAGGCTAGGCTAGCTGCAAATCTTCACCGCTATCTCAGCTCCTCTAAATCCAATTCCAGATCTCATCCACACCTCTGCATCAGACTACTGCTGCATCCTTTCCACCACACCCATCTCCAGTGGATCTGACAGCTCTTCCCCCTCTTAACTTCCCTCCACCTACTCTTTGCTTTATGCTAGCTCCTAACTCCAGAGGGCACTTCCTGGGAATTTACAACCTACTCAGGCCAGGGAAGCAGTTAAGCTGGCTGCAGATATTCACCTCTTTCTCCATTCTCCCAAATCCAATCCCCCAGTCTCATCCTCAGCTCTGCAGCTGTACCTTTTGCATCTTCCTCCTCTCCCCCATGCCTATCTCCAGTGGATCACACAGGTCTTCCCCTCCAAACTTCCTTTGCCCTACTCATGGCTTTCTCACATTCCTCAACTCCAGCAAGCCTTCCCTGGGAACTCCCAATCCACTTTGGCCAGAGAATCAGGTAGACCAGCTGCAGCTTTTCACCTTTCCCTCATTCCTCCAAGTCCAACCATCCATTCTATTGCACAACTGTGCAGCAGACCTTCTGTTTAAATTTCTTCCTTGCCCAGTTGTTTCATTTCCCGGTTCAACTCTGCACCATAAATGTAGAGTTAGGATTAAAAGTGTGAGCTACTACTGTTTGCTTCTGAGGTCTTGAACTCACAGAAATACAGAAAGATCTCTGTCTCCTGAGTGATGGCATTAAAGGCATGTGCCCCCATAGCCTGGATTTTTATTTTATTAACTATAAAATATATCATCACAATGTTTGATGTGATGATATATTTATCTAAAAGCAATCTGTAGATTCAATGCAATCCCCATCAAAATTCCAACACAATTTTTCACAGATCTTGAAAGGACAATCTTCAGCTTTATGTGAAAACACAAAAAAATCCCAGGATAGCTAAAATAATTCTGAAAAACAACAGAACAGCTGAAAGTATTATCCCTGATTTCAAGCTGTAATACAGAGCTATATCAATACAAACTGCATGGGATTGGAATAAAAACAGACATGTTGATCAATGGAAACAAACTGAAGTCTCAGACATAAATCTACAAACCTTTGGACACCTGATTTTTGATGAAGATGCCAGAAATACACACTGGACAAATGACAGCATCTTCATAAAACGGTGCTGGTCAAACTGGACAGCTGCATGTCAATGAATGCAAATTCTGTAATCATCTTGCACAAAACTCAAGTCTAAGTGGATCAAAGACCTTAACATAAAACCAAACACACTGAAGTTGATAGAAGAGAAAGAGGGATATATTTTTGAACTCATGGGGACAGGAAATGACTTCCTGAACATAATACCACTAGCATAGGTTCTATGACCAACAATTAGTAAATAGGATCTCATGAAACTGAGAAGTTTCTGTATGGCGATAGCCACCATCCTTTTGACAAAGGGGCAGGCTACAAAAAAGGAAAAAAATGTTTACCAACTCTACATCCAATAGAGGGCTAATAATCAAAACATATAAAGAACTCAAGAAACTAGATATCAAGAAAAATAACCCAATTAATAGATGAGATACAGGAAACAGGAACTTCTCAAATTCTAAACAGGAAATTCTCAAAACAGGAAATTAAAATGTCTGAGAAACACTTAGTATTTCCCTTATGGCTATCCTTAGTCATAAGGGAAATACAAATCGAAACTACTTTGATATTTCATCTTATACTTATAGGATGGCTAAGATTAATAACACAAGTGGCTACTCATGCAGCAGAGAATATGGAGTAAGGGGAAAGCTCATACATTGCTGGTAGGAGTACAAACTTATACAGCTACTATGGAAATAGTGGCTTCCACTCAGGAAGATGAAAACTGACATACCTCAAGGCCTCACTATACCACTCTTGGGCATATAACCAAAGGATGCTTCATTTTACCATAGGATACTTGCTCAATTGTGTTCATTGCTGCTCTATTCATAACAGCCAGAAACTGAAAACAACCTAGATGCCCCTCAACTGAAGAATGGATAAAGAAAATGAAGTACATTTATACAATGATCTATTTATTGCTCAACTGTTAAAAAATGAAATTTGAAGGAAGATAGGTAGAAGTAGGAAAAAAAATCATCTTGAGTCAGTTAACCCAGACCCAGAAAGATAGATATGATCAGTGTGACTTGTTCATTTATCATCAAAGAAGCTTCTTCCTGCAACAAAGGGCGGCAAATACAGAGACCCATAGCCAGACATTGTGCAGAGAGTGAGAGACCTTGAAACACTCAGCCCTAAATGGGATGTCTCCAGCAAATTCCTCCCATCTCCCACCAAGGCTCAAGGAATGTCAGAGAAGAAAAGGAAGAAAGAGGTAAGATCCAGAGAGGACACAAGGATAACAAGGCCCTTTAAATCAGCATAGTCAGTGCTCATATAAGCCCACAGAGACTAAAGCAGAAAGCACAGGGTCTGTAGCAGGTCCTCTGCATATATATTATGACTTCTCTTACAGTGTTTTAAATGGGGTTCCTCGGTGTACAAACGAATGGGTCTCTGATCCTTGTGCTTTTGTTTGAGCTCTTTTTCTTTGATTAGGTTTGTCCATTTCCGATGTGTTAATTTTTGTTTTATCTTACAATATTTTATTGTCGTCCCTTAAAAGCCTGTTTGTTTTCTAATGAGACAGAAAGGGAGTGGATTCAGATGGGAGGAGAGGTGTGAGTGGAAGTGGCCACTAACTAAAGAGGGCGGACAACTGTAACCAGGACACACCATGTTAGAAAAAAAAATCTGTTTTCAAAACAAAGTATTTATGCCATGAAAAAAATAATTTGGCGGCTATTTATATGTTATAAAATTATGCTTTGGTCATCATCTAGTCTAGAATTATTGATATCAAATTTCAAAGAAATGTATTAGCAGCCACTTCTTAAAATTTGCTTTAAATTACATGATATATTTATTGTGTACATGTATGCTTATGCTATGGCACACATGTGGTTGTCAAAGGGCAGCTTGGGGACATGGTTCTCACTGCCATGTAGGTCCTGGACATCAAACTCAGGATCTCAGACTTAGGGAAAAGACCGTGAACCCACTGAGTCATTTTGCCACCCTATCATTCTTTCTATGAATGTATATATATATTTTTTATTTCTTGAGATTTTTACTATAATTACATAATATTCCCTTTCCCTTTCTTCCCTCAAAATCATCCTATGTATCCCCCGTGCTCTCCCTCAAATTTATTGCCTCTTTTACTTTTCTGATTCATACACACACACATATGTGCACACGCAAACTCTCTCTCACACACAAATACATACAGACACACAAACACACAGCACACACACAGCACATACACATACACACATAGCACACACACAGCACACACACTCTCACACATATACAAACACTCACACACACAAACACACTGCCTGCACACACAGCACACACATACACACACACAGCACACACACACACTCTCATACACATACACACATATACACACTCACACATGCAAACACACAGATGCACACACACAGCACACACACATACACACACATATACATACACATACATTCGCACATACACACATAGCACACACATATTCACACACATACATATAAACATACAAACGCATACACTGACACGCACATACAGAACACACACACTCACTCACAAACACACACTCACACATAGACACACATGCATACACACATAGCACGTGCACCACACACAGCATGTGCACACACACATATACACATATACACACACATAAACACACATATACACAAACACATACACATATACACTGACACACACATATATACAAAGAACACACACATATCATAACACTCACACATACACACACACTCACACATGCACACACACAGCAAGACACATACACACTCACACTCATACACATAGGCACACACTTAAACACTGACACACTCACACACATGCACCCACATACATACACACATATATACACACAAACAACACACACAGCACACACTCACACATGCACACACACACTCACACTTGTATACACAAAGATATAAGGTACACACACATAGCACCCACAGACTCAGAGACATACACATACTCACACATGCACACATACTCACACATGCACACATACACAGCACACACATACATACACAGACTCACACACATACACACACTCACACACATACACTCACACATGCATACACACAGCACAGACATACACACTCACATTTACACATACATACACACAGTAAGATACACACACTCACACACGCATACACACACTCACACATGCATACACACAGTATACACATACATGCACATGCATACACATGTACACACACATACACTCACACAGAGCACACATACATACAGCACACACACACATGCACATGCATACATACACACTCACACATGCACACTCACAAATGCACATACATACACACATACAGACACACAGCACACACATGCACACACACTCACACATGTAGATACAACACACACATAGCACAAACACACACATACACACACTCACACACATACATATACACACATAGCACACACATACAGCATACACACACACACATATGTATACTTCTTAGTCCACATAATGTTACTTAAATGTATGTTTTTTGAGCTGAATATTTGATATTGGATATCCAATTGGTGTATTTTTCCCTGGGGCAGAATATTTTGCCTATTCTCCGCACTCCTTAGTTGCTTGTAGTTCTTTCTGTAGGGTTGAGGCCTGTGGGCCTGGTGGGCTTTCCACTGTCTGTAGTGGTCTCCAATTGTTCCAAAGATAAGTTTCCTTGAGGGGTTAAAACTACATTTATCTGTGTGTATAAGAACGGATATTTCAAATATTGTTACGAATTACACTGATTTCGCAAAGAGGCAGAGAGGCCACTTCTTATTCTCCCCCAGTTTCAGTGATCATTATTGGTCTTTCTGTTTCTATGGACTTGCCTGTTTTAGAAATTTCATCTAATATTTGGTCATTTGCATCTGGATTTTCACTCACCATAATGTTTTCAACATTCAAATATGTTGCGGTGTGCGGCAGCTCATTCATTTTATTGTACAGCAGCATAACATTCTCCTGCGTGCACGTTCTCCAGTCTATTTATTGACTCAACAACTATAGACATTTCAGTTATTTCCAAGTAATTCCGCTGAATCCTGGAGAGGTTTTTGTGCAGCCATGTACCAGGGACTATGAGAGGCCAGCCGCCTGTGATCTACTTCACAGTAACAAAGGAATGCCTCAGAGTACAAAGGGATTGGATTAGAAACGTTCTATCTGGGATAATTAAGAATAAATGTCTATCTAACTGACTGGTAAAATAAGGAAACATACACACCTTCTGATGCTAACTTCTCTTTTACTTCTTAAAAATGGTCTCTGACTCTTTGTCTCCATTCAGCTACACATCCCCACATTGCTGTGAAATTCTCTACATATCTTTCTTTACATACATATAGCCATTCATCTCTACACACAGTTACAACCATTTTCACATGTCAAGACATCTGTATTGAACATGCATTTCTCTTCTTCATCTCCTTTTATACAGTTTCATCCTCCTGCCTCCACAGTTACAAATCTCCATGCAGCCATAGCTATTCATCTCAAATACACAGCTCTCTCACCATAGAACACCTTACATGGTTCTTACACACTCACATGGCTCTTCGCATGGTTCCTCTACATAGCAACAAGGCTTCCACACAGCCTTATCTCTCTCACACACATTTACACGCATATGCTACTGCATCATTCATTCACTCTTTGCTCACTCACGCTCTTATCTATTTATTCTCTCCATATCTCTTACCCTCTCCTTAGGCTTCTTCACTACCTCTCATTCGGCACATACACTCTCATTCTGCACAGCCTCACCCCTGCATTGATGCTGTTTCTTATACACTCTCATCCATACATACTCATCCTCCTTCTTTCTTCCCCTCTATGTTGTTGCTAGCCAAACTCTGGACAATTAAATGCTACATTTTCAGGGCCCAACCCATTCTCATAACACATGATATCACACAGTTATTCTCAGGCTAGTGTGGCCACAAAGACTGGCCAGTGTAAATGCTTGACCTGGCACATAACTTTTTCCCAGACAGAGAATGACCTTGAAATTTAGAACATACAATAACAGTAGCAGGTTGAACTTTTCAATGGTCAGCATATGTGCAGAAAGTCAACTATTACAAGGAGGTATGTCTCAAAGCAGCCTGGCCTTGATTTAGCAATAAACAACACCTGGGAATTGGATGTCATGTATTTTCTGCAGGAGCAGTTTAGTGTGTTGAATTTGTTCTGAACTGTAAAATTAGTTGTTTTTAAAACTGAAATGCTGTTACTGTCCTGTTTCAGTAAAAAAGAACATTCTCATATTATTTCTGTACATCATACTTACTATCCGCAACTATAAGTGTGCCCAAAGATGTAAAACACACTACCAAAAGGCTATGAAAGAATCCTACAGCTGTTCTTATTAGGGAGGCATAGCTGTGGCACCTGAGAAAGTTGTAGACAGAAAACAACCAGTATCCACAGCCAGTCACCCCACAGGCTTTGCCCAGTGTAGTCCCCCAACACAGTTATTCATCTGGTAGGATTACCTGTAAAATACTGGTTGTCATCTTCTGTATATCCCATGGTCCTCAGTATCCATGTGATTTGGGCTTTTTTGTGACTGTGTACCTAAAGGACTATGTTAAATGTGTCTAACTTTGGGGTGGACAACCAAACGATTTTTTTTTCTCCTACCAGTGAAACATGTGGCCTCCAATTTCTGTATTTCTTCACTGACATTGTAATCTTCTTTCTCATTTTATAAGTACAGGGATCTAAAGTGATGTTGTAGTTTGACTTGCGCGTCTCTAGTTCCTAATATTGAATCCATATCATTATTCCCATCTATTTATTTTCCTTAAGGAAAATGTCTGCCTCAATTCTTTGCATCATTAAAACTATTGTTTTACATCTATCTGTTTATTTATGTGTGTGTGTGTGTATGAGAGAGAGAGAGAGAGAGGGAGAGGGAGAGAGAGAGAGAGAGAGAGAGAGAGAGAGAGAGAGAGAGAGAGAGAGAGAGAGAGAGAGAGAGAGAGGTTCACAACTAGAAGCAGAGAACAACTTGAAGGAGTGCCCCCCCTTTTACCATGTGCATCAAGGAGCCTGAACTCAGGTGTTCAAGCTGGGCAACAAAGGGCCTTATAGGCTGAGCCCCCATTGATTCAGTGACAAATTTTAAATTTTTTTAAAAAATTAGCCAGTTGTTGTAAGATGTAAATCAGTTGGACATTGCTTGTTTACCATGCATGAGGTTATGGATTCTGTATTTTTCTCTGTTTTTTTTTTTTTGTTTTTGTTATGAGAGAAAGTCACACTAGAGCTGGGTATATAGATCATGTTGACCTCAAACTCTTGGAGAATCTGCTTGGTTCAATAACTCACCCTCTGAACCCAGTTTTGAGATTATTTATGGTTATCACCACACTAAGTACATGATGTATCACATCAGTCTCCATGAAGTAACTTCTCTTGCTGGGTTTTTCAGTGTTTTGTACAAAAATAGTATTGGTGGGTTTTGTCAGTTATTTTTTTTCTGTATGTATTAAGTGATCATGTGGGATTTACCCTGTATCTCAGGATTCTTCAATTTTTTCCAGTTGTGAGTCCTGTTTGGCCAAGACATTTTTGTGTGTCCCTATGTATATTGGTATATAAAATAAGTATACAACCAAATATTTCTTTTTATCATAAAGAAATTAAAATTTTCTGTGGTTTGGGTATAATTTTTCATTTAAAATTAAATCAATTTTGCATGCTAATGAGATAGATGTGACCATTTTATATTAAGATTTAACTCTTGCCTGAGTATTTCACAACACAGAACACAGCAGGACACATCATTGCCAACATTTTTCAGAGTTGATTGATATTTTGACTTTATAATCATTAGTACTAAGAATGATGCTTTGTAGAAATGCTTAGTAGAGAATGAAAGAAGTATTGTTTAGGGCCAATTCATAAGTGGTTGGGAAATCTGTTCTAATCTTAAGCCAACATTCATTTTATTTTTTTCCCTTTTAATGAAACTCAAATAAAAAACTCATTCAGCAATTTTAAAAATCAACTTTTAACCCAATACAAACAATCAATTTTACACTTACATAATTAGTAAGAAAGTAATGTTTTTGTTTTCTGTGAACCATTATTCTCATGTAAGAACAAAAGCATTGCATGCTTGACTCTAAGTAGGCCATCTATATCACCTGTTCCAAACCTCGGGGTACATCTCAAAAGAGAGAGCAGAAAGAATATACCAGCCAGAGGCAAAGGAAGAGTGCTGTACAACTGTCTTGCATATGCCAAGTATATAGCAGCTGTGGCTATTTGCAGAAGATTTGCATAAGATTGGGCCATCATGAATGGGAAATGGATGCATGAGGCCACTCCCTTCATTAGGAGCTATTGGTGATTAACGGTTCCTGAGGGTGAAGAGTCATTTTCTTCAATGGGATAAGAAGTTTTCTGTCCTTAAGTAAATAGCTTAATAGCTCCCCCCCTCAGCTCATGCAAGTGATTTTAATTATTAAGTTCAGTGAGTTATTTAAGAAGACATGAAAGTACAAGGAGGACCTGTTGGGAGAAAAAGGATCCAATGGGAAGGATATAGGGGAGGATCATGTGAGTGAATACAATATAAATACATTATATACATGTATACAGTTAACAACAAATAATTTTTTTAAATAGCATGCTCAGAAGGACTTATGTAGCAAGCACAAAGACCTGGCATTTGCATCTCCAGCACCCACATGAAAAGTCAAACCAAGAACAGTGCATGCCTGCAAAGGTGGATATAGGAGGATTCCTGCCCTTTCTGGCCAGCTAGTTTTACCAACTCAGTGAACTCCAGATTTACCGAAGGACTCGATCTCAAAACATAGGATGGAGAGCAATAGAGGAAATCTTTTGATATTAACCTTTGGCCTCCATTACACACACACACACACACACACACACACACACACACACACACACACAAACACGTGCAAAGACACACACAGCTGCACATCACTGCACACACACATGCCTGCACATATACACATGCATACATAAAAACATATACATTGTGTACACAACACACATAACTATAAGATTAAAGTGGCAAAAAGACAAAACACTTTACTGTAATTGAAAATTAACCAAACACAAGAGTATTTTATTAATCCCAATTGAGAATACACATGTTAATAAATCTCAGAACATAAATGTTTAGTATCAATAATAATGCATTAGAATTGCCCAATGAATTATTTTTGTATACCTCAACATGTTTTTGTGATGCTGGAGATCAAACTCAGAGTCTTACACATGCTAGGACCTGTGTATACTCAATAGTACATTACCATTGAACTGCAGCCTGAGTCTTAAAATGTGACATATAATAGAAATTAGACAAATAGAAAAGAAACTTTTTTGTGAGTAAAGCTCGTTTCCATCTATACTCTCTGTATCTTTCATTTGGAGGAATAAATATAAAAATCGCATTTTAAGAAAGCACAGAAAACAAAAAATACACACCCCATACAGTAGCCTCATATCCGAGTTCAGTGCTGATTAGTGTTGTGTGGTGTGACACTGTACACAGTGTTGTATGTTCAGAACTAAGGTGATGGTGAAGTCATGATGTAATGACAGAAACTCTGCCAGAAACACCTTGGATTCATGTTCCACTTGCTTTTGAGTTAATTTTCAGTCACTGCGTGTTCAGAAACCTTTGACAGCTGCCAATATTTTTTGCAGCCCCCAAATTCAGTTAATGTGGTGCATTACATCATTTTTTTTTAAAGATGCTAAGCCAATTTTGAAATCCTGGACCAAATCCCACTTGTTCTTTGCTCTCTAATCCTTTTTCTATGTTGCTGGATTTGCTTTGCTAGTATTTTTTTTTTTTTTTGGACTGAGGATTTCTGTTTCTTTTTCATTGTAGCTGAGGGTGTGTAATCTAGGTTTTGTGCATGCCAGGCGTGTGCTCTACCACTGAAATGCACTCCAGCCTCTCATTTCTCCCCAAGTATTTATTAGTAAGAGATATTGCAGTTTCCATTTCTGGTGAGAGCTTTGTCTGGTTTTGATGCCAAGGAAATACTGACCTAACAGAAGGAGTTACTAAGTGTCCTCATTTTTTTTTCGGTTTTGGGAAGAAGTGGTATTAATTGTTTAGATGCCCGGAATGATAGATTGGAATGTGGATGTCACCCTCTCCAGCACGCAATGGTAAGGAAGACTTGTTGGTCTTTAGGAGCTGAGGAGAACAGCAAAGAGCATTGGGAACATTTAGCTAGAGAGGACTTGACAGGCAAGTTTGCCCTACAGGAGAACAGGAAGTTTTCATAGAATTTCCATCAAAGCTACCCCATCCTGCTTCATCTTGTAGAAAGGATCCAACTTGTAGGATGACCTCATTCCTCAAAAGAAATTCTCCACCTGGGCAAAATTTTCTTTGCTTCTAGGCCAGATGAAGCTTGTTCCAAAGGATTGGAACTGTTGGCCACCTCTGTGCTTTTTTTTTCCTATGTGGGTGTGTAAAACACTCTTTGAACATCAATAACCGTGTTGCCTAGCACTGATCTTGGCATGCCCCCAAGATGTCTTTGGTTATTTCTGAGCGTGTCTTATAATTTTCCAAACTATTTCACTTTAACTTTCTTTAAGGAAAGAATTATATGCCATTTTAGAAGATGTTTAGTTGTGATGCATTAGTGAGAGAGAATAGGAAGATGTGTGCTCTGAATGAAAAGAATGTAAGAAGCTATGACCTCTAAACTATAAGTGGCTGAGAATCTTGGATCTGAGGCATCTAGAAGCATCACTCTACCTAATGGAGTACTTACTTTGCAATGGTCCCTGAACTGCGGTGAAATTAAACAAGAATCCAAGTCACTTCTTTATTACAGTGTTCAGGAAAGGTCCTGATACATCAAAATAGTTGTTCAATAAATATTGATTTAACAACAAGTGATGGATCAAAAAATATTTGTGCATATAAAAGGCCAGACTATGTAGGAAATATCCACAAAGGTAGATATAACAATAGGCACTAAAGAGTTAGCAGGTATGAACATGCAGGATGATAGGGGATTGTGTTTGTCAGCCTTAAGGCCTAGATTTTTAGGAATTCTCTACTTTCTTATGACCATACATCTTATTAGAAGTGTTTTTAAAAATATCTACATAGAAGAAATAGGCCTATGTGTGTATAATATGATTGTGACAAAGCAGTGAGTAGTTTGTATGTAGAGAAAACACTCCAGATAAACAGAAGTTAGTCATTTTAATATTTTTGTTTCTTGTCCCCAGATGTTACTTTTGGGAGACAGTAGTTGCCAATAGAAATTGAGGTATGGCATCATATGTCATTGAAGACATGCATTTGAAAGGAATAAAAAGAACCCCAACCTCTTTCAAATATCTCCTTAGTAAGGAGTGTCACCTGGACAGCACCTACTCCATCTATGATGGTTATCTTGACTTGTGTAGGTCTGGTGTAGGTAACCACAGCTGCTGAGCTCATGAGTGTGATAGTTATGCCATGTCCAGAAGGTAGCATTTTATGTGTTCCTCCCCATCCCAAGGCTTTTATATTTTTTCTTTCTTCTTTTCCATAGTGTTCTCTGAGCCTTGGGGGTGGGGAGGTTGATATAGATGACACATTTAGAGCTGAATGCTCAGTCTCTTATTCTCAGCATTTTAACTAATTATGCCTCTTTGCATTAACTGCTGCCCACTGCAAAAGAAGTTTCTCTGACAAATGAGTAAAAACAAAAATATTTAGAAGACAATTTGATAACATGGCTATTGTGGTGAGTTGAATAAGAACAGTCCCCATAGGCTTGTTAATTTGGATGCTTGGTCCCAGTTGGTAAAACTGTTTGGGAAGAATTAGGACATGGAGCCTTGTTGGAGGAGGTGTGTCATTGGGAGTAGGCTTAGAGGTTTCAAAAGCCAATACCTCTCCAAGTCAGCATGCTCTGCCTTCTACTTCTGGATCAGGCTGTAAGTTTTCAGCTACTGTTCCAGCACCTATCTGACTGCCTGCTGCCATGCCACGTTCCCTGTCATGATGATCATGGACTTTAACCCTTGAAACTATAAGCAAGCCCCCAATAAACTCTACATTGGTCATTGTATCCTATGACAGCAGTAGAAAGATAAAACAACCACTGAGCAAAATAACAACAGTGAGTTCTATTCCAGGCTCTATGACCTCCCAAGTCATGAGATTTTGACCAGGATTATAGTTTCAGACATGACATTCTACCCTCCTTGTGCAGCTGGACTCAAATCCAATCAGAAATCACAATGTTATACCAATGGCTATATCATTATCTTAGTTTTTTAAAAAATATACATCCAAAAAGAATTAAAGCCTTTCATAAATATGACTATGCATATTGATATACAATTTTCTATGTTTAATATTAGTCACTTTAAACAGAATTTTAAGGACTGAAGTTTTATCTCGGTGGTATAATGTTTACTCAGCATGTACAAGGTCTTGGGTTCCATTCCTTTCACTGTAAGAGAAAATAAATCTCATGTTATATTATTTGGAAAGTGGAAAAATAATCCTATCTCTTGGCCCTTAAAAGAGTAAAGAATTCCCATGCAGCCGGAGTTACAGTCAGTTGTTAGTCCTTGACATTGCCTGGCTGTGGGTGTGAGTTCTCTGTAAGAGCAGTATGTGTTCTTAACTGCTGTGCCATGAAAATCATTTGAATCTAAATTAAGTATCTATAAAAATCTTTGCCACTGAATAACCATCATTGACTTTTATTTTGCTGAGTATGGAACATAGGGCCTCATGCATTGTAAGCAAGAGCTGTACCACTGATGCACATCCCTCTCCCTAAACCATCTTTTAAAAGCAATAGCTACAATTCCAAGAAGATACAGATAGAAACATGGGTTAGTAGAAGTCTTTCAGCACAAAGCAGATCAAGTGTCAGACACAGTAAGGATACAGAAATATTAAGTAACATGATAACTAGACACATGGAACTTTAGAACCCATTAGGGCACCTTTCTTCTCAACTGTACGAATATTAGGTCACAAAGAAAACATCAGTAAGTCCTATACCATTTGATCAATTCCAAACCCCTCTCTTAGCACGGTGCCATCAAGCTAAAATAAAATCAAATAAAAACTACATACATTCCTTCCAATTAGAAATTGAAAGTGTATCAAACAACACCTAGGTTAAAAACAAATAAACAAACAAAAACAAAAGGTAATGAAGATACTAGATATCAGAGACTAGTGGATACATTTAGAGATTTAGAGAAAATGTGTAGTTTTAAACATTTACATCCACAAATATAAATAAAATGCATGAATTGTGCTAACTTTTAAAGTCAGAAAAGCAAATGTGTCCAAAGAAACCATAAGGAAGATAATAATAATAAGTGTGGATATAGAAAAGCAATAATGATTTAGAACAGAAAATGGACCAAATTGATGAAAAAAAGAAAAATAAACAAACCATTTGCCAAACTAATCAGATCAAAATAGGACAGATGCAAATTATGTCTAGGAAGACAGAGAATAAATAATGTGGACTACAAATAGGTAAATGAACTAAACTGGTTTACAAATTAATATATCTACCACAAATACAGAGAGGAAAAACAACCCAAGAAAGTTTTGGGCTTGGTATTTTTATTATAAGCACTAAGTCTAAAGGAAAGTGCTCTGAAAAAATAGTGGAGTCCATGGTAGGTTTGATTTTCACACACGCCTAAGGTAGGTGCTTTTTATTTTTATGGTGCTGGGAATAAGCTCAGGGGCACCTATACACTAAGCAGGTATTCTGCCACAACACTACCCATCACCCACTTGGATAGCCTCAAACTGCTTTTGTGGTCTTGTGTTCAACAAATAAGTAAATGTTTTGATGCTTATTCAAATCAGGTTTCTAAGGTTTGAGATGCAGAAAGGTGAACACAAGGACATGGCTCAGTAGATAAAATACTTGTTACACAAAGTTAAGGGCTAGAGTTTGGATTCCAATCGCCATGTAAAAAGCTGTATTGAACCCATGAAACCTGTAGTCATAACCCATAGTCAGACCTTTTTATCAGACCATTGGCTACCTAATAATGACATGGAGACTTATTATTAGTTTTAAAAGCCTGGTAAATAGCTCAGGCTTGTTTCTAATTAGCTCCTGTAATTTAAACTAGTCCATATCTTTTAATCTATGTTTTTAATAATTTTTTCTTTATTATATGTATAGTGTTCTGACTGCATGTATGCCTGCATACCCAAAGAGGGTACCAGATCTCATTATAGATGACTGTGAGCCAAAATGTGGTTGCTGGGAATTGAACTCAGGATCTCTGGGAAAGCAGGCAGTGCTCACAACCTCTGAGTCATCTCTCTAGCCCCAGTCTACATTCTTTCATGTGGCTGGTTACCTTTATTCTGTACTACTCATTCTAGTTACTCTCTGTCTCCTGGTGTCTCCACCCCTCTTCTTCCCAGTGTCCTCTATGCCTGGAAATCCTTTCTAGCTATTGGCTGTTCAGCTTATTATTAAACTAATCAAAGTGACATATCTTCAAAGTGTGCAAAGATTATTCCACAACAAAAAACCTTAGAAGGTAGAGATGGGATTCCCAGGTAAAGCTGGCTAGACTAGACTCAATGTGAGTTCTTTCTTTAGTGAGAGACTTTGGCTCAGAATATAAAGTAGAGAATCAGACATCAACTTCTCACCTCTACATACATGTGCACATGCACCCACATGCATATGTGAACATGTATACATATACCATATATGTGCAAACATGGAAACTAAAGCAGACATTCTACTGTGCTGATTGAAAGCGGAAATATCAGTGGAAATTCCTGGCTTGTGATATATTTCTTTTGTTTCCACATCTATTGAACAAAATGTTATTATACTGCATCTTTATTCCAAGTGAACATTACCAGACATGGTAAGATTAGTGTCATGTGTTTGCTCCTTCCTCTTTGTGGCATTTCTGTCCCAGGCCATAACCCAAAGGAAACATTGGTTATCAAAACTTGATGACCACCCCTGACACTGAGGTTTATTCTCTCAATATTAAGTCAATTCAGGGGGAAAAAGATGGAAGAAATTTCCCAGATTATAATAGCCATAAAAATTAAGAGCCACACATTATGTTGGATAAGATTCTGGGCATTTGGACATTATTGGGAGAATTGACAAGATTTCGATTTTAGAGAAGATAATGTTATTCATACTAATTTTATGATTTTTGGCTGTGGCACTTTGGTTAAGTAAGAGACTGCCATTGTTTTTAGGAGGTAATGCTGAATTACTCAGGGACAAAGACATGTTATGTTTGCAGCTTTATAATAGAAACATCCCGATATAGAGAGAATGGTAAAACCATTGTATTAAGAGACAAAACAGTTGAATTTGGATGAAGTGTAAATGGGAGTGAGTTGTATTATTTTCTAATGCGTGGTCCTGTGCTTTCTACGCAAGCATTCTATACTGAAGCACATCCCTAGATTGTTTTATTATTGGGTTTTGTTTGTTTGGGCTTTTTTATTTTGCATTTTTACTTATATTTTGAGATAAGGTCTCTATAAATAGCCTAGCCTGGCCTTGAACTCACTTGAACTTGTGATCCTCTTGCCTTAGCCTCCCAAGTAGTTGGCATCACAGGCTTGTGGCACCAGGATAAGCTCCTATTGTTGCAGCTTTTCTAGCAGTTCCAAATTAGCTCATTTTGGAAAGTAACAAGAAGAAAGCATTTTTAAAGCATTTAGGAGAAGCTAGGCTTTGTGACATACATCATGCCAACACTCAGGAGGCACGGCCAGGAGGACTACCCGTTTGCCAGTTTGAGCCCAGCCTGAGCTACAGGCCGAGACTGTCTCAAAAGAAAACACCCTCATGCAAAACAAAAGAAGAGGTTTAAGCTATTCACTGCTTTATTGTTGGTAACTATTAAAACATTGAAAACAGTAATTGTTATCAATAGATGACAGCAGATGGGTAACTGATTTATGTTCTAATCACAGAATGCATATTAGATGATGAGCTCCATCTAATGAACATGTCAACATGTAAAGATCTCAAATATAAAGCCCATAAGGGAAAAGAGCAGAGGCTTGGGTTACTTAGTGGCTGGACCACATGCCCATGGCAAATAGCGTGTGTGGGAGGCTAGTAAAAATGTAAACTCTATAAACACAGAAAATAAAGATGGAGATTGTGGGAGAACAATTTCTGTCTTTGAAGAATTTTCAGGTATTAAAACAATTCAAGTAAATATATGATTACAATGCAGAAGGAGGAAGGCAGCAATTAGCATGTATTATGTTTAATGCAAATAGAGGAAGGCTGGGAATGGAGCTGAGGGAACATTCATTTCACAGAAATGGCAAAATCTGTGTCTCTCTCTCACATCCAAATCAAGTCCCAGAAGACAATAAAGCATGGGGAAAAGGCAGATTTCTAAATGATAGTATGATTTTCCCCAGGAAAGCCTGGTAGAAGCAGCTAAAGGTTTCTTGGAGCTGGGGCAGAGCAGGGAAGAGGCAAAGCAGTAGATGAAACAGATGAAAAGTCCGTTGACAAGGGCACTTAGACCTAGCTAAGGAGTTTGATGGCCTGAAGGGTTAGACAGCTTTTGAAAAAGAGAGATTCCACAAATGAAGTCTCTATAAGCATGATCAGTTGTTCCCACCACCACTTCTCAGGATGAAGTGGGGTAGGGGTCTCAACAGAAATAGTAGAGGGAGCAATAAATATAGTAGGGTGTCCAGACAGCAGAGCTGTGGGCAATTAACTGTAGGTGTTTGTTCTAGAGGGCATCTGGGAGCATGGCAGAGCAGTCTTAAATTTTTTGTTTTGGTTTGGTTTTCGACAAAATCTCAGTGTTGCACAGGTTAGCTTGGAACTCAGGTAATTATCTTTGCCTCCTGAGTGGTAGGATTACAGGTGCAAGATACCATGCCATGTTAAAGATTCTCATTTTATGCCACCTGACCCTGCTCCTGGCCACTGTTGATTGGACCTTATATTTTCCGCACTTAGTTCATATAGAAAAGGCTCAAGAAGAAGAATTGAAGGCCATGGTTACTGCTGGAATGGGCTTCCCTGTAGGTTGTGAATGATTTTACATTCATTTCGAAAGCTTTAATTAGAAAAAAAAAAAAAAAGCTGGTGTAAATGCGGCACAACTCTGTGAGCTCACAGGCATCCGGTCGTATTTCTGTACTTTTCTGAGCATTTAAACTAAATTTAATAACAAAATGGCAAACAGTGCTGTGGCAAGAATTCGTGAGCTGAGGGTCATGGGAGGATATGAGCTCTAGGAAAAAGGTGTGAAAGCAGATGTGGGTGGAAACCAAGCAGCACACTGTGTGGGCAGAGACCAGAGAGACCTGGACTAGGCTGCTTGTGCAGGTGGGCTGGGCAAGAAAACAGGGGCAAGAGGGTCCCCGCGGGCTCGTCTCCCTCCGCCTCTCCCCCCCCCCCCCCCCCCGCCGCATCCGCCTCTGCTTCGCCACCCCGCCCCCAGGCCTAGAGGCCTAGGCTCTGCCCTAAGCCCCGCCCCAAGCCCCCTACCCTACCCCGCCTTTCCTAGCCCCTCCTCCCTCCGTGACGCTACCTCCGGTCTCCTGGTAACGCAGGGGTCAAACAAGAGGCCGCTGAGGCCGTTGCCTGTCCATCTCTGGTCGGATCTTCGATCCTCGTCGGACGCTGACAGGCATGGCTCTGCCGCTTCTGCCTGGCTACAGCTTTAAACGCGATGTGAGTAGGCAGGACGCCCGAGGTCCTGGCCAGATCCTGGGGTTTAGACAGGATCCGGGAGTGTTCATCTCCCTAGATCCTGCCAGCTCCTTCCCTTTATTCCTGTGTGCTGAGTACAGCTAAAATCAAACTTCATGCTCCCTCCCCTAATTCTCTCAAAGCGCATCTGAATGTTTTTCTTAGATGACATCTGACATTTAGGTACAGGTAGCAGGGCCGTTCAAAGTAGCTTGTGACAGTGATGATAAAAATAACCACAGAGTGTATAATGTGTGTCCGGTGATGCACCTTGGGTATTCCCAACAGCTCCTTGAATTAGATACTATTTTTGTTCCCATTTACAGTTGAAGAAACTGAGGCTCAGAGCCGATCTTCATGATGGTGAGGTGATGCTGTCCCTCCCCCCCCCACACTCCCCACCGCTCCCGGTAGCTGGTCTTTTACAGCCTATAAATCTAGTTATTATCTTTAGTACACTGGGTGAAAAAACAAACTTCGTTATTAAATAGAAGATATTCGGCAGGAGGCATGGCAGATAGGCATGGCCTATAAAGTTTAGTGCTACACTATGGGGAAAAGCACCTAACCCTGGAGTACAAGATGGAATTACAAACACACACACTACACACACACTAAACCCCCAATAAAACAAACAACCGCCTCCAAACATCACAGCTCCTCTAGAACATTAAAGATCTAGCCAATGAGTAGCTACCTAACAGGAGGAAAACTAGCCAGGCTTTTGTTCTCTAGGAGTTGCTGCCCTTTATGTGGGTTTGCCAGTGTCTTTAGGAAAAGTAATAAAAATTGCTGAAAAGGAATTCACATGGAGCCACTCAAGGTGTTTATAAACCTCTGATCAGGGTTTACAAAGCATTCAGTGCACTCAATTCAGTGTCTGTATCTGAGTTGTTGGCCCCAGAGTACTGGTATTATTTGTAGATTTTTCCATCTGAGTTTGCTTTTTAACCCCACACATTAGTCAGTTCAATTTCGAACACTGCTTTGTGCATTTCATTTCTTGGCAGATGTAAGTTAGAGGCTGGCCTCTGAAACATAGCATTACTCTGTGGTAGGATTAAGTCAGCCAAATAAGAAAGGCTCCAAGAAGGAGGGCATGAAAAAAGATTCCAGAAATAAAGAAGCATGCTGTGCTAAAGTAATTTTAATAAAAAATGTAAGCAGAGCCTACAGCTTTTGGCTCTGCTATGCTTCTGATTACTGATGCCCACTGCCTGCAGAAGTATCTCAGCTCTCACATGCAGTGATTAAGGATGAGAAAGGAAAAGGGGTGTTTGGATGAGATATTTTAAAATCAGCAACATAGTACTGAGTGTACTTTGCTTTAAAAAAGTTTTTTATTGGGAAATATAACACATGTGCAGCAAATGGCTGATAGTGAAATGAACAACAAGAAATGGAACACCACCACTACCCATTACTCTAAAAGCAGCCCCCTTGACTACGGTTGCCATATTTATCAGGTAAAAATAAATGTCCTGAATATTGCCTAGGACCTATTTATAGTAAAATATTATTTGTTGTTTTGGATTCAAATTTCACGTGAAACTCTATGGCCCTTTCCCCCTTTTAAGCCTTTACACTGTTCTCCAAATGTAATCACTATTTTGACTTTTGTCACTATAAAAAAGGATTTATTCTTTACTTTTGGCTTGCTTTTGAACCTTTTTTATGTGGAAATGTCCTGTGCTTTTTGTTCTGTGACTTTTTTAGTTCAGCATTATGTTTGCAAGATTTGTGTGTGTGGATAATGTTTGATTGTATGAATATGTGATATATCTAGATCCCTCTGTAGATTTTTCTCTTGATAGATGGCTTCTCTGGGGCGTTTACACATACTCTTGCTGTGCTTTTCTTGCTCATTGCTTTCTGTAGCATGGCTGGGTTGTATAACACTGATAAGCTTTAGTGAACTCTGCAAAGTGATGTCTTTCATTTCCACCAGCATTTTAAAAATTTATATACTTTTATTTCTAAATGTTTATATTGTTTAGTCTTTTAAATTTTATATATTTTGGTCAGTGGGTGTACTGTAATTTCTTGCAGTCTTAATAAATAAATCTATTTTTAGTTTTCAACTTATTTACATATGTATATGTGTGTTTGCCATGTATGTTCATGTGTCTTTAGGAGGCAGAAGAGGGCATCAGACACCCAGGAGCTGGAGTCAAAGGAGAAGTGTGAGGACCCAAACCTTGGTCCTCTGGAAGAGCAGCAAGCACCCTTAACCAATGAGCATCTCTCCAGTCTGCTCTACTCCCAGTTTTGTTGTTTGAATCTGCACTTCCTTGACTATCTAGTGAAGTTGAACATCGATTTTTATATGCCTTTAATCCCTGCACTTAGAGGCAGAGGCAGGCAGATCTCTATACATTTAAGGCCAACCTGGTCTATATAGTAAGTTCCAGGACAGCCTGGTCTACTTGGTGAAGTCAAGAATAGCCAGGGGTACAGAGAGACCTGTCTCAAAAAAAAGTGTAGCAAAGCGGTCATTTCTTTTGAGTGGTGGCACCCTTGATTTTTATATAAATTTCCAACTGGTCATATAGTGTGTGTATATATATATATATATATTTAACTTGATAAGAAATTGACTCCCTATCCTGAGACAGGATTTATGTGTCCTAGGCTGGCCTGGGTTAGAGTTAATATTTTAGCCAAGGATGAACTTGAACTCCCGATCCTCCTACTTTCATTTCCCTAGCCCATTGAGAGGTCCATGTTTGGTGACGTTTTCCATTTAGCGGTAATGAGTAAGAATTTAAGTTATTCAGAGAATTTGGTGTTGTCACTGTTCTAGATTTTAGCCATCTTAATAAACATGTAGTATATCTCATTTTAATTTTAATTTCTTGAATGTCTGGGATGTTGATAGCCTGTTTACCACTTGTAATCTCTTTTGGAAAATGCCCATTGGTCTTTTACTTGTTTTAATCTGATTGTTACCTTCCTTTTGAGATGCTGTTGCTGTTGTTAAGTAAACATCTACTGCTGCTATGTGGGCTTCTCATATTTTCTCCCAATTTGTAGCTTGAATTTTATTGCCCTTAAAACAAGGTTAGGAAATATGCATCTATTTTATAGAAAAAAAATATAGGATGCATTCAAACGGATCTTTCCAATGCAAAGTAAGGATTTTAACTTCTCTTTAAGTTCGTTGATTTTATATGCATGGTTTACTTACATGGTCATCAATTAGTTACTTGATTATCTCACCATAAATATATATCCTTAGAATTTTGTCACAAATAACTATAACATTATTGATTATTAATTATTTGGATTTTAAAGAGCTCTTCATAGCATAGTTTTCTACGTTTTTAGGATATCTTTCACTAGGAATGTATTTCCGGATTACTCGGTGAGTAAGTTGTAGTAATTGAGTATGTTGACTAAGTGTATAGTAATACTACATTACTTGTGGCATGGAGCATTTGGCGATGTTATAGCTTGAATCCAATACATGGCCTCTGCTAAACAAATGCTCAAATTTTTTAGTTTTCAATTTCATTTAAATAATTACTGTGAGTAGAGTTTTGTCACTAGCTCTATACCCATTGTCCCTTGAACTCTTATTTTTTTGTTTCATTATGATGTAAAAACATTGCCTGGTTTCAAAGTCAATAGGGCTCATGATCTCACAACTTTGGCCCCCTCTTCTTTCTATAGATAACTTTAAAAATGGCTTCTTTCTCTTTCCCTACCTATTCTCTTCCTTCCTCATTTCTCTCCTTTTTCCTTTTTGGTTCTCTCTTCAGTCTGTTTTTAAAACAACAATTTCTTTAAAGTATTTTTACATTCTCTTTGTTAAATAGACATGGACCTCTGCTTGTTCTCTTATTTTTTTTTAATTTCATTTAATGGAATATCCTGAAAGTCACTTAATAGGATAGAGAGCTAGGCCTCATTGCTTTTCATAGCTATAAAACTACCCATTGTGTGCACCTAACAATAGTTTATTCAGCCAATTCCTTTGTATTTTTAGACTTTTGCTATTGCAAATAATGTTATAATACATCACTAAAGTTGTGCTTTAAAAGAGGTATTCATAAAACTGAAAAGAAAGCCAACATATAGTGAGGGGAAGTATTTGCAAGTCATATATCTGATAATCAACTTAGAATGAGAATATAAAAAGAGCCCTTAGAACACAGTAACAGCTAAGACAATAATCACATTAAAATTGGGAAATGGTTAGAATAAACATTTCTCTAATGAGAACATAGAAATAGCAAATATGCATGTGAAAAGATGTTCAATAACTTTAGTAGAGGAGTGTAAATTATTAAAACCACAATAAAATAGCATTTCAGACCATAGGGTGACTGCAAAAAAAAAAAGATAATAAATGTTGGCAAGGACAGTAGAGTCACTGTGTGACACAGTACTCTAAAGGATCTACCCAAGGAAAGACATGCACATTATAGTTTGTGAAAGAATTGTTCATTCTTCTATAATGATTATTATTTTGGTCTGTGGATTGGCCTTCAGTCCCTGTGCATGCAAGCAAAGCTCACATAAACAGTATCTACAGTCCAGCATCCTTTGTAATGGCTAAAAATGGAAATAACCTAAATGACTGTCAGCTGCTTGGTTGATAATGGTTGGTAGAAAATGAAAATGTAGTTTCTACACAACATCAAATAATTTTACATTTTTTTTCACTTGAATTTTTAGAGATAGGTTCTCAGCATACCTCAGATTATCCTCACACTCAAATTGTAGGCCAGGCTCACCTCAAACTTGCAATCCTTTTGTTAGGATTATAGGCATGCTTTGCACCAAAATACTATTCAGCAATAAAAAGAAATGAAGTACTCATGTATGTTACAGCATAGCTGAATCATTAAAGAACAGTATGCAAAAGCACTGTTTGCTTAAGATGTAAGTGGGGTGATATATAGGAGGAGCAAGTAGATGAGTGTTTACCTAAGGCTGTGGGGTAAGAGGAGTAATGAGGACTGGCTGCTATTCATATTTCTTTTGAGGATGATGAAAGTGTTCTAAAATTAGATTCTCATGATGATGCACAACCATCATTTTATCAAAGCACACTGAATTGCTTATTTTGAGCAGGTTAATTTGATGATATTTTTAATACAAAATAAAGCTGTTACAATAGCTTGAATATATGTTTTCCAGAGGTACATGTGTTATAAAAGCTTAGTACCCAGACCATGGTGCTACACAGAGGTGGTGGTATCTTAAAGGGGTGAGGCCTAGTGGACAGAAGTTAAGTCACTGAGGGGTGAGTATGCCACAAAGAGATATTAGGACCCCTGCCTCTTTTTCTTTATCTTCTTGCTTCCTGGCTGCCAAGAGATGAGTAACTTTTCTCTAAAAAAGTTCCTACCTTGATGTTTGGCATCATCACAGGCCCTAACACAATGGGGCCAACCACCTACAGACTGAAACCTCTAAAGCTGAAGCTTTTCATTCTTATAATTATTTCAGTACCTGATGTTATAACAGAAGGTTGATAAGCATGGTCACAAATAGTTATTAGATAGAATTGGTTGCAGGATGTTGCTGGGTAGATAAAACAATAGGGGTCTATGATGCCATGGTATGGGATATGTTTGTCTAATGATTATTTAATTTGTGTGTATATGTTTGTGTGTTGTGTTTGTCTGTGTGTGATTATGAGTGTGCATACACATGGTGTATAGAAGCCAGAGGTCAACATTGGATATCTTCCTCAATATTTCTCCATCTCCTCCTCATTTTATTATTATTATTATTATTATTATTATTATTATTATTATTATTATTTGAGTATTTGAGATAGATTCTCTCACTAAACCTGGAGTTCACTACTTGGGCTAGTGTGACTGACCAGCAAGGCCCAGACTTCTTGTCTCTTCCTTCCTAGCAAGTAATTACAGGCACATACTGTTAAACCCAGCTTTGTATGTGAGTACTTCAGATTTGAACTCAGGTCCTGATGCTTGCACACGAAGCTCTTTATCCATTGAGCTATCTCCCTAGCCTATTACAGGATGATTCTGATTTAAAGAATTGTGTCACTTTGTTCACAGTAGCTATTGGCATTTTATAATTTTGGTCTCAGTCACCTCTCTTCTTCTTAGTGTTACTATTTGTTTTGAGACAGGCTCTCTCCAGGCTTACCTTTCACTTCGCCCAAGTGGACTGGAATGAGTGCCACATGTCAGGTCTTAGCCAGCTTTTGAAGCACCTCCTCATACTTTGAAAATTACATAATATTTTGTTGAGATTCCTAAATGTTTAATTTGGACTCCAGAAATGACAGTCCCTTTTCCTACTTTTTTTTTCCATATCAAACATGTAACTGATCAAATTGCATTTTGTGCTATATTTCATTTAGGATACACTGCCATAGGTACATTCATTTCTGTGCTCTTAGATTTGATATGACCAGCTGTCTCCAATTCTTACGTCTGTGACTCTTGTTCAGTGATGGACTGTAACATACGATTATAAACAATAAATTCCTTTTTCTCCCCTAAGTGACTTTCTCACCCCTAAGTTGTTTTATGGCACCAACAGAAAGGAAACTAGAACATTCCTCCAAATAACTGGCCTTTTCATCATCACATTATTTGCTTCTTGGGAGCAAGAGGTTGGAGCTGACATGATGGCATCCTTAGATTTGGGCTTCTGACCTAGGACTCTGCTTAAATTGGGATTGTTCACCTGTGATGATGTGGTAGTTGTCAGCTGACAGAGAAATTGTTATCAATCACTCTTTGAATTATTGCTTTGTACTTTCCTTTCCTTATAAACAGGGAGATGTAAAGTTTAAGTCCTTCAGTAGTGAGTAACTCCACCAATGTAATAAGTCAGATCAGGCCAAATTAATCAATCCAAGTTTATTCTGAGCAGAGAATTCCTGGGTGGTCCCAGGGAAAGAGGAGGAACAAGGAGGGAAAACCTCAATGAGAAATCTGTGGGCCAGACCTTAAGTACCCTGGGGTGGAGCCGCTGCTTGGTGAGCTTTCTCAGGGGCAGGGTCTGGAGAGAGAAAGAGAGAGGTGGAGCTTCCACCTAAACAGGCAGGTTCTGAATAGCTGATTGTCCATTACCCTGTCTACCTTCAGTGACCATGGTTAAAAACTTGACAGGAACAGAGCCTGAAAAGATCATATCAGTAGTGAGCATCTCACTGTTGTCTTCCACTGATGATCGGGAACGAAATAATTCTTATTTGGGAACCAGTGAATAGAGAGGGGGAAGGAAGATTATTTGCTTGTGTTGCTTAAATAGGCTATATGGCTGCCTTAGTGACTTCTCTGCTGCTGTGGTAAAAAATATCACAAACAACTTGGAGAGGGAAAGGTTTATTTTACCTCGTGGCTTACAGTCCTTCATGATTGGAACTCAGGATAAGACACCATGGCTTGCTCAGCCTGTTTCTGATACCATACAGGACCAACCTGTCCCAGGGTTGGCACCACCTCAGTGGGCTAGGCCCTTTCCCATCAAACATGAATCAACAAAATGGCCTATAGACTTGTCCAAAGGCAATCTGACAGTCATTTTCTTAATTGAGGTTTCTCTTCCCAGACGACTTTTGCTTGTTTCAAGGTGACAAAAACCAACCAGGACAATGGCTCTTGGGGAGCCTGGCTTAGACAAAGAGGCCAGGAAAGCATCAGGATGTACCTGTACAAGTTGTGACCCGAAGTGTTTGTGGCACAGTGAGGGACATTTATTTCTTTTTTCTTGGTGTCCTTTTTCATATTTTCTGGGAGCAGCAGATACTTTTTATGTATACTTCTCAATGGGCACTCCTGAAGTGTTCCCACAGCAGAATCCCAGAGTTCTCTAGCACAAACTCAAAGGATTTCCTTTTGTATCTCCTGGGTGTGCACTACAGATGCAGATACTTCAGGATGAGAAGATTGCAGAAAGCAGGGCTAAGCTAGAGGTAGGCATTTTTTACTCCCGCCTTATCTGGGCTCCAGCAAGCTCAGTTTTGACCTGGCATTTCAATATCACAAAGTGGATGGCTTACCCAGTTAAAGGCTGGATCCTTTGCTGCTTTTCTAATGCTGTGACTGGTATCCCAAAGGAAGCCATATCTAGAACCGAACCTGGGTCCTTTGTAAGAACAGCAGGTGTTCCTAACTTCTATGCCATCCCTCCAGCCCCTTTTTGTATGTTTTTGCAATTTTGACTGAAATAATTATAGGTTTCTAGGTAGAGACATATAAGAAGTAATACATAGAGGTTGTAAATGCCCATTGCCCAGTTTCCTTCAATGATAACATCTTGCAAAATGATAGTATTATATCTTAGCCACTATGCTTACACCAGTACTATCTGCTAATCTGACTCTAGTTTTTTTTTTTTTTTTAACTTGGCCTATTTCTCTGGAGGTTTAGCGAAGCTGATTTTTGTGTTGTTTATCCATGTTTACAGCGGAGTAGTATTCTGTATATATACCATAATTTCTCTAATTATTTTCCTGTTGAAGGGTACATGGAGTAGTTTTAACTTTTGGATATTAATAAAAAGCTTTTGTGAATGTTCTTGTACAGGAGTTTGTGCGAACGTGGTCTTAAAATATATTTATTGTGTATGTATGCATGTGTGCATGTACGTATGCCACAGAACATGGGTTGGTAGAAGAAAACTTTCCGGAGTTGATTCTCTCCTTCTACCATGTGAGTTCTGGGAGTGCAACTCAGGTTCTCATCTTGTTAGCAAATGCTTTTACCCACTGAGTCATCTCACCAGCTCCTGTGAATGTACATTTTCATTTCTCTGGGATAATGAGCCAAAAGTACAATTGTTGGGTCATATAATAACGATTAATTCTATAACAATACTGCTAAACCATTTTTGAGATCAGATACCATGTTACATGCCCAGTGGAAATGTCTATATTACCTACTTCCCCAATAACAAGGTTAACATTTAGTGTTGCCATTTACTTTAGCTGTCCTATAGGCATAGTGTTACTGATGGTGAAATTTGTTTTCTTGGTTTTTGTTTTTGTTACTTGACACTACTATCATGGGTCGTCTAGGAAGAGGTAACTTCAATTGAGACATATGACCAGCAGATCTGCATGTAGGCAAGTTTGTGGGATATTTTCTTGACTAATGATTGATGGTGGGAGGGCCTAACCCACTGTGGGAAGTGCTATCTCTAGGGTGTTCTGAAAACCAAACAAACAAAAATAACTAGCAAGCTGAGAAAACCACGGAGAGCTAGCCAGTAAGGAGCATCTCTCTGTGCTCTCTGCTTTAGGTCCAGCCTCCAGAATCCTGCCTTAAGCTCATACCCTGTCTCCCCTTCGTGATGGACTGTGTTTGGGACTTGTAAGCCAAATGAGCCCTTTCCCGCCCAAGTTGCTTTTGGTCAGATTATTTTATTACAGCAACAGAAAGCAAACTAGGACACATGGGGTGACATCTCAGTCTGGATTTAATTGTCATTGTTCTGGTGGTTAATGAGTTGAGCATATTTTCACGTACATTTTGGTCAGTTTTGGCTCTACCATTTTAAAATGCCATCTTGTGTTTTGCTCATTTCTAATTGAATATATTTTTTTAACTGTTGAGTTGTGAGAATTCTTTATACATTTTAGATACTAATTTTAGAGTGAGATGTGATTTGCACATGTCTTCTCTCAATCTACAACTTGTTTTTTTCAAACCTGCTTAGCACTGTGTTACGAAGGGCAGAAATCCAAAATTCTACCTTGAATTAATTAACTAATTTTATGGTTCTATGGATGCAAAACAAGACCTTATGTATTCTAGGCAAGTGTTTTATGAATGAACTGCACCCCTAGCCCTCAAATTTCACATCTTAACGAGGTCAAGCCCATCACTTTTTTCTTTTTAATGGACTGTGCTTTTTAAGACTTTTACCATTTTTACTTATGTATTCATTGTGTGTGTGCATGTACATATGCATATGAATATATAGGTGTGGGCAGGCATGGTGGGCAAAGACAGCTTGTGGGAGTCGTTTCTCTTTTTTTTTTTTACCATGTGTATCCTAGAGATCAAATGCAGGTCATCATGCTTGTTAGTAAGCCCCCTGATCCAGCTCACTAGCCTCTCTATACTAAGAACTCCCTGATCAGCTCTAAAGCCTAGTTATCATTCTTTTTTCCAAATAGTTTTACATTTTGAATAAATGTTTATGACGCACTTAGTTCAATTTTGTATATAATGTTCAGGTCTTGGTTAATTATTTTGGCCTATGGGCTCTGAATTTCCCAGAATCATTGGTGAAAATGTCTGAATTGCTTTTGCATCTTTGTAAAAATTCAGTTGAGCATATGTGCATAGGTCTTCTGGGCACTTCTTTCTGTTCTGTTGACCTGTGCCCTTCCATATCCCATTGTCTTACTATTTATATTGCTATTGCTACTTAGCAAAGTTTAATGTCAGGGTCAGTGATCTCTTCTACTTTATCCTTGTTAAGATGTTCATCTGCCTTACTTTTTTCAAAGTAGAAAGAAACTCATCGTTCAAATCACATAATAATATTATTCTGTTAAAATAATGGTTGGGAATGGAGCTCAGTGGTGGAGCACTTGACTAGCATACAGAAGGTCCTTGGCTCAAGAGAGCAAAAACCCACTCTCGAATCTCAAAGCAAAGTTCTGAGAGCAAGCCTAAGTGCATTGTTCCTGTTTGGGGGGAACTTTTAAATGGAGATTGTCACTGGAAAAGGAATTCAGAGGTGGGGGCAACTACAATGAGCCTTCGATTTCAACTGACTTTAGGAGAAAGCCTTGGAATTACTCTCTCTATTGGCTAGAGCCTTCATCTGAATTATTTAGAGAAAAAAATCAGTTTGCTAGAGAAGATGCCATACATCTCTCTAGATCTTGACTGAAATTTTTTTTTTTTTACTTTCCTAATTGAAATACATCATTAACTATGTAAAGCATGTTTATTGCTATATTGAGTTGATAGCTAAGGATAGCATGCACATTTATCTAAGTTAGGTTTGCAAAGAGAGGAAAATTGGCTTAAGAATGTTGGAGGATTTTTTGGCATGCTTTTTTTTTTTTCATGTTTGTGCTTACTTCTCCAGTGATTTGGGTTTATTAATAAATAACAATAACTTCCGTGCTCTTATGGTCCTGAGCTCTACCCAAGTCAATTTTGTTGTTTTCTCTGAGTGATTCAAAATATTTGTGGAATGACTTCTTCATAAAAGTATGAGAAAAAAGAAAATTAATTTCTAAAATAAATATGGTATGAAGGCAGGAAAAAAAATCTAGTCTTCTTGGAACAGAAACAAACTGCTCCAGAATATGATCAGGCAGGTACACTAATAGATTTTCAATAATTTTACATCAGAAATTAATTAGATGCTGTCATGTGGTGTCTCGTGACATCACATCCCAGTACTCATGAGGCCAAGGCCAGGCACATCCTGAATTTTACATTCAGCCTAGATACACAGAAATGTACTCTATCTTCAAACAATGAAAAGTAGTTTGGTTTTTGTTAAAGCATTGTTGGAATAGCAATATGGCTTGCCACCAAGTCCAACCAAAAGAGAGAACCTGTTCTCCAGAGTTGTCTTACATGTGTACTAGCAGTGAAAGGAGTGGTAGTATGCCTCCTCTGTTTTGTATACACACACACACACACACACACACACACACACACACACACACACACACACACACACACACACGGTTCTAGATGGGTATCGATATTTATTATAAAATGTGTGGGTTTTTTCTGCAGTAGTGGATCCTGTGCGTTGAACCAGGGAAGAGTCAGGCAAGAGCTATGTCTCTGAGCTCCTGAAATATTAGATAGCTTCTGATCTTATTCAGTCCCCACATTTCTATAACTAGATGTCATAGAAGATATTCTACAGAGCTGTCTTTCTATACCTGCCAAACTTTTAAGAAATCAACTCTAGTTTCTGTTACTCGACCCATCTCCTCCTTTCAAGATCATATGAGTCATTCTGTCAAACTGTCAAAAGTACTTGTCAAAAGCAACAATGACAATTCAAGTCCAGTGAGGTTAAAAAAAAAGGAGAGTTGATAAGGCCCCATCACTGTCTCAGAGGCATTGGAACTTGGTAGTGTTGTGCCCAGAGTTTGGATCCCCCAAAAGATTACTAAAACAACAAAGAGTCTCTTTATTGACTAACTACCTCCAGTTATTCCATCAGTCCAATGCAGCAATGGAGTAGGAGAGACCCTGAGGCAAGGATTTTTATTGCATGGGGTCTAGGGCCTTCAGAGCTGCAGGTTTATTGTCCTGGTATTGGTCCAGGTTTGGGCTAAAGGTAACTGTTTGAATTCATGGGCTTCTCTGAATTTTAGGGATGTTTCAAAATTTAGCAGTGGTCATTTAGGTTTATCTATATCAGCAGATGCGAACCTGGAGGCTGTTATATTGATAACTGTCCCCGTCACAGGAATGGAATGTTTGAGATTTTTATGTTAGCTCAGGGCCAGCTGGGTCTAAGGTCAGAAGTTAGGAGCTGTGTCACATCCTGCTGAATCAGGGGCCTGCAGCTTGTCATGGTTGCAAGTCTGAGTCTGGTGAAGGTCTGGGCTGGTGTCTCTTTAGGCCAGGGCTCCCCAGTAGCTGTTTGGGAAAGAATAATCCATTTTCTTCAGGGATGTGGCCTCTCCTTGCAGGTGGCTAGAAGTGATCAAAATGCATTATATACATGTATGGAATTCTCAAAGATACATAGATAAGTTAAAATTTAAAGATAAATTGGAAAACCCATTGTGGAAGATATCTGACAAGCAAGCAAGCAAGAAGCTAAACATGGCCAGTAGACCAAACTGGACCTTGAGATGAGAGGGGTGGGAAAAGCAAGAGATCAAGAGAAGAGAACCACAGATCAAAAGCCAAAAGCAGAGGCCCAAGAGTGAGGGCAAAGAGAACCAGAGAGATCATGATTCAAATGATCTTGGGGAAGGGAAGCTAAGCTCCCCCCCTCCCCCAGATGTTTAGGGTAGGGGGCAGGATGAGAAGACCAAGGAAGAGCCACAGGTACCTGAGTGTGGTGACCAGTGTGCTCTTTGGTATGCTAATAGGCACCATTGTTAGCCTTTTTTTCATTTGGGTGACAGTTAGGTAGCCTGCTCTATTTGTGAAACTCCTAGCAGTGAGATCAGGGTCTGTCCCTAATGCTTTGGTTGGTTTTTGGAAGCCTATTCCTCATACTGGGTTGCCTCACCCGGTCTTCCCAGTCTTAATACAAAGAGAGGAGTTTAGTTCTACCTTAACTTGATATGCCATGCTTTATTGACATGAGAGGCCTGCTCCTTTCTGAACAGAGACAGGAGAAGTGGATAAGGGAGAGGAGGTGGAGAGAGAGAATGGGAGAAGAGGTGGGGGGAACTGCAATTGGGATGTAAAATAAATGAAAAAGTTTAATAAAAATTAAAATAAAAAGCCAAAATCAATGTTAATAGGCAGACACATTCCCAGATACTCAGCCTTAAATATGGTCCTGTGAAGAAGCTTTTACTGTTCTCAATTTAAAGATGACAAAAGCAAAGACCTCTAGAGAAGAGTGACTGCTTCTGGATGACATGGTGCATATATGGCCAAGCTTGAAGGGGTATGGCAAGCAGCCAATGCTTGTTTTCTGTTCTATTCTTTATATTGCCAAGTTTATGCCTTCAGTCCCTGGCTCTGCTCTCAGTTCCCCAAAATTCCAAATGTTTGTGTTCAATTTAAAATGGTCTCAGCTGCTTTAATCCACACTTTTATATATGTATAAGGAGAGAATATGTGATAATATCCAATCATCTGAAAATAAGCCACAGCTTATGTTCTATTCACTTAGCAGATTTTTGTTGAATCTGTGACAGGCCCTATTTTTAGGAATTAAGAATTCTAGTGTCAAGTGTACAATATGTTAAGTACATGGGTGGCTGTCTAGAAATTGTGGACATGAAACTGTGGTTCATTTGTTGAGTGGATGAGTCTTTGTACTGTTTAGGGGAGCCCACCGGAGATTACCAGTCTGACTGAACATCTTTATAGCCAATTGAAAGTCTTTCTTCCAGTCAGCTGGGACCATACCCAAGTGTTCCAGAAAATAGATGTAGCCCTGAGTATCCAGAACATGGGGTTTGTTTGTTTTTCATGTGTTACTTAATTTTATTTAAGCTTTATATTTTCTTTTCTTTTATTCTTCTGTCATATATTATACCTTTCTCTCCTCTCCTCCATCATACACCCTTCTACCTCCCCTCTTGCTCAGATCTACTCTCCCTCCCCTCAGAAAGGAGCAGGCCTCCCAGGGTCATAAACAAACATGGCATAATATACTACATTATTATATGCTATATAATATATGAGACCAGGCACATACTATCACATCAAGCCTGGATGAGACAACCCAGTAAGAGATAAAGCGTTCCACAAGCAGGTGAAAAAGTCAGAGACAGCCCCTGCTCCCACTGTTAGGAGTTCCACAAGAAGACCAGCTATACTGCTGTCACATATATGCAGAGGACCTAGGTCAGACCCCCTAGAGGTTCCCTGACCTCTTCAAGCCCCTGTGAGTCTTGGTTTTGTGGGTGATGTTCCTGAGCTCTCCCACTCCTGTCCCTCTGCTTCCCCTCCTCCTTTGTAGGACTTACCTAGCTCTGCCTAATGTTTGGCTATGGGACTCTGCATCTGTTCCTGTCAGTTGCTGGATGAAGTCTCTTTGGTCCCTTTGATAATGATTCTTTTAGGTTCTGGCCCCAGAATTCTCTGCAGGTAGGACAAACTATAGGTCAAAGGCTATGTGGCTTGATTGGTTTCCAATTCCTCCACCTGAGGACTTGCCTGGTTACAGAAAATGGCTGGTTCAGGCTCCATGTCCCTCATTACCAGGACTCTTTGCTAGAGTTCTCCTCATAGATTCCGTGGGGTTTTCCTTTCACTGGCTTCCAATCTTTTACCCCAATGTCTCCCCAATTCCAGTAGTTCTCCCAGAATTTACTTTTCCCTCACTTGATCCCTCATGTTCCCAACTCCACCCACCCCCAGACTACCGATAAAATCTATTAACCCTTTCTAGGGAGATCCTTGCATTCTCCCTTAAGCCCTTCTTAGCCTCTCTAGGTCTGCGGACTGGAGCATGATTATGTTTTACTTTGTCACTAATGTCCACTTGTAAGTGAATACATACCATGTTTGTCTTTCAGGATGATATTTTCTAGTTCCACCCATTTGCCTTCAGATTTCATGATGTCATTATTTTTAACAGCTGAGTAATACTCCATTTGTATAAATGTACCACATTCTCTTAATCCATTCTTCAGTTGAGGGACATCTAGGTTGTTTCCGGGTTTGGCTATAATGAAGAAAGCTGCTATAAACATAGTTGAGCAAGTGTCCTTGTGGTATGGTAGAGTCTTTGGATATATGCCCAAGAATGGTATAACTGGGTCTTGTGATAGATTGATTCTCAATTTTTTGAGAAACCATCATTTACATTTCCAAATTGGCTGTAAATGTTTGCACTACCACTAGCAGTAGAGGCAGAATGGGCTTTTCAGAGGCAGGTTCAGGGGGCTTCACGGAAGTAAGCAATGTGAAGCAAGCAGTTTTAATAGAAGCTAAGATGAGCAGCCAGGTGGAGGGGATTCTGTCCAAATAAATTATCTAGGACAGCCTGACCTTTGGTACTAGAAGAGAGCTGGTTAGTTTTCCATGGGAGTCTCCAATAAGGATATCAGATTATATTTAAATTTAAAATGGTCTCAGCAAGAATACAAGATGCGGGAATCTCTGTATTGTCTTGTCCTGTCACAGCACCAGTACTGCTTTCAAGGGCCTCACTTACTATTTAAAAACAAACAAATGAAAACAAAGATCCTCATGATATGTTTTCTGGCCCTGACAGAACTAGTAAGATGCAACAGGCAATTGTGTAAAATGATTAAAGACAGGGTGACCTTCATGACATCACTAGAAAAATCTATGTAGGGACAGAATGTTCTGCATCTAACAGCCAGGAAAGACTTCAAGAAGAGATGACGTTTTGACAATCTTTTATTTATTTCTTGCATTCTTCTGAGCTTGGGCTATTTTAAGGAAATTATAAATACTAGAAACTCAAGAATTTTGATATTTGCAATATCTTACCAAGAACAATTGTTAAAAAAAAAACAAAAAAAAAACATATGGCTCACAGGATATTTCTGTCCTGTGACTCTGCCAAAAGAATTCTCATCAGGGTCATGACTGTCCCTTCATTGACAAATTCAGGGTGAAGTCTCAAGGCTCATCTTCACTTGGTTTATTATTGGCATTTAACCCAGTTAATCATGCCCTCCTTCAAATGCTTTCTTTACAGTTTCCATAGTATCCATGACAGTGAACCCTCCAGGTTTCTTTCTGTTCCTCCCCCCTCCCTTTTTTCTAATTCTATATCATCTTCCTGAATTGTAACATGGGGATATTTTATTTTAAACACTAAAATTGTGTCTTGGATTTCTTTATTTCACGACCACTCCACCCAGTATTAGATTGTGCTAAATACTAGCTATCAGCTATCACGTGTCATATTCCTGTATCGAGCTTTAAACACTTCTCTGTTTAAACCCTTCTCTATACTTCAAACTCACACCATCACATGCTAATCAACATGTCTATAGGCTTGTCTCAAATTTAACATGGGCAAAATAGAATTCTAATTTCTATGTGACATTTGGGCTCTGCTTAATATCCCAGTATGAAAAGCTCTATCTGATCATTTTCAGAGGCCAAAATACTTGCAGTTATTAGGAAATGCCTTATTTTTCTGTACTCCACATTTAATCTATGCACAAACCTTTTATGTTTTACATTTTCACTACATTTTCTCTACTTTCACTCACCAGCTTTGGGATATCATCACCTCTTGCATAGATTATCACAATATACCCAGGGTAGTACTTTTATATTGCTGTGCCTATACCTAGTGTAGGGGGGCATGTTTATTTTGGCTTATAGCCTCTGAAGTTCCATTTAGTGGAACTCACTGTAGGTGGAGCTTTTCATCAGGACCATTGGTCAGCTCTATCCCATCAGTGGGCTCTCAAAAAACCTCACTGAGACTTAATATTATGAATGCTGGGCTGATAGCTTAGGCTTGTTAGTAACTAGCTCTTGCAACTTTAATTAATCAATATTTCTATCTGTGTTCTACCATGTGGCTCAGTACCTTTACTCAGTATGGCATGTTTATTTCCTTCTTCCTCTAAATCTTGTTCACTACTCCTGAGACTCTGTCTTTCTTCTTCCCAATGTCCTTTTCATCTGGCTCTCCTGCCAAATCTCTTCTTGCCTAGCTGTAGGCCAGACATCACTTTATTAACTAATGAGAGTAATCCATATTTACAGTGTATAAAGATTGTTTCACAGCAGTGCACAACTTTATTTATTTATTTAGGGGTATATGTACTTATGGCACAATAAAATACCTTGCAGGAGTCAATTCTCTAATTTAACCATGCAAGTCCTGGGGATTTAACTCAAGTCTTCAGGCTTCTTCAGGCTTGGTGGCAAACACATTTACTCTCCAAGCCATATCACTTGCCCTTATTTATGATCTTTACCTCATGTATTCAGTTGGTGCCCTCTAGGCTGGTGTAAAGCTAGATTTGTGTGGTGTCTGGCCAGGTAAGGCCAAATATGGGAGTAAGGAGCTTGAAAATCTAGAGTAGAGGAGTGAATGGCAGGAGAAAGCACTGTTGGTGAGAGCAGACTGCTTTTGGGGATACTTGAAGGTGGGAGGTGGGAGGGTATGAAGACTGTGACAGAGGGAAGATTCTTGGTCAGAGGATGCTTTGCCTATCTGTGATGCCTAAGACTTGGGTATCTTTATGTGCCTCAAGGATGCTATATACACAGGAATCCACAAGAAGGAGGGGTTAAAGCTGTTGGCCCCTGTGCCAGAGACTCAAAGGAATCCATAATTGGAGGAGAAGCAGTTAGGGCCTGAGTGTGGAAATTGCTAATTGACTCTTGCTTCCTCAGCTGTGTATTTTTTTAACCACTTAATCCATCTTCTGGACAGCTTCTTCTCAGCATCCTTATTATATCTTCCCTAGAACTTCAGTTATGCTGACACAGGCATGGCATGATTCAGCTTCTGAGGGCTACATTGCTGCCAAGAAAACTGTTTTCTCTCTCCAAACTCCTGTCCTCTTTTTGAGTTCTTTTCTTCATTATGACAGAGTCTCACTCTGTAGCCTATGTTGATCTGGAAGTTGCCATGTAGCTCAGAATGGTCTCAAACTCTAGCCTCCCAAATGCTGGCATTACCAATATGACATACCATGCCCAACTTCTCTTAGCTTCTTCAACTTAACCTGTTTCTGTGGCATTTTTCCCAGGGAGTCAGAGATTGCCAAACTTTGGCATCATGCAATTCACCTTCAAGATTAAAAATAAAGCTATATGCAGCCCAAGAAATTCATTATATACTTAACAACTCTCTGCCACTTAAATCCCAATAAAGCCAAACATTTGAGATCCACTTGATAAAAGTGGAAGATCATAATTAGAAAAAAGATGAAACAAATTTGATGCTGAGTCTAAGACCTTTTTGTTGTAGAGAAGTGTTTCAGAAGTCCACAATGATGTCAGTGTTATGCTGTCAAACTGAGACTATCCTTTTACAGTAAGAGAGAAGATAGAATGAAAATCTGTCATTATATTTGGAAATAGCACTTTAATGTTTGTGTGAAGGGATTTTTTTTTTAATGCTGTTTCTTAAAAATTAACTTATTTTACTTCCTGATCGAAGTTTGCCCTCTCTCCTCTTCTCCTATTCCGTCCCTACTACTTCTCTTCACTCCCTGTTGTATGAGGTTTTTGGCCAGACTTTCTGGCCTAGCCTCATAGCTAGGACTTTCTGGTCTAGTCTCATGGCCCAGACTTTCAGACCCACAGTCCCATAGTCCCACTGAAATGCACAGACACTTGTATTAATTTTATGCTGATTGACCTGGAGTCCAGGCATATAATTTATTAACTCTTTATCCTTAAACTAACCCATGATTCTTATCCTGTCCAGCCATGGGGCTCGGTACCTTTCTCAGAGCAGCATAGTTGTCCTCTGCTACTTCTGCCTTCTCTGAGGCTCTGTTCTTCCTGTTCCCAGAGTTTTCTTAGTCTGGTAGCCCCCGCCCACACTTCCTGTCTGCTTTTGGCCAATCAGCAGTTTCACTAAACTAGTAGGTGGGACAATTATTTATAATGTAACAACACATAGTCCCACTACAACACCCCCTTCAACTCTTCCTCTATTTCTGTACAGAAAAGGGCAGGCCTTTTATGGATATCAACAAAACATGGCATATCAAGTTTCAGTAAGACTAAACACCCCCTGTTGTGTTAAGGCTGGGCAAAACTACCCAGTATGAGAACTAGGTTTCCAGAAGTCAACAAAAGAGTCAGAGACAGCTCTGGGAGTCCCATAAGAAGACCAATATTATCCTCAAATGTCACCCTCTTTCCAGTCATCTCTTTCAGCACTCTCTCTCTCTTCATCCATTCCCAATCCAGGAGATCTCTTCTATTTCCCCTTTCCCAAGGAGGAAACATTCACCCTACAGTCATCCTTGTCACCTTGTTACCTATCCTTGTTACCTACCTGGGTGTGTGGATTACATAACAATTATCCTTTACAGCTATTATCCACTTATGAGTGAATTCATACCATGTTTTATTTCTGGGTCTGAGTATTTCACTCACAATGGCTTTTTCTAGTTCTACCCATTTGCCTGCAAACTTCATGATGTCATTGTTTTTAACAGGTGAGCAATACTCCATTGTGTAAAACTTACACATTTTCTTTATCCATTCTTTGGTTGAGGGGCATGTAGGTTGTTTTCAGGTTCTGGCTATTACAAATAAACCTGCTATAAACATAGCTGAGTAAGTTTCTTTGTGGTATGATTGAACATACTTCAGGTATATGCCCAGGAGTGGTATAGCTGGATCTTGAGGTAAATTTATTCTCAATTTTCTGAAGTTTGGGTTTTTTTTTTTACAATATTCTTAATTTTTATTCTTTGAGATTTTCATACAAAGTATCTTGATTACATTAGCCCACATCTACTCACCCTAACTCTTCAGAAATCCATCCCTCATTTCTTCCTCTCCCATTTCAGGTCCTTTTTTGTTTTTAATGAAGATTCTATCCTGAAGAGATATTCTGGTATATAATCAGAAGTTTCTTGCATAGCTTAGCCCTGAGTTCTAGACCTGAGATCTGGACCTACAGTCCTGCTTGGCTGGTCCCACGGCCATTTAGACCCAAATAATCACACAAAGGCTTATCTTAATTATAAACTATTTGGCCCGTGGCTCAGGCATATTATTTGCCAATTCTTACTCTTAAACTAACCTATGTTTCTATTTATGTTTGGCTACATGGTACCTTTTTGTTCAGTGCAGTATTTTTATCCTCCTTCCTCTGTGTCTCACTAGCATGTCTCCCTGACTCCACCCTTTTTCATCTTTATCTATGCTTGTATTTCCTGCCTACCTATAAGCTGCCTTGCCATAAGCTAAAACAGCTTCTTCATTAACCAATGGTAATAAAGCATATTCACAGCCTACAGAAAGACAGTCTACCTCACTGGACCTATGGATCTTATAATCCTTCTGTCTTCTCTTCCTTAATGTTGCCAAGCCTTAAATGCAAATGTATTAACTTGGGACAGGTACCCATGATCAGCCAGTCTATGTATTTTGACCATTTGTTGCTTTCTGTGATGATCTCTGTTTGCTGCACAAAGAAGATTCTTTGATGAGAGATGGAGCCACATTTATCTGTGGGTATAATAGTATTTAGAATGTAGTTAGAAATTATACTGGTTTAGTGACATGGCAATTGTAGGCCCTCCTTTAGGGTCTGTAGTCTCAGGTATGAAGTTTTCCTATTGAGTTAGGTGACTGTTGGTTAACCATGAGATATATATGCCACTATATTTCTATGAAGATTTTTTTGTAGGTTAAGAAATAGGACCTTAGGCATTATGCACAAGGCAAACACTCTACCACCAAGCCCAAAACACTCCAGTTTGGGAAGAAGATAATTTAGTTCAGGTAGATATGCTAGGATTTGATCTACCTCAGGAGCTTTCTATAATCAACATGTTGGCTGCCTCTTTTACAAATCTTTTATCTTCAGAAGACCGTTTGCTTTTAAGTCCATCCTGTCAATATGTCTTCAGATATGTTGCCTTATCTAGCCCTGCCTGTGGCTTTAACTACCAACTTGACACAGACTAGAGTTACTTTAAAAAGGAGTCTTGATTGAGGGATTTTCTAGATCAGTTTGGTGTGTGGGCACATTTGTGGGGGATTATGTTGATTGCCTTAGTTGATATGGGAGAGCCCAGCCTATTGTGGGCAGCACCTAGGCTGGGCTTTAATAGGAAAGCTAACTTAACATGACCCAGTGAGTGAGCAAGTCAGCAAGCCATGTTTATAGCTTATGCTTTCAAGTTCTTGCTTGAATTTCTGTCCTAACTTTCCTCATGTGAACTGTGACCTAAAAATGTAAGCCAAATAAACCCTTTCCTCCCCCTAGGTTGTGTATGGTTAGAGTATTTTATTACACAATCAGAAAGAAAACGGGGACAGCCTGAAGCCTTTGGAAAACTTTATTGGCTCCTTCCTAATTGTTTTATTCAGATCAAAGTTTTATTTGAGGCAGCCATTTGATGTATCACCTGAGGTTTTTGGACTTCCTATATCTGTACCAATAGTATATTAAGTAGATATATCCTAGTACAAGAGTTAAAAAAAATTGTCATGTAAGCCAAGTGGTAGAATACACCTCTATTCTTGTTACTTGAGCAGCTGAGGCAAGAGGATCTCTCAAATCCAGGAATTTCAGGTTGGTCTGAACAGCATTCTACCATTATGTGTTGGTCATCAGAAATATTTTCTTAGGAGAAATGTTTATTTAAATATTTTACTAATTTTTAAAGTTCTTTCACTTTTTGCTGATTTGTAAGGGTTCTTCATATATTTTGGGTTCTAGACACTTAAGATGACTTCCAAATATTTTCTTTCATTCTCCTTTCCATTCTGTTGGCTTAATCACTCTCTTTACAGTATAGTTGTTTTAATAATTTTTAGTATTTTTTTAGTATTAATTTAAATGTTTTGTAAATCTCCTAAATTTCCTCTTAGAAGTTTAAAATCTCTTAAAAATAAAATATGCCTTTTTTTTTTTTACTTCAAGAGGAAAACATAGGGCATAACCATAATCCACACTAGGCAAAACCAAGCTCCAGCAGTGTGAATAGTCTTTCCCAAGGGGCTCAGGTCACTACTCTGTACACAGCTCAGAAGCATTATACAATCTGCCTTCTAGGTCTCAGCCTGTTCCATTTAATTGTGTCGGGAGTTTCCAATGTCAAATAAGATGGCACCAATATCTTCAAAACTCCTAGGATGAACCATTGTAACTTGTCTCTCTTTAGGAATACTAACCCTGTGACACATTAGTAAACCTCAGCTGTTTCTTATGATTCCTTCCTATCTTTAAACCAATTTCACCTGGATGAATCTTAATATTACAAAGTTTGACTGACAGGGCAAGGTACATTCTTGCATATGAATGCATGGGAGAGTAGCTTAATATCTTAATAAACAAGGATTATTTTTAAATCCTATCTTTCTTAAACCTTGTTTGCAGGATAGGAACTATTATTTAAAAATCTATCCTAATTGAAAATATCTTGGAGACCTGCCTGATGCTACCTCCTTGGTAGACTCATTTTACGTGGTCAACTTTAAGATGGCAGTGAAGTCACATGATATCCATCTTCTCCAACTCTAGCAAATGTGGTGAGCAGCCACTGGCTGCCTAAAGATGCAATCATAGTTCTTTTAAGATTACTTATATACAGTAAATTTCAACCCTCAGTGTTACTAGTTTTAAACCTTTTAAAATAAATTTTACAGATTTTAACCTGTATTTAAATTTAACCTGCATTTTAAACCTGGATTTAAAATAAAGCTTTTGTTATATATTTAAAGCCAAATTTTATTACAAATTATATGGATTTTTAAGCCATGCCCAATGAGTGACTTACAATTCTTTAAAACAATATACTTTAAATCACTTTTAAAAATATCACTTTTATACTATTAAACTATGGAGAATAAAGGAGCCTGGGAGATATGAAATATATTTTGCTTTTATCCATGATATAATAACAAAGCTGTAGGGGAACAATAGGTGTAGAATTGCCAGGTGAAATTGCCAATTTAGTGTCAAGGTCCTGGTGTAGCACATTCCAGAGAGAAAAAGTTTTAACTGGTATGTTCTCAGACTCTTTGGAGGTGTACATTTCTTGACTATTTCTACCCATCTTATCCCATGTTTCCAAGCCTAGGGTTTACTATTCCGGGAACCAGGAAGTATATTGAAAAATTGTAAGAAGGCTTTTAGTCTAGAAGAAACTTTAATTTCTTTTATTCTTAAGAGTTTGCTGCATAATATGAATAATCTTATTTCTTTAGACTCTCTCAAGTATATAGTCTTATTTTTCACTTTACTCTTACTTGGCCTTTCTCTGCAAAAAGACTTTGCAATACCTAAAGTGAAGTCTTATCCACGCCAAAAATGAGAGGCTTACTTATTTTGGTCTGCTGTTTGGGAGCCAGATGCCGGGCACCTGTTTCTGCAGGGAGGCTCAGGTCCCAAAGAGGATGTGTGGAATTGGCATGGGGAGAGATGAAGGAGATGGACACAGTCTGAGAGTTAATCAAGTTGGCTGCAGCAGGTGATTGTATGGTTTATTGCATCTACACTGTTGATTTTGTTGAAATTCAATTTATTTTTCCCTTGTTTTTGATGTCATAGCTAAGAAGCTATTGCTAAATATAGGGCTATGGATGGCTTCTAGTCTATGACTGATAACTGAAATTTGCTGAAGGCCTGGTCTCTGGAGTCTTCATAACTCAGTAACAAGTGGATGTTCACTTGATGTTTGTGGAAAAGATGACAATGTATTAGGGCATTAGTTCACTCTTGAGGAAAGTAGGCTTTACGTAGAACCTGACCAGTGGCATGGCTCTGAATGGCCCATAAGGTGCCTTATAAACTAAGATAATAGTCAGACCAAGTGTTAGAGGGATACATAGGCCACATTCTGAAGTTCTGTGAATGCCAGATGAAGCCAATGAATGAAATCTTCCAAAAATGTCAAGGGCTGAATTGTGTAAACCTGGATCCATGAAAGAGACTCATGATACACTTCAGGGGAAAGGATGCTGGCTGTGACTTAACCTTTAAGGTATATTACTAAGACTAGAGCCTGGTAAAAGAGAGTGTCAAGGTATTGAAATAAAGTATGGAAAGTATATGACTTTCCATATTACGGACCATCTTGGGTACTCTAGTGTTCTTTCCTTTCAAACTTGAACTTGCCCTTTTTTTAAACTAGACTTTTCCATCTATTGCTTTTCACACTCAGAACTGCCAGTCCATTTCCTGTGTTTCTAATTGTCCTGCTGGGAATATCCTCCTGTCTCTTCTTTGCCTGACTGATCCTCTGACCCCAGAGAAACAGCCAGTTATTCATGGAACCTCAGCCCTACTAAATTCAGCCAAGAAATATTCAACTGTGGCTTAGACACGCTTACCAGGGTGGAATGCTACGTGCTCAGGTGCTGGCCTCACTTCACTGTACAACCTAGAGTTTGTTGCTTTCTGCCTGCTTTTCTCCAAGGAATATGATGATGTTAGTAATGAGACTAATCTAATAATAGCATTGAGACAGGGAAATGAGACAGTAATATATAGTAAAACTTTAAGAAATGGTTCATTCAGCTCAGATGCCTAAAAATGGCAGCTGTCCTGTTTTCTAGCTTTCTGTTGTCTAAATCTTGTCTTATCTGTAAGACTGAATTTCTTTAAGAAAGCGACCTAGTCCTAAGCTTATTTTAACTTCCTATGTCTGGCACAAAACTAGTACTATAGGAATTCTTAAATATTTTTTGGAGTGTTGCTTTCCTGTAATCCCAGTACTCAGGAGATTGAGACAGAAGGATTGCTAATTTGATACCATCTTGGATCAGATTTTGCCTCAGAACAAAAACAAAACACAACCAAATAACTCACAATGAACAAAAAAACAATGTTTTATCAACTATTTTCACAGTGACTTGAAATTAATTGTTTTAGAAGGGGGAACATTGTTGTGAAAGTCCACTATTCCACTTGACAAACACAATTTCTGGTTGGCTCTTTGTTGATTTGGGACTGACTTGTCTTAACCTTATTGTGTGAGTGTGAATGTATTATAATAGAGGAGGTATAATAGAGATGTTGACAATTGATTCTTTGAAGAACAGAGCTAGGCTGCATACATATAGTTAATAATCTGAATCATTATTGCTCATAAGTTTCTTTTTCCAGCCTTAGAGCAGAGATATTTCCTTCTCTGGGCAGCTATCATGGTCCTTGGTTCCCCCTTTGTAGGACTGCCCAGGCCCTTCTAAATTCTTACAAGATCGGCACTATAAGAGGAATAAAGTTCTTTTGACTTCTGTATACTGCCTTGACAAAGGCCAGGAACTAACATGAAGCTTTAATTAATTGCACTTGAAATATTTATATAAAATAATGTATGAGGGTATTTATTTTATATCACATATGCTTATATAGCATATTATTGTGGATATTTTATAACTTTGAATTTGTTGCATATCATTTCTGTGTGTATATTATACATAGTTAATTCTATGATTTTTAAAGTATTTTCAAGTGTTCAGATATGTGCAAGCATCACTTTTTATATGCCCTTGTTACAGAACTCTGCCCTCTGGTCATGATATGGCCATTGCCATTTTGTCTTGAAATCAGAGAGGCAGCGATTGCCAGCAGAGACCTCCTGAAGATCAGGCCTATTAAGAGTTCTTTTTAAATGGTGAAAGATGGAATGAGAGACCTGCATTCTAACCACTCCAGCCTTCTACCTTCCCACAGCTGCCTCAGCTGCATGTGGTCTTAGGAAATGCTAGAGCACTGAATGTTTAGAAAATTCAGGTTGACTGTGGAAAGGACTCCACGCCAGTGCCGAAATTTCTATGAGTCATCACTCATATCAGGGTGGGGCTTTTTGGAGATGTAGCTGCTCAGGAGTCTCCTTATATGTAACTCCAACAAAGGCATTGGTTCATCAAATTAGACTTAGATGGACACATTTCTTTGGTTTGTCAGTGCCCTATCGAGAAAATAGATGTCTCTATTTTTTGCAGGGAAAGTCACACAATAGCCCCTTTGCTACCTGCCAATTAGATGTATGTGTGTGTGGCATATTTTAACACTTGACCATATCAATACATGTTATTGTAGAGTTTTTAATATAAAGAAAATATAACTGAGAAATCTTTTTTTACAATCAGCAGGCACTGGGATTGTTGTCTTTTATCATTCTTATAACATTTAAGGGCATTTGCTATCCAGTCCCTTGTGCTTCTAGGCAAGAGACTCTCGGGAGTCTATTTACCAGGCCATGGAATAAACATACTTATCACCTTGCTAGGAGTTGTTGCTTCTGTTTCCATTATCGGTCCCTGACTTTGTCAGCAGCAACACTTGCAGATTGAATCTGGTCTTTATCATTAACAACCTCTGGCATTACTTGTGGCTTCTTTCTGTCTATATCACCAAAAGCAGTGGGAGGTAATGTCTTACAATTAGGAAAATTGTGAGGAATTTCCATTTATATTAATGTTGATGAGGACAAGATTATGTTTTCTGTTTTGATGAATATAATGTTTAGGCTTTTGTGAAAAACAGTGGCTTTCTTCTGTGAAGTAAATAAGACTTTTCTGCTTTGCATTCTTTACAAATAAGCAAAACAGACCAATTAGCAAATGTGTTCTAAATGTTTACTTGCAGTAATATTTATTTTGAAATATTGTAAATAGCATGTAATATTGGCTTAATTCTTACTGCTTTTCAAAGTTTTAAATTAGTTAAACTGAATTTAAAATGTGACACAACTTTATGGTGAGAGGTTTTTCACAGTTACTTGATATTTCATATACATTTTGACATGAGAAAAATAAACAGGGGAAATATATTTCTGTTGAAAAAGTCTATACTGTAAGAAAAAAAAATAATAAATTTAGTGACTCTTTTTTAATTGTCTTTTGTACTCACAGATGGGAAAGGAGAAGTTCCATAAATCCCAGCACTGGGGCTTTTGTAACAATGTCATGATGCTAGTGAGTGAGGAGAAGCCTGGAATAGGTGGAGAGCTACTACCTGGGCAAAAGATAAAGCCTAAAAACACTGTATTTCCCAAAGGAGATGGAGCCGATGCACCATCATGGGTAGCTTTTGATAAACAGGTAAGTCACATGACAGTAAGTCCAAATTTTACATGTAGATGTGAGAAAATAAGCATCTTCAACACACACACATATAAAGGTTGTTTTCATTTTTGGCTTTTACACATACTGCCTTTGTGCATAGAATTTCTGCCAATTTACCTTTTGTAAATTGAAAAACAGGAATGTGTGCAATTGGTTTTCTGTGTCAGCAGGATCCATAGACATCGATTCAACCAACTTGCAATCCAAAATATTTGTCTTGGGGTACATCTGTGCTGAATATGTATGGAATTTTTGTTTGGTGTTATTGTCTAACCAATGTCCTTTGGCAACTATTTACATAGCATTACACTGTAATCCATGTTCTGGTGTTTCACAGGGTGTTTTTGTTGCATGTTATTAAATGCTTATCTTTGTCAACTAATACTTATTAACCTTTAACTCACCTCCCTCTCTGGACAGGATAATTTGTCTTTCTATAGATACTAAGAGTCAGGTCACTGTGTCACTTTTGCCTGGTGAGTTGCCATTAACTACTTTTGCATATTCTAAATGTGGCATTGAATGACAATGGAAAAAAATGCTTTCTTTTGCTACACACTGATCTGATCGTGGTCATCCATCCATAAGTACCATAATGTGAGATGATGAGAATTGTTGATGTAAAGGCAAGAGGTACCATTATTAGGCAAAAGTCTGAAATTTTTTTTTTGAGATGGAGTCCTATGCAGTCTAAGATGGCCTCGAAATGATTTATATGGCCAAGGCTGGCTTTGTAATCCTGATCCTCCTGCCTGTATCTTCTGAGAGATGAGATTACTTAGTGCATCATTACACCTGGCTTATACATTTTAAGGTATATGTTTGCAAAGAGTATACACAGAGATACAGCTAATAGTTTAAAAGGGCAAGTACAGTGTCAATTTTTCTCTCTCACTCTGAGACTGGGTATTGAACCCAGACTCCCAAACTTGTTAGGCAAGCGCTCTGCTATTGACTACACCCCCAACCTTTTAGTATCTACAGCAGGGACAGAGATCAAAGTGAAAAAAAAAAAAACAAAGTGAGCAGTTATTTTCTATAAGGCAGCATATGGATGTGCCATGTTTACAACAATCCTGAAAAGCTTCATGCTTTTTTCTCTAAGTAGAACCTGTTATATTTTTATAGGCCCTATACATTCCAAAGAAAGGAATTCAAGATTAGATAGAGAAATCAAATCACAATATGATCAATTAATTAAGGGATTTTTCAGTAGGTTTTAGCATGGGTTGGTTGACAACATTCTGAAATATGGTAGAAGTGACCTATCCCCATGACATCTGTGATGTGGTACATCAATTAAAGCACACATTATTTAAAGCCCACTTTTGATACTTATAAGTGATCTAACAGATCATAGGGAGGCTTCTTCCCTGGGAAAGTGCCTCCACTTTCAACATGGGCCAATATTTCTTTAAAAATATGTTTCTTCATGTCTGGCTCTGTTAGGCTTAGAGCTCAAAAATAATTTCTGGGCTGACTGACTTGGAGCAATTATACATAGATTCTTGTAATTCTGCGTTTTATAGAATATTTAATTTGCAAGGGCCAAAGGAAGATTTTACTTTTACTTCTTAAGACCTAAAGAGGTTGCTGATATTTTTAATTCCCTGTGGAAAAAGTAATATAGGCTATACCATTCTATTGAATGTAGCTTTGAAGATGCACTTGATTTCATATTTTTCTCAATATTTAATAGATTCTTTTCAAGAGGACTTTACAAATCTGTAAGTATGTATACAAGTATGTAGAATATGTCATGAATGTGAATTATATTAGCCTCAGACTCAGAAAATGAAAAGCATGCTCATTTCAGATCTGACTAAATGCAACATAATTCTTTTGCTTATTTTGTTGGTCAACAACAATTAAATATTTATTGAACTTTAAATGAGAGTCTCAGACTATGCGATATTAATGTGTGCTGACAAGATTGTGAGCGACATAGCAGATTCTAGTTAATACCCAGAGCAAATCATAAAGTACTTCTTCCATTACTGGCTCAGCAAAATAAGTCAACACCTGTTAATCATTTGTTCTCTTCACAACTTTCTGCCAGCCTTTTCAATACCTCTAATCTCAGGGATGTATGTAAGGTTATACTCTCAAGTAATACAAAATGAAAATGAAGGCAATTCTTTGAAAACCATATTCAAATGAGTATAAACAGTTAATGTTATTGATGCCCACCCTGTTCCACAGTAGGGGGTGTGTTCCCCTTTCCTAGCTGCAGTGACTGCTTTCTTAATCAGCTCACACTTGTAATCCTTTCTGAAGATTTACCACTGTCTTACCACTGTCTGATAGAAGTTGAAGCACCCATACATGTCCCAGCCTTTCTCTAGGAGCTAAGAAGATTAACCAAAACCCGTTTTCCCCCTCAAGACGAGACAATACTATGCAGTAATCCAGAGTACTTTGTATATCAGGCCATTGTTTAACCTGATCTGTGAATTCATGCTTGCTTGTCTTATTTCTTTTGCTGATTCTGTCCTCTCCTTACAAATACCTCAAGATAAATTATTTCTGCCTATCCCATTTCAGGCTCATCTTTTTGTAGGTCCCAGCCTAGGATAATATTACAGTTTATATCTGAGATTCTAAAAGTGACCACAAAATAGTCCATTTAGATAACCATCATCTGACTGTGGTTGGTTGTTTATTCACTTTATTTTTTGTGGGTCCCTCCACCCAGCTTCCATATAAACCACACATGGAAGCTTATTCCTAATTATAAATATTTGGCCTTAGCTTGGCTTATTTCTTGCCAGCTTTTCTTACCTTAAATTATCCTGTCTATTTTTGCCTCTGGGGTTTTGCCTTTTTTATTGTTATGTATCTTTCTTTCTTTCCTTGTTGTTGGTTGTATAGCTGGGTGGCTTGTCTCTTGTATCTTCCTCTCCCTGTTCTTGATCATTCCTCTTTTTCTGATATTTCTTCTACTATATATTTTCTCTGCCTTTCAGCCTTGCATATCCTTTCTCTCACCTTGCTATTGAATGTGCAGTTCTTTATTAGACCATCAGGTGTTTTAGGCAGACAAAGAATCACAGCTTCATACAGTTAAACAAATGTAATATAAACAAAAGTAAAATTCCTTAAAATGATATTCTACATTTTCCCCCTTTTGTTTAAATAAAATACAGGTTTTAACTTTAACATAATAAGACTATATACAACAAAAACGGTTATTGCAGGGCAGTGGTAAGCACAAACCTTTACATCCAGCACTTGGGAAGTAAGTAAGAGGCAGGAGGATCTTTGTGAGTTTGAGGCCAGCCTGCTCTACAAAGTGAGTTCCAGGACAGAGAAACCCTGTCTTGAAAAAAATTACACACAAAAAACAAGACAAAACAAAACAAAATAGCTATCTTTTAAGAATTAAATTTACAATATTCAGTACATTTGTATTTAGCAGATTTAGAGAAAACAATGTCTTATCTATCCTATCTTAATGAATCTAAAGTCTTATATTTGATTTACTTTCTATCATAACTAAAGAAAACTGTAGCTATGACTATCTAGTCTTCAACTCTATTCAAGACTTAGGAGGATATAATATTATCTAACATCAGACACATTTAGCTGCTTGGACTGTCAGCCAAAGTTTCTATGCAACACTGGGCATCCATCTTCAGCCTAAAGGCCCAGAATATATGGGAAACTTTTCAGTAAGGCAGGAAATTTAAAGGACCATCCTACCTTGTATTTGCAAAGTTTGTCAGTCCTTTTCCTCTGTGTCCTGCAGAGTATCCGGCAGACTCTTCTGTGAAGCAACAATTTTGAAGGACTGTCCTATCTTGTTTTGGCAAAGTTCAACAGTCTTTCCTGTGTGTCTTGCATGTCCAGTCTGCATAGCACATTGTCAGCAGTCAAAGGCAAGAGCAGTTTCTTTGCCCAGTGGCTAATCTTGCCATAACGAAAGCAAACTCCATAGGGAATTTCTTAAGTGTCCATTATCTCTGAACTAAATTGGTGCTGCCAGTAGCAGATGTGTCTCATTGTCATGAAAAGCCTTAAAATTTTAAATGCCATATTCTATAGGTCTTTGAAGTGTTTGGAGACCATTTATCTATATGAATATATGTCTTATGATCTTGAAAACATGCCAACCTATCTACCAATTTGATTATTATAGATGACTATTAGCCTACTTTTTGATTATCATAAATGGCTTATAATAATAGCCTTGAAAACTAGAACTTTATCTTATATTTTAAATGAGCTGCATAGGTATAATACTTTAAACCAGAGTAGAAGTATATATACAATGTAACAAAAATAATTTTAAATTTGTATACTACACTATATTCTACTAAATGATAACAAAGATCCATAGCCATTCAAATATCCAGAGTCTGCCCATACCGCCCAACTGTTGGGAATATGAATGTTGTTTCTCCAGACTGTTTTTATTGTTTGTAAGTGAAGCATCTTTTGAGTTCCTGAGAAATTTTCAGATAATGACCAAGTCCTGAAAAGACCAGCTATAACCTTTGTTGATAGATATCACTTTTCAAGATTCAGGAAATCTCCTTTGATCATACTTGATCCTTATTATTCCCAAAGGAATTCACAGCCTCTTATCTCCTATAGGAATAAAACTCCAAAGTATTTTTTGATTTGAAAATCTGTCTTTTGACTTTTTTAAGTTAAGACATTCCTAAAGTATCTAAGTTAGTTTAATTTAGCAGCCCAGTTTACAATCCCATGTCTCTTAGCAGCTATTGCCTGCTTGTCAGCATTCAAAAAACTCAAAATTAACAAAACATCCAGGATCCAGACTCCTGTGTATTTCCTATCTCTGTGTGGCTTATTCTTCTTTATTATTTTATTTTTCTTGTCTCTTCCATGGCTTTATTTTTATAACTGTTTGTATTCATTTTTTAAAGCCTACACACATTGTAAAACATATTGAAACCTGTTTAGAGATTTTTTTGTCTGGATCTCTTTTACTATGTGTCTTTTATCCTTATCCTTTTGACCACATGAGCAAAGTTTATATTGTTAAGTTACACCTAGATTCTCTGCACAGCAACTCAGCTGGCTCTGCCTACTTCTTGGGTTGTATGTCAGAGGTAAATGAGTAAGAACTGCATTCAACTTTCCTAGAGCTCTAGAATGTTGATGCTTGTGCTGTGGCAGGTATTTTTAGTTTTTGTTTTTACTTAATGTACTATATGCTCAAAGGCTCACTGTCTAGGAGAAACTGTCTGGCAGAAATTCTTAAAGGAGCCATATCCCTTTTCCAGCTTTTTTAGGTCCTACATGGAAATATGGACCCTATGTAGGGTGCCATAATGTTGTTTGTTGTTTTTACTCTTTACGTTGGGGGGGGGGGTCCCTCTACTCAGCTCTCAAATAAATCACACATGGAGGTTTATTCTTAATTATAAATGCCTGGTCTTAGCTTGGCTTATTTCTTACCAGTTTTTATTAACTTTAATTATCCTGTCGACCTTTTACCTCTGGGCTTTTACTTTAAAAATTATATATACATATAATATATACAAACTTATATATATTACATATATATGTATATATATTATTAGTCAATTGCTGGTTGTATAGTTGGATTGCTGGTCCCTGTGTTCTCCTTTTCCTGTTCTTGCTCTTTATTCTTTTTCCAATATTTCTCTTACTATATATTCTCTCTGTCTATCAGCCCCAAATTTAGCAATCATGCTTGATAATATTTATTTTAATATATTTAAAAGTTAATGCAAAAGTGTCATGATTGACAAAGTAACATTTTAAATAATAATAAGTTTAGTACTGTGCCATGGAATCCACACTAAGCCTGAGGTTAAAGGCTTAGCAATATTAATTTTTCCTTCCATTATTAGTATTTTGATATTTTTTCACCAGGATTTTCTGACACTAATTTTGATGTAGACTAGTACTTACTGGGAGGTCTGCTACCAGTAACTATTTGGGTGCCAAAGAACCATTGCCCACCTTTGCCATGTGAATCAGGCAATCCTGTACTGCATGGAATCACTCAACCTAAAATTCTAGTCATACTCATGTTGAGAAAGTCTTTTTACTTGAAACCCTTATCACTGTGGTGATTGATGCAAATAACTAATACAATTTTTCTTGATACTTCCCACATCTGAAATGCTGTTGACGTCATTGACCTCAGCTAAGGAAAAGAAAGCTATCATAGGCCAAGTAAAAGACTATTCCAGAGTCATGATGGAACACAGAACATGAGCACAGCTAAGCTTGGTGGCTAGAGGATGCAATCCCAGCCACCCAAGTGGTTAAGTCAGGAACTAATAAATACAAGGCCTGTCTGGAAAATGAAGTGAGTTCAAGGCCAGTTTGAGCAATTTCCTGAGACCCTGTCTCAAAATGAGAAAAAGAAAACAAAGCAAAAACAAACAAACAAACAAACAAAAACAGGGGTAGGGATGTAGTTCAGTAGTAGAATATTTTTTTTAACATGAGTAAGACCCGAGGTTCAATCTCCAGTACTAGAAACAAAAAAAGAGAATGTTATCCAAACCACAAAATGCATCATTCCCTTGTTATGTTTTTCAGATATCACCCCAATACCTTTGTTAAGCGGAAAAAGAAAGACTTATAGTCAAAATGTAAATAAGATATCAATATATTCACAATAAGTTCAGTAGAAGGTAGGATCTAAGATTGAATATTAGAGGTGTTAGTTCTAGTGTTATGGACCATTAACTCTCTGTGTGACTATTATAGCTTAGTAACTTTACCTCCCCAAACATAAATTGCCTTATCTTCATGTAATTTAGGGTTTGACTAGATTTAAGAAGTTTTTTGCCTCTGGCTGCCTAGGACATTTGTTCTTTCTAGAACTAAGCCTAGGGTTTCAATCACATTGGTCTGAGATTTAGCATTTAGCTGTTTGTGATATGTTACTATTATATATAATCTTATGGTTATTTACTTTTATAAAATGTCAAAATATTTAGATATATGTAGATGACTAAATATTTTAATGGCTTTTATCTGGATGTTAAGCACCATTTACATAAACTCTACAATTATGTCTCATTTCTTTTCATTTTTCAGTGGCAGCTAGTTAGCATAATTTGTTTGTTATTTCATAAATGATTCTTTTATAGAAAGTGTCAGGATAAAGATTGATCTTATAGAGGTATACATACATGTAAAAGTACTATTTCATTTTTTCATTTATTAAAACAATTATAATTAAACTACTGACCACTGAATTAGAATTTTAATAACTTCACATTAATTGACCTTGAGTCTATAGTGAGCTAATTATATAGTATTTTATAATCTTTATACTTTGGAAAATAGAAAAATAATTTAACCTTGGGTCACTTTGATTTTCTTTGTGTGCATGTGCACAGGTGCATGTCTCTCTGTGTGTGTGTGTGTGTGTGTGTGTGTGTGTGTACACGTGTGTAAAGGTCAGGGTTCAACCTGGGAACGGTTCATCAGGAGCCTTCCACCTTGTTTTATAAACAGTCTGTCACTTGGATCTGGAATTTACCAAATAAGTTTGGCCTGCTGGCCTTTGAGCCTCAGTGCCCTTCAGCTCTGTCTCCAATGTGTGTCACTGTGCCTGGCTTTTTATGCTGGAGGTAGAATTTAGGTTCTCTTGCATGACAATCATTTTCTACACTGAGCCCCATGACCAGAAGAAAAGAGCAAGTTAGTATTGCAGGGACTGCTTTCTTAGCAGGTGTCAGAAAAGACATAGGGTTAGATTGAAGCTTGTGCTGGGGACATTGTGGGAGGGCTTTTTAAAGAGATTTTTTTCTGGATTAGATATCAGGAAAGAGGAGTGCTTTTTTGATTGGGTATCGTAACACATATCTGACAGCAAGAGCAGACTGGAGAGAAGCTATTGGAACAGGGAGAAAAGCAGCTGTCACCCCCGTGAACTAGGAAAGGGGGGGAGTTTGACATGTTTTTGGTCTAGAGTATCATTCATTTTCTGTGTGTGTTCACACATTATTATGGGAGTTGTCTTTTTTTTTTCTTTATACATCATAGTTGTGGACTGGCCATGTCTGGTGGTGCCAATTGAAATTATTCTTCTTCCCCAGGAGAATACCAGGCCAGCTGACAGTATTAGTTAGGTAGGCCTCAGGGGCTGATTTCCTTTTCTGGTCCAGTACCAATCAAAATTTCAAATTTTTCTGCAGGGGGATTTAGGACTGGTTAACTACATTAAAATTTCATATGATTAACAAAGAACAATGCATAAATGCTGATTATAGAAATTTTGCCTAAAGTCAATTAGGTAGGCATATTATAAAATATACCTAATTATAAATACCTAGTCATATAAAATTAAAAGACAGTTATACTTTGAAAATTGTCCAAATACTTCAAATTGCAAATGGAAACTTTTCCATAGGTTTATGTAATTTTTAAATTATCCAATTCCTGCCAGGAACATTTTATAAGAGATCAACATGTATAATTATAACAGTGTAATTACAGTACATTGACATATAATTCCTGTGTTTTACTCACAATTATATAAATCTTTAGGTATTTAGCATTAGAGAATAAATCAAAAGGCTTGTCTGAAATTAAACATGTCATGCCCCAAATTCTCAACTATGTATTTTATAGTTATTATTACAAAAGAGTAAAGCACACAATTACAGTCTTTAAATTTACGTTAAAATGAGAATTTTCAATTTTATTATACAATGTAAGCTTTTTACTTTTCTATTGAAATTTAGAAGGTATTTAATTAAAAATATCATTCAACATGGCACAAATGTTTTTAGAATTAAAAGAATGAGATTCATAGGTGAATGTTTTACTAAAGAAGAGTTTGATTTTCCCTCTTTTTTATAACACAGAATTTAACTCCTTGGCAAAATTTCAATACCTTTACCATAGGCCTATGATTAAAAAGATTTGTTTTTATTTTCAATTGTTTGTGAGGGTGCTGAGTGTGACTTCAGTTCCCCATACAGGGGCTAGAAGATGTCAGATCCCCCTGGAGCTTGTAGTCAAGGTGGCTTAAAGCCTGAAATAGATGCTCTATAAACCAAAGTCAGGTCTTCTGCAATAGTGCAGAGCAAGTGCTTAATCACTGAGCCATCACTCCAGTCCCAGTTTCTGTTTGATTATGTTTTTAAGCAATAGGCCATGACTCATTCTCATTAGGCCAAAGTTCTTTTAAGTCTTTTAAGTTGATACTTTAGTAACTATTAGCATATCTCTGTCAGAATGGCTATAATTTAAGAAAAATTACTATATATTCCTGGTATGTTACCTCCATTTTAAAAAACAGTTTGGTAGCTCCTTAAATAGGCATATATTTACAACATGACTCAATAATTTCATATGCATATTTTATATATATGTTTAAAAATGAGGTTGTTAATTCAGAAGACTAAAAATCACTGTACAAATGCCACGAAATATTTTATGGTAGACTATTATATGAATTTGATGTATTTGCCTTCTATACATATTGTCAAAGTTAAACCTCACATCTTATAAGCCAGTCTCCTGAGTGGATACACTATAAAATTCCATTTGTATGAAATGCAAGAGCAGATAAAACTAAGAAACAATGAAGGACCTCAGAAAAATATGAGAGGAGGAAAATAGAGATATGACTCTATTAAGTTAAGAGCATGTGCAGATGTTGGATCATGACACTAACATTAGATGGCTATAGATATACAAACATGCATATGCATTTTGATTTATTTTTAAAAGTTTTTTATGTATATGAGTGTTTGCCTTCCTATATGTATGTGTACCATGTCCATTACTGGCACACTCAAATTCCAGAAGTCAGAACCTCTGGAATTTATTACAGATGGTCATGAGCTCTCATGTTGGTGCTGAAACCTAAATTCAGATGCTTTGTAAGGGCAAGTAAATACTCTTAACTGCCCGGCCATTTCTCTAGCCATTTCTTCTTACTTTTAGTATGCAAATTAAAAAATGTGTATGCGCATGTATGTAGGAGTACATATGTTTGTGCAGGTAAATGTGCACATGGAGGTCTCTGGCATCATTCTTCAGGAGCCATTCACATTGGAACCTGGAGCTCACCTGTTTATCTAGACTGGCTGGCCAGTGAGTCCAAGGAATTTTCGTGGCACCACTCACCCAGCTTTGGAATGACAAAGGTTTTACATGCCTTACCTTATATATGTGGTTTCTGGGAGTTGGATTCAGTTCCTCATGCTTTCATAGCAAGTACTAAAGTTATTTCTGTAAGCCTCCACTTAAACATTTTTATAGCTGCATTGTTCACAACAGCCCCCCACCAGGCAATAACCCAAATGTCTATTCAGTTATATAGAATAAACCAAATTATTTAGCAATGTAAGCTTCTAAAGTATGCTAAGACAATGGTGAACCATAAAAGCATACTAAACAAAAGGAGCCAGATACAGAAGTCTTCATATTGTATGATTCCACCTACATAAAATTCTAGAAGAGAAAATATCTAAGAAAATTCAAATCAGTCCTTGCTTGGGGGCATACAGAGGGAACATTTCAAGAATGATAGAACTGTTCTAAACCAGATTGTGCTAATCATTATACAGCATAATAAATTTATAAAACACCACTGACCTGTGTAATTAAAAGGGATAAGCTTTATGGTATAAAAATGGCATATATATATATGGGTTTAATATATTGTCCCACAAGAAAATACCATGCACTAGGTAGCTTAAAACAAAATGTATTTTCTCCACAATTTAGGAGGTTGGAAGCTAGGTCAAAGTGAAGGCAGGGTTGGCGTCTCCTGAGACTTATCTCCATGGCTGGCAGGTCACACCACCTCCTGCTGCCTCTAAAATGGTCATCCACTGTGCACATTGACTTTTTTTTTCTTTTTAAATTTAAACCTTAGGCTGATTAATATGTTTCTTTGTGTTTGTAATGTATAGAAATCATGGCTGCTTACATATTTTCCACTTCTTATTTTAAAGCAGCTACATGATTATCTGAAACATTTAATAATTACTGAGCATTTTTGATTTTTTATTTGAATATTGATAGTAACTGTGAATTCTAATCACATTGTTGTTTTAAAATATGTTTGAAGTAATTTAGGCTCACAAGAAATAACAAAAATGGTACAGTGAGTTTTTATGTGCCTTTCAGATTTTTCCAATAGTGATATTTTATCTAGCCATAACAAGTGATCAAAACACTCCAATTCTCTTAGTTCATTTGTGTCTCCATTTAATTCTCCTGCTATTTAAAAATATTTATTCATTTATTCTATAACTTTTCAATTTTCTCTTTTAAGATTTATGTGTGTATTCCCTGCATATATGTATACACAGTATGTCCCTGTGCATACCTGGTATCTACAGAGGTCAGAAGGTATCCATGCCCCTGGAACTGGAGTTACTAATCATTGTGAGCTGCTATGAGGGTTCTGAAGTCAAACACAGGTCCTCTACAAAAGCAACTAGTGCTCTTAAGTGCAAGGTCATCTTTTTATTCCCTGATTTTGTTTTTATGTTCTGTTGTATGTGTGTCTTTGTACCACTTACATGCTTGGTATCCACAGAGACTAGAAGGGGTCAGATCCCATGGAAGTGGAGTTACAGATGACTGTGAGCTACCAGGTGGATGCTGGGAATTGAACTTGGGTCCTCTGGAACAGAAGCCAGTACTCTTAACTGCTAAGCTATTTCTTCAGTCCCAAAGATTTATTTTTATGATGCTTAAGTAGGTATCAGTGTGTGGGTATGTGCACATGAGGCAGCTGCCTATAAAGACCAGAAGAGAGCTTTGTATCCCACAGAGTTGGAGTTGTAAGTTCTTGTGAGCCATATAATGTTAGTGCTATGATCCAACATCTGCACATGTTCCTAACTGCTAAGCCATTTCTCAGTTCCCCTCCTCCCACTTTTCTGAGTTACTTCACTGTTGCTTAGCTTTGTCTGTTCTTGCATTTTACAAAAATTGAAATTTATAGTATATCCACTCAGGAGACTGACTTATAAGATGTGAGGTATAACTTTGACAATATGTATAGAAGGCAAATACATTAAATTCACTAGACAGTCTAACCGTGAAATATTTCTTGGCATTTGTACAGTGATTTTTAGTCTTCTGAATTGATAACTTCATTTTAAAATATGCAATTATGTTTCTTCCAAAATACATTGCTCTTATCTCCTTTAGAGGATTCTGGGAACATTTTAAGGTGTCCAAATTGTCCTTATCTTTCAATTTACTTTAATTATGCTCTTCTATTTAACTTGTTTATCCCATTGTCTTATTTTTGCTGTTGTTGTTTTGATATTTGGTTTTTGAGGGTTTTTTTTTTTTTTTTGAGAGAGGGAGATAATTTGTAGAGGACATAAAGTTGAGTGGAGAAGAAGGTGGGGGAGGATCTGAGAACATCCAAATGAGGGAAAACATGATTAATTATATTGTACAAAAATATTTTAAGATAAAAATGAAAAATGCCTTTGACTATATTCACTATACTATTTTGTATGACAATAAGTCTTTTGATAAAGAATATTCTCTAGGGACACATAAAATTTTCTTTCCCTGCCACCTTCCATAGAAAGTTTTTTTTTTAAAAAATTGCATTATCATGCATTTTTAATTTTGGTTGTTATCCATTCCCTCTTCTGAAATTCTGTTTTCCTTTTTTGTTGTACATTTTCTCATCTCACTCTTCCCCCCTTCTACTTGCTCATCATATGTAGTACCTTCCTCACCCCTTGCCTTAACACCTCCTTCTTCCTCCTTCATGGCTCCATTTCTAGTTTTCTTTGAGCGTGGGTTAAGGCCACATAACAATTCTGTAAATGTTTTATCAGAGGTATAAAGAAATGATGGAGTAATATTGTTCATTCTAGAACATCTGAAATATGGAACTTGTAAGCAAGGAAATTACTTCCATATTACTCAAAGGTACCTTGTATTTTCTTTGTCCCTACCTTCTTTTGTGGTTTTTCTATTTTTTTCTCATTTATTGGCCATTTTCCATTTCTTTGTATTCATTCTATTAATGTTTACTTTCATCCCTTTCTTTTCATCTTCTAACCATGAGCAAATGCCTTGTCTAGCTTTCTTGCCTTTTCCTTTTTTATTTGCCTGTTTTGAGCTTTAGAGTGGCTGCTTTGGAGAATATTACCATCATTACCATTTTAATTATCAGAAGTATCTCTCTTCCATTTACCTCCAGATTTGAAGCATAGGTGCATATGTTTCCCACTCTGAAGAATTTCACATAGCCAGGGGGAAGGGCTGCTGTGGGGTGGCCATCTCTCACTGCTTTAGGTCATCTCATATCAGGACCCTACCTCTGTTGCCAAGGCCCCTGGTAGGCCCAAGCCTGGCTTATGAGGAAGTGCTCAGTTGAGGGGCCCTCATGGCTTATGAGGAGGTACTATGAGCACATGCTCTAAGGTACCACTTGTGACTAATTTGAACTGACTGAGGCCAGGCTGGCCCTCCGGCCCTTAGAAGCTTCTAGGGCCTATATATCCCACATATCTACCCTTTCCTTTTTATCTCATGGGACATGCTCAGTAAGACTCAGTGTGCCTTGACTTGGCCTTTTGGCCCCACCTTAGGAGGGCTAAGAATTTGGACTCTGACTGTCTCAGATTGGCCTGTCAAACAAACACTTACTTGTCTGGCTAATAGCCCTCGAGTAGCTCCATATTTGGAGAGAAATCCAGGTGGTCAGCTTAGGCAGTAGCTTTTGAATTTAAGTGAGCTATGTGTGAATAATTATCTCTCTAGGGCTTTGCTCTGGATACCTGAGAGCCATTAAAATCTGAAGGGTTGCACTGGTGACTGCTCTTTGCTAGTGAATATGCTATAGGAGACACCTAAGCATGAGAAGAATTAAAAGTACCACCCAGCCAATCAAGCATAAGGAAGGATCCAGGAGGGGTCAAATAGCCTCTTAAGATTGTTCCATACATTAGTCAAAAATTCAGTTTCCAAGAACATGGCTGGCACCTTGGTTATATTTAATCAATGGGTTTCTTCCCAAAATAAGATGGAGTAATTACTGAACTTATCTGCAATTGTAGGACAGGCAGCAATGGAAAGGGCTAGTATTATATACATTACCCTTTATAAATGAGAAGTTAGCATTGCATTGTTCCTGGCAATGTTTGCTATGAGCCTCAACAATCTCCTCAGGAGAGGAAGATTTCAGGTTGGCAATAACAGCGAGTAAGATGGGTGAAGGATAGTTTGAGTCACCTCTGAGGCCACTTCTCTCTTCCTAGCCACAAATAACACTCATCCACAAATCTGGCTCCCATGGTTTCTGGGGAGATTCATGGGGCCAATACTGCCACCTCACCCTAGAATTTCTCTAATTCAGCTGTTTTTACATGGAGCCCACAGTTGATCAGGAGGGCTCCTATGTGGGCCTCCTTACAATGAGAAGAGAAATTGCCCATGATTGGAAAGCAAAGCAAGCAGAGGTTGCAAAGCAGGACAAGCAGAGACCAAAGAAGAAGAGTGTGTGGACACTGTATCTTGCTTGGGGGTAGACTGTTGAGATTCAGATCCTGGTTCTGTTTCCTGGGTGGTCAGCTCTTATGTGGAAACACCAGGCAAACCTGAGCAAGATTTTATGTGTCATACTAACACCTTAAACAGACAAACCTAAACAAACGCTGGAAAGGAAAGGGAGGGGTCTTGGAATGAGACCAATGAGAACATGTAACACAGAGGGACCAACTCACCACAATAAATCAAGGGGCCTAAGTTCATATCCAGTGAAGAAAAGGGATAGCAGGACTGATTGGTGGCCACAGCGAAAGAGGCAATCACTCATCTCATATACACTGATGGCAAAAACAAAAGCCCAAAACAATAACTTCAGTGATAAAAGAGAACCCTAACCCAGGCGTACTCTATAACGATGCCAAGGTCCCATGTTGCTGGCACCAGATGTTGCTTTTTGGGCCCTGCCAGTTCCCCTCGGGGGAGAGAGCAAGTAGGAATGGAGTACAATGGCTCAGACTCCAGGATAGTTGAAATAAGGAAGCTCAATTTGTTTTGAGCAAGGGGCAAGCCTTATATACTCTCCATGCAGCCAGGGAGAAGGGCTCTGCTTTGCTGGCATCTGCTGCTATGTTGTGCTTTTCCCTAGCTGGTTTAGATCATCTCACATCAGGATACCCAGGCAGACCCAGGCAGGTTAATGAGGAAGTGCCCATTTGAGGGTCCCTCATGGTTTATGAGGTAGTGCTATGAGCACATGTATTAAGGCACCATTGTAACTAGTTTGAACTGGCTGAGACCAGGTTGGCCCTCAGGCCCTTAGAAGTCTTTAGGTTCAAAACTCTGCCTTGAAAAAACAACAACAAAAAACTGCTTCCCAAGTGCTAAGACTAATGGCTGTGTGCCACAACTGCCTCCACAGTGACTTAAGCATTGATATTAATATGTACGTTTACTTCCACAATTCCAATTGAAATGGCCGCAAATTTTAAAAAGAAGAACCACTTTAGTGTTGGAGGGTGGAATAGAATAGGTACGAACTCATCTTCATGGGACAAACTTTTAAGGAACCACTACTTGACATCTGAGTATAGATTGGATTGCATTCACAGAATAGACCAAAACTAACATAGAATTTCACTTCCTGTCTAAAAAGAATTGAACTGGAGGTCAAAATAATATGCATGGAACTTTGAACTTGGTTTATGTTTGTAAATGTTGATGTCTTAAGAGAGCCACCAGAACTACAGGAACAGAAATAAAAGGAAAGCCTACAATTAGGGTCTTTTGTGATACAATGCAGTAGCACACAAAGGATTAGACACTCTATTCTTGGAATAGAGTTCAGATCAATCTATGAAATGTTTATATGGAAAAATTAAAAGGAATTATTTCCTTAGGACAGTTCATCAGTCCTCCCCCAAATCTTTTACCATATTACATCTTAATTTGTATTAGTCACACTCCAAGAAGAGGGATTTAGGAACATGAGGATGGATAGGAAAACTATACTATTTGAAGTTCCTGATAGACTATTTCAAGAATGAACAAAGAAACCCAGTGTGTGACTTCTAAATTGATATTGCAACATAAAAGGAGAACAATGTTCAATAGGTAAAATAAGTTATGTTTTGGGGGCTGAAGAGATGACTCAGCAGTTAAGAACACATACTGCTTTTGCAGAATGCCCACATTCGTTATCTAGCACCCGTATCAAAGCAGCTCACAACTACTTGTACTCCAGTGCTGCAGCCCCAGGGCAACTGACACTCTCTTCTGGATTTCTAGGGCACTTGCAATCATATTCATAAATCTACAACCTTCATACATATGTAATTAAAAACATAGAAGGGCCAGGTACAAACCTTTAATCCTGTCACTTGGGGAAAGGACAGGAGTAGGTAGATTCTGAGTTTCAGGCCAGCCAGGGCTATGTAATGAGATCCTGCCTCAAACAATAGTATGACTATTTTTGGTCACCATGTATGTTGTTTTCTATTGAACAAATGGGAGTGATATAAAATAAGCAGTGAAAAAAGCTATAAAGTGAGAGCTGGAAGAGAAAACAACAGAAAGAACAAGTTAAAAATATTGCTGGATGAGAATATAGATTGCTGCATAATGTAGAAAATATAAGCAAACTACCAATTGCATCCTATGAAGGAAAAAAATTGGGGGAATAGACTATCAGAAAGAAAAATGATAAAACCTCTTATAAGTCTAGAATAAGTCACAAGACGATAGTGTGGACAGATGGGGACTCAAAACCAAGCTGATTAAGCATGTTATCAGAAAACAAAAATTTCATTGTCTTGAAAAAGACCTCCACCTGCAAAGTGAGTATTTACTTTGTATCAAATTTATGAGGGAGAAAAAAACTCAATAAATTATACATATCCTGCCTGACAGTTTTTATACTATAGCAATGCAAATAAATGGTGAAAGGCACTGCTAGGAAAGGCATTTTATACCCTAAACAATGGTTCTCAACATTCCTCATGTCAGGTGACTCCAACCATAAAATTGTTTTATTGCTACTTCAGAACTGTAATTTTGCTACTGTTAAAATTGTAATGTAAACATACTATATGCAGGATATCTGACATGTGAACCCCAAGGGGTTTCAATCTACAGGTTGATAACCACTACAAAGTAATGTGTGCAACTTTTAAGGGGAACAAGTTTGTGACTCAGATGTCCCATGGTTATCTACCATACCACTTGGAGGTATACTGCAGCCAATTAAGAAATTAAATAAATGAAGCAGGGTGTGATGGTGCACATCTTTAATCCCAGCACTCAGGAGGCAGAAGCAGGTGAATTTCTGAGTTCAAGGCTAGCCTGGTCTATAAAACAAGTTCCCGGACAGCTAGGGCTACACAGAGAAACCCTGTCTCTAAAAAGAAAGAAATTAATAAATAAAACCACAGTTCAACCATAGCAGAACGAATAATAGGTAATTATGAACTAGAAATAAAATTGAAAACATGATTAAACATTTTAAGTATTTATTGGAAAACAGGATAACAAAAAAATGGACTTTACATGCACGATAAAAACAAAAATAGCATGCTGATTTACTTCAGTTTCAGTGGTTACAAATTTGAATTTAAAAAATTACAGTAATAAGTAAAATCTGTCAACCAGGAGGGAAAAAAATCAGTCTTGTCAGTATATCATCTTTATCACCTCATTTTATGGCCTCTAAATGTTTTTAACTCTGCTTTAAAAATCTCACTTTGTAGTTTAAAAAAAAATCAAAAGGTCATAAACAAGTGTGGGTGGCACATGCTTGTAGTACACTCTTGGGAAGCTGAAACAAAAGGATTCTGAGTTCAAGGTCAGAATGGGTTATATAGTATATTTCAAATACAAAAAGGGAAAGAGGACCTTAAATAAAAATACACGAAAATATTAAAATCCCCTATTGATTACTAATAACATATTTGTTGGCTGTAATTATTGATCACTAATAACATATTGTTAAGTATGAGAATGAATTCCTTTTATAATCCGAAAAATAAGTCATTTAAAATATGCAAGTTGATACAGCTATATGATAACTCTTACATAAAAGAAACCATCAGTATTGGGTTTTAGGCCATAAAAATGGGCTATTTCCCCATTTGTCTCTGTCATATTCTTTGGAATGCATTATGTATCTTTACAGAAGGGACTTTCTGAAAATAAAACATACAAATGCATCAGAGTTATAATTATCCGCAAAAATTAATGGGCCACTTAGTTTAAGATATCAGAGGAAGCACAATAAAACATCTGAGTGCAAAGCAAAAAAAGAAAGTTTAAACACCCATTTTTAGAAATCAGGAAACAGAAAAAATGTGAATAAGTATAGATTGTTTAAAACAAGCAGCACATTTCACACTTGTTAAGGAAAACAAAATACAGAAAATAATGGATTTAAATACCAAATTCAGGGGAAGTGAGATGTATAGCTTATGTTTATTAGTGAACTGGCCAGTAATTATGGAATTATCGGAGACCTGAAAACAAAGCACTCCAAAACTAACCTGTCCCTAAGTAGTAGGATTACAGCCTTATAGTTTATTATTTCTCCCTCTTATTTTTTCATTACGAATTCTGAAAATTTAACTTACTGTATGAATCTCAAAGTTAGATGAGTAAAATCCAAAAGAACAAAATTCTTGTCTCTTAAGACAAAATGGCCTATTTTCTCCCTTTGAGCTTTAATTGTAAATATGGATGACATTAATTTGTTTTCTATTTTACTTAAGTGCTGCTGACTAAAGCAGGGGTCATCTGCATGCTAAACATGTACTGTTCCAGAGAGCTATATCCACTGCCTTTAAAAAACTTAAATGAAGCAAAATTTCGGCATGCTTTAAAAGGTTCAGGGGGCTTGATGAGGCCCTTTGATTCTGTGCTAACATAACTAATGGTATAGGGATCACTAACAACAAATTAACACCAGTAGCCCTGATAAGTCTGATACCTTAAACAGGACAATGTGCACACTAAGTGCCATACAAAGAAGGGTAAATAATAATTCTATGAAGCTTAAAGAATATCTATTGGTTAAGTAGAAAACTATTTACAAGACCCAGAAATTTGGTTTAACATGACAAGAGTTCAATTCCCAGCACCCATATTGAGTGTCACATAGCTGCTTGTAACTCCAGCACCAGCAGATCTGGCACCCTCTCCTGGTCTCTGAAGGAACCTGCAATCACATGCCTTCACATAAAAAAAGGCTTGGGGTGGTAGTGCTCATGCTTAATCTCTGAGCTCTTGAGGAAGCAAGAGACATGTAGATCTCTTGAGTTCCAGACCAACCAAGGCTGCATAGTGAGATCCTGCATCAAAGGGGGAAAAAAGCCCCACAGATAACGACAAAAGATATTTACAAAGTGCCTTAAACCTCACACATTTACAGATTATATATTTTTAAGAGCTCTGTAAATGAAGATTACCATTTTTTTTATTTAAGTCATTCAGATGGAACTGATAACTCCTATTCTTGAAAAATAAATAATGGTGAAATGTTCTCCTGTATGTTAAGGAAGTGCAGAATATGCTACAGCCATTCACCATAAAAATGTAGAGAATAAAACAAGTATTTTTCCTGTAAAAATAGCATTCTTTTGGAAAAAAAATATTTTCCTTATTTGTAGACCCTGTTTATTTGGCTGAGTGTATATTTACACATGCAGGTGGTATGCACTTGCCTTTTAAGTACTGATGACAGAACCCAGGGTCTTTCAGTGTTAGGTAAGTGCTCTCTACTACTGAGCCACACCTTCAGCTCAAAATATATTTTGTTCACACTTATATTTGAAATGCGTACTTGACAGTGTCTCTTTGCAAGGAACCATTGATTTTCATCTTTCATGAAACTTATGTAACAAGAAACTTAAGGGGATACTGAAATATAGTGAGTATATAGTTTTACAAAATGTAATTAAGGGCATACACACCCACACAGTATGGCTAGGCAGCATTTCCCAAGCTAATATTTCTGGAAAATTAATGGTTGAGTTGCACACTGTATTAATCTATAAGAAAATAACTTGTTTTTTCTTAGGTATTTATGGTATATGCTAATACATCAAAGGACACATGAAACATTAAAATTTAAGACAGGTAAAAAACTACAGAGGACTTTATATAACTTAGTATTCTCCTAAAATATGTGTACTAATTTGTGTGCACCTATTTTGTTCAGTTTTCTAAAAGAAGCTCAGACTCCCAACAGGTTGAAAAATATTTTAAGCAATGTCTAGCTTATACATTAAATGAGGGGGAAAGATACACAATTCAAGTTTTCTAGGTTTGTGTCTTGAAAAGTATAATAAAAATGAAACTGTTCACATTCCAATAACTTTAGTTCTATTAAAATATAGCTTATTTACGATTGAAATCTTTTGTTCAAACTATTGGATTCTCAAATGAAGGGGGAATTTATGATACATTCTGTTATTTATACAAAGTAGTGTATGCCAGTTTTCTGGTAAGGCTTGCCATACTTTCTATTTGGCACCTTAAGCAGAGTATATAATGAACTTAATTTTTGCCTTAGCCTTTAAGTCAGAGAAGGGCATAATGGCTTATTCTCTATTACTTTCCTAGTATCACCTTCTGTTCCACATATTGCAATTAATTTCCAGAAATGCTAATGTAGTTAGTTATTGGTTCATATATCAAGAAGTCTTTCCTTATTCCCTAAAGATTATTTTTAAATTGAGGATTAAGTATAACAATGAAAGCTTGAAACCTTACAACATAGTAGGAGATAACCAATAAACACACAAATATACTAAGTTAGACTATCATTCCAATAAACAAAAGGATTATTTGTCTCTCTAGTTTGGTACTCAGGGATAACTTTCCTGTGAAAGTGACTTTTGGGCTCAAAGCCAGATGGAGTACTAAGTGCTATCATTCAAATAAACAAAAGGATTATTTGTCTTTCTAGATTGGTACTCAGGAATAACTTTCCTGTGAAAGTGACTTTTGGGCTCAAAGCCAGATGGAGGTGAACCATCTGACTTTTCTGAATGCAGTTTTACACGGTAAAAGAGATCTTCTGATTCTCACCCAAAAATGGGGTTCCTGGATTTGAGTGTGTACTTTGCTTTACAACATTAAGCTTCATTAACACAAATATTTTTTTCTAAAGTCTGCATTAATTTTCAATGTCTGTGAGGACTGCCTTTATTAAGTGAGCAGTGAAGTTCTTCCATTTCTAGCAAGCTGATGTTAAATCTTCTGAAAAAATATTTGCAATTTGAATGAACAGTTGCTATGCTATGATGCACTAACGATGCCTGAAGAGCTTCACAAATACAAGCTAAGTTCAGATTCAAGACTCTCTTAGTGGCTCACACTCAACCCTATTTGGTTCTTAGCACTTGTTACACTTCCAGAGTCTCTGCTCTCATCTTACTGCAGTCTATCATACCAAAGTAGGTGTCTTAAGAGATTTTGAGGAACACAACTTTTCCAGATTTTCTTTGCCTTTATGAACTTTGAACACATTTTTTTTTATTTGAGATAAAGAGTTCAGTTCAAAATCCTTTTGTCAAGCTGTTTGTCTCCTGCTAACATTTTTTTCAAGACTCTTGACTTTGTTCTTTCTGATTTAAATGTTGTAGAGGTGATAGGTATTCTCCCGCAAGGTGGCTAAGACTTGAGACAGTGGCTCATTTTTGACTCTGGCTACTTCTTGCACAACGCACAGGCCCATGCCTGGGTGGGCATACTGGAAAAGGCTTCTGGGCATACCTCGAGGTAGAAAGTAAGGAGCATCAGTTTCAACAAGAATTCTCTTCAGAGGAATTTTCTTTAGAGCATCACGTATCTGCCAGGCAGAAGTGTAAGTAATAACTGCTGTGAAGCCTACAGACATGTTGGGAAAGTACTTTAGCAGGGGCTCAATGATTGAGTAACTGCCAGTGAAGCAATGCCTGTGAATCTTGTAGTCATAGGGCACACACCTTTTCAGGATGTCCATTAGATCTTCATCAGCATCTCGGCAGTGAATCACCAAAGGCTTCTTTAGAGATACAGCTAACCGTAACTGTCGCTCAAATACCTTAACCTGCTCTTGGACAGGTGTGGTACATTTGTAAGAGTAATCCAAACCCATTTCTCCAAAGGCCACAGCCCTGGGGTGGCGTAAGGCATGTAAGATGTTTCTTTCTTGGTACTCATTATAGTAACGTGCAAAATGTGGGTGACATCCAAAGGCCCCCCAAACCAGGTCTTCACTTAGTAGCTGTTTCCATAGGCCATCTCTTAGGGTACGAGGATCACAGAAATCAGAGATGCAGCCCTGAAATTCCTTAGGGAAAGTGTAGTTATAAATTTTCCTGAACTTAGCAAAGCTTTCTTGGAAGGACAACTTGGAAAACAACATGTCCAAGTGACAGTGAGTATCAATGAAACCTTCCATTTTGCTTGGATGCAAGCAGCTCCTTGGCCGGAAATCAGATGCATGTGCTCCATGAATATATGACAGCTCATCCTCTTGACATGTGTTCTTTGCCCTTTCTTTTGCACCTCTAGACAATAAATGTATTTGGGAATTCCAGTATTCCTTATCATCTATTCCCTGCATACGACTGCTCATCTCTTCAGATGTCATTGTATAGTAAGAATAACCAACTGGGATGTCCTTTATGACTTTCCCATCTGTGGACGCAGACGTGGTGGTGGTACTGCTGCTGCTGCTGTTGCTGCTGCTGCTGCTGCTGGGATACTGAGAAATCTTGGTGTCCCTGACCCAAGAGCTGGTATAGTCATTCAGAGGGCTGTAGTATGAAATAGGCTGCAGGGCCTCATTCTTGTAGGATGACTGTGAAATGGCTGGCAGGCTTGGTGAAAATGGCTCATTTTGAATGAAACTGGGTGTGGAGGTCTTAACATTAGACCTGTCACTCCCTGAAAAGTTAGAGGCCTCAGTCACCCCTCTTTCTTTAGGCTTTAGGAATAATGAACAGGAGTTATCTTCACTCTGAGATTCTGGGAGTCGAGGGCTTTTTTCATAACTAAATATATCTTTAGCACCAAATAACTCCTCCAAAGGTGTCTTGTAACGATTCAGAAGCCACTTCCTCTCACCAAAGCTGCCTATCTTTGGAGGCTGAGATGCAAAATGAACATTTCTGTATGGTCTTCTGCCCACCTTAGGATGTTCCATTCTAGCCCCTGAACACTCCCCTTGGGGCATAGTAAACTCTGTTGGGGCTTTAGGGTACACTACTCTGGGCTTAGGGGCCTCTACTTGGGGATTAGTGGGCTCTTCTCTAAGCTTTTGAAGAACTGCTCTGGGCACTGGAGGCTTCCCTTCAAGATTTGGAGGTTCCACCCAGGGCTTTGGAGGCTCTACCCCAGGATTTGGAAGCTCTACCCAGGGCTTTGGAGGCCCTACCCTGGGTTTTGTTGTCTCCCTTCCCCTTCCAGGCTTTGAAGGCTGTGCTACAAGCCTTGGAGAGGCTCCAGGTTTAAACTCCACTCCAGCCTTCAGGTGAGCCTCTTCAGCCTTGGGGTGTTCCACTCCAGGGTTTGCTCCAGCTATAAAATGCTCAGCTCCAGCCTTAGGATGTTCCACCTCAGGCTTAGGAGGGGCTCCTGGCATGGATTTTGCACTAACACCAGGCTCTCCCTTTCCTGTTTGGGCACTAGTTTCCTCCTTTACTTTTGAGGCACCACACTCCTCTTTTCCTTTTGGGGTATCAGTGTTCCCCTTCCTTTTGGGGGCAGCCTCCCCATTCCCTTTCGGGGCAACAGCTTCCACCTTTTCTTTCAGGTCATTACCCTCCCCGTTTTCTTTCAGGGTACCAGAGGCCTCCTTTCCTTTAGGGGCACCAGCCTCCCCCTTTCCTTTTGGGGCACCACAAGCCTCCTTTCCTCTGGTGACACCAGCCTCCCCCTTTCCTTTTGGTGTACCAGCCATCCCTTTTCCTTTTGAAGCACCTCTTTCTTTTTGTGCTGATTTTCCCAGGATGCCCTGGATAGCTTTCTGGTAAATCACAGAAGAACCTTGCTCTTGAACTCTGCCCCACTTTTTCTGGGATGTTTTTGGTTCCTCGGTCTTATTTTGACCTTCAGCTTCCGCTGTAAATTCAGAGTTGCGGGAGCCATGTTTGTTTCGACTGTAGGCGTCCTCTCGAGAAGCCATATTTAAGAAACTGGATGGTGGCAGGCAATTACGGTGGTAGCTCTACTACCTGGAATTAAGGGGAGAAAATGTGAGATAAGCTACAGGAAAAGTTTCCAAACAGAGTTCAAAAAGCCTGCCTTTGGGGCTTTTTAGCTCTTGGGCCTTGTACGGCTTCTAGCCCTCAGTAAATTTGCTACCGGAAGGGTTCTTACCTCAGTATGGCCAGCGGTACTAGAACTTTCACAGCTCCTTCTGAGATGCCTCAGGAACCTTTCTTCATTTTTCAAGTTTGTTCTTGTTCGGGAATTGCCAAAGGCAATTCCATCTCACTTTCAAAGTGCTTTGGAAACCATAGCGACTAGGAATCTGGAGCGGTGTAACAGCGGCGACTGAACACCACAACGAGCTTCCTAAAATGGCGAGCAGTTTTGCTTTTCAGCTCCTGTTTCCTGTTTGTTGAAGTACTTCCGGCTCACAAAAACCCTTTAACGTTTGGCTTGGGGTTCAGGTCTCCACCTCCGTACCAATAAGAGGCTAGGCAGGAAATAGTCCAGCCTCTAGCGTTTCTCTTATTCACATTGGATAAACCAGATGCTCAAAGTACCCTCCTCAGCCCCAGCCCTTCTCCTCAGTACTTTTCTGTTACTTTTTAGCCCTTGGGCCCTGTATGGCCTCTAGTCCTCACTAAATTACCAAGTCCCGAGGGCAAAAGATTTTGCTACGGGAAGGGCTTTCACCTTAGTACCACAAGCAATACTAGAACTCTCACGGCTCCTTCTGTGATGCCTCAGGAACCTTTTTTTTTTTTTTTTTTTTTTTTCAATATTTCAAGTTTGTTCATTCAGGAATTGCCAAAGATCTTCTGGAATGTCCTTTGTTGTTCCGTCTTCCTGTCCTATTACAGCCTCCTGCAGTATTGGTATCTTTCCCTATATCATGCACGGGCACCCTCACCGCATTTTTGTGGGAGAAAAATGAAAGATGTTGATTTGTTGTAGTTTTTTGAGAGTTGTAATTTTTTTCATAGTTGTAGTTTCTTCATAGTTGTAGTTTTTATAGTTGTGGTTTCTAAAAAGTATAACTTAAACCTACATACTCCCTAAAACAATACACACACACACACATATAACAAATAACAATTTTACGAGTTTTTGACATAACATTTCTGCATATCTGAAGTAGTTTTCTTATCTCTATTTGGTTCTCAAAACTATACTACTGAGTTTGTAATATCCCAAACTTTAGATACCAAGAGCTATTTACCAGACTTTTAAAAAACTCTTCAGTTCCGTTCATTCTATTTCCCTCTTATAATTAAAAAATACAGTAATAACATGTTTGCAATTTTTATGTTTAAATTTAAGTTTTTCTTCTCTTTTTTGTTTTGTTTTGTTTTTTCAAAACAGGGTTTTTCTGTGTAACAGCCCTGACTGTTCTGGAACTCACTTTGTAGAACTGACTGGCCTCAATTCACCTGCTCCTGCCTCCTAAGTGCTGCTGAGATTAAACACTTGCATTTAAATTTTTTTAGTCTCATTTTTTCCTTTGTATTGTGGCCCCAGAGTTCTTGAGAGGTAGTATAGGATTTTCCAAATTTCCCCACATTGTCTTAAAACAACTGTAGCAATTAAATATTCCATATGAAGTGGCGTTTGCTAGTGCTTCTGTAGCACCGTGGTACCAGGTACTCAGGAGTTCATGACTAACCAGGGACAGAGCAATATCTGTTTCAGAATAATTTCAAAGTCTCCATGATTAATACTCCTTTAACAGAAGAAGCACACAGGAACAAACCTGAGGCCTCACTGAAATTTTAGTTGAATTTACATGACAACTTTTCTTTTTTCTTTTTGTTTTTTCAAGATGGAATTTCTTTGTGTAGCTCTGGCTGTCCTAGAACCAGCTCTGTAGACCAGACTGGCCTTGAACAAAAAACAGATGTGTCTGCCTCTGCCTCCTGAGTGCTGGGATTAAAGGTATCAGCCACAGATTCCCATCTTATCTGATAATTTCTTAAAGTGAACATTTTATTTATTAACCCCAAAGCATCATTACTATTTAGCTTTTGCTTCTCTGACCCATGGTATTTTATTTCTTCCAAATATTTTTATTTCATCTTTTCACATTGTCCAGAACATCTAAGGACAATATTAAGTAATGATGCTTTTGGATCTATTGTCCCATTCTTGATAGTGGTAGCTAAATAGCTTAATTAAATATTAAGTTGACTTTTGAGGTTGTTTTAAAGCAGATGCTTTATAATCTTGTTAAAGAATTAACCTGACATTTTAAAGAGTGTGTATTAGGAAATGGCCATGAGATCATTATATATTTTCACATGTTTCCTAATTTGAAACCATTTTTATATTTGTGAGAAAAATGTTGCTTTTTGTATGGGTGGTTCATAACTGTTAATGGAGTGGTATAAATTGCTTGCATTTTAGTTAGGGTCTTCTGTAAATCATAAGTAGTGAAATCTCTTTGTAGCAGTATTTGATGATGGCTTGCACTTGGCAATTACCAAGCCTTAAAATTCAATTATTTCTGAGATAACCTTTTTGTTAAGTGGATGGTGGGAGTGGGTATGTAAGGGTGGGAGTACAGAGGTGCTGGAATGTGAGGTGGCCCGAACATCAGGAGTATAAAAGGTTCTCAAATGATCCTAATGTGCATGCAGCTCAAGAACAATTACTTTGTAGTTTACTGGGGTTTTTTAAATGGTGTGTTTATCAGACACATTGGAATTCACTTTTTAAGCTGTCTTTTTTTTTGTATCCTGAGGGAACTAATTACATTATGTAGTTCTTTTCTTTTCTTTCACAGCTTGAAAGAATTTATTAGTAAATCCTCTTGGTTGGAACATTTTGGGGGAATATTTAGGGAAAATTTTTTTCACATCTGAGCTATTCTAGATTATTCAGTGTTTTTTATAACTAATAATTACAGAAATTAGTTTTAATTTAAACTTTATTTTGTGTATAATTATAAAATGATTTTTCTTACAATTTTTAGATCTTGTGATCTGTCTCATTTCTGATTTTATTTATATCTCTCTAGATGAGCTTCTCTGAACTAGTTTTCTTGTTTAATATGTTTTAGATTTATTTGTTATGTTCCTTTATCCTTTTAATTTCATCTATCTGTGATACTGATATTTTTTGCAGTCTACAAATTTTCTTTATGGTACATTATTATTTTAGACCTTTTTAGCATTTAATAATTTAGATCAGAGCCATTTTTTTTATAAAATCAGAGCCTAAATATTTTAACTAACAAATATATTTTTGTGGTGATAGGATAAACCCAGGCATTTGTCTATGTTTGATTGATATAGTCTCAGTATCCAATAGTATCAATAAGGGTTCTACTGCTGTGAAGAGATACCATGATCACAGCAAATCCTATTTAAAAAAAAAAAAACCACTTAATTGTGGTGGCTCACTTACAGTTCAGTCCCTTAACATCATGGCAGGACATGGTGGTATGCAGGCAGACATGGTACTGGAAAGGTAGCTGAGAGTCCTACATCTTACAAGTAACAGAAAGTGATTGTAACACTGAAGCATAGCCTCAAAGCTCACCCCAACAATGACACACTTCCTCCAACAAGGCCATATCTACTCCAACAAAGCCACACCTTCTAATAGTGCCATTAGCCCTTTAGGGGTCATTTTCTTTCAAACCACCACACCCTTCTTGCTCTTTTCTATCCTATGTCACTTCCTCTTTTTTCTCCTTACCAGTCTTTCTTTGGAGACAGAGTCTTACCACGTTGCTTAGGATGGGATGGTTTGGACCTTCTGTGTACAAGGGATATTCCTGCCTTAGTCTCTTGAGTTCCTGGGCTTACAAATACATGCCAGCATGCACATCTTTCTAAACATTTTAAATTTCAACTGACCCATGACACTAATCTCTGTTTTTAAAATGTCATGCCTTATTTGACAGTATTTGTATTTCATCTTTCTTAAATGCTTCCCTGGAAATTGATGTGTAAGATTTTGACACCTTTTTTTTTTTGAGACAGGGTCTCACTGTGTTCAGATTCCCAATTTTCCTGTACCTCAGGGCCTTTTTTCCTCTGCACTGGGAAAACAGATGTCAGATACTCTGTCTTCTTACATATAGATATTTGATTCCTGAGTAATCGTCCCTATGAGTTATGCATTGGTCAAACCAACCTCGCCTTTAAAAGTTACATGATTTGTTCTGAGAGATTAGGCTTTTGCTTTAGTCTTATGATTATATTTCCTATTCTTTTGTGGATGATAGACAGACTTCTGCATGTAATACCATTTTGTGTCAGTGCTGCCCTAGACAGTAACCTTTGATAATACTTTAAGTATAAAACATATCAAAATAAAATGTTAGAATCCTGCTTGAACTATGCAGTTAATTTTTCCATTCAAAACTAAATTTGTACTATGTGTTAAGTTATAACATTATCCATCAGAATGTACTTTCAACCACTTTGAATTAATTATAACATTGTCCTGAATTCAGAAATTTAGAATTTCCCTTTTAAAACATTTTTCCTTGTATACATGTTTTTTAGAACTGATTTCATATTCTCTGTGATTAAAACTCTCCAAATGCCATTGTGATCAGATAGGTAACCTCATATAGTAAATACTGTAGGGCCTTTGGAGGCATGTGGTAAACTGAAGATCACACACTGCCAAACGACATTTCATATTCTGTTTTCAAGAAAATTGCATCATTAAAAGGGAGGAATGGCAAAATTTCTCACTGAGTAGAAATGCTTGCTGTCAAGCATACAGATCTAGTTAGATCTCCAGGACCCACATGGTGGAAGAAGAGAACTGGTTCTTGCAAGTTGTGTTTTGAACCCAAGATATGTGCATGCACACACGTGAACACACAAACACACACACACACATACACTGAAAATTTCGAGCAATTATATCCTCTGGGTTAAATGTAGTCTCTGCTTAATTTACAAATTATGATAAACCTTTGTAGCATCATCTCCACTATTTTTTTTTCTGAGATGAATTTTTACTTTGTAGCTTAGGTTGGCATGAAACTCAGGATTGCTATGAAGTGGTGGCAATTCTTTTTCCTTAGCTTCCCAAGTGCCAGAATTATAGGCATTAGTCACAAGAATAGAGTCATGGTTATGTTTCTATAAATTTTCATTTTTAACAGATTTTAAATTTCTTTTTCTGGATTCTCTTATAGATGGAGTTCATTAGTCTTTGAAGTCACTTATTTTTGTATTTACTTCTTTAGGGTGGATGGAGTATGGTTACACATGTGCCATGGGACATATTTAAAGATAAGAGGACAATTTTTGGGAATGTATTTTCTGTTTCCACTTTAATTTTGAGGAAAGGACTCTTGCTTCTGTCACTACTAACTCTGCTTCATATTTGGCCATGGGTACTACAATTAAAAACTTGAGCCATTGCATCTGGGCATTTTTTCTTTTTTGCCAAGGGTTCCAGAGATCATCAGGCTTGTGCACAGGTTTGTTTTTCTGCTGAACTTCATTGGCTTTTATGTCATGTTAATCTTTTGAGTGTTTTTTTCACTCACCTCATGCCTGAACAACAGTTGACTACTAAAGCCAGCTCCTTGTTTTATTTTTATAACTAAAATTGAAGATGTTAATTGTGCATATGACATACTGCTGTGGTTATTTAAAATGCACATCAATTTATTCATTTGGAGTATTCAGTTACCCTCATTAAAATATACATTTGTAGGTTGGAGAGATTGTACAGTAGTTAAAAGTACTTAGTATTCTTGTGAAAGATCTTTATTTAGTTCTCAGTACTTACATGATGATTCACAATCACCTGAAACTCCAATTCCAGGGGATCCAATACCCTTTTGCATGCAAATGGTACACATCCACATCCTCAAGAACAAATTAATTTTACAGAGAGAGAGAGAGAGAGAGAGAGAGAGAGAGAGAGAGAGAGAGAGAGAGAGAGAGAGAGGAGAGACAGACAGACAGTGACAGAGAGAGAGAGAGAGAGAGAGAGAGAGAGAGAGAGAGAGAGAGACAGACAGACAGACAGACAGACAGACAGACAGACAGACAGAGAGACTTGGGGCATTGAAGACTGATTATGTCTGGGCATTGGAGACTGTGATTCTTTCAGAAACTGCTTGCTCAGTCTCAGGAAACTCTGAGGCCTGATCTCTAACAGAAGACTGTGCCTGTTATGGCATCTGCTCAGTCCTCTCAAAACAATACAAACCAAACACAAATGCCAGAGATAAAGGGAATATTTAAACAAAGCTTTCAATGAGTCTGGCCCACATTAAACTTGAAATCATAGCAATATTGTTCTGTCAATTTCCCTCAATTTTTGTGTCTTTATATATGAGTAGGTCATCCTGTCAAGAGTGATTTCAAATATTAAAAACAGATGTAGTTCATGCCACATGGTACAAGAAAATGCCTATTAAAGTTGTTTTTCAGAAGAGGCTCTTACTCTAATATGTGAGGGGAAAGGATTTATTTTTCTTATTGGGAGATGGTTTTCCAAAGAGGTTGAAGAATTTTTCTAGAATATTTTTGTAGGTCCCAAAGAAACTCAGGACAAATGGCTAACTTTTGTCATAGCATACAAAGTACATGCCTGCTGCAGGCTTTCTCAACATCATACATACCTGTTACAAGTCCTGGTTCCTTTCAGCACTTTTTACCCCTGTCCTCATACTTTTAACCTCTCCAAGCTCTGAGCTTAGCTTCTTTCCCCCAGATCCTGATTTCTATATAACGCTACCATTACAGCTATAAGATATCTTTGTCCTTTTGTTTCCCTTGACCCTGTCTCCTCTCTCTCCTCTTGCTCTCTCATTCTCCCCTTATCTCTCTCATCTCATAGCCCAGTTCAGCAACAAACAACTTTCTCTTTCTGCTTTGGACTCTTCCAAATGCCTCTGGCTATTCTCTCCCTCTCCCTCTCCCTCTCCCTCTCCCTCTCCCTCTCCCTCCCTCCCCCCCCTCCCTCCCCCCCCCCCCCTCTCTCTCTCTCACACACACACACACACCTCTACAAATAAAAACCTTCTCCTCAACCTTGAAGCAGTCATGTCCTTGTTTTTGTTCGTTTTTTTTTCCTTCCTGTCTTTGTTTTTTACCCTAACCACTTTAGAATCTACTCCATTCTCCATCCACATTGCCATGTCAGAGCTAGATTATTAAGCTTCCTGGAGAAATAGTGGGCAGTAGTGGGCAGAGTATCTACGCTTTTAGAGGCTTCCAAGTTTACCGTTTTGAGATATGTCAAGGCAAACAATCATGAAGACTAAGAGGATAATTTTATGTGAGAACCAAGGTAGCTTTGTGCTCTTTTTAATGGGAAAAATAAACACATTTTTGTTCATCATGAAAGGAAAAGCATTTGTGCCTCTGACACACATTTTGAATCCTATTTTGAGATTCCAAAGATAAGTAAAGATTTATTTACTGTAGAGCTGAAAGATGAGCTTGTTACTTGAATATAGTTTCTTTGTTCTATCCAGAGGGTGGTGAAAGTTAATTATCTTTACACACTATTACCTATATTGTATATCTCTGATGCATAGAATGTCTTGGGCAAACCAACTTTTTCCTTTAACAAAAAATTGTATAGATTTATTTATTTTAAGTTTGCTGATATTTTTAACAGTTTCTAATTATGATCCCAACAGGTATTATCTTTTGATGCTTATTTGGAAGATGAAGTGCCTGATAAAAGGCAAGAAATCTATAGAATAAGATACTATAAGATCTATTACTACCTTGAAGATGACACCATTCAAGTAAACGAACCAGAAGTGCTAAATAGCGGACTGCCTCAAGGTATCTATTTAAAACAGCATTATGGTTCCTTTGCTACTAACTTATGCCTTCATATATTGTTGTGTCTTTAGCTTTTTTAAAGGTCCATGCTAATACTAGGGCATCTCAGTAATGTGCAGCAATGAATATAAACATGACATTAGCCTGTAGTTCATGATAGTGACTTACCATGTTTATCTTACTTATAACTCAACATAGGCAATTTTTCTCCTCTGCCTGTAGTATACTAATATAGCAAACTCTTGTTTATCTGTAACCGTGTCTTCAAACTTTGTGGTTTCTTCAGCATCATGCATCATTTCACTATATCATCCAAGATGCTATTGCTTTTTCTTTCTTGGAAGAAAACACAGGGTTTCTTTCCTGCAAACTTCAGGATGCTTTTGTTTTTTCTTTCTTGAATTTTCTGCCTGCCATTTGTGTCTTCCTACTTCTCCTTATCTACTGCTGACTAACACTATTTATGGTAATTATCATGACCTTGATAGTAGTTTAACTGTGGTAGTTAGTTTTAACATTGCTGTGATCAATTTTTGATAGAAACAACTTAAGGGAGGGAATATCTGTTTTGCTCATTGTTTCTGCTCAGCATTAAGAGAACATAGAGGAGCAGTTGACATTATGATGATGAGCAAGCAGAGGAGAAAAGTAGTAGAGGCCTAAACAAGATAAAACTGCCAATGATATGCCAATGACCTACTTCCTTCAGTTTGACCCCGCTTGCAGTTCAACATCCTCCAAAATGAACTATTTAAATTTTGAACCCATTAATGGACTAATTTCTTCATTATAGTCTCAGTTAGCCTATTTGTTAATCACTGTCCTAATCTAATCATTCTGGAAATGCCCTCACAGATGTAACCATATGTTTTTCTAGTTTCTTGGTGTTTCTGAGTCCAGTCAAATAGACAAGATTAACCACCATAGCATCTCATCAGAGCCCTCTTTGTTCAGTGTATGCATGCCTGTAGTCTTCATCTGTCTTCCATTTTTGTTGTTGGTAAGAGTTTACTTTGTGTCCTCAAAGAAGCTGATACTAGATATAGAAAAGGTGACATTTCTTTTTGGTGCTGTGGCTGTTCTTCAGGAGTAAGACTGAATTCTGGATGCTATCAAGGGATAGCAATAATGATTAGGAAAGGACTGATAATTTTGTATGTGTAAGACAGAGTAGTATAAAGGGATGTTTGCAATAGGAAGACTCAAGTGTCCTTGACAAATGTCTCTGATATCTAAGGGAATGTGTTATTTAGATGTTGCTTTTCAATAACAGTACAGTAGGAATATAGAAGGGGAATTGAGTGCTTAGTGTTGGTGTAAATGACTTTCTAGGGTCTATTATTCTCCAAGGACCCATGATCTTTGACTGTGATATTTGTGTGTGTGTGTGTGTGTGTGTGTGTGTCTGTATTTTGTCTTTTAGAGTATTGCCACTTGCAATATTTCAGACTTTGAAACATTCTTCTTTGACTAATTTTTAATTTAACTCCTTATCTGTTCTTTATGTAGCAGCTGAGATAGTACCTTAAAATATATAGACAAAGAGAAGGCTTATGGGTCAAATAAAAATGGATGAGTCACATAATACATGAAAATAATTTAAAATGTTCAGTGAGAGCTGAGATTGTAGCTTAGTTATAAAGCCCTTGCCCAGCACATGACCTGTGTTCCATCTCCCACACTACAAAAGCAAATCAACTAACTAAACAGACTGACATTGGAAAAATACAGTGAGTAGCAGGAGGAAAGACACTTTAGACCAAGTGTAAATTGAAGAAAAGCATACTCTACCTAAATTCTGGGTAAACAATACCCGCCCACACCCTTATTTTATTAGCCTTGCTAGCAAGTAGTGTGGTTTAGAGACCAATATTGAGGGTTAAACAAGAAGAATTAAAAACAGGAGGAGCTTTAGGCCAAAAGTTCATGCTTATTCAGATGGATCAATATGGGGATGAGTATGCCTGGCCTCAACTGGAGCTCCCCAGTAGTCCTCCTGAATAGTAACAGGGTTGGTTTGTGTTTCTTGGACAGAGTGTACTTGGGGCCAAAATGGATGTCATCAATGAATGAGTGGTTGAATTAAGGTCTAATGAATATTGAGTACTCATAAATATTTAGTGACTTGTACATTTAGTGTACATGAATATTTAGAGCCCAGGTACCTCATATATATTTAATATTTGCTGAAAGTTCAGTTTTAGTCTTTCCATCATTCCTTCCTATGTTTAGAAATATATTTCCTTTTTACTATTTTCTTATTGTTACATCTTACAATTTCTGCCCATGCTAAAGATTTTTGCTTGCTATTTATTAAGCCTAATGCCTCCATAGTGTTTTATCATGATAAATTTAAAGAGAAAATTGTAATGTGCACAGGATTCTGCAACAAAACAAAACTTTTTTCCTCTGATAGTATAGTTTTATTGTGTCTGGTATATGGAATGATGAATTTGGAGCAGTAGCCGCTGCCAAAAATTACTTGTTGAATACCAATCTTTGTAAAGCACAATACTGGAAGATAGAACAAGATGAAGTTTGTTGCTATGATGTGTTGGGAGACATTACACCTTCAAAGGACTGTTGAGACATCTGTATGATGACACTCATCAGGCAGTTACAACCTTGTAGAGAAAAAATAAAACACTAAGAATAGAAACCTGGATTGGGGATCAGGAATCCAGATTATATCCAGAATCAGCCTGTTTCCTTTTTTGAGGTGAGCATCCCCATTATTCTGCATCTCAGCTTCTATGCTATCTATACTTTTGCAGGTATCAATGAAGATACATTAAAAATTAAAAATAAAGTCAACCAGTGGTGGCACATGCCTTTAATCCCAGCACAGGTGGTGTGAATTCACAGCCAGCCTGGTCTACAGAGTGAGGTTCAGGACAGTGAGAGCTATTATACAGAGAAACCCTGTCTTGAAAAACCAATAAACAAACAAATAAATAAAAATTTACAAAGTTATCAAAGACTTCAAGGGTAAAAGTAGGACCTTTTATTTTGTGAAGGGACAATCAGTTTTAGATTCTTGAGGATAAATTTTTAAGGTAAAGAAGTTTTTAAAAATCAGTAAGGCCTGATGTAGTGTTACATACTTTTAATCCTAGCACTCAGAAGACAGACGCAGGCCAGATAGAGTTCAAGGCCAAGGGCCTGGCCTATGTAGTTAGCTTCAGGACAACCAAGACTCTGTAGAGAGACCTTGCTCCAAACAGACAAACAATCAAAAAACCAAAAATAACAACAAAATAGTCAGCAAATATATATTTGAAATTCTTGAAATATTGAACATGAAGAGAACTTATAATTTTTTTATTTTTGTGATCATGTATTTGTATATAATATAGGTATATGGACAGTATTGATTTAGCAAAATGTATATTCTAAAGATTTATTTTTATTTGTATTGGTGTTTGCATGCATGCACATATGTGTACTACATGTATGTCTGGAGCCTGGTTAGCCCAAAGAAGTCATCAACTCCCCTGGAATTGGAATTGGAATTACAGACAGTTGTGAGCTGCAATGTGGGAGCTTGAAAGTGATTTACTCTCTGCAGAAGCCTCTGACCTGTCTCTGGCTCCTAATATATTCTTTCTTCTGGGCTTTTCCTTACATATTTTGCTCTGACATTCTCTAACTAAGCTTTGTGTACTTTTAGATTATCTTTCCTACTATGACTCCCAATTTGCACAAATGGGGGACTAAAGGTGACAAGATATGCCAAACTTATATTATTTGCTTTGATTTTTTTAATTTTATTATTACTTGTGCATGTGTGCAGGAATGTTTGTTTGTGGATAGAGGCCATAGATCAACTTCAGGTTCTTCTTTTAATGCTTTTTTCATTTTTTTTGAAATAGAGTCTAACTATGTATGTATCTGTGGGTATAGACTGGAAATTGGTATGTAGACCAGGGTGGTCTTAAACTCATACCTATGCCTCCCTCCCAAGGGATTATAGATATACGACATCATGCCACCTTACTTTTTGATATAGGGTCTCTAATTGAACCTGGAGCTTATTGATTCATCTACACTAGCTGGCCAGCAAGCCCAAGGGATCTTTCTATCATCATTTCTATAGCTCTGGGATATAGACATGTGTTACCATGCCCGGTTTTCTTTTATTTTGAATGTGATTGCTAAGGATTGGAACTTGGGTCCTCAAGCTTGCATGACAAGATTTCTACCTACTGAACCATTTCCCCATCCTGTTCTTATTTTTAGGTGAAAACTTTTTTTCTTGAAGTTTAGTGGCCCTTGTCTACTATGTTTTATTTCATGAAACTATTCAAGAACTATCAAATGCAACCTCTACAAGGATTTCAGAAAAGTGCAATTTTTGGTAGTTTCTTTATATCAAAGTTCACAAAAGCAGATTCTCATGGCGAGTCATAATTATTCACTTGAGGATTATTTTTAAGTGAGAAGGAAGGAATATTATTTAGACATGGGGAAGAGAACCCTGAGAAAAGATTATTTTAATGTCTCTGGAAAAAAAAAACCAGTAATTCTGATTGGCTTATTGTAGACAGGACATTTTGTTGTAGAAGATGCAGCTCAGGGGTTATGGAGAGCATACACAGTAATCATACTGTGTAATGACATCGAATTTGTCAACAGAATGGAGGAACCTGGTGGGCTGTAACAAATCCTGTTGAAAGCAAGCACAAATAACCACTCTGCCATCAAGTTATGTTTACAGAGAGACCCATTTCTCTTGAAATATTTAATATGATTGTCATTAAGAAAGGTCTGCTTAGTCAATGAATAATTTGAAAACTCATTTAAATGCCTTCTTCAGGCTTTCTTAAGTAATTCAGGAAAGGATAGTGATCTTGATGAGCTAATGGCTTAGAGCAGGTAGTCTTTGTGTCTCGAGTTGCCTGATCCTGCCTCTCATGCACCCAAGTGTCCTAGAGGAGAATAGGCTTGGGGTCAAGTTTAGTTTACTTGTTATGCATTGATTGTATTCCTGTTTGCTCTACATGGTTTTGATATTTTTCCAATTTACTGAGAGGCCATATGCCCTTATTGCATGTGGACCTTACAGTTCAGTAATCAATAGAGCTGAATAAATTTTAATTCCTCAATATATACCATTTTATTTGTCTCCACTATGTTTTTATACTTTCATAGAGTGCAGGGAGATTGGGATAAGCTAAAATAAAATAAAGCGTCCTTTAGAGTGGTTCAAAAAATACATATTCAGTTTACCTGCAACTTTTATTCAGAATAATGTATTATAATATACTAGTTCTTGTTGGCGAAGAGATTTGTGTGTGTATTATAAATCAAGTCATTGTCACAGTTTAATTCTTGTTTGAATTTTTTGTCAAGACATAACTCTCTTTGGGGTAATATATGTTTTATTCATACAATTTGTTGCCTTTGTCTGGAATGCAGTTAAAAAAAATTTTACACTGGGCCAGGCATGTCAGGTAAACTTGGAAGTTTAACCTTACTCATCTAACAGAATAATTGTCAGTCCAGTGCCATCTTGTCCAAACTAATCTGTGTTAAAGAAAAACACAATGATTAGAAACATAGCATGATATCTGGCATGTTCCAGACCAGTCAATCTCAGTTAGGGCCTCATAAGTTTTGATACTGCAGACCTGCAGTAGAAAACTGCTTTTACTTGGTTGTTTGTACAGCCTTGATTAAGAACAATGATCTATAATAATAGCTTCTTTTGGTTCCTCAACTGGGTAGTATTTGTTATACATTTTAAAATAGTAATTTACTTGAATGAAGCAAATGTGTTTATAAACTAAATCCCTCAGTTATATGGCATGCATTTGTATCAGGCACATTCTATATCTAATTATTTTATCCTATAAAGTAGAGGGGGAAGCAGTAGGGTTATGAGATAAAATGTGAGCTGATCAGTTAAGTTTGGATTTCAGGTAAGAAACAAAAATTTTAGTATAACCACATCTGAAATACTACATGGGATGTACCTACATTAAAAAGTTATTCAATGTTTTTCTTAATTTAGATTTAATCGGGCCATTCTGTATTTTATATTTTTTTTGCTGTGGGATAATGCTCTTGTACACTGTAAATATTTGGCACTCATATCAGTTTAATAAAACACCAATTGGTTACTAGGCAGGCAGGAAGTATAGTAGGGAGTAGCTGACTAGGAGAATTCTGGGAAAAGGAAAGGCAGAGAAAAAGTCACCAGCCAGATGCAGAGGTATCAAGATGTGAATGCTGCACTGAGCAAAAGTACCAAGCCACATGGCTAAACATAGCTAAAAATTATGGGTTAATTTAAATGTAAGACCTAGATAGTAATGTGCTTGAGCTACTGGCTCAACTTTACTAAAATATTAGGTCCTGAGTCAATTAATTGGGAAGTAGTTGCCAGGTTTTTGAAAGTTTCTGGTAGGAAGAAACTTCTGACTATACATTTTGCTAAATCTGGTACCCTAGGAGGGTAAACGTTGGGGCAGGAATTATAAATGAATAGAACAACATGGAATTTAAAGGTGAAAGGGGAAAAGGAGATGGCACAGTTAGTAAAGTACTTGCTACATAAGCACAAATCCTCAGAAGGATTCTCCATCATCCATGTAGAAAGCCAGGATGGTAGTGTACATCTGTAATCCTAGAACTAGGAAGATAGAGACAAAAGATCATTGGACCTTGTTGGCCAGCTATTGTTACCAATTTAGCGAGTTCTATGTTAAGTGAGAGACATTTTCTGTTTTAAAAAGATAGAAATAAATAGACAAAGATATCTGATGTTGACTTCTGGCCTACACACACACACACACACACACACACACACACACACACACACACACACATTAACATGTACACACCGACAAATAAATAACAAATAAACACAAATACAATATTTGAAAAAGAATTTTAGAGAAGAGATGAATAAAAATGTATTTATTGCATAATGATAATAAATATTGTGGAAGCAATAAGAGATGAAGGAAGAATGCAAGGTAGTATATAATACTTGTTATACAATGAAGGTATCATCATTAGTACCAGATACTTGAGAGATCAGCAGTGGGAAAACCAGAAGCCACTCAGGAACTTAGAATCTGAGTGATGCTTCAAAAGTTTCCCCAGTTAAAGGTGGAAGAGAAATAAAAGTGCAGTCTAGACAGATAACATGAAATTAAAATATGGGAAAACATAGGATCAGAAGTTGGGAAGTATTTGAGAATAGATCATAAAATGTATAATGAAAACTAGACAAAAGGTAGTAATGCAAGAGAATGTCACAGAATTTACCAGGCTATTTTTTGTACTGATGTGGTTAATGGGGACTTACATATGGTTATTAGGTCATTTTTCATTCTGTTTAAAGATGTGGGATGTTTAGGGGTTGGAGAGATAGCTCATGGATATTTAACATTTTGTTCATTTGTTGCTAGGTATGTGTCAGATTATCAGTATACAAAAAAAGTTACTTCAGAAGTTACATTTTAGAAAAATAGCAGTAAATCTGGAATTGTCACTTTAGTGGATGAACAAAGTGAAAACAAGAGAATGATGCTCTGCCATATCTGATCCCTGGATATAAATTTAGCAGATACTACAACAAGGGAAATTCCATTTTTATTCTCATTCACTTAAAACTATCTTGTTCACCCTGGGTATGTGTAGGGGGATTATGTTGTTCCATTGTAAATAATTGTCCCTGCCTATGAGTTTAATAAAAAGCCCTGATTGGCCAAAGGCAGACAGGAAGTGTGGGTGGAGCTACCAGACAAAGAAGACTCTAGGAACAGGCGGAACAGAGCAGAATGCCAGAGAGAGGCCAGAAGAAGCGGAGGATAACTATGCTGCTATGAGAAAAGGTACCGAGCCACATGGCTGAACAGGCTAAGAGTCATGGGTTAGATTAAGGCTAAAGAGTTAGCAAGTGATATGCCTGGGGCTTAGGCCAATCAACCTAAAACTATTGTAAGCACCTGTGTGTCTCTGCGGGTCTGTGGGTCTGAGGACCTAAACCCTGAGGCTAGGCCGGAAAGTCTGGGCCACTTTTAAAATCTTAAAAGAGAGAGATGAGGGCAATCTGGAAGGCAAGTACTTGATGTATCTTCCACCTGGCTTTATGGGACAGCTGAGAAGATAAACACCTGAAAAGTTGCAGGACAGACATGGTGCCTTTCATTTCTTCTTTTTTGTGTGTGACATTTTTATTTATTTACCTTAATGACTTCACCTACTCTTCAGTGTGTGTCAAAAACATGGCATCCTGTTCATTTCTTTGGTATTCTAAGCAAACTCCTACTGATAGAGTTTTTGCCATTTGTCATGGAAAACTATAAACAAGCAAATCCCAATAAATAGCCATCATAATCTCCAGAGGACACAGTTGAGAGGTCACAGTAATATGTGACTGAAAGCTCTCAGATGCAGCAATACATTTCAAATGGTCCACATTGAGTTTCTGATTCATGCAGTATTGTGATGTTAGATTTTTTTGTTGTTAGTAATTTTTTTTATTTGTTAATAGACCTGCTTTCTGTTTCCAGCCCATAGATTGTCAAGGCTGTTTTCTGTTACTATTTTCCTAGCATCTAATATAGGCTGTGATAAGGAAGCTGTGAGGTCTGAGATGCAGGCTTTGAAGGGGTGGAAATGTTGTGATTGTTGAAGTAGGCAGATCCTGGAAATTAGTCCTTAGAAAGGGGACAGGCTGATTTGAAAGAGCAGCTCCACCATCCATTTCTTTTCTTTTCCTTGTGGCTGGCATCTCTCTAGCCCCTTTCAATTCAGTTTGCCTCTTTTCCATCACAAAAGTACTTTCTGGATAATGTACAGTGAGATATAACTCAATGAAAACTGTGGAAAATAATCCTGTTTTGTCTGTTTGATATCTAAAGTTCAAAATGCTTTTCTCTCATTTGTTAGAGTATAAAACTGGACCACATACTTAAGCATTTTTAACTTTGGTTTCTCTTCTATGATGCATCATGTACTGTCTGTCTCAGATATTGTGGAGGATTAGATGAGAGACCATCACCAAAATTCTATTTAAGGGTAATGATGATTGTGGTTATTATTATTTAGATCCACTGTAGTCTACTTCATACTGTGAAAGTGATAATATTTCTATTTAGAGTCTTACTTATAAACATAGCTTATTTGAATTTTGTAATGAAGTACAAATTGTGAGTATATGCATTACTTACTTTTTTATTGCTGAGATAAAACACAATGACCAAGGAAACTACAGAAGAAAGGTTTATTTGAGCTTATGGTCCAGAGTGTTAGAGTTCATGATGATGGAGTGAAGGTAAGGCAGCAGAAAGGAAACTGAGGGTTCACATTTTGAACAACAGGCACAAAGCAGAACTAACTCAAAGCCTGCCTCCAGTAACATACCTCTTCCAACAAGGCCACACTTCTTAAACCTCCCAAAAAGTGCCATCAATTAGGGACCAAGTATTCATATGCCGGAGACTATGGGAGACATTTTTATTCAAATCACCACAGTGAGAATGTAAGTCCTTGTAAATATATATATATTGTGTCTGTGTGTGTGTGTGTGTGTGTGTGTGTGTGTGTGTGTGTGTGTGTGTGTGTATGTGTGCATATAGAGATGAGGTCAGTCCCAGGTTTCTTCCATGATCTCTGTTTATTGAGGCAGGCTCTCTCACTGAACCCACAGCTCATAGCTTTGGTCTAATCTGGCCAGCTTGTCCTTATCTCTGCTTCTTGAGTTCTGGGATACAGGAAGCTGCTACTCCTATCAGCCACTTATGTGGGTTCTGGGATCCAGACTCTGATCTTCACATTTATGGAACAAGTGTTTATCCACTGAGCCATTTCTCTAGTTCCATAGATGAAAATTTTAAGGAATCTCCAGATTGTTGAGTACTTAATAACCTACCACAATGCAAGTATTTTTAAAGAGATATATAATAGTTCCTGGAAATATCTGAAATGCCCATCCTTTTATAGATTTTAACTATGCAATTTGTTCTAAATGTCTAATCATGAATGACTAAATAATTTGCATACTGTTTTCAATGGCATGAATTAAAGGCTAATTGAAGTATAATTCTTTGCATTAAAATTATATCATCTTTTATGTCGTACATTTAAAAATAATCTATGCCAGTTCTGGTTTTATTGTTTTAATTTAATGTACCAAGTAATTAATAATTGCTATGAAGAAAAGATAAAAATGATTTTACTTAATTTCTCCTCAACAAACTGAAAAGATAAGTGGAGTAATGGAACAGTGCCCAACACAGTTCCTGGCACATAAAGATTATTCGTTAACTAGTCTTTAATGAACAAGACTGAGTAAGTTTTAAGTATTTCTTGGCCTTGAAAAGGGGCACTATTCCATACTGAGGTCATCCAAGTCACGTGGTACTGGATTATTAGCAACTTGCTGTGCTTTCATTCTTTTTTCTTTGCTCTGCGGGTAGATTCTCAGGCCTAAGTCAATTGCATTTGTTGAAAGACAACTCTGCACGAGTAGTTTCCATTTCTGTATACCTTGATACACTGCTCTTTGCTCAAAGCTTGCTCTTCAAGGCTGCTTATATACATAGATAGCTTTGCAAAGATAAAGAAGGCTTTGCTTTCTAGTGCAGGTTGGATTATAGCCTTGGAAGATAGAGGCAGTGATTCCTTGCAGCGCAAAGGGCAGACATATTTATTGTTCAGTCTATAAGACTACTACCTGCTCACAGAAAGTTTAGATTTCCTAAAGTTGGGGTTCCTTTTTTGTTGTGCCACTTGTATTTGCGGGTATTATCTCATCCTTATTTTATGTCCCAAGGGGAATTTAGGAACTGAGACTTAGGAAACTGTCTCAAAAGGAGATGATCCTCTTTCAATGCTGTTTACCCTCTATTTAACAACAAACTATCCCTTTGTCTCTACCAGGAAGAGAATGTGCAGCATAGGGTTGGATATGGAAGATGTGATGAAATCAAGAACCCATGGCCCAGAGGACTTGCAGTCCTCTTTTGATGGAGGTAGTTGGGTGGAGATAGGATAAGGTAATGGAAGAAGGAAGAATAAGTTTCTAGATGAAAAAGGACTCTATGAAATTTTTAAGCAGCATAAAGTCATTCTTGTTTATTGAAGCTGTAAATCATGGTGTTGGCACATATAAACTAAAGCTTGTTAGTTCATTTACTTACTTATTGGCTTTTTGAGCCAAGTATATGCCTTTTTATAAGCACTTTAATTTTGGGCCTTAATGTCTTTTTTAGTTGAATTCATTGACTTCTATATAATAACTGAAAGCAAGCATACTTATTGTAGGAAAGGTATGGCACTGGCATTTTTACTCACTGTGCTATCTCCAACCCTCTTTTATATACATTCCTGTCCTTCAGGCCTCATGGTTTATATAAGTTCTTTTCTAACAATACATAGGAAACTCAAATGCCATTATTGGGATGGTCACAAAACTCTGGACCTAAGAAGTCTTGGTTCACCTTTATTTGAATTGGAATGCATAATGCTGCCTCTTAGATATTGCCCATCCCCTGCTGCAGTGAAACATGGAGGGTTGTTGCTGAGATATACTGTAACTTCATGCTAGCCACATGATTACAAACTGTATTCTATTCATCCCTCAAGGCACTTCTATCAGGCGTCATCGGATTCCTCTCCCACCTCCTGATGAGGATCAGTTTTATACTCTGTTCCACTTCAATATCGGTACAGATGTTGTCTTCTATGGCCGCAAATTCAAGATTTATGATTGTGATAGATTCACCAAAAACTTTTTGAAGAAAGTAGGCATCAAACTGAATCCTCCACTACCCCGCCCAGTAGATCCCTACATGAAGATGCGGAGAGAGGTGAGAATACACCTGTGACTTTTTGTCTTCATAGACTCTGGGAAGGGTGCTGGCACTCTTGCTGCAGATGCAGAAGAGCTTTTGAAATTATAGTTCTGAGAGCTGTCTTTTTCTTTGGATAGAAGGGAAGAATGGTGGCCACAGAACAGGAATGAGCTCTTCACCCTCTCCTTCCTTTCTCCCTTTTTAGCTGTAGGAGAATTTAATGAGCTGCTTAGGTAAGATAATGTGTAGGAGCCCATAACTAGTTTTGTGGTCACCAACAGTATGTGAGTCGAACCCACATTTTTTCCTACTTCTGTTTTCTAGTTTTATTGCCTGTCTTTGGCTGAGAAAAAAAAACTTTCTTCTGTGCTGCTGATCAAATACACCAAACCTTGAACATTTTCTTTCTTCTTGGAATTCTGTAAGATTCGATACTAAAACATTCTTTAAGAATGAAGTAGCCTTAATGATTATATCTCCCAGTCATGAAACATGACTGCATTTAAAATATGTTTCTTTTAAGGAGGAAAGAGTTGGTGTTTTTGTTCTGCAGTTTTTAAAAACCTGATCCCTTGAACCTTGTGTTCTATATCCCAGGAGGCTCTGCATACCAAGAAGGCTTTGAATACCCCAAAGAGAAGTATTGTTGGTTAGATCACATACCTAACTGGTCTTCTTATTGGGAGTAGAATGGAAATCTCTGGAATTTTACCCTGATTTTCATAATTGTCATTTGTTTCCCTTTTTATTTTTTGCATTTATTTATTTGCAGATTCTTAAGAATGATTGTCATTATAATAGCACAGAGTAGTATTGAATTCACTGTGTAACCCTTGAACTCGTTGTACTCATGATTCTTAAATGTTGGAATTATAGATGTGTGCTAAGACTCCTCACTATTTTTTATTGTTGTTGTTTACATATGACTGCGCATGGCAAATAGGTATTAAATATACTTGGGAATGAGTCTTAACTTGCATTCAAATTATGATGTTGATAAGTTTCTTACCCCCCTCCTCCCAGAAAATTCTCTCATGCATTTCTCTAATCAGCCCTATTCTTCATGCAATGAAAACTGCTATTCTCATTGCTGTCCCCATTAATTATTTTCTTCTGATTTTTATTATTTTCAAACCTTATAGTTCATTTGCTTTAACAATAACAAAATTTTAAATGAAATTATCCTTTGATTTTCTTTTTATCTCTCATTAAAAACTATGTGTAGGATCACCCCCCCTGTGCCTGTTTCTTAGCCTCAGCAGAATTATTCTTTGATGTTGTATGCATACAATCTTCCTGTGAGGTATATGTATTATTAATCTTTGAATATCTAAGGTACAATGAGTTTGTACCATGGTAAAAGAAGATTTTTAGGTTTCGACTCATTTTTATATCTTTTATATGTCCTAAATGATACATATAAAGTCTTTTTCTAAAGAGAGAATCTAAAGGAAAAAGATCCATAGAATCACTGTTCCTTGAATATGACTATACACATTTACTTACAATATATGATGGTGTATTATATGAATTTCAAAGAATACTGTCAGATTTTATAGATTTATAAAGAAGGAAAAGTTTGTGCCAGCAATTGGAAATAAAACAAGGATAAACAAATATTTTAAATAATTTCCTTCCAGGATTTGAGAACCATTTTAACATTCCATTAGGGCAGAGAAAACTTATCAATAAATATAGGAATCTAGGAAAATTAAGAATTTAATAAGAGGCTTTTACATAGATTTTTATGGATTTAGATTTAGTTCTTAAGTGTTTGCTACTTTGATATGTAAAGTTAAACTACTTTGTTTACACTGAACAGGATCCTAATGGTATATGATCAATAATGCATTTTAGAAGTCTTATACATTAATAGCATTTTAATTAATGAAAACAGAGGTCCTATAATTTTACTTAAATATTAAGGAGAAAGATTGAAGAGCCTTTATAAAGCTGTTGTGTTTGCCTCTTGAGATAAGCATTTACCTAGACTGTTCTAGATAGACACAAGGTTTTAGGAATTTATAAAACAATTACATAATTCAATTTAAATGTTATATATAATAACATTTCTCAGGTGAATCTTTCCTTACATAACAATATCATTTGCTTACACCAGATAGAATGGAGACAGCTATACTCTAAGACAGGGCTAAGAGGTAAATTGAAGGAAAGATGTGCCCAGAAGACCATGGAATTCACTGTTTCTAAAGCAGAGTCCAGCAAGAGAGGGTTTCTGTGTGGACTCTTGGAAGCTCTTTATTTGCTCTGTTCCAGTTTCTGCCAGTCTTCCGTTTCTTGGCTATTTGAAGTTTTTGAGCAGAATTAAACCATAAATATATTTCTTCCTCTTATCTTTATGAAAATATAAACAAGAAACATATACACATACAGACATGTGGGGGATTTCTGGTGAAAAGACACATTTTAAAAATTAAAACATAAACAATTTAGAATTGGAAATACAGATCTTAAATCATTGCAGGACAATGATTTAACAAAGTAACCAATATGAAACTTTTAAGATGTAAAATATTTGAGGTCGGGGATGTAGCTCACTGAGTAGAGAACATTTCTCCAGCATGTATAAGACTCGGGGTTCAGTCATCAGCAATGACCAAAAGGAAAAGATAGACTATTCCCATAACCTCAAAAAAAATGCCTTTGTTCCCCTTTCTGGTAAAATCCCTTGATGTTAGCCTTTCTTGTCATGGCTTTCTCCACAGAAACAATTACTCTTCTGGTTTCTATCACCATAGATTGGATTTGTTCATTTGTAACAGTGTTCTAAGGCTTTGAAAAAAATCAACTTCAAAAATATCCAGAAATATGGTTTAGTATGTTAAAATAATATTTAACAAAGTATGAAAATATTTCTAATGTTTGCCTGTAATCTTAAGGTTAAAAGTGTGAGTTCACATATCTGTAATGCCTGGTTCCATATATCTGTATGTTATATTATTTATCTAGAATCTTTTAAAAGCATGACAGATTATCAACCAAAAAGCATCTTTATATGAGGTGACTGCTTGCTGCCCAGAAATGACTGCATAAAGGCTGCAGTGCTTCTCACACTTTCTTCATTTGCAGACGTTAGAGTTTGTGGATCCGTTTCGTCCCTATCAGTCCTGCGACACCCTGAAACGGTTCCTTCAGTTTGATGGGAAAGTTTTGCGTTTCTTCTGCCTGTGGGATGATACAACGTCCTTGTTTGGGGACCGTAGAGAATTGATCCTGCATTATTTCCTGTGTGATGACACTATCGAAATCAGAGAAGTGCTGCCACTTAATTGTGGCCGGGATGCTCTGACATCATTCCTTCGGAGGAGTAAGCTTCCCAAGGTAAGCATTTGGGAATGTTTGTGTTCAGAATATGATGGCTCTAGAATGACAGTTTCTGTCTGCTACTTCACTAACTTAGGGTTTCTGTTACTGTTAAAACACACACTATGACCAACTCATGAAGGACAGGTAGCTGGAGGCAGGAGCTGAAGCACAAGTCAGGCAGGAGCGCTGTTTACTCATTGGCTCTGCATGGCTTGCACATTTAATTAACCCTTTTGTTTATGGAAGATATACTTTATTATATCACCCCAAATCACTTACTCAGGGGTACTGTTGCCCACAGTGAGCTGAACCCTCAGACATAAATCATCAATCAAGAAAATCCCCTACGGGCCCATTTGACGAAAAGGTTTTTCTCAATTGAGATGTCTTCTTCTCAGATGACCCTAGCTTGTGCCTAGTTGACAAAATCAAGCAAACAAATGAAGGAAAACTCCCATTCCAAGAAAAAAAAACCTACAAACCAGTCAGTCACTTATGGCAAGGAAAGAAATATATATGGAAAACAAGCTGCTTTTTGTTGAATTGACAACAATGAAATATGGAACTCTATTGAAGTTAACTAACTGGCTTTAGTGGGACACTGCTGTGCTGTATCCTACCAAGGAGACCTTGGTATTGATTGGGGTGTGAATGCACACAGGTGTATACACATGTGCACACAAACATATACACATATGAAATGAAGTGAACCACAATTCTAGTCATGAGCAAGCCAGTAACCACCACAGTAATGCCACTGGCATTCTCTTTACTATGACAAAGATTTGTCAGGCTTGTTTCTACAATCACCACTCAGAATTTGAGTCAGAAGGGAACTGAACAGAGAGACAGAACTGGATTCAAATGGTGGATTTATCCTTTGACAAATGTGTAAGCATGGGCAAGCCACTTAACCTCTTTGAACACACATTCCACACGTTTAAAATGCGGTTAGCAGAGCTTCTATAACTAGTCAGGTTATCTATCTATCTAGAAGGGTTAAATGAGATGATCTCTATATATGTATATATATATACACTCACATATATACATAAATATATATGTGTATACACACACACACACACACGCACACACACACACACACACACACACACACACACACACACACACACACAGGAGCCACTATCTGAGAACCCTTTTGTTAATACCTATTAGGCCACAGAGAGAAATTACTTTTTACAGGTCTTTGTTGCATTTTATTTCTAATTGGATAAAATATTTAAACTTCATTCTTACTGTTTCTTAAAAGGTTACCAGGAGCACTCATTTATTATGCAATCAACCGCTGGCCATTCCATCCTCACAGGAGGCTCTCCCAGATTCTCTGTGCCTACTGCCAGAAGTCCTGCTGTGTTGCTTCAAGGCTGGTAGTTTGTCCCTGAGGGAGCTCTAGAATATGCACAGCAGGCCTTCAGGAGGAACCAGGGAAATCTGCTTTTAAAATGTCTTTTAAAAATAGGTTAAATGTAAAATAATGATGCACTTGACATTTGCAGTATGTCTTACTGTCAGTCATTTCATTGTATTTACTTCTTCAACAAATATTTATTGAGTTCCCTGTGCCACCTCTTGGGATATAATGAAAAAGAAAATTGCTTGTGTCCTACGTTGTGGAGAATAGATTCCCAATGGGTTGAAATTCAGAAGGAATGGGTGTACCCTGGGCACTCAAAGCGAAGGGTAAGTAATATTGCTGAGGTGACAGAGTTAAGAACCTCAAGTTCTGTGAACCATCCAGGTTGTCAGCTCTACCCCATTTCCTATGCTGAGGACTTGCCGGCTTGCTAGATAAAACAAATAGAGATGATGAGGAGTCAGACATTCTTCCTTGGAGATGTTTGCACTTAGGGGATAAAAATGATGACTGCCTGCTCAACAATTGGAGAAATATAGACAGTGGCCTGAGCCCACAATGTATACTGTGGTATACTGTGGTCTGGGAAGGGAAGCAGACAATGGATTAAATTGTCTCCATGTGTCTGGTTGTTCAATGGGAACTAAGCAGATGGCTGCTTGCAGGATGGAGGGATGGGTGCAGTGACATATGCCTATAATGTTAGCAAGTGGGAGTTAGAGAGGAAGATGAGGCATTCGAGGTCATTCTAAACTACATGAGTTTGAGGTCATCCTCTTCTACATGGGACCTTGTCTAAAAAACAAAACCGAAAGAACTAAAATGGCCAAAACCCATAGGATAGAATTGCTTGAGGAAGAATATATATTTATCAGGGCTGTGAAGGAAATGTGGCAGCAGAGTAAGAGGTGAATAGACTGTGTGGCTTCTTACAGATATTAGAATAGAGCCATGCAATGACAATTTCTAGCATGTATCCTGGGACTACACCATCTTTGTGTCTGGAGACATGTACTATGTTTGCGTTTTATCTTACAGTATGGCCCACCTGGAATCTATCAACCAGGACAGATAACAGACCGAGCAATCCTCAATGTGTATGGGGGTTTGTCAGGATGGCGAGTAGATGGCTACCTATTGGATAAATTCCAGGTGAGGATCCTGAGGTTTTTCGTACTGATTCCTATGTGACTTCTGAGAAAACTGGTAAATTGTATATTATCGCCTTGTGAGCTGGTGGATGAAATCAAGAAACACATAAATATATGCATTCTATTGCCGTTTCTCAATAATAGACATATTTACATGCATATAGAAATTTATGCATTTCATTTCTTATGCAAACAATACAGTGTTAAAATACTTGGGCTGAGAAGATGAGTGAGTGGGGAAAGTGCTTGCTGTGCAAATGTAACTCTCCTCCCAGAACATATGTAAAATCAGGCATGGTAATGTTCATCTATAATACCAGTACTCCTATGAGTGATAAGGGATACTGGTCAATCCTCAGCAGCTCAAAGGATTGGTCTGGGATACACAGTACCTAACAGCAAAGAGAACCTGTCTCAAAGAGGATGGAAGATGAGCATCAACACAAACACGAACACACACATACATATACAACACATATCACATGCATATACACAAAAAGATATTAATTTTTGGAGTTGATTTGATTTTAAAATTTAGTTGTAAGTGGTGTCATTAAGGTGTTTTTTTTTTTTAAAAAAATTCTTTTCTTAGGAAAAGGCATGTAATTCTTGAGTAGATCCATAAGGCCAATGCTATCTTACTTTGTTTTATCAGCTAGGAAAAGTAGAGCAAGACTTTTACAAAGACTCCGACCTGTCTATAGGTGCCACCATCAATGTGTGGGGAAGAAAAGTGCTCCTCTGTGACTGTGATGAATATACCAAGACCTATTATAGGACAAAGTATGGAATTGGTAAGTGATACACCAGTTAGAAAATATTTTAACACTTTCTGCTCCACTTAAGATTTACTTTTGTTCTTTTTATACTCCTAAAAATAGGCCTCTGCGAGAAGGCTCATTGTCTCCACATTAGGAATGAAGAAACTGAGGTCTTTTAAGTTCAGTTGTCCAAGGTTATTCAATAGAAAGAAAGAGCCAAGAGTTAAACTCATCTGCCTCATGCCAGGGGCTTCCATTTCCCTTCTAAGTTTCTTTCTCAATGTAGTGCACAGTATTCTGGTAGGACACTTGAACTAGAAATGTTAAATCTCCTCTTTTAATTTAATTCTTGCTTAATCTCATGTGCCAGTTAGCTTTGCATTTCCTGGGGAGGCCCAACTTAGTTTCTCATTTCTCCTTTCATATGTATCAATTCCATTCCAGGCAAGTAAGTTCAGTTGAGTTAAAACTAGTGATTTATTAAGTACCTACTTTGTGTAGGTCAGTGCAGTAGGCTAAAGGTGATGCAAGGGCTTTTAGTCTAGAAGAGGGTATCTGAGACCTGCAGCACATTGTAAAATATCATAGAGTCTAGAAGCAGGCAGAGTTTTGCTATAAAACCTAATATTTGAACCTTTATTTGTTAAACTCCTACTTCTCCACACTTCCTAAGCCTTGTCTCTAGTCATGGTCCACATACCTGCTGCTGCTGGAACTGATAGGATTTGCTGACCTATCAGGGTGAGTTTAGAACTGTGATGGTACCTGCTACTTACTCTATGTAATCTTCAGTATCTGCAGGGATGTGGTTCTAGCACTTCCTCTATACCCGCCTCTGAAAAATGCCTCTTACATGAAATGGTATAGCATTTGCAAAGAACCTATACACATCCTCCAGTATACTCTTTAATGTATTCATTCATTCATTCATTTAATTTGAGACAGGGTCTCATCCTATTTTTTAGTCCAGCTTAGCCTCCTAAGTACCTTGGATAACAAGCAGGTACTTTGCCACTTTAAATCAATTTCATATTACTTGTGATACCTAATTCAGTGTAAATGCTATATAAATAGTTGTTATTGTTTGGGGGGAACATTACATTACAAGAAAAGAACTGATACATGATCAATACTGATGTAGTGCTTTAAAAAAAATCCATGGTGGGCTGAATTTGACCATGCGTACTACATTGATCTGGATGATTGATGTCTACGTCTGTGAACTGTGGCATATTCATTTAAACCTATACTGTCTAAGTGGCAAAATAAAGCTGAACACCTGTAGCTTCTTAAAAATAAGATTCTTGGACATTTTATTTCATTTTGACATGATTTTGTTTTATTGATCTTTTTCTTGCTTTTATTTTCATTTTGTGTTTTTTTTGTGAGGGGTTTTGTTTGGGAGAAAGGACTAGAGGATCAAGTTGGGTGGGTGGGGAGGTGAGGAGATCTGTGAGGAATGAGAGGAGATTAAAAACATGATCAAAATATATTGTGTGAAAAAAATTTAATTAAAAACAAACCCAGATGCTTTGTGTCTAGAACAAGAAGAGGGCTGCTGACCTGTGGTGTTTGCATTGTGTAGTATTATGGATCACCTGGGAATCTGTATGCTGAGAGAAGGTACATAAAACACACAGAAGGATTAGAATGCAAAGGACTTCAGTTTCCCGTTCAGGTTCATTAAGGGAATTTCTTTCTATCACATCTGCATGCTGGATTCCTGAACATGTCTCGGTCTCTCACTTTAATTTCTAAAATTGGTCCTCTTTATTTGGCATAGTTGAACATATTTACTTTGATTATAGACAATCATCCATGAATTAATATATAGGTGGCAGATGCTCTAGAGACAGTTCTAGTGGCCCTTAAATCATTGGGGGAAAGAATTTACCATTAATAAATGGAGAAACTTGTTTACTATCCGTCACCTTCAATGAAGATTAGAACATCAGATGATAGTTAACTGAAAACCATTACATACACCTCAAGATTACTGTCACAAAAGGATATGGTAGAAAATTTACAGATTACCATAAGAATTCCAAAATAGGGTATGATTTCTCAAGCACAGTTCAAAATTTGGTCAATGTTTGTCAGCTTGATTTTGAGAATGCAATATTTGTGTTACGGAAAAAATGAATTCTGTAGTGAAGGGACTTGGCTACTGATCCATATCTTTAGTAGCTTCTACAGGGAATGTTATGAGGTAGTGTGAGTTTTTTATGGTGCCCCAAACCTAGCTGTTCTGAGTAAATGTGTCAGCCTCAAATGCCCTGTAGTCCATTCCAAATGAATCCGTCATAGTGATTAATTTGTTTTAGTCCCCACTTCTTTTGTTCCCTCTAGACTGTATTCATTATATTATGTAAAAAAAAATGTACCTTGTGCCTTCAAAGTGAACTGAACAGCATATTTTTAAGCAGAAAATTATGCAAATACAAATTTAGGATGAATTTCACAGTCACACTGACTTTTTAATACTTTTTACAGGCTAAAATATCCTGTTTAAAAAATACTACTGCAAACATTTTTTTTTGAGTTTTAATACCACACTTAATGTTACAAATGACTGTAGATTATATGCATAGTGGAATCTGAAAAAGTGGATTCACAGTCCTTAATTATCTTCACATTTACTTTTTCTGACTTATGAAATCAAATTAATATACTTCATGTTACTTAAATGTAGTTATTTCTGGCATTTAAAAAATGAAAGAAGTGGCTATGACATGTTGGTAAAACTATAAGGATGAGAAACTTTTCCATGTACTGTAAAAGCTGACATAAACATAAACAATTTTAATAAACAGTTAAGGATGATAATTTTGCTCATAATTTATGTGGTCTCTAAAATTGATAGTATGGAATTTTATATATTATGTTTTGCTGTTACTGAAGCTTAAACCAGAACAAAGTGCCACCAGTAACTGTGGTTCTGGGGTTCTGGATCTCTCTCTCTCTCTCTCTCTCTCTCTCTCTCTCTCTCTCTCTCTCTCTCTCTGTGTGTGTGTGTGTGTGTGTGTGTGTGTGTGTGTGTGTGTGTGTGTTCCTGTTGGTGGATGCATGTGTCTGTATGTGGTGGCAAGAGAACAATGTTGGGTCTTCCTCAATAGCTCTCTCTCTTAATTTTGAGACACAGACTGTCCCTGAACTTGGAGTTTATCAGTTCTGCAAGATTGCCTAACAGGAAACTCCATCTCCCCATTGCTGATATTATTTACACATGCTGTTATGCCTACCTGTTTTTTACATAGATGCTGGGTGTAGAACTCAGATATTTATTCTTGTATAGCAACTTTGCCAAATGAGCCATCTCCCCAGCCCCAAGGACAATCTCTAATGAATTATTTAGCCTTAGTACGTAGGCACTTGTCTTATGTAGTAATTGCCAAACTTATTTTAGGGGAGAAAAAATGCAGGCAAAGATAAGGAGTTGACGACACTCTAAAGAAGATGCGTTGGTATCTTTCCTATTTGTGTAGATGTACATACAGGACTTAATAAATTCTGAAAGGCATTTGAGCCTCTGTACAAGAAACAGTCCTGTAGAAAGATGAGATCATTTCATTCATTTTAGGAATCCAAGGAGATTGTAATTCTATAGATGTCTTATACAGTCTTGTCCACTGTAACTTCTTCATCAACCAGCTTCTTCATGGTCATTTTGCTGCTGGTGACTTACTTACTAGGACTGAGTAGTTCACTCTCTCATTGTTGATATGAACAAAAGCAGATCAGGTAGAAGTCTGTTAGTCTTTCCCATAAGTGAAGATTTTAAAAGTACAAAGGGTCCTAGTTTGTCTTTTTTGGTATTAAAAAGACAAAGATTTGAATTTTAACTGTTCTTATCGAGAAATCTATGCCTTAGGTCATTTATTAATAGTATTTTTTCTCTACTTACTCTCTCCTCTCTTCCCTTTCACCCTCTCTCTTCTGTTTCCTTCCGTCTAGCACTGTCTTCCTGTGTAGTCCTGGTTGACTTGGTACTCACTATGTAACACAAGCTGGCCATATATTTATGGCAATTTTCCTGACTCAGCCTCCCAATACTGGGATTTACATTCATATACTACTATGCCCACCTTATATGAGTATTTTCTAATTGTTGATTTTGGTGACTGGCAAAACTAAAGCAGTAACATAATCAGTCATTCTCAATGGCTTTGAGTATTTATATTGAGATTAAAATTGAAGACAATTTTAAAGCACCTTTCATTTTCTATAATCAATCTGGCCAACTTTGAACTCTCAGGACTAGAAGCAGGAGGACAAGGCAGAGGACAAGTTGGTGATTTCTTGAAACTATAGTGGCAGATACAGAACTGGGTTATGGCTTACCGCATGGCTTCAATGGACTTCTCAGTTTTACTTCCTTCACTCCTCCCATAGAGTTAGTAAGGATGGTTGAAGAATAGAACTTTGAATTCTGACTGCATAAGTCACTAATTGTTTACCATAGGTATTGACTACAAGCAGAAATGGATTTCCTCTGAAGCTCTAAGGAAGGTTGCTTAGTTTTCAAGAGTCTTCCATTATAGGGTTTCCAGTTCAAAGCCGTGGCCTAATTTTGCCTTAATAATCTGGCATTCTTTGGCCTGAAGAATTTTTCCAAAATTATATAAGCTTCAGATCTCTTAAAGACCATTAGATAGACTCCATTTCTATACCACAATCTCTCTGGAGTTTTTTTTAAAATCTAGTCGGTCATGGATAGGCGTTCAGTTCATATGCACAAGATGTTTGGAATGAGAGGAATCAATGTATGTGGAAGACATGAGTGTTTCGGTGTCTACCCGAATATCAGTTATAGAATATAGTTGGGAAGATGCTTTGTGCAAAAATGTGTGCCTTTTCATTTGCTCAACATTTCTCAATACCTAAAATAGGCAGGGTAGATGGCATGATGAAAACCCAATGACAGCTACCATGTGTCATTCTGTGGTTTTGTGAAGCTGTGTGAACTACCATGGAGATATGATTTAAAGTTGAATCTTGGTCCAGAGTTTCCAAAAAGGATCTATATGTTGTTATAAAAGTCAAGGGTGAAGTGAAACAGCTCTTATTTTTTATACACTAGATGGCACTGTGGGTGCAGAGGAAATCTCTAAATTGGTTCCTTTGTTACTTAAATCTGTTTCAAAATTAAGTAGTTGAGAAAACAAGACCATGTTTTAAGACTTGTAATGAAGGCTATAGAATATATTCTTAATGACTCTGTGATTAAGAATCCAAATTTTTGGTTAGTACACTCAGATTAGTGTGTAGTGTAATCTTTGGGTCCGTGCACTCTGATTAGTATGTAGAGTTGTATGTATATGCCCCCTGTTGGAAGAATCTGCTCAAGCTCCAGTTTTCTAATTACATATAGCTTTCTTGCCATTTGTATGGTGCTTGCCCTGGAACAAAGCTAGCCAACAGTAGTGTTTTTAATGTAGTGGTCTACTGCAGTTCAAATTTGAAGATTTGCACTTTTAATCACAAAATGAATATTAATAATTTATCCTATAAGGACATACTTACTGGTTGTCTCTTTTTACTGAGCCAGTAAGAAATATTTGATGGCAATTTCTTTGTCAACATGCCTGCCGTGAGTAGTTGCTGTTAAGATGGAATAATACTCTTCTGGGGATTGTGCCTCAGGAAATTTCACACAAAGACAGCTAGGAAATCTAAGAAAAGTTGAAAGCTGAAAGCTTTTCAATCAGAATTAGAAATGGCTTCACATCCTTAGCCTTTTGATCAATTTAAAAATCCACTTAAATTTTTTAGAATTTTAGATGACAAATTGGTGTCTATTTTTTTAATGGTAGTATGTACCGAAACCTGGATTCTTTGTTCTATTAGAAGTTTTTCCATGGAAAATGAAATATTTACATTTGTAGAGCTCTTTTTGTTCACAACTGAAACACCTATCAAGCTGGGGAAGAAAGAAAGCAAAGAAATAGTCTGTTTTAATTTTGTTTTGAACATGTTCTAGAATCTTCTTTGCCATTTGTAGTGGGTCAAATACAGTGACTTGGATGGATTGAATTAGTCTGTTATTTGTTCTAGAAAGCACACTTGCTTCTTAGAGATGATACAGCCTCATAAATGATTACCTAAGAGCTTCTAGAGATATTGTAAGTTTTACACATGATAAATAAAATAAAGCAACAGTTCTGACTATATGATACTCCATTTGAGTATGTAGGCAGTTGGATATCCCTAACTGTTTGGATTTTTGCTTTGTTACAACTACAGTTGCATTCTTTTCTTGAGCAATAACAGGAGTGACCTGGTGCCTGGTGACAGGAAGGGGATTTTACTTCTCTGTTTTTTAATAGACAGTAAAATATGGTGCCTTAGAGTTAAATTGGAGGCAAGGAAAAGGGCCTTCAAAAGTGGATCTATGGAGAAAGAACTGACTCATGGGTAAAGTTAAAAGTTAAGAGTCAGTCCTATTTGGAAAATATTTTTTTATTAGTGAGTATTGACTGAAGATACGAGAGTGCCAAATCACAGGTTAAAATATCAAATTGATGGCATAAAGTTTCAAGTCTGAATTTTTCATATCATTAGAAAATCAAGGGAAAAGGAAAATAATATTCAGAAATGGGCTTGTGAGATTAACTGACAAAAATTTCTGCTTTTATCTTTTGAACAAATGACTATTGAGTGGGCTATGTGGTTTTTATAAACACAATTGAAACCTGCTCTCATAGGATTTTACCGTGTTTTGTTTGAAAGAGTTTAAAATAGTCTACAAAATCTCCATGTTCATCTTGAAATAATAGCAGACTTTTCAAAACATCCATAATCAGCGCAAAACAATATTGATGTTTTGTTTGCCTGTGTTTTGTTATAGATAATTTTACCGCCATTCCATGCAAGCCTCCTCCTCTTCCAAAAATAGAAAGGAAATACCCACCTTATACTGGCTTTGGGTCGGAAGAAGATTCTTTCCGCTCCTGCATTGGCCTCAAGCCCACACCTCATCGGAAGAACTTCAGAAAATTAATGGAACTAGACAGGTGCCTGAGGGGAACTTGATTATATTATAGTCCTATCTTTCCCAAACATGTTTGGAATTTATGACATAGCTCTGCCACATAGCTCATTTGATTTTGAGCCTAGGGACTTGTTACTGTAGCTTTCCAATGAGGTTGATGAATGCACAGGTATTGGTAGCTTCTTCCTTGAGTGCACATTTTAATGTGCTTCTTGGAGACCTCTAAAGTCGTTTCACCCCCTGAGTGATGTCTTTTCATATCTGTCTGCCTTTCTCTCTTTCGAGCAAGTACTACAGAGGAGGAGTCAGCAGATTTCAAGGGTCAGAGGATACATGGCTTTGGATTTGTGGGCCATACAGTCATCATCACAACCACTCAGATATGCCATTATAGTGTGAAAGCTACATGGACAGAATGTAAACACTGTGTCACCGTGTTCTAATAAAACATTTTATGGATATAACTTTTACATATCACAATATATTATTCTGATATTTTTCTTTTCAAGCATGTAAAAGTATACAAACCAAATTTAGCTCAAAGGCTTACAAACACAGGTGGCCAGCTGGATCTGTCTCACAGAATATGGTTTGCCAATGCCAGTTATAGAGATTTCAATGGTTTGTTAGTGTTTTTAACATGTAATTTTAGAAAATTTATGTTGCTTTGACTTGAAGTGTTTGGTTTGAATTCAGTAGGAATTGACTACTTATATTGCTGAATGTAATTCCAAAAGAGATTTTCCAAAGTATCCCTAATATACAGGAGGCACAATCTGCTCCTGAATTGTTCATGTAGAATGAGCACTAGTTATGGCTGCCTTTTGAATTCTTCAGGAAGAGCAGACCTTGGAGAAAAAAGTCAGGAAAAATTGTGGTGGAATGTTGGAGATGATTGAATAGGATATAAACTAAAAATTGTGGCTCTGTGTGAGAGAGATAATGGGTTGGGAGATGTTGGGAGAAAATAATAAAGGAAACGTGTTAAGACTTGAAGAAGAAAAAGTGCCCCGAATTTGGTCAAACTGAGTGAGGTCCCATGCTGTTGTCAAAATTTGAAGGAAAGAGAGCAAAATGTTACACTACATCTACAAAAAGGGTTTGTCTGGCTGTGAATTGTATGGAATGTGGGAAGGTATGTCTTTGCTGTGACACAATGTCATTTGTCTATAAAGAAATCACTGTTTATTTTTTAAGAACTTTAGACTTTTGTTTAAATTTAAAACTCTCTGCATCTCAAAGTGTGATTTCTATACTTGGTAAAATGTTACTTTTGTACTTACATCTGGATAGAGTGAAAAGGAAATATTTGGGTGGGGCCCAGCAATCTCTTTACACAGGCACCCTGAGTGATTCTGAGGCACACAGATATTTGAGAATTAACTAATTTTTACACATAAGAAGGACACCATATGTCCTTTTTTTCTAGTTGGTAACAATATTTTGATTAGGCTCCAGGGTAGACTTGGATGGACTGCTTTTCAGTAAGGACTGTTTTAAGGGCAGCTACCTGGAGGATACGGACAAGAAGAATGTCCCTATTGTAAAAGAACAGGGAAGCTTTCTTATAACTAAATAATATGAAATATTATCCAGGTATTGCTTCTAAACCCAGGGAAAAATAGTTCTTTGTGGATAGCTGACTTAGTTTTTCTGTCTGCCATATAAAATTGCCCTCAGAAGCCTAACTACGGATTGAATTGTACATATAAGTCACACTCTTGTGGGTTGGAGGATGGGGATACAGGCACACTGTATGTCTCTATTTTCATTTCTTTTTGTCCACTACTTGTTTTGTGTCAGAAATATACTTTCTCCAAACTCCTCCTACACAGTGACCTTGTTTCCACGGTAACTGGAGCAAACTGGCTGCATAGGACTGAAGTACTTTGTTTTCTCTGTACCCACAATACTCTGCTGGTCATAATTTTAATAATAATAGTATTAGTTATACTAGTACCACTACAAAGCAATTATTAGTTTATTTGAACTAACTACTTTATAAAATCTGGTTTTATCTAATTTTTGAAAGCACCCTTAGAAGAAAATAGAGTCTATTTTTCAAATGAAGAAAATAAGACTCTCAGATGCTCTGCAGTTTGTCTAAACTCATAGCTAATTTTTAGGTACACTAGGAAGTGAATCAAGGGAAGCTTCACATCTGGAGGTGACCTTTCTTGCTGTAGAATCTGTGCTTATCACATGACTTGGGGCTTACTCACATATGTAATTTCTGGGCTCCCCCAGACTATGAGTTCCTTGAAGTAAGAGACTGGTTTTATTGTTTACCTGAGAAAAGAATGTGGGCATTTTTTTTTCCAATAAGAAAAGATGCAGATGAATAAGTACAGTGGTATAAAAAATGTTTGCTAATCCTGTTCTTTCAAAACAATTATGACTATTGTATAAGTGTTTTGTCTGTCTGTATGTTTGTCTACCAAATTCATGCTTGGTGCTTCTGGAGGTCAGAAGAGACCATCAGATCTTCTGGAACTAGTTATGGGTGATGTGCGTGGTGGGTCCTCTTTAAAAACAAGTGCTCTTAACTGCTTAGCCATCTCTCCAGACCCACTAATCCAGTTTTTAATGATGAATCAAAGTAAAAGGAACAGATAATGTACCTCACAAACACAAGCTAAAAGAAATAACAAAATGTGGAATCACATAAGGTTTTGCAAGGAATCATCAGGACTTATATTTATAAAGATGAAGCAGCATTGGGTGACTTGACCAGAGAAATGACTTGATTGGGATGGCATATTGAAAGAATCTCTCTTGTACAGTGTTAAGAATGAACTATACAAATACGGTAGTAAATTTATGACAACCCATGAAATTGCTTCAATTCCAGAGAAAAATTATCACATTTGCATGAGTATGTTGGAGGAATGAAATGAAATGGCAGATTCTGGAAGTATTTCGAATATAGAGCTAATAGAATCTCCTGACAGATTAGATCTGAGGTGTGAAAGACGTGAAGATATACAGGTGTCTCAAGGTTTAGACCCCAGTGATTGGAATGTTGCCATAGGTAGAATGGGTTTAGGGGCAAGAACATAAGCTCAGTTTTAGAACAAGTTGAGATGGCAATTAGATAGAAAGTAAGATGGGTATGGTATATATCGAGGTGTTCAGGAGTCATGCCTAAACTGGAGATGTAAATTTGGAAGCTATCAACATGTAGTTAGCATTTCAGTTTACAATGCCAAATTGTATTAAAACTTTCAGACTGTGTTAGATCACCAAGAATGAATAGATGTCAAGAAGTACATAAATAAACCTTTCAATATCCCTAATTAAGAGTTTGGAGAAAAGAGAAAGAACCACTGGAAGAGGGTGACATGGGGCAAAGAAGGAGATAGGGATGGGATAAAGTTAAGAAGATGCATAACGTTGAGCTGAGTGAATCAAGATTGTCATGGAAGAAGTTACTGATTAGTAAAATTCGATGCAAAGAAAAGGACTAAAGATTGGATTTGTCATTGTGGAGATTGTTAGTATTTTAAGAATGGTTTAGGTAATACAACCATTTACCAATAGAAATGGATTTAAGTGAAATGAGAAGGGGTGGTGGGGTAGGACTTACTCACCTACTTCAGGCCTTGGGTGCCATCCCACAGCATAGGGAAGACAGCAGAAAAGGGACAGTGGGGAGAATTCAGTTCAGTAAAGATGGATAACATCGGACTCTATGTCAAAAACATGAAGAAATGCATCATCAGATTTAGGAATTTATAATTTGTTTTAGGACAGTGGGAATAAACACATTTTAAGACAACCAATCAAGATGAAATCATACTTGATGCAAGAGATATGAGTAGTTGATCATCTAAGAGGGTGGAGATTGTGATCAGAAGTGTTCAGGCAGTTGATAACTGGCTTATATGAAGGAAATATTTTAACATACTTTGAGCTTTCTTAAAATTTACTCTGGGGACTGGACTGCCCTGCTAGTATATTAATAATGTACTTTCCTGCAAATGTAAGCTCATTTATGAGCCCTTTTCTCTGGTGGTAAGATTATGGATTCTGCATATATAACAAATTTTCCAAATGACTTTTATGTACATCAGTCTTCATGAATGGCTCAATTTTATTAAGCAGGCTTATATTACCAATTAATGAGATATCCAGAATACTACAACTAAGGGGGGAAATGAATGTCATATTCAAATATTGTCAGTAAACCTATGTATGCACTTAAAAACTTAAGTTCTAAGAAGTTAGATTTAAAATAGTATTCATTTAGACTTACATTAGACCTCATTCAATTACTTATTGATATTTTAGTCATCTATAACATTATGAGATTTTCATAGGAGGCGACTGTTGAATATCTCTTACCTGTGAGTACATTTAGGTACCAGAGAAGGTAATTGATATAGTACAGTTGGCCCCAACAGTCTGTAAGGTTGATCTGAGGCCTTGAAACTAGGCATTTGGGAAAGTCCATATTGTGACCCCATTGGTGGTTTTTCCCAGGCTACCCTTTACAAGCTGTTGTGCTCTGTCTCACACAAGGCCTCAAGTTGGCAATCTTACCGCTGTGCTTTCTCAGCCCACTTTCCTATACAGTTCAAGAAAAGGGTAAAGGAGACCACTTTATGCCTCTGCAAATTAGAAATACTTGGTTGTCGTTTGTATCACTATGAAAAAAAAGAACGGATTCCAGGATAGGAGAATCTGCAATTGATCAGGAACTGATGCAAGGCATGGATGATTTATTTTAGTGGAGTCTTGCAAGGGTAATGATATTATCAGAGAATGCCCCGAGGGCTAACTATTTGTCATAGGGTTGACTTTCTCTAGTTAGTAACTGCAGCTGTGCTTTTACAGAGATACCACATGTTACTTAGTTCACTGCTCATACAACCAACTTTTGGAACTATTTCTTTTATTTTTAAAATAAAATCTCACTGTGTAGCCCAGGATGGCTTCAGACTCATGAACTCAGCCTCCCCAGTGCTGGGGCTAGAGGCGTGTGTTACTATTGCTTACTTGAGACAAATTTTAAATTTTACTTGATTCCATCTTTAATCACCTATTCATTCATATAGTTCCAAGTATATCTTCTAATGCTTATGGGTATAACTTTCTGCAAACATTTTGTATTTTACATTATAATGTAAAAAAAAGTGGTTTTAAAAAAAGATAGCATTTCCCCATGAAAACAAGCATGTAATGGCTGCATACAATACAAATAATAAGTACATTTAAGTGTAGACAAAGTCATGATGTTTATTAAGGGGAAAAGTTAATGTATTCCTTGAGTGGAGTTGAAAATGATCCTAGAGAAATGGAGTGTAGAGAGAGATACATGTGAGCTGGAAGGCAGAAAAGTCCTGGACTTGTGACAGGCGTCCCAGGAGTCCAGTAGAGTATGTCACTTGGATTGGCTCAGAGCACTGTGCTCAGTGTTTATGCCTTTACCTGACAGTATTACTGTGATTGTTGATCAGCTTTGTAATCAGAGAACAGCTGATTAACTCTCCTACTTTGAGCAAGTGTTTATGAAATTTTTGGTTGTGTACATGTTTGTGAGGGTTTATGTCTGTGTTTGTGTACATGGAGGCCAGAGATCAACCTTGGTACTTTCCAGGATCCACCTAGCTGGTTTTTTTAAAGATATAGTCTCTCATTGGCCTAAGGATTAGACACAGATGGTTGACCAGTGTGCTCCAAAGAACTGCTCATCTCCCTCTTCCAATGCTGGGATCTCAAGCATGTTTTTTTCAGTATATTTCCCAGACATATAAAGAACAGGAATGATTTTAATGTATTGAGAAAAGAAAATCTTTCAGTGTTTACATTTAGATCCTTAGTAATAAGATGTTTAGACTGCTTTGAAAAGCATAAATGTCTTTATTAAAGCCATCACACACCTTTTGTAATATATATGATGTATAGAGAATTGCTTGTATAATGAATGTTCTAACTCTCATGTCTCTTCAATTTAGCTATGGAAACATAAGTAACACACTCCGCTATTTTGCAAAACTAATCACAGACAAATGTGCTGATGTGGACAGGATGTTTGTTATTGCATTTTATCTCGGCGATGACACAATTTCAGTATTTGAACCTATAGAAAGGAATTCAGGTAAGAGACTTTCCTTACTCAGCATTTCTTCAGAACACTTAGGTGCCTTTTCCTTTTGCAATTAGGGAGTCTAACCTGAGTTGATAGCCTAGGAAATCTATGATGATAATTTTCTAACCAATAAATTTTGTTGATAATTTTTTATCCAATAAATTTGTTCTTGCGACAATGTCCTAATTGAGAACTCTACTATATAAAATGGTAAGTAAAGAGCAGCTGTGGTCAGTTACTCAAAGAAAACCCTTTGCTACTATCATTTCCTTTTCGGAGGACTCCTCTGGAACCTTGGGGCTTCAAAGTCATAGTTTGACAACCACCAGTCACATCACAGCCAGAGAGCCAAGAAAGTGTTCCATTGTCCTGCTTACAGAATCTTTGCCTGGTTAAGAAAATACCAGATATGCAAATTTAGTCTTCAGAATCCATCTTTCCATGGTACTTCTGTTTGTTCTGGCTATTGCCAAAGGTCCTGCCCCCAGGCCTGTGGAATGTTTTCCAGTGTGTTGATCTCATGGCTATTGCTGAGGACAACCATTGACTTACAAATTAGGAAATGCAGGGCTCTGTTCTTTGTCCCGATATGTTTACAACTTTTATCTGCGCATATGTTTGGGAAGAATAACAAGCTTAACTGGATCTTTGGGGGGAAAAATAAGTAAAAACTTTGGTTTGTGCCACTCACCAATTGACATGTTGTAATATCCTGATCAAGGCCAGTCTCAAAAAACCAACATGTTTTTGAAAAGTGGCATGCAAACATCTGCAATTTAAGAGTCAGGTCATATACTCTAGCTTCTTTAGCCACTTAGCATGCTGATGAATAATGAATAATTGGTACAACTAAGTTAGGCCCCAGGGTGATATGAATAATAGAAAACTCCTAAAATATGAAAGCTAAATAAGGATGAGCGTACACCATGCTCTGATTGGCAACAAATATCAATTCTGTGCACTTGAAAAAGTAATAATGGGGAGAGGCAAATTGCATTTGTAAAATAAAAGGCTTGCAAATAGTGACCATCACTGGGGACTTATTAGCATTCAGATTAGGTCCTCTAAACCGAGGCAAATTCAGAGGCAGGTGTGATGTGGAAGAGATTCATTTAAATAACCACAACAAAGACAAACAAACAAACAGAGCAACAACAAGAGGAAGCCCAGAGACACATCAGACTGCAGTGGGTTCTCTCTCTCTCTCCCACTTCTTCCTAGCCCCATCCCTCCCCCAATCTCCGTTACTCTTGTCCCTTTCTCTATAGTCTTACTATATAGCTCAGATAGGTGCTAAAATTCTAGCTCCTGTTTCAACCTTCTGAGTTAGAATTATACATGTCTAATACTACATCTGGAGATAGTCGTTTCTAGCTCCTATGAAGGACAGAGGAAAAGGAGAATGTGATAGATCTTAGACCTTAGTGGACTCATACGGAATTTCTGAAAGACATATCCAAAGCTGTCACTTGTCTATACGAGAATAGGCCAGTATTAGTGTCCCCACCTTGAACTTTCATTTGTTGGTAGCAGCCTGTAACAGCTAGGGCCTTCCTTTGGTAACCTTCGCCATAGTAGGAGGTGACCTGAAAGTAAATTTTCATGACTCACTCCACATACACATCCGTAAAGTCCAATTTTACCATTGCCAACTCTAGCAGTTTGGAGAGCTTAAAGAAGTCTTTGAGAGTATGCAATAGGCAGCTGGCAAAGCCAGTATGAAATACAGCTCAATTTGGCTCCAAACCCCTTGTCGCCCTGCCACTTCTCCTGTCTGGTCTCATCTGGTCTCAGTTATAGTCAGAAGTCTATAGATTTCAGTTCCACATCAAAAGATGCTGGAACCTCCTGGTAGATTCTGCTTTCTGTTTTCTAAGAAGTCAAAGAAAGAAAATAAACAAGCACCAGGTAGTTATGCCCAGGAGAGAACAGACAAAATTATGAGAATTCTGGAAATAGGATGAAGCAAAGATATTTTATTACAGTGTGAGGGGGAAAACTGTAAGGGAACCCCAAACTTATGTTCTAACACTTAAATAATCTAAATCTTGTCTTAGAAGTGGAGTATCTTGCCCTTAATCTGAATTGCAGGTTAAGTGTGCGGAAGATCTGTGGAAATAAAGCAAAGTGGGTATTTCACTCATGTCTTAAAGAACAGTAACTACCCCACAGTTCCAGTTTGCTGTGGATCATATACAAAAGGTCATTGCTAAATGTTTTTTGAATTAGGGAGAAAGAGGGAAAAGTAAAGTTTGGAATACTATATTACTTTTTTTAAAACACACTCCTCAAGGAAATCCTTATAATTTAAAAGCATACAAAGTAATGGGTTAATTTTCATACATGCATATAACATATTTTGATAATATTCATTTTCTCTGTTATCTTTTATAACTCCTCTCTTTAATTTTATATCCTTTCCTCCTAAATTAAACTTTAAGTGTGGTTTATTTGGCTTCACATGATGATGTTCAGTTACTGCAACTGACACAATTTCATTCTTTATGGCTAAATAAAACTCCAGTGTGTATATTGGACATACTCCTTTTACCCATTCATCCATTGATGAACACCCATGGCTGATTTCATACCTTGGCCACTGTGACATATCTGAGTGCACAACTATGTTTGTAGTAACCTGCCATTGACTTGTAGATCTATACTTAGGCTTATTATACTGCTTGATGATGCACAAGTTCTATTTTTAATTTCTTGAGGAATTATCTTATGATTTGTACAGTAGTTTCACCAATTTACGTTCTCTCCTATGGTGTTTAAAAGCTACTTGAGGAAAAAAATGCTGTTTCTTTGCCCACTGCCCTATTCTTCCCTCCCACATTGTGCAGCATGGCTTTACAGATAATTTGTACAGTCTGTGTCAGAAGAGAAAATAACTAAAAGCAAGTTGTGGTTCTCGTAAGAATGAAGTAACTCAGGGACTTTTATTTTCCATGTTTCTTTAGGGAATGCTGGTGGGATGTTTTTGAAAAGAAGCCGTGTAAAAAAGCCTGGACAAGAAGTCTTTAAAAGTGAATTTTCAGAATATATCAAGCCTGAGGAGCTCTATATTGGAACCACAGTGAATGTGAATGGCTACCTGTTTATGCTACTTAATGCTGATGAGTACACTTTAAGGCATATGGAGAATAACCCAGACAAGGTGAATAAATTATATATTTCTTGGCTCTCCACCTTCTTTAGTGTGTTTCCCTTCCTCTATGGTATTTTCTTCTGCATCTTGCCACTGGTTTATAATGCACATTCTCACATATGGGCATGAATAATGGATCTGTGCAACTTGGCCACACATCCTCACAGGCCTGGCCCTTGTCTCCTCTATTTACATGCTTAGCTCTCGATTGCCCAAAATCACAGATTCCAGACACAAGCAGGAAGCAGGCCCATGGCTGAATCAAGTTTTCTGTTTTTGTTTTTGTTTTTTCCTGACACCAACAATGTTTTTTAGAAGGGAATGCAATAACTATAGGAAAGGAAGAAAATCAATTAATTAATTAACCAATTAATTGTCACAGGACAGCAAAGGAGGCTATTGCTAGAACAGACAAAGCCCCCAAGGGAACTGAGTAGTTGCTGAGGTTCCTGGTTCCTGTAGCAGTAACACCTGAAGCTGAAGTTAGAGAAAAATTTGCTGCACTGTGCTCAGAGTAGTGTCTTCTTGTTGCTGTGTTTTATTTCTTGAATTAATTTTTTTTTTTGAGACATGTCTAGCCAGATAGCCCAGGCTGGCTTGGACTCACTGTTCTTGTGCCTTTCTCTTCCCCGAATATTCAGATTGTAGGTATGCATCATCACACCCAACACAGTTTCTTTGTTTAATAATCTAATTTATAAAGATGCTCAAGGTTGAGTTGTTACGTGTCAAGACAGAGTTAGACCCATAACAGGTATATTAGAGGAAAGATCTCTGTAGGATGAAGGAAAAAAATCAAGAAGACACAGGGAATGGTTACTCCCTTCAGAATGCTATGCAATTCAGGTCTGATCCCTGTGAAATAAAAAAGCAAGGAAGAAAGAGTGGTTAGGAAGAGCTTTAACTAGTTAGTACAGAACTGGAGAGATGGCTCAGCAGTTGAAAGCACTAGCTGCTCTTTTAGAGGGCTTGAGTTTAATTCTCAGTGACCATGTGATGACTCCCAACCGTCTACAATGAGATCTAGTGCCCTCTTTTCGCTGCAGGCAGACGTGCAGGTAAAGCACTGGGTATGGAATAAATAAATAAACATTACAAACCCAAAACAATCAAAAGCCAACAATACTACTTAGTACAGTTTGGAGAAAGTCTTAGCCAGGCAGATGGGGACCCCAAGACAGCCTGCTTATGGGAGGAGTCATGCAGGAGTGACAGGTGAAGACTGGTGGTTTCCAGTGTTCTTCTCGGTACATCTCTTGAGCACAGCATTTTCCATAGTCATACAACCTCTTTGGCTATAGTTCTACAAATCCAAGTATTTCTAAAACTACAAACTTATATACTGTACGACAGTGATAAACTCAGGTAAGAAATATGATGTTTAGGAATTTAGATTTCCAGAGCACACCAGGCCTGGGTTGGAAACTGGGCTCAACACTAATAGGTGGCAGGCTTTAGTTATGTATGATCTCTGAGCTTCAGTCTCTGTCTTAGAAATAAGAATAACAAGAGTGCTCGTTTGATAAAACTTGCTGCAGAGGTTAAATGTGATCATTTGTGTTAGGGGACTTAGCCCTATAGGACCCAGGGCAGACTCAGTCATTGTTTTTTTTTTTTTTTTTTTGAGACAGAGTTTCTCTGTGAAACAGTCCTGGCTGTCCTGGAACGCACTCTGTAGACCAGGCAAACATACAGTTCTTAACTTAGAATTGCTTGGCATGAGTTTTTTGACTTCTGTGTCATTTAAAAGTGATGTGATTTCTAATAGAAACTTTAAAATTCTGAGTTTTAATCCTCTTCTAGCCCAGGCTAGTAAGTACTGAGTAGTACAATCTTCTTACATGATATTAGGCATCAACAGTGAACTGCAGACCTCAATCAGTACTGAGATCATGAAGAGAAATATTCTTCAGTGTGTTGTATTGATAAGCTTGAGACATTCTGTAAGTTAGTTGCAACTGGTATATTTTCAACTTACAGTGTGTTTATTAGCTCACATATCACTGTAAATCGATGTTTATCTGTGGAACATGCTAGACAAGTACTATTCTATTCAGGTATACACATAACCAAAACATAATAAGTATATAGTTTTAAGGTATAAAGGGCTTTTTTATTTCACTATGATAAAGCAGGATAAGGTATTACCTAGTATCAGCATCCGAAGTGAAAATTGCATTACTTAAAGAAAAATGTTCTTAACAAGGCCATTGCATGAAGATAAAGATTAATGCATTTCTTATTACCAGTCTCAGTAGTCTTTTCAAAGGAGCTAGTAATAGATGGTATCATGGAAATACATGAAAGGAAATGCAAAAAAGGAGGGGGACTCAAGAGGTGTCAAACTACCTGGATCATTCGATGGTGGAATAGAGGCAGCTTTATACCAAAATAGCATCAGTGTTTTTATTCTAAAATTTTGTCTTCTTACCTTTGATCTCTTGACTACAATTATTTACAACCTTATGCTTTACTATATTAACTATATTAAATATAAAGTAGTCTTTCTAAGCTTTCTACATAAAATAGCTAATCACAACATAGGAGACAGAAATAGTGGGTTGCTCAGACAACAAATGTATATTACCTGCTTTGTATCCTTTAAGTTCAATTGGATTAATGTCAGTCCTTGTCCTAAATACTTCATTCAAAAGATAAAGTCATTTCTTCTGCAGATTTGTTTCTAGGTAAAGACATGTATAGCTTACTTTGGGTTCACCATATAGTATTGTTGGTGTCATTCCCTACCTAAGGTATGGGGAATAAGAAACTGCAGAATGCTCATCCCTGAGTGAGATATACATACAACAGTCCTTCCTGAAGGCTCAGAGATCACTGTGAAAAAAGGAGGCAGAAACATTGTAAGAGCAGTGGGTGACTGGGAACCAACATCTTCTGGGTACAACACAGCAGCTGTACAAAAGAGCTCATAATGGTTGTGAAAGCATGCATAAGACCTATGCAAGCCCAAGGCAGACCAAATTCCAGTGTGAAAGGTGGATTTGGGAATGAAATCTAGCCACTAGCCATGGAGCTATTAATAATTGTTAACTATTAGGAGGGGAGCCAGTTTTATTTAAAAGTGTAGTCTTTGGTAAGTCAATTGTACTCCGGTGTAAGGCCACACATCCAAAAATCCATGGGTAGCACACATTGGTCTTGATGAGTTAACAACTAAAACAAAGAACACAGGTGGGTGAGTAGGAAAGACAGGAAGTCTTGGTAAGAGTTGAGGAAGAGGTGAATGAGGTCAAACCATGGTGTGTGAAATTCTCAAAGAACTAATAATAAGAATGATGATGATGATAATGCCCCCAAGAAGTCTCATGAATATGTCTTATTTTTTATTTCTTCAAGTATCCATATAGCAACTTCGACCTTGCTATACAAAAACTGAAACAAGAAAAATCCATATCAAGAGAGATCACGCAGGTATTTTCAGCTGCTGACGTTAATCACACAAAGGTGATACCATATAATACATTCAGGTAAGCTGTATCTGCTAGTATTAATCTGTTTTACCAAAGAATAGATAGAACCATTTCATTCCTAGTGCTTTCCAATCAGTTGGCTACGTGGATCTTATTAGGAATTGGCATTTTACCGCCTTTGTTACTACTTTGTATGAAATGTTTGGCTGTGATGTCCTAATAAGTTTTATGCAATTATATATAAAATATTTAGAGGTAGGAATGGATACAAAAGCCAGATCCTGACAAAGAAAAGGTCATATGTGTACTGTGTCTGTATGTTCACATGCATCTGCATTCTGAAAGACAAATGATAGCCATCAAAAACTTTGTCTCAATTTCCCTCATTTTCCCATCATGTTATGTACAATAGTCATGAGAAGTATCATATGAAATCATGAGCAATATTTTCTCAAAGGTAAAATTGAAGTCTGGGACTTTCCCATAGCTGATCTAAGCAAATCCCCAAAGAACAGAAACACAGGGAAATTCAAGTTCAGGGTCTAGAAAAATTGTGAGGCCTCTTTGCTTGAAAACAAGGTGAATGGAGCATTTAGGAGATGTAAATTAACTCATGGGTGGAGGACAAAGGTGACTTTCTCTTTAGTCTGAGAATTCTGGCTTCTGAAAGTAATTGTGTGTAAAAGCTATGTAGTATATTGGGCTTGATGCAGTCAAGAGGTAGGCTGGGCAATGAAGATAGGAGCCCAGGTAAGTGTGGCAATGGGAACTTTCCAAATTTGTATTTCTAGTTACCTGTTGGCATCACTATCTGGTAGTCTGAAGCCTATGGTGAGGCCTCACATTTTCTAGGAGTTCATTTGTTGTTATACTGAAGCTCTTTAGTGTCTTCAAAGTGTTATTTTGAGAGGAGCTGGCAGAAGACATATTTTTATTGCTTAGAATTGCCAAATTTCTGGGATCAATAAGATTTTATAGTTCTCTGTTATGCATCATCATATACATATGTTTCTGGTATCCTGGAATAGAAATGGAGACAGAGTAAACAGCAAAGATAATTATTCAGAGCATGAATTAGTGGGAAGCACTGCAGGAGACAAGCAAGAAATTTCCATCAGAAATTAGGGAGTGGTTTTGCATTATTATTCTGTGTCCTTTTACAAAAGCATTGGTCCTCCCAGCCTCTCATAAGGACTATCAGAAATACTTCAGTGGCTTCACAGGGCCTTTGGGGAAGTACTTTGGCAGGAAGGATCTCCAAGGAAGTGAAATTGGTCTGCAAACGTAGGTCTCACCCTAACTGTAGATGTGATGAAGGCATAGCACACTGTGGTATGGTTAAAATGATGGCTACTGGGTACCGTGGGCTTCCAGAAAACAAATAAACAAACAAAAAGAACCCCAACCTCTCCACCCCAGAAGCATGAAAGCCAACCTCAGGTTACTGAAAATTGAAGAAGTCTTCCAGTGGCTTGCCTTGACTACAGCCAACAAGAGCATTTGTGATGAACTCTTTATCCATCACTTCTTCTTCTCCAGCACTGTCTTTTGACCCACTGGTTGGTTCCCTTAGAGTTTTTCAAATACATCAAGCTCTTCCCTGCTTTCAAGCCTGTACACACAGTTCTCTCTGCCCGGAAGGTACTTACCACTGTCCTTTCCAGGGAGAATTCTGAGACTTTTTATTGCCAGAGTATTTGTTTCTAACAACCCTAAGTAAAATACCCATTGTTATTCTTAAACCTTTGTTTACATTTCCTCACAACATATAACACAATTTGGAATTGTTTGACTTAGAGACTTGTTTACTTGGAGGGGTGATGATGATGCATGTGTACTTGGGTGTTCTTTTCTTCTAATAGAAAATGTAAACTTTCTGAGGGTAAGAACCTTGATGATTTTATACACTACAGCATCTCTGGGCTTCTAGTGCTAAGCTGGATGTAGACATAATCACTAAATGAAGTGAACTACTAGGATTGTTACTGGATGTTCTAGTTTGGATGTGGCCACATGACCAACTTTTCTTTGCTATAACATAATACCAAATATTGAGTAATATATGAAGAAAATAAGATGTATTTAGCTCCCAGTGTTTTGAGGGTCAGTATCAGCTCTACTCTGTTGAAGTCTTTGGTATGGCAGAGGGCATTGTGATAGGAATGTATATAAGGCAGTAGAGAAGCTGGTCTTCTTTTTTAAAAAGCAGCCTCCTTAAACAAGCTCATGAGAAATCCATAAAACCATATTCATTTCTTCCTCAGACAGTGACCTCAATGACCTAACCATCTCCTATTATGCCTCATCTCTTAAAGATCCTTACTATCTCTCACATCACTGCACTTGGGAAAGAATCAAATTTCCAACGTGGAGAAAATTACATCAAAACCATGACAAGCTTCTAAATTAGAGCATAGGCTATGAGTACTGGTCCATGTTACATCTTTAGATTAGACACTAAGTTAGAACTCTCCAGTACTTGATTTACAAGTGTAGGTCTCTGCACATCTTTGTCAGTCTCTTCTTTTTCACATCACATCTTAATTTAATGTTTTACTTCATGCTCTTACGAGCTAGTATTTTTCTGTGTGTATGTATTTGTATATATTCTAGATCATCTCTCTTTTAGTTAATCTCAAAGAAAGTAGAGACTTTTGCTTTCTTGCCTTCTACTTCTGCCATGATATTTGCCATAGTGCTGAGCAAATAGTGAGAAGTTTGTTTGGCTGCCATGACCAGTTTAGTTCTGACATAGAGATGTTTTAGTTGACATCTTCTGTATTAGTTCCTCAAAATTATTGTACCTGTAAACAGGAGTATTTTTGGACCTTCTCCCTATTGTATGTCCATTAAGCATCTTCAGAAAACCTTTATTTTAAAGATTTATTTGTGTGTGTGTGTGTGTGTGTGTGTGTGTGTGTGTGTGTGTGTGTGTGAGAGAGAGAGAGAGAGAGAGAGAGAGAGAGAGAGAGAGAGAGAGAGGTTTGTGAGTAACATGTGATAAGTATTTTTAAAATCCCTGGTAGTGGGTAACACCATGGATGGAACAAACCAAATTAAAAACTAGATTTAATGAGCCAAGCATCCCTGGATGATCTCAAGGGACGAGACGATACCACATGGAAGATCTATGGGGCTGGACCTTAAATATCCTGTATGGTGATCTTGAGAAAATGCCACTTGGCACACTTTCTGAGGGTGGGGTTTGGTATGGGAGGAGTTGGGCCAACTTCACAGCAAACATCTGGTCAGGATTTGGAATGCCCATTCCCTTAAGCTGGAGATTCCCAACACTACATGCATGCAGGATCCTGTTGAAACCAGAAGAGGGCTTGTGAGCATTGGGATCTGAACCCAGGTCTTCTACAAAAGCAGTAAGTGCCCTTGACCACCCAGCCCCTTGACCTCATTTATTTTTTCTCTAATTAAATTGCACCTGAGGACTATATTCTAGTAAAGGTCACCTTATGTGTTCTAGGACCAGGGAGGGATCTGCCTTCTGTCTTTTCTCCATCTAGTCATTGTGTCTCCCACTCATCATTGGAATTGAATTTCTTGCCTTCTAGAAAGGCTCCCTACTTTCTATCTGAAATCCCGCTGTTACTGATAAGCTTTCCACCATTGTTCTGAAGTTTGAAAAACTGAGTAAGTGATCTTCCATTTAAGTTTCATCCTGCAAAGTTTCTTCAAGTGATCCTTTTCAAATCTGATAGGTCATTCCTCTCTTACAACCTGCTTAACTCCTTACTGTCTCTGGACCAAATGCATACTCAGCATATCATGAGTTTGATCACTGCCTATTCCTTGCCCACCACATTATTTACAACTTGTTAACATAAAAATTTCTAGAAGCCACCATTTATTGAATACTTAGTGTGGGCTAATAGGTGTGCTGAAATATTTGAAATTTACATTGTCCAGGGAGATTCCTATTGTTACTTATTTACTTTCCTTCCTCCACAGTTTTGCTAAGTACAATAGATGTTTACTAAATAATTTAGTGAATGATTCCATTTCTATATTAATGTTAAGTCTTAAGCTTGCGGAAGGCAGATACATAATGGACATCATGAAAGGGCCATCTGTCTCTGGCTTATTGAAGACAGGGTAAAATAGGCATAACCCTTAGAAGAAAAGCAACCTCCTTATACTTCCTCTTACATCAATACTTTGGTCTCTAAGATTGTTTCTGTACTCTGACGTTCTGAAACTCTTATACTACAGGTTTTACAATGAACTTTTAAAATATCCCCACCTCTTGTTCATGCATAGAAATGATATAACACAATAGAGACTTCCTTCACTTATGTGGCCCCAGTACTCTGGCATATAGGCCTATAGTTGAATGTTTCTGTCCTTCTCTCCAGTTTCTGAATAACCATTTAGAGGCTTAATATTACTTATAAATGCCAAGCCATTAGCTCAGGTTTGTTACTTGCTAACTCTTCAATTTAAATTGACCCATATTTCTAATCCATATTTAGCCATGTGTTTCTTGGCTTGTTACCCCATTTTTATATGCCTTGTTTGCTCATCAGCTGGCTGGTAACTCACCCTTCCTCTTCCCAGAATTTTCCTAGTCTGGTCACCCCACCTATACTTCCTGCCTGGCTATTGGCCAATCAGTGTTTTAGTAAACCAATTTGAGTGACAAATGTTAGCATTATCTCACATCCAAGGCCTACGTTCTATGCACTTGGGACCTTAGGGTTCATACTTGTTATATTGTCCAAGTTTCTTTCTTCCCAAGGAAACATTGGGTTCAAGAGCTAATAAACTACACTCTACACTATGGATGACTGTAGACTCAGTTGGAGGCCTCCCTAAGAATTTGTTTCAGTATAGATGTGATGGCATGTGGTGAGGAATTCACAGGTAATAGCTCTTTTTAAAAGAATTTATTTTAGATTTAATCTATTTAGTTTATTTTACATGTATGAATACTTTGCCTGCATTAATGGATGTGTAATATATGTGTGGTACCCCAGGAAGTCAGAAAAAGATATCTAATCCCCTGGAACTATAATTATAAGTGATTGTTAGCTACCAGATTGTTAGCTATCAGAGATGATGGCTAATCATTTCATTTGTAGCTGTACAGATTTTTGAAACTGTGCATGCTACTGTTTTCTCACTACTTAGGTGAGAGCTCTCAAAGGGCAGGCAGGTTTCATGCCAGTTCCTCCTGTGTCTTTTCAGATCCTTTTAGAACCCACTGTATGAGGCCTCCATAAGTGCAGTAAATTATTACACAGATCTTTCTTAGACACCTCTTATTGATTGAAAGGCCAATAGTTATTTTGTGAATTTGTATAATAAAATTATTCTAATATGTAGAGTCTTGAGTAAATGTTCTCAGTTTTAAAACTGAAATTTGTTCTGTGGGAAGTAGTATGCTATAAATAGATGAGATCGATGATTTTGGAGTTGACAGACCCATATCCAATCCTAAGCGCCTAAGCTCTTTCATTTATAGGCCTAGTTTCCTTGGGTATAGTACTGAAGATTTTTTCATCTATAAAATATGTAAAGTAATACTCAGTCCATAGAACTCTTGTGATTAGTGATAGATTTGTTACTGTTTGTAAAGTTTTTATTATAGCACACCAACTATTGAATGGTGGGTATTCAATGAAGTGAAAACCTCTATTCTTATCATTGCAACCTATTGTTCTGGTAGTGGCAATAATCTATAGAAATTATATAATGTTTTCGATATGTCAGTACACTGTCCTTTTACTCATGATGGCCTCAACTGAAACATTCTTAAGTGAGGCTGAAATGGAAATCTTTAAAAAATCTTGAGTTAATGAAGGTAAAACATGATGAACATCCTTTGTGTATGTAGGATGGGGACATTATTATAGTCCACTCTTTTAGTGTCTTTTACTTCAAGGACATAGATTGTAAGTATAGTGCTTTGAACGTGGCAATGGTTATATCCTGATTTTCTAAGACAGTTATCTCTCCCTTTATTTGCTTCTGCTCTAGTTTTATTTGGACTGGTTTGATCACAATAGTTTTGGTTTGTATCATTGCTTTGGGGTACATGTATGTATGTATGTGGTGTTCTTAAATGTTTGTGTGTGGTTCTTGAGTACTTGCAAATGTGTATGTGCAAAGGCCAGAGAAGTACGCTGAATAACTTCCTCTAGCACTTTCCCTCCTAATTTTATTGAGAGAGTCTTTTACTGAACCTGGAAGACAGCCACTCTCAAGAATTTTATACCCTCCACAGAATGGAGTTATAGGCATGGGAACAGCTATGTCTGGCTTTTTCATAGGCACTGGGAATTTGAACTCGGATCTTCATGCATACATAGAAAATACTCATATCTCCTGAACCATCACTTTTTCCCTTTTTGAAATATGGTCTTTCTGTGGAGCTCAGTGTAACCTTGGCTTCATGTTCTTTTTGCTTCATCCCCATTCCCCAAAGTGCCAAGATGTGGCATGTGCCACTATGACCAGCTACTTTCTATTTCTTTTATTGTGAACTGATATTTTTTAAGGAAGCCACTAGTCTGTGCATATAACCATGAGCTATTTTTTCAATATTTTGATTCTTTTTAAAGATTTTTTAAATAAAAATTTACAAAGCACTCACAGTTCCCCTTCCCTCTCCTCCCACTCCCCCTACCTTTATCTCCCACCCCTCAGAGAGGGTGAGACTTCTTTATGGGGAGTCAACAAAGTCTGGCATATCAAGTTGAGGCAGGAACAAAACCCTCCCCGTCAAGGCTGAACAAGACATACCACCACAGGGAATGGGCTTCAAAAACCTAGTTCATGCACCAGATATAAACCCTAGTCTCACTGTCAGGGGCACCACAGCCAGATCAAGCCACATAACTGTCACTCATAATCAGAAGGCTTGGTTCCCCAACTGTCAGTCAAGAGTCTATGAAGCCCCTCCAGCTTAGGTCAGCTGTCTCTGGAGTTTTCCCCGTCATGATCGTGACACCCCCGCCCTCTACACACACACATGAGCTCTTTTAAATTAGGTAGTCTGTCCTTAATTTATATTATATCATTGGAATATGGACCTCAGCATGCATTTTTAAAAATAATATTTCAAACCCTCCTGAAAAGCATGTAAGTGTGATAGGATAGAAAGAATGCTGACCTGGGAATTGAAAAGTTGAAGATCTTTGATTTAATTCTGTCATTACCTGATGGTGGTGTTGGTAGTGTAGACGGTTTACTTTTAGACAACAAACCCCTCTCTGGCTCATTAAACAAAGAGAGAATTTATTTTTTAAAGCTCCTGAGTGGTTCATAATATCATCAGAAAGATTGGAGAAACAAGCTTGGAACTAAGTTTTAGGAACAGTATGTAGTGCCAAGCTGTAGAACTTGTCTGATAGGAAAATGACCTCTGTTACTGCTGACACCACCCACAAGCCATTGCTACATTTTGCATTCCTGCCAAGAAGTAGATTTTACCACATTACTTTTCACTACTTGAGTTCTTTGTCAATCCCAAGAATCAGTCCCCTCCCCCTCCAATACCAAGTGAAACTATGCTAGTTTCTCATGTTACTCTCTTCTGAGCCAAATATTTCGTAAACTTCTTGATTGGTAGAATGTGGGTCACCTGCTTCTAATTGCTCAAAAGTCTGGAAAACTGAGCACTGATTTGCATGTTGTTTGTGATAAAGAATATAATGTGGGAATTTACCTAAATGCAGAAATGTTACTTAAAGGGCTACTCTTTGTCTAAAGTTTTAGCTGAATGAGTAAATTCTGGAGATCTGTTATATAGTGTGGTGACTATAATAAATAGAATTCTGTTATGTCCTTATGAGATGATTTTTAAATATTTTTACCACACGTGAGCATGAGTGCGTGTGCGTGCACATACACATGCACACACAAGCTAGCACAAGTACACATGCACACAGGCATGTATGCACACACATACACAGGTGACTGTGAAGTAGTAAATGATTAATTATATTCATTTATATCATTTCACAGTGCATGTTATATAACTATATATTTTTTCATCATACTTTAATACAGCTGGATAAATGAAAAACTACAGAGACCACATCTTACTCATTGCCACACACACTGCAAAGAATGACAATCCAAGCCAATCATGAGCTAAATAGGCAACACAAATGTCTGTTAACATTAGGGAATAAACTAGACCAAACAAACCAATGAAAATATAAATACATTTTTTTACAATGTGTGCTATCTCTAAGATAATGTATAAGTTCTAGTCTGTTCAGAGCAATCTGTAAATTTTAGGCAATTATAAACAGAATTATAAAATTGGTCTTTATTATTGTTAAGTTTGATTTTATTTCTCAGGATTAAGGAGAAGACATTGACTCATTGATTAGGAAGAAGAAGATACTGAGGACAGGCAAAAATGTTGATAAGAAAACTATAAAGTACAAATACATAACTTACAGGTATTTTAAAACATAATTTTCTAGCAGAAAAATAAACTGAGTGCCAGTGAAATAGAGTACCAAGACTATAAAAGACTCATGTTTATGGTCTTAAACATAGGATAGGAAGCATATTTCAAATATGTGGGAAAGGGGGTTAGTAGCAGAGATTTTGGTTACAATGAAAAAAATTGAAAGCATCATTTTTATTTTGTAGTAAAGGACAACTTCTAAAAATTGAAATAGGAAAGATTAACTGCAAGAAAATTTTATTCATATATTTTTTTAATTGCAAAAGATACCATAGGCAGTTCTCAAAGACTGAAATAACCTACTTATAATTTGTATAAGAACTAAGAGATTGACATCAGGGGCTTATTTTTTTTTTTTTAAAAAAAAAAAAAACTCTTTAAAACTAAGAGACAAAAACATGTCAAAGAAGAGGTAATTCACAGAAGAAATACACAACACATAGTCTTTAAACCTATGCAAAGATGCTTAATACTAATGTAAGATTAAACAGTAGTGGGATATTTCATGAATACGTGTATCAATTTAATTTTAATCTTTTAAGACAAGGTCTTGCCATGTAGCCCAGACTGGCTTTGGCTATTTGAAACCAATGATCCTCTTGTATCAACCATTCAAGTGGCTGAAACTCAGGTATATACCACTATATCTAGATTGTTCCCACCATTAAAAATAATTTATTTTGCTAACTCTGGATGGGTATGCTGGGTAGCAAATGTTCTACAGTTTGAGGTGTAAATTAGTTCACCATTCTGGATGATGAATGGAAGGATCTGTCTGCTATTTGGGCCTTTTACCTAGTACTTGGGCTTTAGAAATGTTTTCACTGGGAAGCTTTTGATAAATGGATTGATCCAGGATTGAGCATACACATGTGCTTGTATTCATGTAAATGTACAAGACCTTAATTGCAATAAACTATAATAACAAATGGAAAAAATCAGAATTCCAATTGTAGCCTAGTTAGGTGCAGTCTATTGCATTTGTTTGTTATAGTCATTAAAAAGACTGACATATGCCAGATATGTCCACCTGAAGAAATTATCAGTATGCCAGCATTGGCTGAATAAAGCTGCAGTAGTAAACAGGTCCATAATGCCAGAGAATTAAATCAACAGGAGATTATTTCTTGGTTACAGTTTCCAGAAAGTACTAATGGTAGATGCTGACAGAGTGCTCTGAGTAAAAGTCAAGGGTTTCAGAAGCACAGAGCTAGGTACAAGCTGATTATTGATTAGAATCAGATAAACTTAATGTGCTTACTTAAAGTTCTTATATTACAGGACAAAGGGCCTTTTTGCTTTTAAATCATCAGTTCTTTATTCTTAATTGCCAGTCTCCACATCAGTATCATCATTTCTTGAGCTGTCTTGAAACTATATTTCTTTTTATATGGATCAAAACTCAAACTGAGTTCCAGGTCAACAAAAGCACACACAAATGTTAACAACACGGGTTATTTTATGATTATAAAATTTTATATTTTATATAAATGCATGATTATACAATTTGAGTGGTTTAAAATTAAGTTTTGCGATAGGATGCTTTTTTTTTTTTCTTGGCTTTCAAATTCTTATTAGATTAACTCTTATTTATTTCTCCATACAGTGTTTCTCTGTGTAGTCCTGACTATTCTGAAACTTGCTCTGTGGATCAGGCTGCTCTCAAACTCAGAGATTGTCCTGCCTCTGCCTCTCAAGTGCTAGAATGAAAGGCAAATGCCACCACACCCGATTCTTCTCTTGTATCTTACTTCTATTATTTTATTTTAAAAGAACAGGGGATTTAGCTGGGCAGTTGTGGTTCATGCCTTTAATCTCAGCACTCCAGAGCTAGAGGCAAGAGGATCTCTGTGAGTTCAAGGTCAGTCTGATATACAGAGCAAGTTCTAGGACAGTCAAAGCTACTCAAAGAAACACTGTATTTAAAAAGGAACTAAAACATAAATAGGGTATTTAATACTCATACATGTATATAATGTGTTTTGATTAAATCTCCCATTTCCTTTCCTCTAGTTACTAACCTATCACCCCCTTTTCTCTCCAAGTTCTATGTGTGTACTTTCTCCACCGATCCTCTATCCCCTCTCTTTCTTCCTCCCCCTCTCTCATATCCACTGAATCCATTTAGTATTGCCTATATATTATTCATGGGTATAGATCTATATACTATAGCATGATTGGCCTTTTAGTACCCACATTCCTGAAGAAAACTCACTCTCTGTTACCCAAGCAACCATAAATTGCCAATAAATCTTCATACAGGAGTGAGATTTCATGAGCTCCTCTCTGATCCATACTGGGATTCTGCTCTTTTACCTTATGCATGCAATCCCAGCCATTATGAGTTCATGTGGGTGCTGTTATGTCTTGCAAATATCATTTTGCTGTAGATGTTTACTCACTGTGGTTCTTCTATTTTTATCCTCTTGTCTGCAATGATCGCTGAGGGAAGGAGATATAATATAGATGGCCTATTTAGACTCTAGTACTGCACAGTCGTTCTTTCATTTTCTGCATATTGACCAATTGTGGGTCTTTGTATTGATCGCAACTTAACTGTGAACGATGCTTCTTGAATGATGGATGAGAGAGTCCCTAACCTATGGGTATAAAGATAAGAATTTAGGAGGTAGATCAACATTTTAATTTTAATTTTAGTATAATACAAAGAAAGTCAGATGTTGGTTACTTTTCTTTAAATATTTTTGTATGCTCATCATTATATAATTTTCTTTTGATGTAAAATTTGTTTGGTGAAATGTACAAATTTAAATGTGTATTATACTGAGTTTTGACAGATACTTATATCTGTACCTGCTAAACTTTCTATTAAGAAATAGAATACTATCATTACTCCAGAAAACTCTACATGTCTCATTGTAGTTAATCTCAGCTCACATATTCCATTCAGGAAGCATCCACTGTTCTGATGTTTTCTCTTTAGATACTTCCATGTTCTATAATTTTATATAAATGAAAATATACAATATGTACTCTTTTGTGACTTATTCTATTTAGCATGATATTTTGTATTCATTTTAGACTATTCATATATACTCAGGAGAGACCAACGGCAGTTAGTCGAACTTGTGTGTTAGTTTGAGGACAGAATTTGGGTCACTGTGAAATGGAAACTTCTTGCTTATGAATATAGTATGTCTGTTTTATAACATTTTAATTTTGTTGTTATTATAAATTGATTTTAAAATTTGATTTTCTAATTGGTTGTTCTTGGTGCATTTGATGGCTATTAAATATTTATCTTATTGTTCTCCATTTTCTTTTTTGAGTTCATGGATTCTGTAGGTTATCTTAGATTTTAATTTGAGTTATTATATAAAGTATAAAGACAGATTCACTTCTTTTTAAGCATATATAGTTAGTTTATCTTATTATATTGGCTCATGCCTGCAATGTAACATGTGAAATTTTTTTCCAATATTGAGTACTTACCTCGTATGGATTTTTGATAGATGCACATTCTATGTAGGATTTTTACATCTTTGTTTATAAAAGAGAGGCCTATATCTTTGTCTTTTTGTATGTTTTTTCGTCTACTTAAGTGACAGCACTTTATAATAGTTTAATAAAGTCAGTTTCAGAACATCTACTCTTCATTTCTTAGAGAAATTTGTAAAAGGTAGAGGTATTTGTCAATTCTTCGAACATTTATCTAAGTGTTCTGTCAAACCATATGGAGCTTCTTTTTATCAGAGGGTAGATTACCTATTCATTAACTCTCTAAGTATGTTATGTCATATTTTGGCTTTTTATTTCTTCTTGAGATTATTTAGGAAATTAGATTCTAGAAGCTTCCATTTATTCTAATTTTACAGTTATCATCTTTTAAGCCCTGTTACTATTGATTTATGCTTGTTATTAAACCATTTTTATCATTGTTTACTAGCTTTTTAGAAAAACCAGATTTCATCATGTTTATCTTCTTTTGAATCTTTGTTTTTATTTCACTTCTTCCTGCTTTTTAGTCGACTATGTACTTATCTCTTTTTCCTTTCCTTTCCTTTCCTTTCCTTTCCTTTCCTTTCCTTTCCTTTCCTTTCCTTTCCTTTCCTTTCCTTTCCTTTCCTTTCCTTTCCTTTCCTTTCCTTTCCTTCCTTCCTTTCCTTCCTTCCTTTCTTTCTCTCTTTTTCCTTCTTTCTTCTGTTTCTTTTTTATCTTTTCTTTATTTCAGAATACTGAGCATCTATTTGTTTTTAGGGATTTTTGTTGCTATTGTTGCTTTTCTTTTTAAAAGACGAAGTCTCATTTAGTCCACGTGGCTCGGAACTCACTGTGTAGACTAGGCTGGCCTTGAACTCTTGGTGGATCCCCTGCCTCAACCTTCAAAGGATTGAGATTCTAGACATATACCACCATACCCAGTTTTGATATTTGTTTACTGATTTTTAATATTTTCTAATAAAACGCTTAAGATTTTAATTTTTGTTTTAAGTACTACATTGCTTTCAAATGCTAAATATTTGTCATAAATAATTTCTAGTACCTTAACCAGTCAGTGAAAGGGATTTCTATAATTTATAAATGTGTATGAGGTTTACTTGCTTTTAGTTCTTTATTTCCTTTTATGGCATTTAGCTGGAAAAAGACTTTTATAATACTAATTCTTTATATTGAGAATCCTTGTTTTCTGAAATACATTTCTTTTTTTCTTTTTAACTTTGAGTAATTCTAGAGTTGCAGTTATTTTTCTTTGAATTTTTGGATCTATTTTATATTTAAAAAAATATTCTGGGGCATAGTCTTACTATACAGGCCTGTTTGTCTGTCCTGAACTCATTATGTAGACCAAGATGGTCTTGAACTCACAGAGATTTATTTGCCTCTGCTTCCAGACAGCTGACAATAAAAGTCCATGGCACCATACCTGGATTGAAGCTATTTTTAATTCTTGGGCTTGAGAAGAATTTAATCTATCTCATATATCTCTTCAAATAGCTTTTCTTGTTTATTTTCTATAATGCCTCTCAAGCTGCCACTCTCTTGTCATTACCTTCATTTTTCTCTTATCATGCATTTATTCATATAATTTTTCCTTCTGTGCTGCTCTCTTGGCATCTTCCTGAAATCTTTCACGGTTTCAATGACTGTACTTTCTAGGTCCTCCAGTGCTATTCAGTCTGTCATCTGTCTGTTATCTATTTTCTATCATTATAAGTCTGTGTATGTTTCTGTTCTTTTGCATGCCACCTTATGCATTTCTTTTTTATTTTTAAGATTTTTTTTTATTTTGCATGTGCAGTGTTTTACTTGCATGTATTTCTGGGCAGCATATTGATACAGTGCCCAAGAAAGCCAGAAGACTACATCAGATCCCCTGGAACTGAGTGCTGGGAACCAACCAGGATCCTATGAAAAAGGAGCATGTGCTCTCAAGTACTAAGCCATCTCTCCACTGCCTCATGCTTTACTTATGGTTTCTTTATGTTATACATTTTGGATAAGTTTAAAAGTGTAAGTTAGGGGCCATTGCAGATTTTTCTTTTTTTGGTTCCTACTACCGGATACTAATCCTTCTATTATATCTGCTGACTCTTACTCATGAAGGTTTATTTCCTTGTATGTTTTATGATCTCATCTGAAACTTCTTTCTTCTTTTACTGTGGTGTTCTTTGTTGCTTGGGTTGGCTGTACAAGCATACTTTTTAAGAGCTTTTTATTTTGAAATAATTCTATGTTTACAGAAAAGTTTTCAAAATACTGTAGAGAACTTCCATATACCCTTCCCCAGGTTTCCCCTAATATTAACATCTTATATGGCAAAATTGTCAACAAGGAAAATAATTTGGGGATAATATTATAAGCTAACAGCTTTATTTGAAGATCACTGTTTTTCCCCCTCTGTAAAGTTTTTTTTTTTTTTTTTTTAATTGTTGTTGTTCCAAGATCATTTCCAGGATCCTACTGTGGATTTAGACATTGTTTACGCCTAGCATTCTTCAGGCTCTAACAACTCTTCAGCTTTTCCCTTTTTAAAAAAAAATATGGCATTATGTTGTATGACGCTATTCCTGGGGAGATGAGAACAACTGTCTCCTCGCCCCAGATAAGAAACCAATGACAGACCAAAGTGCAGATATATCACTGAAGTCCAAAGCTTTACTGGGTCCCTTACAGAAATATGGGTAAGGAGTCACAGGAATGGAAATGACCCTCAAACTGTTGTATCACTAAAGCCCACCCAAGCATAGTAACAGCTCATAAAAGTGGGAAACCTGGTGTGCATTACAAATCTTGAAGGTAGTTCAATTAATGTAAGCTAATCACCTGTTCTCTGCTTCTTCCTGGAAGCTCAGGGTACTGTCTTTCAGCAATCCTTACTGCTTATATACACATGGAGAGGGACTCTGCTCAGTGTCACGTCCTTCCTGAAGCCATTTTGGTTGTTTACTTCCTGAGCTTAAGGCGCTTACCTACAGGATGAGATGTTTGACCTCCTTAGACTCTCCTGATGTTTTACCTACTTGTGAATATCCTGTGTCTTAATGAGTTTCCCTCTAAGATGGAAGGTTTTAAATTTGGAAGAAACTACTACATATCTTTGACACCAATGTCTCTCACTTTAGGCCAGAGTGATGTTTCCTCATTATTGGACTGTTATTGTACCATAGAAATGAACTTTTCTCATTTTCATTTTGTCAGAGAATCCCTAGTGTCAACTACTGGTGATAATGTACTTGATCACTTGATTAGGGTAGAGTCTGTCGGATTTCTCCATTGTAAAATGACTTATCTTTTTTCTCTTTCTCTTCATAACTAATAGATACCTCAAGACAGCTACTTGGAGACTCTCTAAATCTTATATTTTTTCAAATTCTCCTAATTTTAGTGTATAGAAGAAGAATTGTCAGAATGGCTTTGTTTTTGTTTCTCTAAGCTATCTTATACACTGGTTAGATTTTACTGTAATTTTATTATTAATTTATTGCCTTGGAGCTTTACTCATTAGTAGTTAAAAATAAAGTATTCCAAATGCTGAATAGCCAACATAATGGCTTTTATTTCTAGTAGATTGTATATTTCTTCTATTCATATAGATATATTTATATATTATAATATAAAAGCTATACATATGTGTGTGTGTGTGTGTGTGTGTGTGTGTTTTACATACATAGACTTGGCCAAAAATACTTCATTGTTAGATTTTTGAGGCCATGGTAGAGCTTCCTAATCCTTCTAAGCTTTCTTTGACTTCATAAGTGGGAGTTATAAATTGGTATTTTCCATGCCCAAAGGCCTTGTCTTTGTCTTACATGCCTATGTGACCATTAAAACACAAGCCCATGTATTCAAGAGATTTGGTTCTACATCTAGCCCTAGCTGCTACCTGTTAAGTCACACATCTTCCTCTATGGCTGTAAGATTCCCCTTTGCCTCACCACAGAGGGTGACTTCTGTTTTCTTTCAAGCTCAGTTAGAAGTTTGAACTGCTGCCTACTCTATAATTGTTACCACACACAATCTCTAATAATCTCTAAAATCACATCTGGAAAAATCATGACTAGACATATTATTCTTAGAGAATAGCATATTATTATTATTAATATGGGTGCTGAAGTCAATTTGATAGTGATCATATAGGCTTGATTAAAATGAGCACCTCCTTTTAAAATCAAAATTACTCTCAGGTATTTTTTTTTCTTTTAAAAAGACTGTCCATTCTTATCAAGTTGCATTTCATGGGATGGTAGAAAAGAATACTTGACATTTAGAATAAATAAACCATATAATGTTGTGCCAAACAGATAAGGTTTTTCTTATGTTTATAAATAGTGGAAAAAGGAACAACTCTTTTGCTAGGTTGAACATGGACATATATGTTTACATTATGTTTATTTTATTTCTTTTTCCATGATTATGTTTTTATGGGAGTGGGTAAATCATTAACAGTACAACTACTACTTTATCCAGAATTACAATGTGCTAATGGTCTGTTGTCTAAATGAAGTTTTTGTAATTTAAAAGCAAGGCAACTATGTGGCCACATAGTTGCTAGCAAATGACCCACTTAGTGCCACCCATGCTTCCCTCTTTAATTAGAGTCCAACTTATGTTTTAAAAAATTGAAGTAGTAAGCAAATGATAATTTGTAGGTCCTCAGACAGAGAATTATGATGTAAAATTGAGAGTATAAAATAAGAGGCTATTTGGAGAAAAAGGGCTACTTTAGGGCAGGATTTGCCTGGCTGCCTTATATGCAAGTAAATCTTGCACTCAAAAGTACTGTGTGTGGAGGCATGCCTCATAATGTTGTCCTGAACCATGGCTGTTTATGAGTCATACTTAACAGACCGCATGGCAAGCAAGAGACATTCAGACTTAAGTATGCTCTCTTTGAGAGCTTTCAGTCTCATATATGGTCTTAGACTGCTTGTTTGGGGGGCTTCAAATCTAATTTTTTCCACAGTATTTTGGAGTGGGTATCTCTCTGGTAGTATCGTTTGAATTGTTTTTACACATTTAATAGTTGTAATTCTATTTTGTGGTGTGTGTGTGTATGTGTGTGTGTGTGTGTGTGTGTGTATGTGAGTGTGCTAGTATCGTATGCCTATGTGTGTCCATGGGAGAACATAGTAGGACACTGTGCCTTCTGCTATCTCTCTCTGTCTTACTACTATCTTGAGACAGGGTCTCTCACTGAACCAGAAGCTTACTATTTTGGCTAGGCTGACTGGCCTATAAGATATTGTGATCTCTGTCTTCAGCAACCCAATGCTGGGGGGTTACAATTGTCTTTTAGCCATGCCTTGCTTTTTACACGAGTGCTAAGGATTTGAACTCCGTCCCACATGGTTGCATATTAATCATCTTTAGCCACTGCTCCATCTCTTTAGCCATTGTTATACTCTTATTAATAAAGTATTCCCCAATTTATAATGGCTCTTTTCTTTTCCTTTCTTTTCTTCTTGAGATGAGGTCTCACTCACTATACAGCTGAAGCTGGCCAATAAGTTACTATTTTCCTGTCTCAGCTTCCTAAATTCTGGAATTACGGTTGTGTACCACCATGCCTACCCTGATTTTGGCCTTTGTTGAAGGACAACTTTTTCTAGCACTTACTACTAAAAGTAGCTAACACTAATAAACAATAGCTCTTTACTATGTAACAATCACTGTAGAAAATGCTTATACATTTCTGTGTATGTTCCTTCTACATAACACTCCAACAAAATTGGTATGGTTGTAACCTATTTTGAAGGTAAGAAAACTGAGAAGACGAAGAGTTAACGATGCTACATAGGATCACATTCATTTATAAGCCTAGAATTTATACTATGGAGTTTAGAGGTTCCATTATATGCTAACGTTTATATTATGCAAGCGAGGGCTCTTATTTGTTGTGCCTTAGATTCTTTATCTGTGAAATGATAGGCTAGTGGACTTGTTATATAGACTAACATGTGCTAGGAAACAAGCCAGGAAATGGCGTTAGTTTCATTCAGCTCCGCTTTCCACTGGACACAGGGGAGTGATATCTAAATGTAGGAAGCATGAAGCCTTTATTTTCCCTGTTATCATTCTACTTGATTTTCTCTGTTTTGGAAAGTGGTTGTTTAGAATGGGTTTGGAGTTTTAAAGCTGCCTGAGTATATACCCTTTCTATTTTTTCCTGTTACTGTATTTATTTCTAGATCTTTTTCTCTTTTGCTTTGTTTTGAAATGCTGATTTTCATTTTGGGTGCATATTATGAGTATTATACAATGTACTACATGCATGTCTGGTGCCCACGGAGGCCAGATGAGGGCATCAAGATCCCTTGGAAGTGGAGTTTTGAGTAATTGGGAGCCACCACATGGGTGCTGGAAACTGAACCCAAGTCCTGCACAACAACAGGAAGTGCTTTTAACCAGTGATCCATTTGTCCAACTCTTACTTCGCTTCATTCAATAAATTCATTTAAAGTTTGTTACAAATAGGTAGGAATTTTATACCATAAAGAGCTACACAAGTAATAAAAATAAAAGAGAATGGAGAGATGACTTGGGTTAAAAATACTTGATGCTCTTGCAGAAGGCCCAGATTCAGTTCCCAGTACCCACATGACAGCTGAACAGTAGTCTATAACTTCAATTCCAGGGGATCTGACACTCTCTTCTGGCCTACACAGGCACAAAGCACACACACATAGGATATCTAAAAACATGTAGACGAAACATTCATATACATAAAATGAGGAGAAATAAAATAGAAAGATTCTTATACTTTTTTAAAGAAAAAAAAATAAAACTAGAAAACCACAATGGATCCAGGCTGATACACAGAGTCTATCTTGACTGGAAAATCACTGTTTTAACTAGGTTGGGCTCTGAGCTTCTTAGGAAGTAGTGTAAAGCAGAAGATTGAGAGAAAGTCTTACATGATACCTGAGATTTCTAAAGCAACAATAAGTCAATGACTGCGGAAAAGGAGTTCTATAGAATTCTAGTAACACATTCTCTTTGGAGAACTTACACAGAGGTAGGTGGTAGGTGAATAGTTGTTACTAGCTTGCCTGCTAGATACTTAAAACATGAGCTCCAATTAGCTATTTCTTATCTTATTACTTTGAAGAAAGCAATGGCCTCTTACCCAAATGCTGTTCAGAGTAGTTCTCCCAGAAGAATCATGCATCATAACCTAGCTTCCCAACTTCATGTGGCCAAGCTTCATATGAGTGAAGAATAGATTGGATCTATCATTCATAGGCACAATTCCAATGTGTAACAAATGGTCTTAAAACATTTGTATTGGGCTATAAATGTATTTTCTTAGCTCATAGGCCTGTGGATTGGCTAGGTGTAAGATGGTTTGAGCTAGGCCCAACTAATATTGCTTTGTTGTATATAGATACAATGTATATGAACTAACTCAGGATTCCATAAGACCAAAGAAAGAGAAAGACATATCCAGGACTGTCAAGTGCAATTTATTGGGGGGTCTTATGTATAGTTAGATGCACTGGACAACAGCATGACAGGTAGATCCTTGCATAATGAGTTAATAGGAGGGGGCTTGTATAATGGCCATGCAAACCAGAACATACCTGGTTTATCCCAAGTTCATGTCATAGATGTCAGGCATATTTGTGGTGCTGCAGTCTAGATTGTAAGGCTCCTCATGCCACTCTAATGATTGTGTCTATTTATAGTGTGCTGGGAAACTATGTGGAGAAAACATACCAGGGCTATTCAGAGGCATTCATGATAGTTATGCTCAAGATGGCTGTAGCCAGGTCCTGCTGCATCCCTTTATTGTCATTATCCTCTGAGGAGCAGCAGGGTAATAGACATGAATTCTTGTCATGATGCTAAAAGTGCCATAAGAGAATGAGAAGCATAGATGCCTTCTTAAAGACTCAGGTAAACCTTGAGTTTTACATCTTTCTATTGGCCAAAATGTGTCCCTTGACTAATCCCATTGTCAAGGGGAGGGATCAAAATTGGGCCCTTTTAGAGTTGGGATAGCATCCACAGGCAAGGGCACAGGTATAAGGAGAGTGAAATATTGAATGGAGTGATGCTATATATCACAGAATTGGGAACTGACTGTGGACAAGGTTCACCACGCCTACTCATACATATATGCACACCACTAAGCACATACTCCTGATGCTGTGCTGCAGGTTCATTTTGCCTCTGTAGTACATTTACGATCACATGGCTATGGTTATAGCTAGTCACTGTTGCAACAAATAACTTCATGCAAATTGGAGTCTCTGAGTGACAATTCTGTGGCCTAGTAAGAACTATGGGGGTAGTACTTTCCAAAGCTTACTCCTGGGAATAAGTCTGGGCCCTGAAATGGGAAAAAATTAAGACTGTGACTGACAACCAGATTCCCCATTTTTTAATTTTAATTCACTCATGCTCTTATTTTCTTTTTAATACAAAATTATCACTGTGCCCAGACTCCCCATTTTGTTTTATTCTAATTCGCCCATGCTCTTTTTTTATTTTTTTAATTGAAAAAAAATATCACTGTGGTTGGGCACAGTGGTGCAAGTCTTTATTTTCAGTACTCAGGGAGCAGAAACAAGTTAGCTGGGGTTATGTAGTAACACTGTGTCTTTAAAAAGTTTATTATTATTGTGTGTGTGCATGTGTGCAAGCAAGCATGAGTATAAATGTGCCATGGCACGAATGTGGAGTTCAGAGTACACGTTTCAGGAATTGGTTCTCTCTTACTGTGGGATCTAAAGAGTGATCCCTGGTTGTCAGGTTTGCAGAGTAAGTACTTTTGCCTGCTGAGCTATCTCACTGGTCCTTTATTTCTTTTATAAATAAGAATGTAAACTATGTAACAGAGAAGCATTTGTCTTATGTTTGATATAGAGTCACATACGCTTTAGAGATTATGCTATTGGCATATGAATGTCTTCTGTTACTTTTCAAAACTACTGTATTTAGGACCAGTACCTTTTGTGGTTACATGCTAGGGTCTGTTACATAGTTTTAAAGCACAGTGTATTGAAAACAAACCAGGAACAAGTTCTTATAAGGTTATTTGGACTAAGAAGTATTTCTTATAATGTTGTGAAATTTAAAAAGTTTCAACATAATGTAGGTGGTTGGCTCCCATTGTATGTGTGATTTCTGATTCAAATAATTAAGTCTGAAGCTTATGTTGCCTTTTCTGAAGCTCAGAGTCTTCATAGAAAACTCAAATCCTGAAATCAGCTGTGATAAAAACTTTAAGAAATTTCTCTACTGACATTTAGATAAAAATTTTAAAGTAATTTTTATTAATGTAAGTGTGTATGTGCGCCTTTGTGCATCTATGTGTACATTTATTTTGTTGTCCACAAGGGCCAGAAGAGGGTATCAGATCCCTTGGAGTTGGTATTACAAGCAGTTGTGAGCTCTCTAATGTAGGTGCTGAGATTTCAACTCAGAATCTCTGTAAGATCAGCAACTATACTTAACCAGTGAGACACCTCTCTAGCATTATTATCTAGATTATTTTGTTTCTAGTACTCATTTTGACCCGTATGTTGGTATAGGAGACCTATTTGGTTTGATGACTAGTCATCGGTCGAGCATAATCCTGAGTCTGCTGTATCATCCCAACATAGTGCCATTGCTAAGAGTTCTCTAGATTTGAAAGGAGTTAAGGTATTTGGGCAAGGCTCTTCACTATTATGCTGCTAATCACCCTCTTTCTTTCCCTTTTGAGCTACCAGCACAAATGTGGCTTCATAGTCTCCAAGTTAAATGTGTATTTCCTTCTCTCTCTCCTTTCCATAAGAATATGTGATTTCTTTTCCTACTGAATTGGCACATTTAGTTTGGTCAAGACTGATTAATCCGTCCTATCCATAACTACTCCTACTGTGTGTTCACATATAGATATACACACATATTCACACACACACATACATACATACATACATACATACATACATACATACATATGCACACACACACACACACACACACACACACACACACACACACATATACACACACACTATGTATGATAGAGCCCCTGGGATTTTGTGAACCATGAACACCCACAGTATTCTACAAACTTCTTTGTAAGGTTGTACATACAACAAACAATGAAACCTGGATTCTTCATGTAGACTATTAAGTGATTTGTGGCATGAAAATTTGGCATGCGTTTGTGTTTGTGTTCATAATAAAATATATTACAGTCTCAGCAAGAACATTTTGAGTAGCAAACAGACCAAAATGAGGGAAAGACTTATTTAAGGCCTACAAAAGTACATATTTTTTAAGTTAAAAACTGAAAGGATGTGAGAACGAGAAATTGGACAATAGAGAAAATGTGATAGTGAATCATGCTTCAGAAGTATACCCTATATGCATTCAAACAACGAAGAATTGGAGATGGACGTAAAGACAGAGGCAAGCAATGGAAATAAAGTAATAGCAGATCATCCTTCATCTTCTTTCTTTTAATTCTTTCCTTTTTTGGAAGGGAGTTGCGGAGATAAACTTTAGTACCTGTGCCATAGCCGTACCCCCAGTTCCCAAGAATTCCTTTATTCTAAACTGAAAAGCAGTAGTGGTGATGGGGATTGTATCTGGAAATTGGGAGAATTCACCATCTAAGCAAAATATAAGAAATCAGTATACTTTGGTAGGGGCGTAAAAGGACATAGAAAAGACTCATCCAAGCATCAAAGCAAGATAGGCATAAAAGCAGCACTCCAGAGCAGAACCACAGACCTGGAAACCAGAAGGCTGTGGCTGCAGGTAGTACAAGGAAGTGCTAGATAAAATCTTCAATGCTCTCAGGGAAACAAAGTGGAGACAAGTTGCTTTTTTGTACATGGGTCATAAGAAATGCTTTCAAAACTTCAAGAAAACTGAAAATAACTTCTTAGACAATTGTTCAAAGTAACAAATTACTTGAATAAGTTAATAAAAAGTATGAAGAGAAAAATGAAAAGAACTCAAGGGGAGAGGCCCCTCCTAAATGGAGCAACACTGACTATTCAAGTAGGTTTCATAGATATACATGGAAGTAGAAGCTAAAATATTTCAGAGAGATGAATGATATTATTAAAACAGTTAAAAGTAGATGATGTGGGTTATGCTGCAAATAAAATTTCCTAGATAGGGAGACAGCTGAATTTCTCCCATGCCATCTGTGTGTAAAATTATTTTTCACCTTTATCTTTGATAAGTAGGTAAATGATAATTTGTAATATTTTAAGACAATTTCAATTAATACACAGTCAAATTCAAATAAAGCTACACATTTTCTGAGCAAACCACTAAAAATTACAGTCTTTTGCAAAAGATGGCAGCCTTAGGAGATAATAACAGCCAACTCATGAAAAGCTGAAACAACACAAGGTGACAGGGAAAAAAAAAATCTTAGAAGTTGTGATCATAAATGTCAACTCCTTGATTTCTACTGGTACTATTGTGACACATTCACCTGTTTTCAGTCAGCCACCATCATCTCTCTTCATTTCATTCCCTGAGCCCCCAATGTCTCTAAAGGATTCAGGACTAGAAAGCATTTCAGATCTTAAAGTTATAGTGGAATATTTGTGTAGGCTTCACTGGTTCACTATATCTAATCCTCAAACCCCAAATCTGAAATGTTCCAAAATCCATAGCTTTTTAAACTCTGAATGGATGATTTTAAATTTTGGATTTTGCTGGGCAGGGGTGAAGCATACCTTTAATCCCAGCACTCAGGAGGCAGAGGTAGGTGAATCTTTGTGAGTTTGAGGCAGGCTATGTTTGCAGAGAAAGTTTCAGGACAGCCAGGACCACATGAAACCCTGTCTTAAAAAAGAAAAAGAAAAAACAAATAGATAGATAAAAAAATTGGATTTTGGAGTACTTCAGGCTTGGGATTTTCCAATTACAGATGTTCAACATGTATATTCTTTAGGAATTACCATGTGTATATTTTTCTTCCTTTTCTTTGGTTTTCCCTAACTTTCCTAGTCAAAATACATGCAGCTGTAGTTGATACATTTCAGTTCTTCTCTTTCACTTTCTCTCTGTCCAAGCAGTGCTCAATGGTGGGCCTCCCTCCCTATAGTTTCTCGCATGTGTGTGGTCTGATGTCTAGCTCTGTTCTCATTGTATTGTTCAAGATAGTTTTTTTTTTTTTCATCAGCAGAAGAAAACTGAGATGTCCTAGAACAGTCCACATGCATGCATTTCCTGATTGGGACTCACTTGTCAGTTCTCTAAGTATCTCTTGCTTTGCTTCCATTGTGACATAGTCATCTGAAAAACTCTATATTGGTTCAAATCTTGGCTCTGCCAACTAATGCGTTTGTCCTTGAACAACTTACTGAAGCTTCCTGGGCTTCAGTTCCTCTTCAATGAATTTGGGGTCACTCAAAGTCTATTGAGAAGCTTGTTGTCAGAAGTAAATAAATCCGGGCTGGTAAATCACTCGAGAAAGCTTCTGTCAATGATTCTTAGCACAACTCCTCTAGCGTACCATCTTCTTGCTATCTTTCATTCTTGGAGAACATGGTCCTTTGTCTTTTCCTTCCAACATGATTCTTGTCTCCCCTTCCATTCTTTCTGTATCTGATTGCTATTCCCCCTCAAGGAATGGTCTCCTAGGACCTCTGTTGTGATGCCATTCTGAATTTCCCTGTGCATATACATGTGCTAGACCAGATAGACTCTGGATACTCTTTCGGAACTTCTGGCCATGCTTTTATTGAAGCTAGTTTGTTTTTCTTTCACTTGGCTTTGTTTCTGGGTTGTGATCAACTCTAGGATGCAGGTAGTGAAAGCTAGAAGTTAAGTCTATTCTGTTTTTGTCTTTATCTGTTGCATGAAATTTGGAATTTAATGTTTGTTAATGAAATGAGTACATAATAAAGAACACATACATAGAGAACACACCAGAGTAAATATAGTTTTCTAGTAAATATAGGAAGAGATATTTAAGTTTATTTATCACTTAGTAATTAAAATGATATTGTCTTGCATGTTCAATTGGGATTTGGGGGAGTTGCTATGGTTGAAGCTCAGGACCTTTTAATTGTTCTACTGCTTAACCCTTATGTAACAATGATAAAAGAAGAAGAGGCCAAGAATTTGAGAGTGATGAGATTGCATGGGAGAGATTGAAGGGAGGAAAGGGGAAATTATGCAATTATATTCCATTTTAAACAATAAAAATTCTTATAAAATGGATAATATCCATTGCTATGAGCTTATTCACTGGTAATAGGATGGTAGAGGCAACTTAGAACCATATGTGAAAATCCTCTAAAATGTTCCTTTCTTTTGCCCATGAATTATATTTCTAAAACATTATCCAGAGGCAACACTTATAAGTGTAAACAAATATTTATGTATGCAAAAGTCACTATAACATTATTTATATAAAATTTGAGATATAACCATGAAATATAAAATAATGGAACTATGGTATAATATTTTGATTTGGGAAGACTAAACATTGAAATTTTGTAGCTGTGAGGAAAAAAGCAGATTATAAAATATACTCACAATTATTTAGAGAATAATGAGCAAAGCCCTTTATAGAAAACAGACTGTAAAGCAGTGTACCATGTTTATTTGGTTGTATGAAAGTGGCAGGAGGAGTGTCTATGTCCTTCTTTCCTCTTTTCCTTCTTCCCCAATCCCTTGCTCCATCACTTCCTCTTTCTGTTCTTCTGACAATGAGAACATCAGATAGACTAAGCATTTGCTTCTCCACTGAGTATAACCTGAGCCCCTATTTTCTTTTTTTCCAATCTTTTTATATATGATTCAAATTCTTTACAATGGCAAATGTATCGTTTTATACTGGATAAGGTGTTTAGAATGGAGATCCTGACTATAGTATTCATAGTTGTTTGAAAGGAAGGAGTAAGTTGAATTTCTGTGTTTCTTATAAGCACATAGAGGGCACAGGCCCCCATGTTGTATTCAGTCTATGTACATTGGTCGGTACTTCAGGGCGGGCTTATGTGGGGTCACTCTCCACATAACTTGTACTGATTGTTTTAAAGGCCTTTAAAACAGCAATAAACCAGTCACAAGACAAGCAGGGTGGCACTTTGGGAAGTGGAAACAGGAACATTGGGAAGTGGAGGGGGCACCCTGAGCTACACAGTGAGACTCTTCTTCTCCTTAAGCCAAGTAAGTGGGGTTTATTTGGAGAAAAATTATCTCTGAACAACAGGATAGTCTCAATAAAAAATGAAGTAGCAGAATATGAAGACCTTTGCTGCAAAATGAAATGCCTATTTATTTATCCCTTTCTACTTACATTGCAAGTTAATCACCATCCCCCAGATTTTCATTTGCTTTTCTAAAAAAGAAACCTTCAGATAATTTAAGAAACAACAACAACAAAAATCACTGTCATATCAGTTCGTTTAAATGCATTGTCCCAAATGTTGGAATTCTACCTGAATGTTTTCAAGGCTGTCTAAAATTACGCCTCTGTAAAGAATAGACTGTTAATAATGTACAGCAATTGCTCTTAACTGCATGAAGATATCTTTCTGTTTGGATACACCCAAACAGCTCTTGAGTTGAGTGCACCATGACATAGTGAATTTCAAACTAAATAGATTAAAATTACCATGTACATTCCACTGCATGTCAAAACAGGAAAGCCATAGCATTTGATGTGAAATAAGATGAGAACGGTAATAAAGAGAAAATAAGAAGCTGCTTACAGCTATTTTAAATAAGAAATCAGGGTCAATGATTTTCAATACAGATGCTCCTCTCTTTTAGAAAATATATCCCCAAACCAGATTTACAAAGCAGATGTATTTGGCAGTAATTATACTGTCATAAGATTCTTCAGTTTCAAAAGGATGTATTTCAAGGTTCAGTGTGCTTATTGCTGTTAAGATCTTGACATAAATTGGAGGAATTTACAGCTATGATGTTGGGTACCACTGCCAATTACAGCTGACCAAAGTGAAGATAGCCCATCTTTATGTGTAGCAAAAAATGAAAGAGGGCATCTAATTTGATTTCTAAAAATTCCTTATTGGTGATGTTTTGAGATCTAGCCAGTTGATAAAGGCAGGCCCACCTGGAGCTTGTTAGTTTATCCTTTTATACTTTTTCTCTGGATATGACTATTTAAAACAAGCAGACCATTTTCCTTAGCCATTATGCAGACAAGTTCTGAGATTTCGGAGTCATTAAAATAGTTCCCTGTCCTATAAGATAAATTTACTTAAAAGAAGTCACTTGTCCCATTTAATATAGGTTGAAAAAAATCTCCATTATAAGATGTGAATGCTAAAAAAAATGTTCTCATTTATTGTTTGGAGTTCCAGTCCCCATGCTGCTTTTCATGACTTGCTAACTTAATCCCAAGTTTTCATGTCTTTAGCACAATTTCTTATTCAGGCCTTAGAACATACCTGGGACTATGTAAAGTATTGTAGATGTAGCACACAGAAATAGCCTTTGGCCCTTGTATACCATACATCCTAGATAGTATGCAAAGTCACTAAGAAAATGATACATAGGCTGAGATGTGATGGATGGCACCAGCAAAAGATAGCAGAAAGAAGGAGTCAAATTTTTAACAGACCAATCAGGGAAGGCCTTATAGAGAAGATGACATATGAGCAGATGAGAAGATACCAAGGCCAAAGCCATTGGAATTTTCTGGGAGAAGTGCATCATGACTAGAAGGAATGGCAACTGCAGAGGTCCATGCCTGGCTTCTTTGAGGCAGAGCAAGAAACATAGTAAGGCAGGTTCAAGAGGAGAGAATTAGAGAGTCAAAAAGGATGAGTTCTAAGAGGCAGTAGAGTGGAAGGACCAGATCATCTTGGCTCTGGAAGCTATCATGAAGCTTTTGGCTTCTTCCTTTGAGTGAGATAATAAACCCTAGGAAGGTTTAACAGGATAGTGACATGACCATACTAATATCTTGAAGCGATCCTGAAGCAAACCCAACTTTTTCTGACACAAGTACCCAGTTTCATTCAGAGAAATGGAGGCTCAGAGCTGAGAATTTATCTACTAGTGAATTCTTGGGACTGAAATTTTAATGAAGATCTTAGTAATTTAACAGTTTTGTCCCCTCCCCCAACTGAACTACACCATTTCCCAGTTCAAAACAAGTTCTGGCCTTGGCAGGCAAAGGTGAATTCCTTGTAGTCCTAAGTGACTTTCTTCCCTTTGACTCTTCTCTGGAGTTCTTTGGTTTCTGTGGCAAGGTCACCATATTGCATGTCTCTCTAGAAAACCACGTGTAGCATATGTTCATAAATTTATTCTGTGAAGATGGTACTGTCTAGCCAGGTGTCAATATGTAGTGTCTTAGCTTCCTAATGAGGTAAATTGTTTTGAACTACAGTTGGGTCTTAGCAGAATCACTGGTCATTTATTTGTATTAGCTTCATCTTGGTGCATGTTTCCATCTTTCTTTCCCTGGATACATATTCTACCAGTTACCTATGCCATTCTCTACTGTCTATCAATGTCTTAGTGTGACAGTATTCCATGCAGGAATGTAAGAGTCAATAAAGAGGAGATTTCTTTGGCCCTTGAATATGATAAAGCCCGAGGGAGTGCAGGATGTGAGCAGCCATGTATGACTTCTGATTAGAGGAAGCAAAACATATTTTATTTGATGAATATCAAATGGAAGGAAGAGAGAAAGGGTGCTAACAGTCATCAAAACTGCTATTTGGTTTAATTTAGGCTCAACCAGGTGTTCTTTTATTTTAATCTTTGTTTTGTTTTGTTTGTAAGCGTTAGAGCCTGCGGCTTAAGCTTTTGAGGCCTTGTTTATGCCGAAACTCATTTTTTAAAATTTTATTTGAAAGACATTGCTTAGATTTTAATAACTTCATAGGTAAGAAAATACCCACAAAACCAGAGTCATGTCAGTAAAGACAAAGGTAACTTGGCATAGAGATATTTAAGATAGTTAATATTACTCAGTGAGGTAAAGAGCAATATAGTTAGTAGGTGAGATTTTTCAAAAGATTTTATTTTATTTTTTATAGTTATGAGTGTGTGGGTTTGTATGTATGAGTGCAGTGGCCATAGAGGCGGGAAGAAGGCATTAGATCCCCTGGACCTGGAATTACAGGCATCTTATGGGTGCTGGGAACTACATTTGGTTCCTCTGAACGAATACATGCTCTTGACTGCCAAACTACCCAGCTGGAAGTTTTTAAAGTATATTTGTCCTCAGTGATTGGACAGGAAGTAGTGAGATGAGATGTTGGTATCCTCTCTCATTTTAGGTTCTCTGGAATTTTAGGTGAGGACTGGCTATGATTGGTGGAAACTAGACAATTGTTTCTGTGGCTTTGCAAAGAGAAAGTGGAATGTGCATAAAATAGATTGGCAGTTCTTTAGTAGGTTAAAAATTGATTACTATGTAGCCCAGACAATTGTGTTCTTGACTTCATGTGTCCCATCCAAGCTGAAAGCAGGTGCCCATATTGGCATGGTGCCATATATCTGTAATCCCAGTACTTAGGAGGCTGAGGTAGTAAGATTAGCATGAGTTAGAAGCCATCCTGGACTACAGAGAAGATTCAAGACTAGCCTGGTTAAGTAGCAAAATTCTATTGCAAAAAAGTAAGATAAATCAAAGAAGATACTTAAGCAAAGCCTTGTATGCAAATATTAACGCACTGTTTATGACAGCAAAGGGTGGCAGCAATCTATATATCCATGACTACACAGGTAAGAAAAATATAGTATAATAATAATGAAATGTTATTCTATTATAAAAAGGAGTTATTAAACATGCTACCGTGTAGATGAACATTGCTTTACCCGAGATAACCCAATAACAAAAGACTACGATTCCATTTATGTGAAATATTCAAATATGAAATTGGCAAGTGTGAAAAGACTGAAAGTAGATCGAGGGCTGCCATGTGGGAGAGGGCTAGTGGGAGGAATGAAAGGGAAATAGTACTTAATGGTTATGATATTCTTTGGAGGTGATCTAGTGTTTTGGAATTAGATAAAATTATCCGTTGTATAGAAAAATCTCCTCCTAAATGTCAGGAATGGTAAATTCCATGTAGTTTGTTCTGTACCACAATAAAAAATAGAATGTGTTCCTTTTGCAAAGATTTTCTGGTTTCTCTTGTGAAGTTTGCTGAAGTTTGGCAAGATGATTTGAATCCTAAAAACCATGAGAAATGCAGGGCAAAATAGTGGCAGCTGCCATTTGCACATTTGAGTGGTGAGACATGGGCTCTGGGTAGAGGTCCTATGGTGAAGACTCACCTCACTTTACCCACAGGCAGTACTGCAGGACTCTAGACTGAGACTCTGTTTCTACTGTGGGGTGGCTTGACTGTGAGGCCCTCACATAAAACCATGGAATGCTGTGGAATACTGAGCTATTTAAAACAGGCTTAGAAGGAACCTAACAGATATAAATTTTTGTTGCAGTAAAGCCAGGGTAATTGAAGTTTATGCAATGAAAAGGAAAGTAAGATTTTATGACCTGAAGGTGCTATAATAAGTTTAGTTAAAGGTGCACGGAAAGTTTCTAGCTACTTTTGTGCGTGTTTATACTTCCTCTTCCCTCCTCCTTCACCCCATCATCCATTCCTTCCTTCTTTATTTCCTTCTTTCCTTTCTTTCTTCCTATTGTGAGACTACGCTACTTACTCCTCTTCATGCTGTGTTTCATTTTCAAATACTCTGAATTGCAGATAGTGAGACATTTTCTTATTGCAGAAACCCCAAAAAATTAAAAATGTATTTTATAAAAAGAAGAAATCAGAGATAATGTCTTTGAAGTTTTAGCATTTTTGTGTCTCATGATTATTTTTTCCCAATATTATATATTAATCTATATCTTGAGTTTTATTGGGATCATATTGTGCTTATCAACAGAGCATCAGCACGAGTATTGCTATCAGTAGTATTTATTAATGGTATTTCACTTTATGTATTGTCATTATTCTATTACTAGTGTATTAAATGATCCAAGTCTGTCCTTGAAAACTTTTTCCTATGTTCAGTTAGTCTTCTGTCAGGGATGCTTAGTGACTCAGTGTTTCTAAAATTGTTTTGACTAATTTCACTTTTCCAAATGGAAGTCAATAAAATGTCTTAGTCTTTCTGTTTCTATAACAAAATACCCAAGACTAAGTAGTTTACAAAGAAGCATGTTTGGCTCAGACTTCTGGAGTATGAGAGAAAGTCTAAGAATGTGATATTGCTATGTATGTGATACGGGCCTTTTATTATATCACAATATGAGATTTTATCATAACATGGCTGAGCAACCATGCTAGCTCAGGGCTCTGTTCCTCCTTTTATAAAACTACTAATGCCTTCTTGGCAGCCCATCCTTGTCTAACCCTAATTCCCTCTCCGAATACCAGTAGCTTGAATTTGGAGATTTATGTTTTTAACACATCAATTTTAAACCATAGCATGGACTGTAAAGAGAAAAGAGGTCCATAAAAACTTCGATCAAGTTTGGGAATCACTGATAGAGTTCTTGGCACATATAGGGAACTGGGCTTTGATCCCTACCTCTACTACAGACACTTAAAGTTCAGTTCAAATCTCGTGTTCTTCAAGGAAGTTTTTTCTAAGCCCCTCTTCTATCCATTCTACCTTCTGTCCTAGGTGAAGAATGTATAGAGTAATACACATAGGCATAGGCTGTGAGGATGAATGGTTATGTTCATAGTCAAGCTTTTGGAAAATTGAGTGGATTGTTTAACATTTTAGTGCCTTTCTATTCTCATCTGTAAAATGAATACCAACCTCTTTAGTCAGGTGAGATAATCCTGACATCTAGCTCATCTTCAGCAAATGGTAGAAGTTGTTGTTGCTGATACTTCATTCACTTGGTTCTGCTAGCATGTGGCCTCGAGAGCTTATCTCATCATGCTTGGACAGCCCAACTGATGTATAAAGGCTGAGAAATCCACATGCCTTTTATAGGGTTTCCCACAAAGTATATTCCTTGTATATCCCTTGACAATATTGATTGGCCTAAATTACTGACACTGAGAGATCCTTTTTGTTGAGTTTGACTTTCATTAAAAATACAAAAGCAAAGCAAAAAAAGCTTAATAGTCTGAGCCATATGTAAAATGAAGTTCCTTTGGATAGGGACAAGATCATGGATTCCAGAATAGAAAATTCCTGATTGGGATAACCTGCCATTCATTCATTCATTCATTCATCCATTCATTCATCCATTCATTCATATGTTCTCACCACTCACATTCTCCCAACCCCTTTGCTGTGTGTGTGTGCATATGTGTGTGTGTGTGTGTGTGTGTGTGTGTGTGTGTGTGTGTGTGTGTGTGTGTGTGTGTGTGTGTGTGTGTGTTTGATATAGGGTCTCTCTATGTAGCCCAGGTTGGCCTTGAACTTCTAGCAATTCTTCTAACTTAGCCTCCTAAGCCTTCCAAACACACCACCATACATAGCTTTCTGAGATTCCCAAATGATAGTGATAAAGGTCAGAAATATTCAAAAGAACTAAAGGCTACATATCTGAAAGATCCAACTATAGGAGACGAATCAATAAAATACCATTTTCCCTTGTTTGTTTGGGACTCTTGAGAACTGAATTATTTCCAGTAAGTCAATTTTAGTGTGGAAATTTATTCATAAAACCACCATGACATTTTTTATTTTAATGATTTTGATGTAGTTATGTCTAATGTAGGCTACACAATTATAGCTTTCATACAGATGATATATTGAAAACAGGTCAGGCAGTATGTTAGGCTTTGCATCCTCCTTATCAATATATTATTTGGATTTTTAGCACTGCCAAATAATCTCAATGCTACTTGTCTTCTAAACACTCAGGCAACTTAAACTTCTAAGTTTTTTCTCCTTGTCAGGGTGTATCATTTTTTACTTTTTGCAACAGAAATGTGAACAACTGCTTTTCCTGTCTACAAAATATCCTTCTAGTGTGTTGACTTATAAATCCCATGCTCTGGGAAAACAAAAACCTAAGTCAATGCTATTCTTTTAGGAAAGATGAATAGACATTAAACCAACTCATGTACTTAGTGACAGGTGTTTTAACCTTTCAAGAACTTAACAACTAACCTCCTTATTTCATATTATTCTCAAAGTGGACAAAATATTTATTTATAAACTGTGATGCTCATTATTTTCTATCTTAGCATTTGTGTCTTCTTGATGCTTCTAAATTAAGTATATAAATTCAGTTAAAGCAAGCAATTGCTGGGCCTTGTAGTACAGGTCTATAATCCCAGGTGGGAACTGAGGCAGGAGAATCTCAAGTTCAAGGCCTGCCTGGGATACATAGTGAATTCAATGCTACCTTAGGTAAATTCATGAGACTCCCACCTAGAAATAAAAATGATAATACTAACAGAACTAGTGCTATAGCCCAATGGTACAGGGTTTATCTCCCATGTGAGAGGCCTGGATTCAATCCTTAGTGCTGGAGAAGGAAAGAAAAAATATCAAAATAACTAATGATAATCATTGTCCCCTGAGATACAGTGATAGTTTTATAAAATAGAATTTTAACTTGCTTAATAGAAAGAAAAATGAAGTATGAAGTTTCTGGTCTGGACTTTTCTGCCTGGCCTTGAGGCTCAGACCTGCAGACCCACAGTCTCATAGTCCCAATGAAACACACACTTATATTAATTGTATGCTGATCAGCCTAAGGCCCAGGCATATAGCTTGCTAACTCTGTACCCTTCATCTAACCCATGATTCTTATCCTGTTCAGCCATGGGGCTCGGTACCTTTTCTCAGAGCAGCATAGTTGTCCTCTGTTTCTTCTGGCTTCTCTGGCAACTCTGTGGCATCTCTGCTTCGCTCTTTCTATTCCCAGAGTTTTCTTAGTCTGGCAGCTCTGCCCACACTTCCTGTCTGCCTTCAGCCAATCAGAATTTTTATTAAATTACTAGGCGGGGCAATCATTTACAGTGGAACACCATAATGCCCCTACAGAGAAATGTCATTTTGTGAATGTTCTTCTCCTTTATTTTGCAGAGATATCCTGATGAGCATAACGAGGGGGAAGCTCATAGAACAGGAGTTCATAACCATTGCTCGTCACTACCGTGTGCCTGAAATCTCAGATCCAGATGTAACTTACTTAATTGCACAAGCCCATGAAAAGTTCAAGAAAAATATGTTTGAGAATTTTGACATGTTCGTTTACAACTGTGTGTATGAAGACAGAGAAAAGTAAGCATTGTTTTGTTGATTCTAATAAATTATTTAAGTTTATGTGAACTTAAGTAGTAAAGGAATTTATGTATTTTATGCAAATGGGAAAAAAGAAAATTGACATGTTTCACCGTACTGAACATTTCAACCAAACGGCCTTATACATCATAGGAGATAAGGAATACAGGAGATCCTCTATCTTAAAAAGAATAGGTGCCCTCTTGAATTTTCATTTGTTTCTAGGTGCTTTTGACTAAATTAGAGAAAATAAAGATGTTCCAGGGTTTAGTGATGACGTGTTATTTTAATATTATTTTGGTACTAACTTGGATTTATAAACTGTGGCTTTTATAATACACAGGGCAAAGACCTTGTGAAACTTTCTGCAGATCTAGAGGGGAGCTATTCTTTAAAATACTGAAGGTCTGTGTAATTTATTTCTAATGCAAAGCCCACGTGTTTTCAGTTTCATTTGGGTTATTTTTTGAACATTTTAAAAGGGGGTTTTAGTTTTATTTATATGTATATGTTTATTGTTTCTCCATGTGCATATGCATATCACAACAGTGCCTCTGGAGGTTAGAAGAGGGTGCTGGGTACCCTGAAGCTGGAGTTAGAGGTGATCTTGAGAACCTCTGGAAAAACAACAAACTCTTTTAATCCCTGAGCTATCTCTCCAGCTCCAGAGTTTATACACAGCTTGATATAGTGATCTTAATGTGTTTTGATTGTAGACTATAACATCTTTAATGCAAAAAAAGAACCCCACTGTTTCCTTTTGGGTTCTAGTTTTGTGTGTTTATGAAAGAACAGTGGTTGGCTGACTGAGAACACAGAAGAAATTAAAAGTGACCTTGGGGCCTCCTATAGAGAATATTACATGATTCTGAGAAAATCCAAGTGAAGGTCCCAGATGGGTTTGGGTCCAAGGAAAAGTCCATAAAAATACCCCCAAGTCATATTGTACGTGTGTTGGAGGCTCTAAATAACTGTCAAATTAGGAGATGTTTTTATATAACAAAACCATTTTTGACTAGTGGTCAAGAATGCAGATCAATTACTTAGAGCAACACACATGGCTACAGCTTTAATATGCTGTTCTATCACAAACCAAAAATTGGAATCTGAATCCTGAAAGGCTTTTGTAAGGATATTCTGGTCACCCCTGAAGTGGAAAATATTGGTGAAATGCAATTTGATGACAGTTTTTTCTTACTTTCACTTCCAATGCCAGTTTTTATACTTCCGTTTTGGGATATATCTCATTTATATTTCTCTTTTTATAACATACTACTGTTGTTAACAGGATATATAACCTACTTTCTTTCTTTGAATACAGTAAAGGTGTATTACCCACCAAAGACATCAAAAGATTATGCAAGTCCTCCAGGTTACCTTTGAGTGATGACCTTCTAGATAGTTTACTTTCCAGGTAAGTGAGAAGTCACCCTTTGAGGGAGACTGATCTTCATGTTTTTTATTTGGGGGACTAGCTTTATTTGATTGTTTAAAGTATACTACAATTAATCATCTTTAAAAGTCATTTCACATATATTATACCATGCAAAATTATTGCCTTTGCAAAATCCTTATTGGATTCATTTATCTACTAAATAATTTTTACATTTAATCATGGTTCTAATCACTGTAATCAAAAACATTTATGACATACCAAAAAGGTCATCATTAATCCTTCTACACCTAATATCAGGTAATATGCCCAGAAAGGTCTTTCCAGCTCCTTCCTCTGCCAAACAGTAATTATGCTCTGCTTATCAAGTAGCTCCTTTAACAAGCATATACTCGTGGCTTTATTAAATATGTTCTTTAAGGATCATCTTTTTGTTAGAATACATCTTTTGTCCATGACTGTCACCAGTGATGGGCAAGCCTCCTGAGGGTGAAGATGACTCCTAGGAAGCACCTCTGTCATATGGAAAGGGCTTTGGTTTGAACAAAAAAGGGCTGTGTTCCTGAGTTACTGTCACTGAGGCAGTCAATGCACATTTGTTTCAGCTGAATTTTTTTTTCTAGATAAGTTTGGGGGACTATATTTAATTATCTTTGATTTACTATTGACTCTTTTGATAATATCCGTAATAACCCACTTCCTTGTATTAGGAAAAGAAAACTTAGTCATGTTTTCATTCTTTCAATTAATTAAATTCTTATAATACTTGTTATGAATTATTGTTTTATCTTTTGGGACATTAATTTGTACATATATGCATTCCTGAGCCCAAGTGCAATGTAAAATTTTATTGATTATGATATCGTCATAAATTTTAGGTCAGGATTTTCAAAGCAGTAATGTTTGGTGGTTAAAGACAGGCAATAAGAAGACCTAAGGTTATGTGAACTTGTTTGTCCCCTAGAGCCAGGCATAAAACAGAGATGATGGTGCCGTGGAATACACCATCCATACCCATATTTTGGCTATTTTTGCTTCTTATGGCAGTAGTCCAAGCTCCCCTTGCCCTCTGACTTACATATCTTGATAATTCTGATACTTTGTTTGTGCCAGGTATGGTATTTGCCTTAAATGGACTATTTGTGTACTTTTTGAGAACAACTTACAGTGGACAGAGTTATTACCTCCCCTATTTGTATACGAGATGTTGAGGTTTAGAGAAAAATGATATTATGTTCAAGGCCACAGTGTTCTAGAAGAATATCTCTAACCTGACTATTGAGCCTTCTAGTTTTCATGCTTTGTTTCTGATAGTAATAGTTTTGAGTTATTATCTAAAAATAACCAGCATATTAGAATTCCTTGACAATTCTGCATCCTTCCACTGCCTGTCCCTACACATTCTTCTCCACGGCCACTATGGACACAGTACAGACTTTTCACATTGATCTACCAATCTCTGGAGTTTCAGATCTGTCTTTATTTACTGGAGCTAAGTACCTTCTAAGAGCAAAAATGACCTGCAGTACTCTTTTTACATACCTGTGCTATGTCTTCATTGTGTACAGGAAGATCGTTTCTTCTGTCCTTGACTTAGAACTTTTTGTTAGAGTGTTGTTCTCAAATAGCTCTGTACTCTAAATAGAGTCTTAATCTGAGACAAAATCAAAAGGAAAGGAAAGGTAAAAATAATTTTCATGCTGAAGATCTAGAATTGAAGGTGTTGGGCAAGGAACCTAGAGGAAGTGAATTCAGACAGATGCATGTGTTCAGTGAACTAGAGGAATTCCTAGAGAATCATCTCCATTCATTTTTTTCTTTTGTTTTTTGATTGCTTGCTTAGGTTGATTTGTTTTTATTTGCTAGTATCACTGTGGAGAGGAAGTTAGTCATCCTGGTGTTCAATAGCTGTAGCAAGCCTAGGAGTCCAGATTCTCTATAGTCATCATGCCCCCGAGGCCTCCATTTCCTTTCCCAGAGAAATGGGTCATCTGATGTTTTACATACACATCCCCTGCCTTCTAGCACTTTTGTTTTTCTCTGGCTACATTTTCAATAGGAAATAGCTTCCAATTTTCTTCACTCTCTGGAAGCTACCTCTTCAAGACTTCCTTCAAGCAGTAGCACATGCATCAAGCTATCCTATACATGCTTAGCTGATGATTGCAGTGATTTTCTCCTAAAAATTATTAAAATTCTGCATTTTCCTTTTGTCCCTTATGTAATAACCAAGAGTTGTGACTTGAAGCTTGGCCCATTCTCATGCTGACACCCAATTCTGATGTATTTGATTTGCCACCTAGAAACAAGTCACAAGCTGCCCAATCTTGCCAGTTTGATTGCCCCGCATTGTCTCTATCATTCTTTGAACCCATGTAAATCTGTAAAATCTTATCCAAGACTTGATTTGTAGGAATCTCAAATCCCTTTCCTCTAAAAATGGCTAACTAGCTTCCTTCTCATTATTTACTTCTGAGTTCTGAGGAGTCACAGAGGTAACATACAGGAAGTACATGGCATAGTACCTGGTACTATCTTTTGGCTGGGAATAAGAAGAAAAGCTTATCCAGAGGTGACAGTCCACATGGTGAACCTCAAAACCGAACTGGAAGGAGTCTGTGACTTTTATGGAGGAAGTACTGTTTTGTGACAGTTGGATCTGGATGCCTTTCATACATTAAGCTGTCTTCTAGTCAGGAAGCTGCTGATCTTTATTAGATTATCTCTTGATGAGCTTGAGGATGAGTTCTGCTGGAAAGTTCAGTGATGTGGGAGCCTGGCCTTGGAGGACTCAGAGTTCTTACCCAATGCTAAGGCCACCAAGCCATCATCCTCCCATTCTCTCAGCAGACTATTTTGTCTTTGCCTTTATGATTTTACATTAAATTAAAAAAAAGTATTCTGCAACTTGTTTTGGAATTTGTCTCAATTCTGTATGATTGCCTCCAAGCCTGGCTTAGTTTTGAGGAGGTCATGCCTCTTTGCTTCTGAGCAGCCCATGTTCAGTCTTACTTTGCTCGTAATTGTGCAGTGACCCTTCTCCATACTCAGGGGAAATTTCAGACTAATCAGATTAGAATATGGCTCATTCCCATTCCCCTCTTCATCCACTGTGCCCTGCCATGATTTGGGTCACATGCTTGGTGTTTTGCGTCATCTCTGCAGATTCCTTTCAAAGACTGCCCTAATTCCTAATGGGCCCATCAGCCTGCAGCTTCCATTTCGATTCTGCATTCTTATTGTTCCCCACAGACTGCACAGGGCTTTCCAGAGACTTGACAAGAGTCTGTCTGCACAGCCCTTCTCATGGCATGCTAAAGCAGAGCCCACTTTGACGTCCGCAGTCTCCCACGGGAGGAAGGCATGGAGCTTGTTGTTTTTATTCCATGAACATGATCCCCTGGGTGGGGGAGCCTTACCTGCCTTATGAAGAGGCTGGGTAGCTGCTGAGCTGTGTGAATGCAGCTCGCAAACTGAAAAGCACTATTGGCTAAAGAATCGGGTGCTTCTTTCTACCTAGTGACAGCTGTCCAGGCATTTTTTTTTCTGCCCCCACGTTTGGTGGTAAGATTTCCCTTCTATTTCATTCCCTTCACCGTTAGAACTCAGCTAAGTCTTTTCCTTATTAGTACGACCAAAGCTGCAATGTGGACTTCACAGTCTTATCCTAGGCAGTTGTTTCAGGCCCCAGAAGTTTTTGTGCTGTAAGGGCTGGTATGAACTCATCTTTGGCACCACCCAAGTTCATTTCACTACTGAACAGAGTATTAGATTTCAGCTGTATATAATGATGGCTAATATTCATTAATAACAGTGGTGACCCTTTGTATTGACCTAGTGTTAAGAACTAAGAATACTTTGTGAAGGATGTGTTAAAAGGTATATTTTAGTTGATGATGGGTATTAGTCATTATTTCATAAGTGCAAGCTTTGAGATATAAGGAGAGTCACTGGAAAAGGGTGCTCAGTGATAAGGTGAATTTCAAAGAAAGTTGCAACTTGATATGATAGCCTAAACCTTTGCCTCCATCCAAGTTCCCAGAGATAGGATTCTGGTTCCTTATTTTTGAAGCCTTGGAGACTTGTTCTCTGCTGCTACATCATATGTGTCTGGAATCTACCATACTTGACTCTAAAAATCCAACTCAGCTGCTCCCTGGCTATGTGGTCTTTGTTTATTCAACCCCTGTGAATCTATATTTAGATGTGAACGTCCTTTAGTACATCTGAGCAAGATATTTTGCTTCTTAAACCTCAAAAGATGTACGGAAAACTGGGGTCTTTCCATCTTGTGTTCCTTATAGAACTAGAGAATGAAAAGGTGGCCTTGTCTAATTTTGACCTTCTAAAACTAGATGGGGAATTTAAAGGCAGTCTTCTCCCAGCAGCTCTGCCTCTAGCTAGTCTTTTATGGCTGGTTTTGGGTCCCATGGAATGCCTTAGAATTGGCCTCCCAAGAGAGCTGGTGCCTCATCCAGAAAGATCAGTTAAAATGGAAAAAGTTAACAGGGCTTTAAAATCATCTCATTATGCTTTCCCCAGCCCTGGCCCCTATTAGAGGTAGGGCTTAGTCTCAGAAAGTTTTACCCAGCAGTACCTGGCAGTGAGGCTGAAAAGCAAACACTGAGTCATGTGGCTGTTGTTTTATAATGTTTGGTGTGCTTGGGAGAGTTTCCGTAGAGGAGTGCTTCTTTTCCCCGTCTGGTTCTCCTGCTGCTCCCCTCCTTCTGTCCCTGTCACTTCTTTCCTTCATCCTTATGGTGTTCCGCATGCATACCCACCTAGGGACTTTCTTCAGGTTCAAACACACAGTGATTTGAGGTTGGAAAAACATAAAAGAATCCCATACCATGTAGAGTTGATCAACAGAAAGTTGACTATCTGTACAGTCCATATCACTAGGAACCTCTGTGTGGAATCAAAATTTCAATGTAGAGATCTGGCTATTTAGAAATAACCAGTCTGAATGATTCTGTCTTGTCAATAGCACCTACCACAGTGGCCCAGAGCTTCTGTTTCCTTGTGCATCTGGCGTCATAGACTTCCACCAGGTGTTTCAGAGTATATTTCTTGGATTCTGTGGTAATGAACACAAACCAAGTGGAACTAGGAGTCAAAATGGGACTTCACTGCCTTTCCCTCCCTTCTGGGCTATTTCCTAATCACTGAGGTAACTAGTACAGCAGAGGAGGGAACAGGTTCTTCCGGTAAGTATTGGACCTCTGTGGAGGGTGGAAATCAAGCAGTGGAGGATTATTCCCTGTGGTGAGGGATTGGCTGGCTTCTGCAGTTTTATAGCTATTCATCATCCTTGGTAAGGGGAGCATGAACATCAGTCAGATATCCCATTAGACTCACTTCTAAGAACTCCCACCTCGAAAGGCCTCAAGAGGCTTGTTTGGTGGCCATTATTATTTAAAGAAGAAACAGAGAGATCACCTTCTCTCCTTTTCCCTCCACAAACATGTCTCTAAGTTTGTGTAGGGAAGGAAATGGTGGATTGCCGGAGCATCAAAGGCAGAGAAGAATTTATGGAGGCTTTAGGAAAACACTTTAACACTGTGAGCTGGCACTTGAAAGTAAGGAGGCGGACTTTTTAACAAGCATAGAAACACTTAAAAGCCAGAATTAGCCTTGCCCTTTAGGGCAGTCCCCCTGGAAGGCTGTGCACTGATTCCAACAATGTTGCCAGAGAAAGTTCTTCTTTGGAATTGGCTTCAAAGCCCTTTCAAATGAGTTTCTTCCTGCGTGGCAAACCTCTACCCTTTTGACTGTATATCAGAGTTTTAGTAAAAGCCAAATGTCCTTTGGTAAGGAGTGAAGTTGAAAACTCAGGTTGAGAATCTGGATCATGTTTTGGATTGAAAGCCTGGTGTGACTGCAAAACGAGATCTATTTTCTATAAGGTTCAGAAGATTTTTCCAAAATACTTTGAAAAGATGTTTGAGTCTTGGCAAGTGGTTTTGTCAGTTATCAGGAAGAGAGGCCTCCAGGATGAGTGTACAGAATCAGTAACTTCCAAGGGAAACGTTTTGGTTCTGACTGACCTGCTTGGCCTCACTCTCCTGATATTCAATCCTTTTTTCATTTCTGAACTGTTAAGTTTCTTTTCTCCTGCTCCAGCCTGCCCTGATTTTGATGATGAAAGGGGCCTCATCTCTGGATTTCCTCTTATATGCTTATATAACAAGAATGATAAATATTGAATGGAAGTTTATGCTACATTAACAAATGACGTCATGAAAAAAACCTCACCACATCAGTGGTCCAAGGAAGAAGCTATGTGCAGAAGTCAGTAGTAGGGAAAAACACTGAGAAACTAATTTCATGTGAATAGGATCCCAACTGGGAGTATTCCTTTCTTTCCAAGACTGTCACTCCTAAGTTTACTACTGAGATAAGCATGCTTTAGGAGCTCTCCATCTGTTCTTAATGCTCTTTAAACTTTTATTTGTATAAAATTGTTACATGCTCACAGTCAAAGTAACCCAACTACTAATGGGGCTTTGTTTTTAGCAGTTCTCTCTGGCTGCGTTGGCAGCCATGTCTAACCCTTCTATCTGCTTCTGCAATTAAGAGGGGAGCAAACATATACCACTGTATTTTGATTTATCATATTTGTCAAAAGTACCCATTACCCTACTATCTTGATGGTGACTGAGAAGTTAGCATCATTGTGATTTCTTTACTATTTTTATTTCTGTATTCTCTGAGGATTTTCTCTATATTCCTGGTGTTCTCAACATTTATGGCAGGGCTTAGTATGTGTATGTTTAATATGTTTACTATATTTTGGGGTCTTCTAGCTTTGAGACACTTCCTTTTCTTGCTGATAGAATTTCTACTAATACTTTCCTCCACTCCTTCCAATGAAGATTTTAAGTCTATCAAGTTTGGACATTTTGTTTTTTTTAGTTTTCCATTTTAATTGTGATTTTTTTTTTTATTAAGGAATTTTTTTTTTCATTTTATATCCAACCTTCCTACGGAGTCATCTCATTACTATCATTTTTAATTCCAAGAACATGTTTTTGGTCACATATTATTTTTTGTAGTCTTCTGTTTTCTTTTAAGGAAAGTAATATATTTACTCATCACATCTTGCTATCTGCTTCCTGAATAGTTTTTTTTGTTTCTTTGCTAGCTTTTTATTCCTTGTCACCCTTTTGACTTTTATCCTTAATGTCGGATGTCACACAGGAAATGCCATGCGGACAACGAGTTTCGCTGCACAAATTTATTCATGTAGCCTCATCTTCAATGAGGAATGTCTAGAAATTAGAATCTGGATATTGAATTCTGAGAGTGCAATCTTTTTATTATTATTTGTGTTGCAACAAAAGATGGGATGGATTGGGAGAAGGGAGTAGAGTTTAAAGATGGCCATTGATGTTCTACAAGTAGGAAAGGGGTAGGAAGGAAGCTGGCCATCCTTAAAGTCAGGTTGTATAAATGTTCTCCTCTGCCTTCATCATGCTATAGCTCCCTAATACTGGCACTTCTTCAGCTTCTTTAATTTCTCTGGAGCTAATCTCTCCCCACCCTAGTGTGTGCAAAGAAAGATGCTTAAAGGTATAACCACTTGTTCCTTCAACTAATGCTTGGTTTCATTACCTCACTTTGTTTCTGCTTGATTTATATATGTATAAATTCCCCCAGCCTCTTTGGACTTCTGTGGGTCACTGAATGTATGGTCTCCCCTCCAAAGTCACAAAGTGCTCCGATTATATTCCTCTGCTTTGCCAAGTCTGATATTAATCTAGGATCTGCTTTTCATCTTGCAGCATGTTTTGAAATCCCTTTTCCACTGCTTTATCCTGTGGTCTCCAGCTGCCTTTGTCATTGTTGTACATACTCCTTTTGTCTTTCTGTTTCTATTTCCTTAGAGGTCGAAGGGGAGACTTAGTATTAAAGGGAGGAAATAAATGTGTTGATCCATCCTTATTCACTGACTGCTTCTCAAGAACAAAATAGTCTTCCCACTACCTTCAGCCAGTTTTATCTCTTTTAATTGAATGATTATTTGTTCTTTGCTCCTTGAACCCTTTGGGGCATTTCTTATACACAAAGGTCTTCTGAGAAAGAACTAGAAATACAATCTTAGAATATTTTAGCACATTAACTTTGTCTTAAAGCCTGGCTCTAGGACTTGGAAAAGATGATCCTTTTCATTTCTTTACATTTTTTATACATATCTGAGATGTGTACACTTTTATTTATTAACATTTTGATCCTTCTTATCATCAGATTCAGAAATATCCTTCACAGATATCTTTCTAAACAGGTAACTAATTAGGTGTATTAATCTTACATATGAGGTGGGCTTGGAAGGAGGGGTGTGGTTAGAAGATAACTAGGAAACATGAGCAAATATCAACGTTAGTTATGAAAAATATAATAGGTCTTCCCATAGTAACTTCTAGAAATTTTGAGTGACAATGCAAACACAGGGTAAATACAAATTTAGGATAAGGGCTTCAACTAAGATGCACTTCAGGAAGACCTTCCTAAAGAAGCAGTTATTTGAACTGAATTTACACAGACAAGAAGAGCAGAAGTGACAAATGCCTTGCAATTCTGGGAGTTATCTTGGAATGATCAGGGAAGCAGAAGGCTGGCAGACCTGAAATACCAGACAGGGAGATAGTTTTCAGGTGACAATTGTGATAAGAGATGTGAGCAGGGGCCAAATTAAGTTGGTCCTTGCACACCTGGCTAGGGCTCTTAGGTGTCTTCTCATTGGATTCAGAAATACAACCTGAGGGTTTTAAACAAGAATGTAACAGAATGGATCTATAATTTAGAATGAGCTCTCCAATGGAGGGTACAACATCAGAGTACATAGGAAGAATAAGCTCAAGATGACAAACAGTTGCTATAATCCTAGTGAGTGGTGAAAGTGTTTGGAGAGCAGTGAATGAGATGGAAAAGTCAGGTACCTTTGGGCTATACTGAAGTAGTTTTAGCTCAATGGACTGCTCAGTAGATTGTGTGTGTGAGGAGTGAAGCTGGATGTGACCCTAGATCTATTTAGTAAGGATATTGACTGGTTTCCAAATTAGTCAGCTACTACAATTCTAAACTCTAGGATTAAATAAGTGCCCTCTGGAAATCATGTTGTTGGAATTTCCTCACAATTACATGCTCTTCTGGAAGAACAAGTAGAAACAATTATTTCATTGATGATTTTATCCAGTTTCCCAGTCTTGTGCTTTTAAAATATCATCGATGCAGCAAATTACTCCTGTATCTTAAGTCTTCAAAGGGATCCCCTCCTCAATCTTCACACTCACTACCCCTGTTTTTCATTTCTCATTAAAAGAGTAGTTTATCTGCTCCAAGACATGGCTTAGCAGTTAAGAGGACTTGCTGCTCTTCCAGACATGCGTTTGTTTACCAACATTCATGTTAGGAGACTCACAACTGCTTATAGCTCTAGTTCCAGAGAATCTGATTCCCTCTTTTGGCCTCCATGGGTACAGGTGTTTTACACTCTCACACAGGCAGACACGTATACATATGCACATCAATAAAAGGAGGTTTTAAGAAATCTTCTCTAAAAGTAGCATATCTAAAGCTAAACTTTGGGTCTTGCTTCCTTCCTGAAGCCCTGTCTAGAAGGTTGCTCAACCAGAAGCCTTCAAATAATCTTCAGGCCTACCTCCCCACCACTACTGTGTATGCTCAAATGTATGTGTGTGTGTGTGTGTGTGTGTGTGTGTGTGTGTGTGTGTGTGTGTGTGTGTGTGTGTGTGTAAGGGGGTAGTCTTTCAGGAAGCTTACATTCAAAGTGCATTCAGAATTGACAGTTCCTCATTGTTACCACCTTTTATCTAAGCTACCATTGTTCCTATCTGGACCACTTGAAAAAGATCACTAGCTCCTTCCACTCTTATGCTACCCCAAGAGTTACACCCATATCAGTTAGATTGTTAGAATAAGCTTTAAATAAATGTTAGCACCTGTTGAAGTCATGTAAGGCTGCTACAAGAGTACACCATTCACTAAAAGCTAATTTTTATAATTCTGGCGGTTCCTTCATGCTATGCCTACACATGGCAGGAGCAAGGACTTTCTCTGTGATCTTGTCCCTTCTATCCTACTTTCTTATTGCTGGTAGTTTAAGACAAGGTGTGACTATGTATCCCAAAGTGGCCTCTAATTCCAACTCTATCACCATTATTTACCTTTTCAGTGCTGAAATTATAGGCATGTACTACCATGACATACTCTGATGGCCCGATATCAGGATGGCTTGCTCTGTGATCTGTACACATCTCACCTGTTAGTATCATCACCTTGGTGCTTAAGTTTTAGTGTATGAATTTGGAAAGGACATGGTCATTCAGAATGTTTCAGGTCCTATAAGTAAATATTCTGTAGAATATGGTCCAGTAGCTCCTAAATTTCCTCAGAATGAAGTCAAAGTTTCTCTATGGTCTTCTTCTCAAAATATCAGGTCCTTCTCAGAATATTAAGAAATGTTTTCTTTAAGACTCTCTGCTAATGGAATGCTTCTCACTAAACATCTTTAGTTGAGTTTTAGTTGTTCCCCAGAAACATACACAAATAAAAGGCATAATGGTCCCACATTTCGACTATAAATATGCTCATAAACAGAGGATGTCTTTTAAAAGAGTTGAAATGATGAGTGAGCCAAATTTCAAAGGATAAACAGTGGTAGGGGGCAACATGTTGGAGTTGTATCCCAGAATTCTTGGCCAAAGAAAATGTACACAAAAGAATTACAGAATTCCATTTCCTGTGTTCTGACGACTCTGTTTATTCCACTCTGTTTAGATGGATGAAATCTATGTTACTTCAGCTTGAAATACTTTGGGTACTGTGAATTTTTATGAATTTGTAAATACTAGCTATTGTTTTCTTAACACTTTGGAAAGAAAAGAGAAACATCTTTATACTACTTGTGTACATGTTATTTTAAAGATAGAATCCTGGAGCAGGGTGCTTGGAATAATATCTTTTTGACATCTTTATGATTTTCCTAAATATATGGAGATAAATAAATAATTTGCCTAAAATAATTGTCAGGATGTGGGCAAATTCAGGAAAAAAATGGTTTGAGATATTATATCAATAAGTAGTTTCTATATGAGTCATTACAACAGTTATGTTGAAACTATCTTAGTGACCAAAATTCTGTTATGTAGAGTTAAGGATGAATTAAACCAATATCCATAATTTAAAATTCATTAGTTTTGACCTAACTTTTATAGTATAGGATAATCATTTTTTATTCTTTGTTATAAGTGAAAATTGAATTGTTTTTTTCTGATTACAAATTTAAAACAATTCAGTTCATACAGATTAGTCATAATAAAACCAAATGATCATTTGACTTACTAGAGGTGGTTTTCTTATTATTTAAGTGTATTGTTGCCATCTTCTGTTGTTTTATATAAATATAAACCTAAAGCAAATTCAGAATGTACATATGGGACTAGAGAAATGGCTAAGTGATTAACAGTGTGTATGTAGCAGTCTTACAACTCAGTTTTCTTCCCAGCACCCACATCAGACAGGTCATAACTACCGGTAACTTCAGCTCTAGGTGATCTGATACCCTCTTCTGGGATTCACTGACATGGCATTCACAAGCACATACTCATACACAAATTTGCACACACACAAACACACATATAATTAAAATAATAAGGACAAAATAGAAATCTTAAAAGACTGTATACACTATTGTATAACCTTCTTTATACTCTATGTCAAGAACATATCTCTGTCACTTCTAATATGGATCTAAATAATCCCTTTCAATTCTATATAATAAGTGACAAAGATGCCTTTTACTTCTCTTAAAAATATACTAGTAGTAAAAATTAATTCAGGTTTGTCTTAAACATTTAAATGGTATGCAATTTAAGAACTACAAAAGTACTTTATTTTATTGACATATATCGCCGCTAAAATAAAAAAGACCTTCAAAATATTCTAAACAAAAGGTAGTGGTGGTCTTAGCTACCAAAATTTATGTGGTAATGAAATCAAATTGAACCTCTACTAACTAGGAAAATTAGATAGGGGAGATTCTACTTTCAAAGAGTTTCTATTCTGAGAGTGTCTGAAGTAAATAATCAACTACTGCAGCATATGTGATAATATGTTTTAAGGTATAGTTTAAGTTGGAATTGTGGTTCTAAATTCTGTAGATTGAGTCAAATTATATGCTTTCAGGTTTGAAGACAAAGAACAACAAATAAATTATGAATTATTTTTCTCTGTCCTGAACTGGAGAATGAATCCAACACCTGACTTGCAATCTCCACCATACCTTAAAGAGGTAAATTTTATGCCTATTTTATAAGTATTGATACCTCCCTTATATTTTTAATATCTTGTATATTTAAATTATTTTTGAATGGATTATAGTAATATCGTTGTTTTTTGGAAAGAGTACATTCTAAGCATTTCTGTTGAATGCTAATTTAATATCCAACCTGAGCAAACATCTGCTCTTAAAGAACAGGACTGTTCTTTTGTAGTTGAACAGTTTTTAGCCTCAGTTGCATCCAATTATATAGAAAATAGGATAATAGATTACAGCTATAAATAGATATAAACACCCTTATCAAGGGATTCTGCTAATGTCATCAAAATCCATAACAGCAAATCTCAAATGGTATCTATGTTAAGAACCTTTAGTATATCTGTAGTTTTGTGTGCAGGTTTACCATGTATGAAACAATAGTGTATTAACATTCATTTTGTGGTGGAACCAATTTGAAAAGAAAAAAAAATCAATAGAAAAATGCTTCGTTAGGAAAAACAAAGTTTATGTGATCAGATGGAGGCCTTGGCATTGTGGAATTACCTGCATTATCTAAGATCACATCAGTTTTTTTTTTTTGTTTTGTTTTGTTTTTTTTTTAAGGAATGGGTGGGTGGTTGGTAGTTTGTATTTTAACATGCTCCAGAAATTTATTTTCTTGGGAAAGTCCCTTGATAAAACCAATATCATGTGGTTGATAATTCCACAAAAGAAGGATTTATTTTGTCTCTGCTGAGAAGTTCATTTTGGCCTGAGCTTGCCTAGTGCCTCTGGCAGCAGGCCTCTGAAACACAGCTTCTCTGGAGTGTCAGGGAAAACCTTAAGTTGGTTGAGGACAGTATCAACCATTGTGGTCATCAGAGATGGCATTAGAATGTGGCTCCTCTGCTTAGTTATCTGAATGACCTCAGGTGAGTTAAGTTGCAAACCTCATTCACTCATAGACATAACCTTCAGATAAATGAAGGTTAAAGATCCACTCTTAGCATGTTCTCTGCTTTGTGCTGGCATTCAAGGATAACTACCCCTTTTGAAGGAGACTGTTCCTGATGTGGAATCAGTACACTCATAATGTGGGGTTTGACTTGATTCAGCCTTTATAGGACCATGTGAAATGAAAATAGCTACTTCTAAATCAGAACGAGGAATAATGTAGTCTTGAGAAGGTCTCATTTGACATTTCAGAGATGAATAGTGAAAGTAAGGTAGGAAAATAACATGGCAAAAACATTACTAACAGTGTTCTGGGACATGAGACAGCATAGCACTGGGAAGAACTGCTGTGGCTAGAATGAAAACATGTAAAGAAAAGTGGAGAATGATAAGGTTGGGGATGCCTGCAAGGGTGGGTGAAGTTTGAATAGTCTTCTGGAAGGACTGGAGGACATGGATAAATATCTATTTTTATTTCCGTTTTAAAAATTATTTTAATTACACACATTTGTGCAATAAAAGGTAATTTGATACATGTGTATAATAATCAAATAATTGCAATTAGTATTTCCAATTCAAGCATTAAATTAAAAGGAAAAAACAGGCTGACAACCAATCCAAGTTCAGTATGCAGCTGAGAATGGCCTTTAACTCCTTATCTTCCTGCTTCCAACTCCCAAGTGCTAGGATTATAGCCATATAGCACCATACATACCTGGGTCACTAACATTCTTTCCATTGCTTGTTACTTTTTGGAGTACCTGGGATCAAATCCGTGTGTAGAGATAAAATTCAAGTGCTCAGTCATGCTAGGCAAGCACTAAGCTACATCTCTAAGCACATTTAAAAATTATTTTAACATGCACCTTTGAAAAATTATAAGAAAGGAAAGAGCATGATCAGGTGCCCTTTTATGGAGCTAGGGGTGGAAATAGGCCAGGCAGTGGTGGCTCATGCCTTTAATCCCAGCAGAGAGAGGCACTATGATCTCTGAGTGTTTGAGTCAGCCTAGTCTACAGAGCAAGTGCCAGGACAGGCTCCGAAGCTGCACAGAGAAATTCTGTCCTGAAAAACACAAAAGGAGGTGGGGGTGGAGACAGGCAGACCACTGTAAAGTTCTTTGATGTCCCATTGCAGATAGGTCCCATTACTCTATACCAACTACTAGTCTAAGATCTCAAAAGCTCTTGCTTGTCTGTTCCTTCTCAAAACTTGAGGAGGTAGATACTTGCATTCCTATTTCAGAGGTAAGGAAGTTCAGAAACAGCCATAATTTTAATTCCCATTCTGTCCTACTGCAGAGAATAAATGTGAATAATATTGGCTGAGGGTCTAGCTCAGTGGCAGAATATGTGTTTAGAAATAACAAGGTCCTAAGTTTGTTCCCTAGTAACTTTTACTCACAGCCCCACTCCATAAAAAGAAAATTGGTCTTTTTAATATAGGTATCATTGGACTTACTGCATTCAGTTAACTAAAATCTAAGGAAATCAGTGGTGTCATTTGCCCTAGAAACCTGGAACAATGAAAGGTGTGGTCATTATTCTACCTTTCCATAAAATAGTTTTCTATTCTGTGTTGGCTATCATGCATTTGTCTCATTAAGACAGCTGTCTCATTAAGACTTTGTCATCCATGGACCTGACCTTTCTAGGCTGTATCCACTGGTCCCTTATCCCTTAAGTACCATCAGTTGCATAGCCAGAAGGATGCACTGGCAAGGAAGCAAAGGGTAAGAGGTGGAAGAAATCATCCCTCTCCCTGCCAATCACATCCTCTAGAAGCATAGCACCTAATCAGAGGTCACTATAACTGCCCACTCCTGCTTGAAGTAGTTACCCTCACATGCTTCCTCAGACCCAGGGGGTTGCACTGACCCCTTCACATTAACACTTATGGAAACTGGAAGCTTTCCTGTTTGTTTTTTATTTGGAGCATGCAGGGGAGTCCTAAATCCATCCTGCAACATTGTAAATATAGTCAATCTCTCCTACCCACAGATTCTACATATGTAGAATTCTACATCTCAACCAATCACACCTGGAAAAATAATCAAGAAAAAATTGTGTCTACACTGAACATTTTTAGATAATTAAATGTAATTCAACTGTTTTTCTGTAACATTCACATTTTACTAGGTATAAAGTATCTAATGTAGTATGTAGTTTTTGGCCCAGACTAGCCTCAAGATCTGGACCAGCTGTCCCAAATAGACTGTCCACAGCTGATTGGTCTCAAATAATCTTATATTAATTACAAGTTGTTTGGTCTATGGCTCAAGTGTATTACTTGCTAACTGTTACTCCAAAACTAATGTATGACTAGTCAAGTAACTTAGTACCTTTTTTTCTGAGCAGCATTTCATCTTCTTTCTGCTGCATCTGCCTGGCATCTCTGTAGTAAGAGGTTTCTGGCCCAGACTTTCAAACCTAGCCTCAAGGTTGGGACCTACAGATCCGCAGTCCCACAGAGACACACAGATGCTTACATTAATTTTAGGCTGATCAGCCTAAGGCCCAGACATATAACTTGCTAACTCTTTACCCTTAATATAACCCATGACTCTTATCCTGTTCAGCCATGCGGCTTGGTACCTTTTCTCAGAGCAGCATAGTTGTCCCCTGCTTCTTCTGGCTTCTCTCTGGCATTCTGCTCTGTTCTTCCTTTTCCCAGAGTTTTCTTAGTCTGGTAGTCCTGCCCATATTTCCTGTCAGCCTTTGGCCAGTCAGTGCTTTTTATTAAACCAGTGGGTGGGACAATTATTTAAAATGGAACAACATAATAACCCTACACATCTCTGCTCTGTTCTTCCTCTTCCCAGAGTTTTCTTAGTCTGGTAGCCCCACTCATACTTCCTATCTGCCTTCTAGCCAATCAGCATTTTATTCAACTAGTAGGAGGGACAAATATCTACAATGTACAAGAATATAACCCACAGAAATCTAGAGGTGATTTAAAGTGTATGGGAGAGCGTGGAGAGATGGCATAGCAGTTAAGAACACTTGTGACTCTTGCAATAGACCCAGGTTTAGTTCTCAGCACTCACCTGGTAGTTCACGACCATCTGTAATTCCAGCTCTTTGCTGACTTCCTTGGGTAGTAGGCCCACATGTCGTGCAAATACATGCATACATGCAGGTAAAACACCAATATGCATAACAATAAAATATTTTTTTTAATCTTAAAAGTGTGTGGAAGGGTGTGTGTAGGTGCTACATAAATACCATGCCACTCTATATAAGGAACTTAGGCATTCATGGATGTCTGGATTATGGGTGGGGTATCCAGTAATACTTGTGTGGAAGTAGGGTCTAGGTGGATTCCTGAGGTTAGGAAACTGCTGACTTCCTTTAGTATATGAGTTGGGCAGTCATCTGGTTTTTGCTAACTTCCAAAGATTGATGTGGCCAGTTCTTGAGAGGTTAGCAGTACCTACAACCATCCAGAATCTAAATGTTTCTGTCCCCAGTTGAATACTTTCCTTAGCATTATTCCCTCCCTTTAAGAACATAATATTTTTATAAAGGTCTCCTTGACTGATGGAGGCTGAGTAGGTCTTAATGTCAGCATTGTTAATTGTAACATCATTAATTGATGTGATGTCTTAAATTCTCTCCTGTTACTGTGACAAAGCTCTCTGACAAAAGTCGTTTCAGTTAGAAGGGGCTTGTTCTGGGTTATGAAGAAATCAAGGCAGTAGCTGGCCGGACCACATCCACAATCAAAAGCAGAGTGACAAACAAATACTGCTGCCCAGCTGCCTCTCTCCCACCCAGCTCCATCTCTCTCCCACCCAGCTCCATCTCTCTCCATTTATGCAGAACTAAGATCCCAGCCAGGGGATGGCATAACATAAAAAGGGTAGGTCTTCCTTCTCATCCCCCCTTAGTTAATTTAATCCAAATTTTGACCACGTACATGCCTAGGGACCTATACATTCCATCAAGTTGTTAACACTAGCCACCGCAGTGACTTTTGGAGAGGAGTTTTGGACACTTCTTTATTTTTTCCTGATTAACTTCAGTGCATGGAGTATACAGAGAGGACAGAGTGACAAAGGGCAAGCATAGGACTAGTACCTGTAGCTAACTAGAGCTTTAATAATGCAATATCCGGTACCTAAGATATACGATTGGACAGATAAGGCATCTAGAAATTCCAACAAGGCATTTAGGGGTTAGCAGCAGTCAGCCATCAGAAGGATCCATTTTGGCCAGCTTCCAAGCTTTTGCAGGGTTGATTAAACATAGGGACTATCTGTAGAAGTGTAGATAGGGTTAAGGGAACTGAACACGCAACTGAAACAGTTGGGCAATAGCAAGAGGGCAAAGGCTTTTTCATGCCTAATCCTAGAGAAGTGTGCAGGAACCACTGCTAGAATTGGAGCTTCTGACAGCGGGGTACCAGCACTGTCCCACTGGAAGTACCACCAAGCCATGGTCTAGCAGAGAGGGTGAGAAGGGAGAGGAGGAAATCAACATTCTAATCTCTGTCATCTCGGTTTCCCACCATCTGACACCACTTCTGATTGGCAGGCTCTACCTTGAAGCCAAAGAGCATAGGAGCTCAATGATGTGATCTTCATGGCTCTGCCTCCTGAAGCAGAGAATGGGGTGAAGGAAAGGTCTTAAGGGGCAAATGGCGAATGACTCATTCCAGTATGTTACCAGAATAAAAGGCCTTGCTTAGGAGAGCAAGCCTCTTAGCCAGATCTAAAGTTATATCCTAGATTAATGGTCATACTGGATGTCAAGAACAGTCCCCTAGAGTCAGATTTGCCCTCTGCATAATAGTCAAGTGGCCTCAGTTAATAACAAGTAGGGTCTAGAAGCAAATAAGCAAACCTTATTAAAGCTAGTTGAGCTATGATTAGAACCACTATCCTATAGTGAGAAGCTGTCCCTGCTTGGTTAGATGCAACTTGACTATCATCAGTCATCACAGCCACTTGCCTCTAGCCTAGTAGGGAGAGAGGAATGCTGTTCTTTCTGTTATTCTTCCCAACCACTCAGCAGTGACTGTGGCCTTAGAATGTTGCCCAAAGTGCTATCATAGGCAGAGACCCCAGTTTCTATTCTCTTATGCTTGCTCTCAATAGGAGTTAGAAACCAGCATTCTGTCTCACAATTTAGAGCCTATCTGATTAATCTCATAAGTCACGTTTTATACACTAACACTCAATCAGTTCTTGTATAAATTTTGTTACCTGCATTGTGTGATTGGTGTCTTATCTTTTGACATTTCTGAGAAAAGTTGGACATGTGTTCATTTCATGAGCATTATAACTATAGAAACATTAGCAGTTGACTTACCCCGGCCCCCCATACAACAGCAGGATGATATATGTTTTTGACAATAGGAAGTAAGAGGTTGGTTATACCAAGTTGAGGCAGGACCAAGAGCGTCCCTCTCCCCTGCTTCAAAGTTGATTAAGGCATCTTTGTGACATTTTATTGTCTCCTAAATATTGCCAGATAAGTATCATTACCATTTTATAGACAACAAAGACTTATGGATTCCTAAAAGTAAAGAATATACTGTCGGGAGGGGTGCCAACTGTTTTTGTTTGTTTTGTTTTTGTTTTTTGCTTTGTACAGGTTTTCACTATTCGGATTAGGTCGACCTCAGAACTTATAGCCAGCCTCTGTCTCTTGGGTGCTGCAATTAAAGATGTATACCACCATGCCTGGAAAACCAATGTTTTTGTCTCTCTTTTTGCCAACTTTTTTCATAGTAATTTCTAATACTTGTGGTAAAATTTAACAGCTGAAATATAGGGTTAATATCTGTTCTAATGTTAAAAATAACTAGTAAACACATGTTGATTGTCTAACACTAAACAATAGCCTGATGGGAAATGATATTTGGGGGTCTGCTATAATATAAAGTGTTGAGTGACATCTATTTGGACTATATGCAAACCTACCACTGATGTTCACAAAGAACCCACATCTCTTTAAGACTTTAATTTTTTCTTCAGTGCATTTTTTTAAGGAAAGTGTCCCTACTTGGAAGTCACATCCAAGTTTAGCTCAGATACAGAAGACAGCTCAGCCAAAGGGAAGCAGTTGTAAAACACTGGCTATAAAGAGACACAAATGAATAAGAGTATTAGTAACTCTAATTTCATACATTAACCTTTTCTCTTGCTGTCAGGATGCTCTTGGTTAGCTCAAGAAGTATTTAGAAAACCCTCTTTTAAAAATGAACTTCTATTTGATTTGCTAAAATTCAATTGCTTTTATGTTTTTGTACCCAGTGTGATTATTTATAGTGCTGTGTAGCACTTATTATGAGCAGGAAATCCAAGAATGATTGAGAGAGGAAGGAAGGGAGAGAGGAAAGAAGGGAGGGAGGGAGGGAGAAAGGAAGGAAAGAAGAAAGAAAGGAAGGAAGGAAGGGGAGAAAGAAAAGAAAAAAACTATGTATAGTACTGGACTTTGTACATATTTCCAAATATGTCCCATAAAAAATTTTCTTTTCTGAAAAGGAAAAAAAAGATTCATTTCTAAGAGACTACAGAGGAGTAGCATGGTAAAACACTAAGATGACTGTATCAGTCTTACATTTGGGAAGAATAAAAATAACTCCATTGCAGTGAAGCATGGAATTTAATTGGTTCCTGATCTTTTTCCCTCATGGTGGCCAGTACTACAGTAGAAACTTTTAAACTAGAAGAAGACATAATCCAATTAAATTTTCTTTTAAAAATGTCAAAGCAAATACATCCAGGGTCTATTAGCTCACATATAGCTTCGCTATTCCCACTGGGCAGCTTCTGTTTACTGGGTTTTTATCTATTGACATCTTCATTTCTCATTTCAGAGTGCTGTGATTGTGTGTGTGCGTGTATGTGTGTGAGTATTATGTATATGTATATACATACATATCATGAACTACTCTTTTCACTGTTGATGAGTAAGTATTTTTTTTTTTTTTTTGCTAACTTCTTTGATGACCTAAGTGGCTTTAGTGACAGTCAGCTTGGAATATGTTATAGGGCTCTCTTAGAGACAGTGATTCCCAGCCATTTTCAATTTGTGATTTTTCTGTCACTGAGTTTCACTTTGTTTCATAGGTCTTCCTTTCAGCAGAAATACTATGTGCCATGTTCTACTCAATGTTCCAGATTACATTAACTTTCATTGTGAGACTGGAGCATGGTCTCTTGTTTTTAATCTGTAAATCACCTTGGAGACGGGATTCATTTACCATTAAGTTGCTTTGTTCCAAGATGTGTTGGAAACTCTCATATACATGTTCGTAATTCTGATAAATGTAAAACTTTTTTTTTTCTTTTAGAAGCAGAGGTGGAGACAAAGATTTGGTTATTAAGCAGTTTAGGGTGGGAAATTAAATACCCAGGAGGGGATTAGAAAGAGTAACAAAGAAAGAGAGGGAATTACTAAAGAATATATTGTTAAACCAGTTACATATGGAGCTTAATGCTGCTGGGAAATGCTAGGCTCTAACAGAAACATATACTTCAGAATTATCCTGCCCAAAGTGCAAGGAAGCTACTGTCAATCTCCTTTAGACAGCCATTACTTGAGGGTTGCTCTAGAACACAGAGGAAAGGAAATAATTCCCTGTCACTTGCTGCTTGTCATGGAGGCAGCCAAAGTAAGCCTCAGAAGCCAACAAGAAGCTTGGGTCAAAGGAATAGAGATGTTGGCAGTTGGAAGTCAGGCTGGTGTGAGCCAGATTGGAAAGGATAAGTCTGTGCTACATACTTAAGATTCCAAACATGTGCTGTCAGGATCCTGTCTTACAGAGACACAAGCAGACATGTCCTCATCTGGAATGGGAGGCATCATTGTCTGCGGATGAGCGCTCTTTTTGTCATAAGATTACCACTTGCAAATGGTTATTCCTGTGCTCAGTTCACTTGCATGGGCTGGGAGTGTGGCTCCATGGTAGGTCACTTGCCTAACTCGTGCAAGGCAATCCCATCCTCTGCAAGAAAGAAACATCATCAAAAGCTTAGTGCTGTGAACGCTGTGTGATCTGTAATTTGCATTGACTAATTTAGGAGAAAGAAAAAGTCAATATTTTAACTCAATAAACAGATTTTCATAAACTTCTATAGTGTGTGGAATGCTTCCAAATCTATTAGAAAGAACAATAGGAGAACAATAATAGGCCAGTGCTAGTTTGGGATTTCTGAGATAATCCAAAACTCTCTTAAAAAGGGGGGGGGGCAGCCATGTGCATGTGCCTGAGTATAGACAAAATTCTAAAAGAGGTACCTGTCCTTCTTCTGCTTTGATATAATCAATCCCATTGACTGGGTGCTTGAAAACCTCCCTGCATCCAACTCACTTTCCATCCCCAATTTGATCTCTTAGTACATTTCAGATAATACCTGAGAAAAATCTCCCAAAAATTGGTGGATGGCAGTGGATGGATCCGACTCCATTGGGCACTGCATTTGTCTCTGTGGCATTTATCAGAAGTCATTCCAACCTGGAATCTAGGGATTGGTAACAAAGGAGAAAAAGAAATGATGACAGGAAAGGGTGTTGAATGGAAACAAAGAGCACAGCATGACAGGGAATGCCCAAAGCAAGAGTCATAGGACTCAAAGTGCTCAAGACTTAAATAATCTACTGCTGTTATCTTTTTGCCTCCAAAAATTACCTTTCATTTGAAATCTAGCTATTTACTTGTTTTATTTTGCCTGACAGCCTGTTGCTTGGTTCTCATATCTAAATTTTTGAGTTATTTTTCCAGTGTAAATTCTTATCATTTTTCTTTTATTGGTAGTATTTAAATCATAATTCCATGTGAAGAACAACATAAAAAGCAACCATTTTTTTGACTCATAAAAATGAGAAAGGGGGATGGAGAGATGGCTCAGCAGTTAAGAGCCCTAGCTGTTCTTCTAGAGGAACAAGGTTCAATTCCTAGCACCCACACACCAGCTCACAACTATCTGTAACTCCAGTTCCAGGTGATCTGGCATCCTCTCACAGACAGACATGTAGGTAAAACATCAATGCACATAAAATAAAAATACATTTTTTAAATGAGGGAGATTAATTTCTGTTTCATGACTTGTTCCTTTAATAAGCCCATCATAGTTACATGAGTGGCATAATATACTTTATTTTTTGTATTAAATTTTATTTTGAAAATTTCCATGAGGGTATAATGATTTCAAATATATATATATATATATACATACACACCATACACACACACACACACACACACACACACACACATATATATATATATATATATATATATATATATATTTACCATTTCCCTGTGCTGAGATTAAATTCTAAAATGTCACCTTAGAACAGACATTGGTTAAATTTTATGGAACTTTTGAGAACGTGTTGAATATTGGAATTGAATGACATTGAACCCAGCTTTCCTGATACAGTTTACTATATCTAGAGTGACTTCCTAACTTTCGATGTTTTGAATGGCATGTCACTAAAGGCCATGTGGTATGGACTATACAGAAGATTCTTTTCAATCATTATCACCATTATTTCTGAAGCAACTACCAGTTGGTGGATTGAGGCAGAAGTAACACTTCAAGAGCCTCATTATTAGGGGCTAGAGAGATAGCTCAGAAATTAAATGCATGTGCCACTTTTACAGAGCACCCATGGCCGTCAGTTGACATCTGCCTACAGCTCCAGAAGATCCAATGCCCTCTGTCCTCCTAAGATGCCTGCACTCATGTGCACCTGGTACCACTCTCAAACTTAATTAAAATAAAGTTGGTCTTGTTTTTTAAGAACTATATTGTTTTCTACTTAACTTTTTATAGTGAAAATGGTAGGACAAATATGTAGGATGAGAACCAGCTGTTTATGAATAGGGCGACTCTAATGCATGGTTTTGGAAGGTAGCATGGTACATACAGATACCTTTAGAGCTTCATTGTTGGGGAAACAGTTCAGGCTCCTTCTCTGTTGACTGGTGATTTGGTTGCAGAGGAGTTACTTAATCCTATGCTCCAATTTCCTTTTCTATGAACATATATGGTACTAACACCTACCTCTTAAGAATTTTTTTGTGTGACAAATAATGTAATACATATAAAAACTTAATAGTATTATCAAACATTAAATATCTAGTACATTTCTTGTTACGACTGTAACACTAGGTATTTATAAGACACAATCCTACAAATACCTGAAAAGAGTTCACTTTCATAACTCACCTTTTAGATTCAGATTTGTGTCCTAGTTAAAGATGCAAGTACTTGGTATTCTTCTGATTCTATATTAGTGTTATTGATTAATATAGCTTGATAGATCACCCTTATTCCAGTGACATTGGAATTTTTACACAGTTCTGAGCTCTAGCTCTGTGCTACATGTAACCAGTTTTCCAGAATTTACCAGAACCCCTCTTTTGGTGTGCATTTTTTATTAGGTCCTTGAGAATTTTGTACAATGTATTTTCTTTATTATTATTATTATTATTATTATTATTATTATTATTATTATTTTCATTTTAAAAAGTCACCTCCATCAATGTATCCCCCTGCTCCAATTCCGCTCCCCCTCCCAATCCCTTCCAGCCAGCCCTCAGCCTCGCCCCTCCCCATCCACCGCATCTCCTCCCCCAAAGTAAGAAGTCCCAAGGTAGGCCAGCCCAGCAAGGCACATCCACCCCAGGCACATCCAATTCACGATTCACTCATGCCAAAGTCAATGCTGGGCTGGTGTTTCTCTATAGGAAATGGGCTCCAAGGTGCCAGCCCATGAACAGGAGTACAGTCTGATCCCACCCCTAGTGACTCCACACACTCATGGCAGTTGAAAGCCGCCCACCCCCGGAAGGCCCCCTCCGGATGAATCTCCAGTGGCAATTCCTGATTTAGAGAGCTCCAGTCAGCCATACCATGAGAACCTTCCTCAAAATTCCTACCCTCTGTTCATACAGACTCTCCTCTGCTCTCAGCTGGACCAGGAGCTTGGCTCAGTGCTCAGCCATGGATGGATCTCTGCCTCCACTTCCATTCCCTGTTGGATGCAGGCTCTGAGATGACACCTAAGGTGTTTACTTATTTGATTATAGGGGAAGTCCCATTTAGGCACCCTCTCCACCATTGTTTGGAGACTTGGCCCAGGACACCAGCGAGTTCCTGGACATTTCCCTAGCACCCAGTCTCTTGTATAATGTATTTTTTTTTTATCATATTCATCCTTTCCTCGACTCCTCCTAGATCTACCTGACTTCTCTATCCATCGATCTGGATGTCTTTTATTTTAATCATCAAGTCAAATTTGGATTGCCCATATACTCTTGGATGTATGACCTTCTCTGAAGCAATCAATCCACCAGGGGCCACACCCTTAATGAAAACCGTCTTCCTGCCAGTAGCTGTCAGTAGTCAATAGATCCTCAGATAGGAGAGAGACTTTGTACTCACCTTTTCTCTATATGCTGGGATTCTGTCTGGCTTGAGCTTGCAGAGGTCTTGTGTGTAATGTCATACCACTGTGCATTCACATGTACAACTGCCACACTGTGTCTAAAAAATACTATTTCCTTGTAGTCATCCACTGCCTCTGATTCTTACAGTCTTTCCATCCCCCCCCCTTTTTTTTAAAATGACCTCCCAGCAATAAGAGGAGAGATGTGATATGGATGTCCCATTTATGGCTGAGTGTAGATTCTATCTTGATGTCCCATGAGTGTATGAAATAAAGTTTAATTTTGCTATTAAGTTATTCACTTAAAATAGCTAAAAATTCTTTTCTATCCTGATTTGCTTATTTTACTTATTGACGTTACATAGAGTTGACTATCATTAATCCCCTAAATGATTTCTATCCAGATTTGGAAATAGGCTGTTTACTAATGTTAAAATGAGGCAATAGTAGATTGGGATAGACCCCAAACTAGTGATTGCTAGCCTTATAAGATGGTTATGTGAAGACCCAGAGATACACAGAGAACACCAAGCAAAAGCAGAGGCTGGGAGAACAGTGGCATCTCTTGAAGCTGAAACAGTCTGATGATTGCATGAGTCAGAGGTGCTGACAGTTTGATTATGACTATTGGATACCTAAATTGTGTGCACATTCATTTCTATTTCCTAAAGGCACTTGGATTATGGCAAATTGATATCATCAGATATTAAATTTAGAATTCTAAAAACTCCTGCCTGCATTAGCTTGTTAGGGCTGACCAAAGTACCACAAAACAAGCTAGGTGGTTCTGCACAATGGAATGTATAATCTCCTACTCATGAAGGATAATAGTATAAAATCAATGTACCAGCAAGGCTTCATGCCCTCTCAAGCCTTCGCCAGACTCCTTACTTGGGTCCTCCTAACTCCTGGAAGTTTGACATCCATTTTTTTTGTGTTTCTTGGTTTACAATTATGTAACACCATCCTTTTGCCTGTGTCATAACATGCCATCCTCTCCAACAGGGCAGTTTTTCCATGACCATCCTTGGGTAAGGATACCAGTCATTCTGGATTTGGGGATTATCCTATACTAATGCTTTCATTGTCTTCATTCAGCTCATCTATTTACATCTGTAGTCACCTTCTGAGGTGTAGAGGGTTAAGACTCCAGTGTATCTTTCTGGGACCATACAGTTCAACCCTAACATTGCCCTCCTTCTTTTCTCACCATTTCAAATTTCTAGTCTTGGACTTTTAGGTGCTCTGCTCAGAATTTTTCTGAGCTAGCTCATGATTTGCAGCCCAGATTCAGCCCTCTTGGTTCTGACAAAGTCATCTCTTCCCAGGGTTATTGCAGTTTCAGAACTGATTTGTATATTTAACACTTTATTTTCCCAATATCCAAGTTGTCTAATTAATTTCCAATCACATTACAGATGTTATTCTGGCCATGAATGACCAGCAGCTCCCTGTCATTAGAGCCTCAAGTATGAACTAGTGCAGATGACTTAGTTTGATCCCAGCTTCTCTTTCCAATTACCTGTTGCCACTTTGCACTATGTGTCCTGGACCAAATTGGACTACTTACCCTTTCTTGCAAAGAGGTTTTGAGGCCTCTAAGCCTTTGCTTATACTTTGACTATGGATAGAATACCTTTTGGTGTTTCAACCCCCAGCTAAACTGCTGCCAATATGCCTCCAGAACACCATCACATAAAATCATCTAGCTGTTTCCCATATTTCTGTGACATTTGTGACTTAGATATTAATAGAATGTTAATGAAGGGTTAGAACCTTTCCTATAAGCATAGGTGTAAATTACTGCTTGTCTAGCATGCTAAAGGCTCAAAGGTGAAACCCAGCATTGAAAAAAGAAAAAGTAAAATGACAAAATAGAGCACTGTATATAAGAGTAGAAGCAGTTGTGGGATTTCTCTTTGGCTGGAACTAACATTAATTGACCATTACAGCTTATGCAAAAACTAAATAGCCTAAAATATCAGAGAGACAGAGAGTAAACCATAGCCAATTCTCACCCAGCCAACTCCTCAGACTTCTGCCTCCAGACTGATTGTTTCCCAGGCAAAAGGGGGAACTTCAGCCTTCTCCTGCCTTAAATTTCTTTCCCTGTCCACCTACTTTACTTCCTCGTTCAACATTCCTAGAGCTAAAATGAAAGGTGGGTGCCATCACCACCTAGCTCTGTTTAGCCTTGAACTCAAGTGCAGTGATTAAAGGCATGGATCACCACTCCCTGACCTTCATAGCTTAGCTCTGTCCTCTGATATTTCAAGCTATTTTTATTAAATATGTATCACCACATATATGTGTATACTTAGTATCACTTAAGAATGAGTGATGTTTTGAGAAGTATGTCATTAGTGATTGCATTGTAAATACCTAGAGTAGGCTTTTACATAAACTGAGATGTTTCAATATAGCACATACTGCACTATATAGTATATTTATATTGAATATATGGAGCATAGCCTATTGTTCTAGAGCCATCATGACTAGATCAGCATAAGATCACACATAAGAGAAAGTAATACAATCAAGACCTATAGGCACAAGATTATGGGACTGCTGCTGGCCTGATAACCTGAATTCAGTCTTCAGAACCCACATCACAGAAGGAGAAAACCAATTTTCTGAAGTTGTCCTCTGACCTTTACAAGCATTCCATGTCATGTGTGTGTGTGTGTGTGTGTGTGTGTGTGTGTGTGTGTGTATACTCGTGTGTGTACTTGTGTGTGTGTACTCGTGTGTGTGTACTCATGTGTGTGTGTGTGTGTGCGTGCATATGTATGCACATACCCACTCACAAAAAATGTAATAAATGTCTTAAAAGTGAAGTATAGTTGTGTTGTACCTTTTTCTGACTGGCAGAGGGGGTTGATTTGCTTACTATGAACATATGTTACAATAGCACTAGGCCATTGTCAGCTCCTTTGTAATCCTCCAGGGTTTATTGTTTGTTTTGCTTTATTTTTGTTTGGAGTTATTTTTAGGAGGGTGTTGGTTTTGGAAGTATTTTGTTTGTTTATTTATAATTTCACTATAGATAACTCAAGTAGCCTGAAACTCACTCTGTAGCACTAACTTACCTGAAATTCACAATCTACCTGCCTAAGCCTCCCAGGCACTGAGGTTAGAGTATATAGTGCCAATCCTAGCTGCCATTATAATTTTATGGGACCACTGTCATTTATGCTGTACATTATTGAAACAAAGTGTTATATTGTAGCACCCAATTGTATATAAGATAGTTTATGCCTAAGCACACCATGTGCAACCTACTGCCCTTAATGGTTTATTGAAGAATCAGTAACTAAGTAGCTGGTAGAAATACCATCTTGGATTTAAAAAACTTGAGTTATCAATACTGCATGAGAGGACCAGCCATTGCATTAGTGCTGTATAGCTCCCAGAATTTCAGTGTTTCACAAGACAAGCTGATTTTCCTCTCTGTGGGTTAGCTGGCTGGGCCTGGCTAATGGTTGTAAATTGGGCCTGGTCTTCTCCATATTTGTCAGTCTAGAACCAATACATCTATTTTCTATGCACAGGCTATAGCCATTCATGTGGCCATGTGTAGTATAAGATTTCTAGCCCAGACTTTCAGGCCTAGCCTTAAGGTTTAGGCGCACAGACCCACAGTCCTGCAATCCCACAGTCCCACAGAGACACACAGAGGTTTACTATAGTTTTAGGCTGATCGACCTAGGCCCAGGCATATCACTTGCTACCTCTCTACCCTTCATCTAACCCATGCCTCTTGCTCAGCCATGCGGCTCGGTACCTTTTCTTAGAGCAGCATAGTTGTCCTCTGCTTCTTCCGGCTTCTCTCTGGCACTCTGCCCTGTGTTTCCTGTTCTCAAGAATTTTCTTAGTCTGGTAGCCCCACCCACACTTCCTGCCTGCTTTTGGCCAATCAGTGCTTTTTATTAAACCAGGGGGTGGGACAATTGTTCAGCATGAAACAACACAATATCCCTACATATCCCCCTTTCTCCTTTTAAAACAAAAAGAACTCCAAATCTAATATTCTTTCCCCCCTTATCTATAACAACTTATAAACAACACTGTAAATAAACACAAACATCCAT